>OX940938.1:21351715-22024215 GCA_954870645.1 Agrotis clavis | reverse complement strand
TACCAAATGATACTTAATTATGAAAACTACACTGTGGGGAGTTGTTTTAATCGTAAAAATTTGCTGCGTGGAGGTTCCCTAATATTAGTTAAAAATTCTTTAAAATTTAATCAACGTAATGACATAGTAGGTCTCTCGGTTGAACATTGCATCGAACTGTCTTGTGTTGAGCTAGATAAGCATGTAATAGTGTGTGTATACAGACCCCCGAACTATCAAAATTTTTCACTATTTGAATCTATAATGGAAGATGTTCTGGCAAAGCTTGTAGTCAGGAATAAATCTGTAATAATTTGTGGCGATTTTAATATCAATATTTTAGAAGAAAATTCAAATAGCAGTAGGTTATTAAATCTTTTTAAATCATTTGATTTGACTAATATTTTTGCAGAACCAACAAGAGTAACTCCATCTTCTGCTACTTGTATTGATAATGTTTTTTGTAATTGTGATTATTTGGATAAGGCTATTGTTAGTTGTCTGCCATCTGATCATAGCGGACAAATGGTAACTTTTAGATGTATTACAACTAAGCAGCAACTTGAAATTAAATTTAGACCAATAACGGCTGCCAAATTAAATAGCTTTAATAATTGCCTACAAAACAGGCTAAGTGTAATGAGTATGGACGATATGAATGTTAATAAATTTTATGCTAATTTCTTTTCAATAGTTAATACTGAATTCAATAAAACTTTTGAAAAGAAAAGAAAAACCATTGACCCCAAATTTGTATTTAGTGACTGGGCGACTAGGGGTATTAGGAAAAGTAGGGAAACACTATTTGAACTGTATGGCCTTAAGCCAATCATTAACACTGAAACTTTTAATAAGTATGTCGGTGCCTATTCAAAAATTTTTAAAAATACTTGCAAAGCTGCTAAAGCCATGCATATTAGCAATAAGATCAAATCGTCAGAAAATAAAATAAAAACGGTTTGGAAAGTTATAAATAACGAGACTGGCAGGAAAAAAAAGCCCAACACTAACTATGCTTTGCAGACATCTTGTGGTCCTATAAGCTCAAATCTGGAAGTAGCTGAAGAATTTGTTAAATTCTTTACTGATATACCGGTAAGGACTACGGAGGCTCTAAATTCCTCACCTGATATTTCAATAGCTTTATTAAAGGCGAACGTTTCTGGCAGCCCGGCTGATTTTAAGTTTAAACATACAAACCCTATGACAGTTATTAAAGCTTTCCGGGAAATCAAAATTAAAGTGACCGAAGATTTATGGGGATTGTCTATCAAAGTTTGTACAGGCATTGTGGAAACTGTAGCGCCATATTTGGCATTAATTTTTAATCTGTGTGTGGATCAAGGAGTTTTCCCTGATTTGATGAAGTTCAGTAAAGTCGTGCCTCTTTTTAAATCTGGGGACTCCAAAGATACTAACAATTATAGACCAGTATCCGTGTTGCCAGTCTTTAGCAAGATATTTGAGAAAGTAATGCTAAATCAGATGCTTAGCCACTTCAACACCTACAAAATCTTACACGATCAGCAGTATGGTTTCACCAAGGGACGTTGTACAACTGACGCCGGTGTCACCCTATTGAAGCACATATATACTGCATGGGAAGAGGCACAAGACGCCATAGGAATATTCTGTGACCTCTCCAAAGCATTTGATTGCGTTAATCACGATACATTACTTTCAAAACTTGAGCATTACGGATTAGGTCAACTTGCTCTTAGTTTAGTAAAATCTTATTTATGTGATAGACAACAACAAGTTCAGATAAATGGTGTAAATTCACAGGGTTTAACAGTTAAAATGGGAGTTCCACAAGGCTCAATATTGGGTCCTTTCCTCTTTCTTGTATATATAAACGATCTACCCTATTTACTTAAAAATCAACTACACAATATGGTGTTATTTGCTGATGACACTTCCCTAATTTTTAAGATAAGTAGGCGAGCCCAGAATCTAGACGATGTCAATAATACACTGCGTCAGATCCATAATTGGTTCACAGCAAACAATTTAGTATTAAATGGAAACAAGACTAAATGCATTAGGTTTGCCTTACCAAATGTTAAAAATAGTAATTATGACATAGTGTTGGATGATGAGATACTAGAATTCGTCGATAAAACGGTTTTCCTGGGTATAACACTTGATTCAAGGCTACAATGGGGCCCTCATATTACAACTCTTGCGGGGCGATTAAGTTCAGCAGCATATGCTGTTTGGAAGATTCGTCAATTCACAGACGTTGATACTGCGAGAATTGTCTATTTTAGTTACTTCCACAGTATAATGTCGTATGGCATTTTATTGTGGGGAAGGGCGGCTGACATCGAGTCAATCTTTATTCTCCAAAAGAGAGCTATTCGAGCCATATATAATCTCCGTAGGCGCGATTCTCTAAGAGAACTGTTTAAGGAAATTAACATCCTGACGGTACCTTGTCAATATATCTATGAAAATATAATGTACGTTAAAAAAAATCTGCATCTTTTCTCTAAAAGAGGTGACAGACATAATTATCATACTAGAAGTAGGAACCAATTAGTTCAGCCGGGCTTCAGACTCGCCAAAGTAGACTCTTCTTTCATGGGGTATTGTTTAAAATGCTATAATAAGCTACCACAAAACGTTCTTGAACTGAATGAAACGAAATTCAAAACATGCATTAAACGCACACTGTGTAAGCAGGCATATTACAAACTGAGCGACTATATCGCTGATGATAATGCTTGGCTCCATGCTTGTCCTGCTCCATGAGACAGTGAATGTACAAATAAATTGATATTGGAAGTATACTTAATACCATTGTTGGAGCTGCTGAAGACTGTACAACTGTATTTGCATTGTATAGATTCAATCTTCCTTGTATTATATAGTTTCATGGCCGACATTGTGTGAGTACTATGTGCTTCGGAGCTGTCATTCACTGAGTACCTACGTCTCTTGTTGACTTGAATGACCCTGGCGGCTGAGATTGTGTCATGCTCACTCAAATGTCTCGCTGATGGTGGCGCGTGTGTCGGATCATTTAGCTCCCTCCAAAATGGTTGAGCTGAATGGTGCTGATGCATGTGTCATGTTCGTGAACGGGCGCTGTCAGTTGAGACTGGTCATCTCTTAGCTGCCACGGTTTATTTTAAAAATTATTATTGATCATTTTGTTTTGAATTGTCTTTGTTTTAATTGTTACTCTGGACACTTTTAATCAAAAACTTGCTGCATCGTTCTCACATAGTGTACCACCTCAAATGAATGATGTAACAAAGGTTCTGTAATTATTCTGGCGATCTAAAAAGAGTGTCCATGGAGTTTCTTGCACGTTCTTCTCCATAGAGATCTACTTCTTGGAACGGGCATCTACGGTACTTTCACAGTTTTTATGTCTTGTGACTGGGACTGTAGCACCATAACTTTTGTAGTGTTTAATAATATTCCTTTGATTGTCTATGACAATTCAAAAGTGCCTGTAACTGGCCTACTTGAAATAAATACTTTGATTTTGATTTTGATTTTGATTTTGATTTGCAGTTGAAGAACAAGTTCTGCGATACATTTTTTTAGGAAAGTATGTTGTCCAAGTACGTTTTATAAGTTGGTCGACGATTACTCGTAAACTTGTAAAGCCTACTTAGTCATGATAATTTTCCTTAAAATTTCGTTATATATACTACTATTGTGAATTTTTTCACACCCCCAAACATAACCGTTTAGCTGGTAGAGGGGGGGGACACTCGAGTCGAGCAAAAATTAGCACTTTAAAGCTTAATATTTCACAAACGAATCTTTTTATCAAAAAATTGTTAATGGAAACTATTAATATTTTTTAAAGACCTATTTAATGATACCCAACACTAAGGGGTACGCGAGAAAAAAAAAAAAAACATACCCACTTTACGTGTACAGGAGGTACCCTAAAAAGAAATATTTTACGAGATTTTATTTTACCACTTTTTCGGCACAACAAATCCGTATATTTACACCAAATTACAGCTCTCTAGTACTGTGCGTCTCTGAGCTAAACTGCGGACAGACGGACGGACGGACATGGCGAAACTATAAGGGTTCCTTGTTGACTACGGAACCCTAAAAAAACAAACATCCGAATTGAGAACCTCCTCCTTTTGGAAGTCGGTTAATAATCTATTATTACATTTCGTAAAAGGTAAAACAACAAAGATGACCCACAGATCAAATCTTCCATTAATAAAGAATGATCTGCAAAGTTATTATGCAAAATACAACATAATTATTAGAACTAGGTACCTGCATCTTGCCCTCACATTCACTCTGAACCAGCGCAGCGTTGTCGTCAGGCGTTTTACCATATTTATAAGAGCCCTTATCACATCCCACTGACGATGAATTTTCATGACTTCAGACTTCCACACTCATCATAAGCTTGATTAAAGACACAGGCACTAACGATGTCTTCATGTTCCTCATTAGAATACGGCTGAGATATCTTAATTTATTAACTTCGATATCACTGATTAATTTATCAAAAAACACCTCTCATTGTCACAGTTCATTGAAACTAAAGCTACCTAGTATTGTGAGAAAGTTAAATCGCGAAATTAACGCTGAGTTTGCACAACGCACGTGCTCACCCAATGGCGCATTCACGGAGACTGGCGCTCTGCTAGCTAGTGGAGCGGAGCGTGCACTCGCGCGGATGGCTGCGGGACATGCGGGGTGCCCGTGGGTGCTAGAGGAGGGGCGCCATTCTTAAAGCCTACTCTACACTACTCGCGAAGTTGTTCGAAGTTGACCGAATACGATAGAGTAGAAGGGCACATCGCTTCAATTCGTGCAACTTAGATTCACTTCGGTAGACTTCCATTTAATGTCTATTTTTGCGACCGAGTCAAAGGGCACAATGATGACACAGGCAGATATTCGATAATCGGATATTGGATATCCAATAGTCGATATTACATATTCGATTTTCGAAAATTCGGTATTTAAAAACTCGATACCGGAAATTCGAAAAGTCAATATTCAGTAATCGAATATCGATTATTGGATAGCCGATATTCGATATTGCATATTCGGATATCCGATATTCGATTTTCGAAAATTCGGTATTTAAAATCTCGATACCGGAAATTCGAAAAATCGATATTCGATATTCGGTAAACGGATATCTGATATTGGATATCCGATATTCGATATTGGATATTCGGATATCCGATATTCGATTTTCGAAAATTCGGTATTTAAAAACTCGATACCGGAAATTCGAAAAGTTGATATTCGATAAACGTATTTCTGATACTGGATAGCCGATATTCGATATTGCATATTCGGATATCCGATATTCGATTTTCGAAAATTCGGTATTTAAAACTCGATACCGGAAATTCGAAAAGTCGATATTCGATATACGGTAAACGGATATTGGATAGCCGATATTTGATATTGCTTATTCGGATATCGGATATTCGATTTTCGAAAATTCGGTATTTAAAAACTCGATACCGGAAATTCGAAAAGTCGATATTCGATATACGGTAAACGGATATCGGATATTGGATAGCCGATATTTGATATTGCTTATTCGGATATCCGATATTCGATTTTGGAAAATTCGATATTTAAAAACTCAATACCCGAAATTCGAAAAGTCGATATTCGATATTCGGTAATCGGATATCGGATATTGGATAGCCGATATTCGATATTGCATATTCGGATATCCGATATTCGATTTTCGAAAATTCGGTATTTAAAAACTCGATACCGGAAATTCGAAAAGTCGATATTCGATATTCGCTACACAGATATCGGATATTGGATAGCCGATATTCGATATTGCATATTCGGATATCCGATATTCGATTTTCGAAAATTCGGTATTTAAAAACTCGATACTGGAAATTCGAAAAGTCGATATTTGATATTCAGTAAACGGATATCGGATAGTGGATAGCCGATATTCGATATTGCATAGTCGGATATCCGATATTCGATTTTCGAAAATTCGGTATTTAAAAACTCGATACCGGAAACTCGAAAAGTCGATATTCGATATTCGGTAATCGGATATTGGATAGCCGATATTCGATATTGCATATTCGGATATCCGATATTCGATTTTCGAAAATTCGGTATTTAAAAACTCGATACCGGAAATTCGAAAAGTCGATATTTGATATTCGGTAAACGGATATCGGATAGTGGATAGCCGATATTCGATACTGCATATTCGGATATCCGATATTCGATTTTCGAAAATTCGGTATTTAAAAACTCGATACCGGAAATTCGAAAAGTCGATATTTGATATTCGGTAAACGGATATCGGATAGTGGATTGCCGATATTCGATATTGCATATTCGGATATCTGATGTTCGATTTTCGAAAATTCGGTATTTAAAAACTCGATACTGGAAAATCGAAGAGTCGATATTCGATATTCGGTAAACGGATATCGGATATTGGATAGCCGATATTCGATATTGCATATTCGGATATCCAATATTCGAATTTCGAAAATTCGGTATTTAAAAACTCATTACCGGAAATTCGAAAAGTCGATATTTGATATTCGGTAAACGGATATCGAATAGTGGATAGCTGATATTCGATATTGCATATTCGGATATCCGATTTTCGATTTTCGAAAATTCGGTATTTAAAAACTCGATACCGGAAATTCGAAAAGTCGATATTCGATATTCGGTATACGGATATCTGATATTGGATAGCCGATATTCGATATTGGATATTCGGATATCCGATATTCGATTTTCGAAAATTCGGTATTTAAAAACTCGATACCGGAAATTCGAAAAGTCGATATTCGATATTCGGATATCGGATATTGGATAGCCGATATTCGATATTGCATATTCGGATATCCGATATTCGATTTTCGAAAATTCGGTATTTAAAAACTCGATACCGGAAATTCGAAAAGTCGATATTCGATATTCGGTAAACGGATATCGGATAGTACATAGCCGATATTCGATATTGCATATTCGGATATCCGATATTCGATTTTCGAAAATTCGGTATTTAAAAACTCGATACCGGAAATTCGAAAAGTCGATATTCGATATTCGGTGATCGGATATCGGATATTATACACCGTGTTCCGGACGATATACATAAACTTCGACCAGATGTTCAGACCACGGAAGTAAGCATTTTTCATTATGGACACATTAATAAATTCTTATTTTTTATTTTTTGTTAATTTTCATACAAACTAAATACCTAGACGTAAATAACCCGATATGCATGCCTCTTTATCCGAATTGGCAACGTCGTATTTTCATTCATAACATTTGGCGGGCTGAAACTTGTCAAAACAGTTTCTTTGATTTTTTATCTCGTTCCTCATAGCACTGTCAATGTACTATACTTATCTAAAGAGAACGTATAAGGCTACCAAGCAGGTAGATACGTATTTCGAATTGTCTTTTTAATTGAGGAATAAAAAAAAAAACAAAATTCCATAACCAAATCATGATAACCTCTTCCCACGACATGCAGCCTTCGCAAAACGTTTCTGCAGTCCTTATTTTTAGTCTAGGCTTAAAGCAACGCCGGACCTCCAACGACGGGAAGGGGAGTAGGCTACCATAATTATCTTCCCATTCTGCCGTTTCGGCTTAAGTAACGAACATTCAATCTCAAAATTATTGACTAAAAGAGGGGCAGCTCAACACGCAATCTGGGGACCACGCTTAGAGCTCACGTACATTCGTAAAAATACTCTCAAAAGATAGGTCTCGGTCAAATTAAGATAAATGGTAATCACAGCATATTTTTTTTATGCATTTGAGTAGAATAATTATAATTTATAAGCACACTTGTTGCGTGGGCAACATCAGAACTAACGCCACCATCTTATTTTTCAATACATTTCACAAATGAGCGCTCTCCTGTCAACCTCAATGGAGTGTCCAAAGATCCATATAACACTGTAGGTTAAGGGTCGATTACACCTAACGAGTACAGTGGCGAGTCAGTAAATAAGCTCTCGGCCGAGAGAGTAATATTAATAAGCGCTCGAACAATAAGCACTCGTTAAAGTGTTTATACCAACCGAGCACTCGGCCGAGGACACTGACTCGCCGCTGTACTCGTTAGGTGTAATCGACCCATTAGACAACTACGTCAGCCGTAATGTCATTCAAAAATATTTTTATTAATAATAAATAAACTCTAAAAAGCAAAAAATAAATTTAATGTAAAAAGTTTTCGAAATGACCACCTTCTTTTTCGACACAAATATTCAAACGAGTCCTAATTTGGCCATTTAAATTTACAGACATTTGTCTTATTTGTTCAGCAGCCTGAGATATTCTATCTAAGAGCTGTTCACGGTTCTGAATTTGTACGGAGTACACCTTCTCCTTTAAGGTTCCCCAGACATAAAAATCTAAAGGAGTCAGATCTGGGGACCTAGCTGGCCATGCGATATTTGTGCTACCTCGTCCAATCCAACGGCCAGGAAACGTTGCATTTAAATATTCACGCACTTGTGTGCCATAATGTGCAGGGGCCCCATCATGTTGGAGCCACATGGTTCGCAGAGTTTGAAGATCCACTTGTTCGAAAAATTCGAAGCTAGTGACGTTTCTTAGGAACTCTAAGTAATTGTCAGCATTTAGGCGGTGGGGAATCTCAATAGGGCCGATCAGCTGATTGTTAAAAACACCAGCCCACATGTTTACAGAGAATTCAGTTTGATGTGACGCCTGCCAATGTAAATTCGGGTTGCTCTCATGCCACTGCACTTGATTTTTGGAATTGAATACTCCCGCTCTTGTAAACTGGGCTTCATCCATCCAAAGAATTTTTGAAGTGAAAACTTCTTTAGCGGCGTTGTACACTTTTTCTGTAATGGGTAAAAAATTTAAAACTCGCGTCAGGGTCACGTGACCCACTCGCGTCAGGGTCACGTGACCCTGATCGAAAATGAGTAAGACGTCATTCAAATTAAAAATAAAACATAGTAACAAAAAAGTTTTCACTTCTACCGGCACTCCTGGAGTGCAACCTTTTTTTGAAGCAGTATTGGATTATTTATCAGTTCTTGATTCATTCTCTGGCAAAAAACAATTCTTGAGAAGTGATCAGGTGGTATTATGCCTTGGGATTTTCTGTAGTGGTAGGCATGCAAACCATATCTTTTCCACAGTTTCCACACTAGCTTATGAGATACACCCACGATTCTCCCAACGCGTCTCGTTGAGAGTGTAGGATCATGAATAATAAGGTTCATTATTCTGTTTTCTTGAGCGACGCTCAAATTGATTGCTCGTTCAGGGCGGCGTGGTCTAATTCCGATCTCACAAAATCTCCTGTGAATGTTAATAAATGTTCGTATATCAGGAACGCGCCGACCAGGGAATCGCCGTTGGTACTCTCGCACAGCTGCTGTAGCATTTCCGTCACAGAAACCGTAGACGAAGTGAATATCAGCTTGGTGTTGAGCAGAATATTCGTGCGGCATAGTGAAAGTTGTAATCAAAATGATTGATTAAATTAGTCGGAAACCCAAAAGCAAATTACAATAAACAATAATCCTGACAGTTAAAATCATGCATGACAAACAATGACAAATAACAACTTAGGTATCCATAGCGACCAGTTTAATCTCTTTGAAAGATTCGTTATCGCAAATGATCGTATTTCTTCGCTAACTCTCGGGTTCCTCTCGTACGTGCAAATGAAATGCAAATACTATTTGATAGATTTATCATTTTAATTGCACTAAGCGGCAACATAGGCCAAATTAAGATACTTTCTCACTGCATAGCTCAATTAAATTTCATTAAATGAAATTACAAATATCTTTGTAACGAAGCCTTTTTAAGTACCTACTACTTCCTTTGTTGGATTTGATTTGTAAAAGCCATAGAAGTATTTGCTAAAGTTTATGGATAACGTGAAGAACACGGTGTATAGCCGATATTCGATATTGCATATTCGGATATCCGATATTCGATTTTCGAAAATTCGGTATTTAAAAACTCGATACCGGAAATTTGAAAAGTCAATATTCGGTACACGGATATCGGATATTGGATAGCCGATATTCGATATTGCATATTTGGATATGCGATATTCGATTATCGAAAATTCGATATTTAAAAACTCGATACCGGAAATTCTAAAAGTCGATATTCGATATTATTCGGTAAACGGATATCGGATAATGGATAGCTGATATTCGATATTGCATATTCGGATATCCGATTTTCGATTTTCGAAAATTCGGTATTTAAAAACTCGATACCGGAAATTCGAAAAGTCGATATTCGATATTCGGTATACGGATATCTGATATTGGATAGCCGATATTCGATATTGCATATTCGGATATCCGATGTTCGATTTTCGAAAATTCGGTATTTAAAAACTCGATACCGGAAATTCTTAAAGTCGATATTCGGTAAACGGATATCGGATATTGGATAGCCGATATTCGATATTGCATATTCGGATATCCGATTTTCGATTTTCGAAAATTCGGTATTTAAAAACTCGATACCGGAAATTCGAAAAGTCAATATTCGGTAAACGGATATCGGATATCGGATAGCCGATATTCGATATTGCATATTCGGTTATCCGATATTCGATTTTCGAAAACTCGGTATTGAAAAACTCGATACCGGAAATTCGAAAAGTCGATATTCGATAAACGGATATCTGATACTGGATAGCCGATATTCGATATTGCATATTCTGATATCCGATATTCGATTTTCGAAAATTCGGTATTTAAAAACTCGTTACCGGAAATTCGAAAAGTCGATATTTGATATTCGGTAAACGGATATCGGATAGTGGATTGCCGATATTCGATATTGCATATTCGGATATCCGATGTTCGATTTTCGAAAATTCGGTATTTAAAAACTCGATACCGGAAATTCTTAAAGTCGATATTCGGTAAACGGATATCGGATATTGGATAGCCGATATTCGATATTGCATATTCGGATATCCGATTTTCGATTTTCGAAAATTCGGTATTTAAAAACTCGTTACCGGAAATTCGAAAACGCGATATTCGATATTCGGTTTACGGATATCGGATATTGGATAGCCGATATTCGATATTGCATATTCGGATATCCGATATTCGATTTCGAAAATTCGGTATTTAAAAACCCGATACCGGAAATTCGAAAAGTCGATGTTCGATATTCGGTAATCGGATATTGGATAGCCGATATTCGATATTGCATATTCGGATATCCAATATTCGATTTTCGAAAATTCGGTATTTAAAAACTCGAAACTGGAAATTCGAAAAGTCGATATTCGATATTCGGTAAACGGATATCGGACATTGGATAGCCGATATTCGATATTGCATATTCGGATATCCGATATTCGATTTTCGAAAATTCGGTATTTAAAAATTCGATACCGGAAATTCGAAAACGCGATATTCGATATTCGGTAAACGGATATCGGATATTGGATAGCCGACATTCGATATTGCATATTCGGATATCCGATATTCGATTTTCGAAAATTCGGTATTTAAAAACTCGATACCGGTAATTTGAAAATTCAATATTCGGTACACGGATATCGGATATCGGATATTATATAGCCGATATTCGATATTGCATATTCGGATATCCGATATTCGATTTTCGAAAATTCGGTATTTAAAAACTCGATACCGGAAATTCGAAAAGTTGATATTCGGTGAACGGATATCGGATATTGGATAGCCGATATTCGATGTTGCATATTCGGTTATCCGATATTCGATTTTCGAAAATTCGGTATTTAAAAACTCGATACCGGAAATTCGAAAAGTCGATATTCGATATTCGCTAAACGGATATCGGATATTGGATAGCCGATATTCGATATTGCTTATTCGGATATCCGATATTCGATTTTCGAAAATTCGGTATTTAAAAACTCGATACCGGAAATTCGAAAAGTCGATATTCGATATTCGCTAAACGGATATCGGATATTGGATAGCCGATATTCGATATTGCATATTCGGATATCCGATATTCGATTTTCGAAAATTCGGTATTTAAAAACTCGATACCGGAAATTCGAAAAGTCGATATTCGATATTCGGTGATCGGATATCGGATATTATATAGCCGATATTCGATATTGCATATTCGGATGTCCGATGTTCGATTTTCGAAAATTCGGTATTTAAAAACTCGATACCGGTAATTTGAAAATTTAATATTCGGTACACGGATATCGGATATTGGATAGCCGATATTCGATATTGCATATTTGGATATCCGATATTCGATTATCGAAAATTCGATATTTAAAAACTCGATACCGGAAATTCTAAAAGTCGATATTCGATATTATTCGGTAAACGGATATCGGATAATGGATAGCTGATATTCGATATTGCATATTCGGATATCCGATTTTCGATTTTCGAAAATTCGGTATTTAAAAACTCGATACCGGAAATTCGAAAAGTCGATATTCGATATTCGGTATACGGATATCTGATATTGGATAGCCGATATTAGATATTGGATATTCGGATATCCGATATTCGATTTTCGAAAACTCGGTATTGAAAAACTCGATACCGGAAATTCGAAAAGTCGATATTCGATAAACGGATATCTGATACTGGATAGCCGATATTCGATATTGCATATTCTGATATCCGATATTCGATTTTCGAAAATTCGGTATTTAAAAACTCGTTACCGGAAATTCGAAAAATCGATATTTGATATTCGGTAAACGGATATCGGATAGTGGATTGCCGATATTCGATATTGCATATTCAGATATCCGATGTTCGATTTTCGAAAATTCGGTATTTAAAAACTCGATACCGGAAATTCGAAAAGTCAATATTCGATATTCGGTAAACGGATATCGGATATTGGATAGCCGATATTCGATATTGCATATTCGGATATCCGATATTCGATTTCGAAAATTCGGTATTTAAAAACTCGATACCAGAAATTCGAAAAGTCGATGTTCGATATTCGGTAATCGGATATTGGATAGCCGATATTCGATATTGCTTATTCGGATATCCGATATTCGATTTTCGAAAATTCGGTATTTAAAAACTCGATACCGGAAATTCGAAAAGTCGATATTCGATATTCGCTAAACGGATATCGGATATTGGATAGCCGATATTCGATATTGCATATTCGGATAACCGATATTCGATTTTCGAAAATTCGGTATTTAAAAACTCGATACCGGAAATTCGAAAAGTCGATATTCGATATTCGGTGATCGGATATCGGATATTAAATAGCCGATATTCGATATTGCATATTCGGATATCCGATATTCGATTTTCGAAAATTCGGTATTTAAAAACTCGATACCGGAAATTTGAAAAGTCAATATTCGGTACACGGATATCGGATATTGGATAGCCGATATTCGATATTGCATATTCGGTTATCCGATATTCGATTTTCGAAAATTCGGTATTTAAAAACTCGATACCGGAAATTCTTAAAGTCGATATTCGGTAAACGGATATCGGATATTGGATAGCCGATATTCGATATTGCATATTCGGATATCCAATATTCGATTTTCGAAAATTCGGTATTTAAAAACTCGTTACCGGAAATTCGAAAAGTCGATATTCGATATTCGGTAAATGGATATCGGATATTGGATAGCCGATATTTGATATTGCATATTCCGATATCCGATATTCGATTTTCGAAAATTCGGTATTTAAAAACTCGATACCGGAAATTCGAAAACGCGATATTCGATATTCGGTTTACGGATATCGGATATTGGATAGCCGATATTCGATATTGCATATTCGGATATCCGATATTCGATTTCGAAAATTCGTTATTTAAAAACTCGATACCGGAAATTCGAAAAGTCGATGTTCGATATTCGGTAATCGGATATTGGATAGCCGATATTCGATATTGCTTATTCGGATATCCGATATTCGATTTTCGAAAATTCGGTATTTAAAAACTCGATACCGGAAATTCGAAAAGTCGATATTCGATATTCGCTAAATGGATATCGGATATTGGATAGCCGATATTCGATATTGCATATTCGGATATCCGATATTCGATTTTCGAAAATTCGGTATTTAAAAACTCGATACCGGAAATTCGAAAAGTCGATATTCGATATTCGGTGATCGGATATCGGATATTAAATAGCCGATATTCGATATTGCATATTCGGATATCCGATATTCGATTTTCGAAAATTCGGTATTTAAAAACTCGATACCGGAAATTTGAAAAGTCAATATTCGGTACACGGATATCGGATATTGGATAGCCGATATTCGATATTGCATATTCGGTTATCCGATATTCGATTTTCGAAAATTCGGTATTTAAAAACTCGATACCGGAAATTCTTAAAGTCAATATTCGGTAAACGGATATCGGATATTGGATAGCCGATATTTGATATTGCATATTCCGATATCCGATATTCGATTTTCGAAAATTCGGTATTTAAAAACTCGATACCGGAAATTCGAAAACGCGATATTCGATATTCGGTTTACGGATATCGGATATTGGATAGCCGATATTCGATATTGCATATTCGGATATCCGATATTCGATTTCGAAAATTCGGTATTTAAAAACTCGATACCGGAAATTCGAAAAGTCGATGTTAGATATTCGGTAATCGGATATTGGATAGCCGATATTCGATATTGCTTATTCGGATATCCGATATTCGATTTTCGAAAATTCGGTATTTAAAAACTCGATACCGGAAATTCTAAAAGTCGATATTCTATATTATTCGGTAAACGGATATCGGATAATGGATAGCTGATATTCGATATTGCATATTCGGATATCCGATTTTCGATTTTCGAAAATTCGGTATTTAAAAACTCGATACCGGAAATTCGAAAAGTCGATATTCGATATTCGATAAACGGATATCTGATACTGGATAGCCGATATTCGATATTGCATATTCTGATATCCGATATTCGATTTTCGAAAATTCGGTATTTAAAAACTCGTTACCGGAAATTCGAAAAATCGATATTTGATATTCGGTAAACGGATATCGGATAGTGGATTGCCGATATTCGATATTGCATATTCGGATATCCGATGTTCGATTTTCGAAAATTCGGTATTTAAAAACTCGATACCGGAAATTCGAAAAGTCAATATTCGATATTCGGTAAACGGATATCGGATATTGGATAGCCGATATTCGATATTGCATATTCGGATATCCGATATTCGATTTCGAAAATTCGGTATTTAAAAACTCGATACCGGAAATTCGAAAAGTCGATGTTCGATATTCGGTAATCGGATATTGGATAGCCGATATTCGATATTGCTTATTCGGATATCCGATATTCGATTTTCGAAAATTCGGTATTTAAAAACTCGATACCGGAAATTCGAAAAGTCGATATTCGATATTCGCTAAACGGATATCGGATATTGGATAGCCGATATTCGATATTGCATATTCGGATAACCGATATTCGATTTTCGAAAATTCGGTATTTAAAAACTCGATACCGGAAATTCGAAAAGTCGATATTCGATATTCGGTGATCGGATATCGGATATTAAATAGCCGATATTCGATATTGCATATTCGGATATCCGATATTCGATTTTCGAAAATTCGGTATTTAAAAACTCGATACCGGAAATTTGAAAAGTCAATATTCGGTACACGGATATCGGATATTGGATAGCCGATATTCGATATTGCATATTCGGTTATCCGATATTCGATTTTCGAAAATTCGGTATTTAAAAACTCGATACCGGAAATTCTTAAAGTCGATATTCGGTAAACGGATATCGGATATTGGATAGCCGATATTCGATATTGCATATTCGGATATCCGATATTCGATTTTCGAAAATTCGGTATTTAAAAACTCGATACCGGAAATTTGAAAAGTCAATATTCGGTACACGGATATCGGATATTGGATAGCCGATATTCGATATTGCATATTCGGTTATCCGATATTCGATTTTCGAAAATTCGGTATTTAAAAACTCGATACCGGAAATTCTTAAAGTCAATATTCGGTAAACGGATATCGGATATTGGATAGCCGATATTTGATATTGCATATTCCGATATCCGATATTCGATTTTCGAAAATTCGGTATTTAAAAACTCGATACCGGAAATTCGAAAACGCGATATTCGATATTCGGTTTACGGATATCGGATATTGGATAGCCGATATTCGATATTGCATATTCGGATATCCGATATTCGATTTCGAAAATTCGGTATTTAAAAACTCGATACCGGAAATTCGAAAAGTCGATGTTAGATATTCGGTAATCGGATATTGGATAGCCGATATTCGATATTGCTTATTCGGATATCCGATATTCGATTTTCGAAAATTCGGTATTTAAAAACTCGATACCGGAAATTCTAAAAGTCGATATTCTATATTATTCGGTAAACGGATATCGGATAATGGATAGCTGATATTCGATATTGCATATTCGGATATCCGATTTTCGATTTTCGAAAATTCGGTATTTAAAAACTCGATACCGGAAATTCGAAAAGTCGATATTCGATATTCGGTATACGGATATCTGATATTGGATAGCCGATATTCGATATTGGATATTCGGATATCCGATATTCGATTTTCGAAAACTCGGTATTGAAAAACTCGATACCGGAAATTCTAAAAGTCGATATTCGATATTATTCGGTAAACGGATATCGGATAATGGATAGCTGATATTCGATATTGCATATTCGGATATCCAATATTCGATTTTCGAAAATTCGGTATTTAAAAACTCGAAACTGGAAATTCGAAAAGTCGATATTCGATATTCGGTAAACGGATATCGGACATTGGATAGCCGATATTCGATATTGCATATTCGGATATCCGATATTCGATTTTCGAAAATTCGGTATTTAAAAATTCGATACCGGAAATTCGAAAACGCGATATTCGATATTCGGTAAACGGATATCGGATATTGGATAGCCGACATTCGATATTGCATATTCGGATATCCGATATTCGATTTTCGAAAATTCGGTATTTAAAAACTCGATACCGGTAATTTGAAAATTCAATATTCGGTACACGGATATCGGATATCGGATATTATATAGCCGATATTCGATATTGCATATTCGGATATCCGATATTCGATTTTCGAAAATTCGGTATTTAAAAACTCGATACCGGAAATTCGAAAAGTTGATATTCGGTGAACGGATATCGGATATTGGATAGCCGATATTCGATGTTGCATATTCGGTTATCCGATATTCGATTTTCGAAAATTCGGTATTTAAAAACTCGATACCGGAAATTCGAAAAGTCGATATTCGATATTCGCTAAACGGATATCGGATATTGGATAGCCGATATTCGATATTGCTTATTCGGATATCCGATATTCGATTTTCGAAAATTCGGTATTTAAAAACTCGATACCGGAAATTCGAAAAGTCGATATTCGATATTCGCTAAACGGATATCGGATATTGGATAGCCGATATTCGATATTGCATATTCGGATATCCGATATTCGATTTTCGAAAATTCGGTATTTAAAAACTCGATACCGGAAATTCGAAAAGTCGATATTCGATATTCGGTGATCGGATATCGGATATTATATAGCCGATATTCGATATTGCATATTCGGATGTCCGATGTTCGATTTTCGAAAATTCGGTATTTAAAAACTCGATACCGGTAATTTGAAAATTTAATATTCGGTACACGGATATCGGATATTGGATAGCCGATATTCGATATTGCATATTTGGATATCCGATATTCGATTATCGAAAATTCGATATTTAAAAACTCGATACCGGAAATTCTAAAAGTCGATATTCGATATTATTCGGTAAACGGATATCGGATAATGGATAGCTGATATTCGATATTGCATATTCGGATATCCGATTTTCGATTTTCGAAAATTCGGTATTTAAAAACTCGATACCGGAAATTCGAAAAGTCGATATTCGATATTCGGTATACGGATATCTGATATTGGATAGCGTATATTAGATATTGGATATTCGGATATCCGATATTCGATTTTCGAAAACTCGGTATTGAAAAACTCGATACCGGAAATTCGAAAAGTCGATATTCGATAAACGGATATCTGATACTGGATAGCCGATATTCGATATTGCATATTCTGATATCCGATATTCGATTTTCGAAAATTCGGTATTTAAAAACTCGTTACCGGAAATTCGAAAAATCGATATTTGATATTCGGTAAACGGATATCGGATAGTGGATTGCCGATATTCGATATTGCATATTCAGATATCCGATGTTCGATTTTCGAAAATTCGGTATTTAAAAACTCGATACCGGAAATTCGAAAAGTCAATATTCGATATTCGGTAAACGGATATCGGATATTGGATAGCCGATATTCGATATTGCATATTCGGATATCCGATATTCGATTTCGAAAATTCGGTATTTAAAAACTCGATACCGGAAATTCGAAAAGTCGATGTTCGATATTCGGTAATCGGATATTGGATAGCCGATATTCGATATTGCTTATTCGGATATCCGATATTCGATTTTCGAAAATTCGGTATTTAAAAACTCGATACCGGAAATTCGAAAAGTCGATATTCGATATTCGCTAAACGGATATTGGATATTGGATAGCCGATATTCGATATTGCATATTCGGATAACCGATATTCGATTTTCGAAAATTCGGTATTTAAAAACTCGATACCGGAAATTCGAAAAGTCGATATTCGATATTCGGTGATCGGATATCGGATATTAAATAGCCGATATTCGATATTGCATATTCGGATATCCGATATTCGATTTTCGAAAATTCGGTATTTAAAAACTCGATACCGGAAATTTGAAAAGTCAATATTCGGTACACGGATATCGGATATTGGATAGCCGATATTCGATATTGCATATTCGGTTATCCGATATTCGATTTTCGAAAATTCGGTATTTAAAAACTCGATACCGGAAATTCTTAAAGTCGATATTCGGTAAACGGATATCGGATATTGGATAGCCGATATTCGATATTGCATATTCGGATATCCAATATTCGATTTTCGAAAATTCGGTATTTAAAAACTCGTTACCGGAAATTCGAAAAGTCGATATTCGATATTCGGTAAATGGATATCGGATATTGGATAGCCGATATTTGATATTGCATATTCCGATATCCGATATTCGATTTTCGAAAATTCGGTATTTAAAAACTCGATACCGGAAATTCGAAAACGCGATATTCGATATTCGGTTTACGGATATCGGATATTGGATAGCCGATATTCGATATTGCATATTCGGATATCCGATATTCGATTTCGAAAATTCGTTATTTAAAAACTCGATACCGGAAATTCGAAAAGTCGATGTTCGATATTCGGTAATCGGATATTGGATAGCCGATATTCGATATTGCTTATTCGGATATCCGATATTCGATTTTCGAAAATTCGGTATTTAAAAACTCGATACCGGAAATTCGAAAAGTCGATATTCGATATTCGCTAAATGGATATCGGATATTGGATAGCCGATATTCGATATTGCATATTCGGATATCCGATATTCGATTTTCGAAAATTCGGTATTTAAAAACTCGATACCGGAAATTCGAAAAGTCGATATTCGATATTCGGTGATCGGATATCGGATATTAAATAGCCGATATTCGATATTGCATATTCGGATATCCGATATTCGATTTTCGAAAATTCGGTATTTAAAAACTCGATACCGGAAATTTGAAAAGTCAATATTCGGTACACGGATATCGGATATTGGATAGCCGATATTCGATATTGCATATTCGGTTATCCGATATTCGATTTTCGAAAATTCGGTATTTAAAAACTCGATACCGGAAATTCTTAAAGTCAATATTCGGTAAACGGATATCGGATATTGGATAGCCGATATTTGATATTGCATATTCCGATATCCGATATTCGATTTTCGAAAATTCGGTATTTAAAAACTCGATACCGGAAATTCGAAAACGCGATATTCGATATTCGGTTTACGGATATCGGATATTGGATAGCCGATATTCGATATTGCATATTCGGATATCCGATATTCGATTTCGAAAATTCGGTATTTAAAAACTCGATACCGGAAATTCGAAAAGTCGATGTTAGATATTCGGTAATCGGATATTGGATAGCCGATATTCGATATTGCTTATTCGGATATCCGATATTCGATTTTCGAAAATTCGGTATTTAAAAACTCGATACCGGAAATTCTAAAAGTCGATATTCTATATTATTCGGTAAACGGATATCGGATAATGGATAGCTGATATTCGATATTGCATATTCGGATATCCGATTTTCGATTTTCGAAAATTCGGTATTTAAAAACTCGATACCGGAAATTCGAAAAGTCGATATTCGATATTCGATAAACGGATATCTGATACTGGATAGCCGATATTCGATATTGCATATTCTGATATCCGATATTCGATTTTCGAAAATTCGGTATTTAAAAACTCGTTACCGGAAATTCGAAAAATCGATATTTGATATTCGGTAAACGGATATCGGATAGTGGATTGCCGATATTCGATATTGCATATTCGGATATCCGATGTTCGATTTTCGAAAATTCGGTATTTAAAAACTCGATACCGGAAATTCGAAAAGTCAATATTCGATATTCGGTAAACGGATATCGGATATTGGATAGCCGATATTCGATATTGCATATTCGGATATCCGATATTCGATTTCGAAAATTCGGTATTTAAAAACTCGATACCGGAAATTCGAAAAGTCGATGTTCGATATTCGGTAATCGGATATTGGATAGCCGATATTCGATATTGCTTATTCGGATATCCGGTATTTAAAAACTCGATACCGGAAATTCGAAAAGTCGATATTCGATATTCGCTAAACGGATATCGGATATTGGATAGCCGATATTCGATATTGCATATTCGGATAACCGATATTCGATTTTCGAAAATTCGGTATTTAAAAACTCGATACCGGAAATTCGAAAAGTCGATGTTCGATATTCGGTAATCGGATATTGGATAGCCGATATTCGATATTGCTTATTCGGATATCCGATATTCGATTTTCGAAAATTCGGTATTTAAAAACTCGATACCGGAAATTCGAAAAGTCGATATTCGATATTCGCTAAACGGATATCGGATATTGGATAGCCCATATTAGATATTGCATATTCGGATATCCGATATTCGATTTTCGAAAATTTAGTATTTAAAAACTCGATACCGGAAATTCGAAAAGTCGATATTCGATA
This sequence comes from Agrotis clavis, assembly GCA_954870645.1. NCBI lineage: Eukaryota > Metazoa > Arthropoda > Insecta > Lepidoptera > Noctuidae > Agrotis > Agrotis clavis. The sequence goes on along the minus strand of OX940938.1, from coordinate 22,002,934 downwards.
TTCGGTGATCGGATATCGGATATTAAATAGCCGATATTCGATATTGCATATTCGGATATCCGATATTCGATTTTCGAAAATTCGGTATTTAAAAACTCGATACCGGAAATTTGAAAAGTCAATATTCGGTACACGGATATCGGACATTGGATAGCCGATATTCGATATTGCATATTCGGATATCCAATATTCGATTTTCGAAAATTCGGTATTTAAAAACTCGTTACCGGAAATTCGAAAAGTCGATATTCGGTAAATGGATATCGGATATTGGATAGCCGATATTTGATATTGCATATTCCGATATCCGATATTCGATTTTCGAAAATTCGGTATTTAAAAACTCGATACCGGAAATTCGAAAACGCGATATTCGATATTCGGTTTACGGATATCGGATATTGGATAGCCGATATTCGATATTGCATATTCGGATATCCGATATTCGATTTCGAAAATTCGGTATTTAAAAACTCGATACCGGAAATTCGAAAAGTCGATGTTCGATATTCGGTAATCGGATATTGGATAGCCGATATTCGATATTGCTTATTCGGATATCCGATATTCGATTTTCGAAAATTCGGTATTTAAAAACTCGATACCGGAAATTCGAAAAGTCGATATTCGATATTCGCTAAATGGATATCGGATATTGGATAGCCGATATTCGATATTGCATATTCGGATACACGATATTCGATTTTCGAAAATTCGGTACTTAAAAACTCGATACCGGAAATTCGAAAAGTCGATATTCGATATTCGGTGATCGGATATCGGATATTAAATAGCCGATATTCGATATTGCATATTCGGATATCCGATATTCGATTTTCGAAAATTCGGTATTTAAAAACTCGATACCGGAAATTTGAAAAGTCAATATTCGGTACACGGATATCGGATATTGGATAGCCGATATTCGATATTGCATATTCGGTTATCCGATATTCGATTTTCGAAAATTCGGTATTTAAAAACTCGATACCGGAAATTCTTAAAGTCGATATTCGGTAAACGGATATCGGATATTGGATAGCCGATATTCGATATTGCATATTCGGATATCCAATATTCGATTTTCGAAAATTCGGTATTTAAAAACTCGATACTGGAAATTCGAAAACGCGATATTCGATATTCGGTTTACGGATATCGGATATTGGATAGCCGATATTCGATATTGCATATTCGGATATCCGATATTCGATTTCGAAAATTCGGTATTTAAAAACTCGATACCGGAAATTCGAAAAGTCGATGTTCGATATTCGGTAATCGGATATTGGATAGCCGATATTCGATATTGCTTATTCGGATATCCGATATTCGATTTTCGAAAATTCGGTATTTAAAAACTCGATACCGGAAATTCGAAAAGTCGATATTCGATATTCGCTAAATGGATATCGGATATTGGATAGCCGATATTCGATATTGCATATTCGGATATCCGATATTCGATTTTCGAAAATTCGGTATTTAAAAACTCGATACCGGAAATTCGAAAAGTCAATATTCGATATTCGGTGATCGGATATCGGATATTATATAGCCGATATTCGATATTGCATATTCGGATATCCGATATTCGATTTTCGAAAATTCGGTATTTAAAAACTCGATACCGGAAATTTGAAAAGTCAATATTCGGTACACGGATATCGGATATTGGATAGCCGATATTCGATATTGCATATTTGGATATGCGATATTCGATTATCGAAAATTCGATATTTAAAAACTCGATACCGGAAATTCTTAAAGTCGATATTCGATATTATTCGGTAAACGGATATCGGATAATGGATAGCTGATATTCGATATTGCATATTCGGATATCCGATTTTCGATTTTCGAAAATTCGGTATTTAAAAACTCGATACCGGAAATTCGAAAAGTCGATATTCGATATTCGATAAACGGATATCTGATACTGGATAGCCGATATTCGATATTGCATATTCTGATATCCGATATTCGATTTTCGAAAATTCGGTATTTAAAAACTCGTTACCGGAAATTCGAAAAATCGATATTTGATATTCGGTAAACGGATATCGGATAGTGGATTGCCGATATTCGATATTGCATATTCGGATATCCGATGTTCGATTTTCGAAAATTCGGTATTTAAAAACTCGATACCGGAAATTCGAAAAGTCAATATTCGATATTCGGTAAACGGATAGCGGATATTGGATAGCCGATATTCGATATTGCATATTCGGATATCCGATATTCGATTTCGAAAATTCGGTATTTAAAAACTCGATACCGGAAATTCGAAAAGTCGATGTTCGATATTCGGTAATCGGATATTGGATAGCCGATATTCGATATTGCATATTCGGATATCCGATATTCGATTTCGAAAATTCGGTATTTAAAAACTCGATACCGGAAATTCGAAAAGTCGATGTTCGATATTCGGTAATCGGATATTGGATAGCCGATATTCGATATTGCTTATTCGGATATCCGATATTCGATTTTCGAAAATTCGGTATTTAAAAACTCGATACCGGAAATTCGAAAAGTCGATATTCGATATTCGCTAAACGGATATCGGATATTGGATAGCCGATATTCGATATTGCATATTCGGATAACCGATATTCGATTTTCGAAAATTCGGTATTTAAAAACTCGATACCGGAAATTCGAAAAGTCAATATTCGATATTCGGTAAACGGATAGCGGATATTGGATAGCCGATATTCGATATTGCATATTCGGATATCCGATATTCGATTTCGAAAATTCGGTATTTAAAAACTCGATACCGGAAATTCGAAAAGTCGATGTTCGATATTCGGTAATCGGATATTGGATAGCCGATATTCGATATTGCTTATTCGGATATCCGATATTCGATTTTCGAAAATTCGGTATTTAAAAACTCGATACCGGAAATTCGAAAAGTCGATATTCGATATTCGCTAAACGGATATCGGATATTGGATAGCCGATATTCGATATTGCATATTCGGATAACCGATATTCGATTTTCGAAAATTCGGTATTTAAAAACTCGATACCGGAAATTCGAAAAGTCGATATTCGATATATTCGGTGATCGGATATCGGATATTAAATAGCCGATATTCGATATTGCATATTCGGATATCCGATATTCGATTTTCGAAAATTCGGTATTTAAAAACTCGATACCGGAAATTTGAAAAGTCAATATTCGGTACACGGATATCGGATATTGGATAGCCGATATTCGATATTGCATATTCGGTTATCCGATATTCGATTTTCGAAAATTCGGTATTTAAAAACTCGATACCGGAAATTCTTAAAGTCGATATTCGGTAAACGGATATCGGATATTGGATAGCCGATATTCGATATTGCATATTCGGATATCCGATATTCGATTTTCGAAAATTCGGTATTTAAAAACTCGATACCGGAAATTTGAAAAGTCAATATTCGGTACACGGATATCGGATATTGGATAGCCGATATTCGATATTGCATATTCGGTTATCCGATATTCGATTTTCGAAAATTCGGTATTTAAAAACTCGATACCGGAAATTCTTAAAGTCAATATTCGGTAAACGGATATCGGATATTGGATAGCCGATATTTGATATTGCATATTCCGATATCCGATATTCGATTTTCGAAAATTCGGTATTTAAAAACTCGATACCGGAAATTCGAAAACGCGATATTCGATATTCGGTTTACGGATATCGGATATTGGATAGCCGATATTCGATATTGCATATTCGGATATCCGATATTCGATTTCGAAAATTCGGTATTTAAAAACTCGATACCGGAAATTCGAAAAGTCGATGTTAGATATTCGGTAATCGGATATTGGATAGCCGATATTCGATATTGCTTATTCGGATATCCGATATTCGATTTTCGAAAATTCGGTATTTAAAAACTCGATACCGGAAATTCTAAAAGTCGATATTCTATATTATTCGGTAAACGGATATCGGATAATGGATAGCTGATATTCGATATTGCATATTCGGATATCCGATTTTCGATTTTCGAAAATTCGGTATTTAAAAACTCGATACCGGAAATTCGAAAAGTCGATATTCGATATTCGGTATACGGATATCTGATATTGGATAGCCGATATTCGATATTGGATATTCGGATATCCGATATTCGATTTTCGAAAACTCGGTATTGAAAAACTCGATACCGGAAATTCTAAAAGTCGATATTCGATATTATTCGGTAAACGGATATCGGATAATGGATAGCTGATATTCGATATTGCATATTCGGATATCCGATTTTCGATTTTCGAAAATTCGGTATTTAAAAACTCGATACCGGAAATTCGAAAAGTCGATATTCGATATTCGGTATACGGATATCTGATATTGGATAGCCGATATTCGATATTGGATATTCGGATATCCGATATTCGATTTTCGAAAACTCGGTATTGAAAAACTCGATACCGGAAATTCGAAAAGTCGATATTCGATAAACGGATATCTGATACTGGATAGCCGATATTCGATATTGCATATTCTGATATCCGATATTCGATTTTCGAAAATTCGGTATTTAAAAACTCGTTACCGGAAATTCGAAAAGTCGATATTTGATATTCGGTAAACGGATATCGGATAGTGGATTGCCGATATTCGATATTGCATATTCGGATATCCGATGTTCGATTTTCGAAAATTCGGTATTTAAAAACTCGATACAGGAAATTCGAAAAGTCAATATTCGATATTCGGTAAACGGATATCGGATATTGGATAGCCGATATTCGATATTGCATATTCGGATATCCGATATTCGATTTCGAAAATTCGGTATTTAAAAACTCGATACCGGAAATTCGAAAAGTCGATGTTCGATATTCGGTAATCGGATATTGGATAGCCGATATTCGATATTGCTTATTCGGATATCCGATATTCGATTTTCGAAAATTCGGTATTTAAAAACTCGATACCGGAAATTCGAAAAGTCGATATTCGATATTCGCTAAACGGATATCGGATATTGGATAGCCCATATTAGATATTGCATATTCGGATATCCGATATTCGATTTTCGAAAATTTAGTATTTAAGAACTCGATACCGGAAATTCGAAAAGTCGATATTCGATATTCGGTGATCGGATATCGGATATTAAATAGCCGATATTCGATATTGCATATTCGGATATCCGATATTCGATTTTCGAAAATTCGGTATTTAAAAACTCGATACCGGAAATTTGAAAAGTCAATATTCGGTACACGGATATCGGACATTGGATAGCCGATATTCGATATTGCATATTCGGATATCCAATATTCGATTTTCGAAAATTCGGTATTTAAAAACTCGTTACCGGAAATTCGAAAAGTCGATATTCGGTAAATGGATATCGGATATTGGATAGCCGATATTTGATATTGCATATTCCGATATCCGATATTCGATTTTCGAAAATTCGGTATTTAAAAACTCGATACCGGAAATTCGAAAACGCGATATTCGATATTCGGTTTACGGATATCGGATATTGGATAGCCGATATTCGATATTGCATATTCGGATATCCGATATTCGATTTCGAAAATTCGGTATTTAAAAACTCGATACCGGAAATTCGAAAAGTCGATGTTCGATATTCGGTAATCGGATATTGGATAGCCGATATTCGATATTGCTTATTCGGATATCCGATATTCGATTTTCGAAAATTCGGTATTTAAAAACTCGATACCGGAAATTCGAAAAGTCGATATTCGATATTCGCTAAATGGATATCGGATATTGGATAGCCGATATTCGATATTGCATATTCGGATACACGATATTCGATTTTCGAAAATTCGGTACTTAAAAACTCGATACCGGAAATTCGAAAAGTCGATATTCGATATTCGGTGATCGGATATCGGATATTAAATAGCCGATATTCGATATTGCATATTCGGATATCCGATATTCGATTTTCGAAAATTCGGTATTTAAAAACTCGATACCGGAAATTTGAAAAGTCAATATTCGGTACACGGATATCGGATATTGGATAGCCGATATTCGATATTGCATATTCGGTTATCCGATATTCGATTTTCGAAAATTCGGTATTTAAAAACTCGATACCGGAAATTCTTAAAGTCGATATTCGGTAAACGGATATCGGATATTGGATAGCCGATATTCGATATTGCATATTCGGATATCCAATATTCGATTTTCGAAAATTCGGTATTTAAAAACTCGATACTGGAAATTCGAAAACGCGATATTCGATATTCGGTTTACGGATATCGGATATTGGATAGCCGATATTCGATATTGCATATTCGGATATCCGATATTCGATTTCGAAAATTCGGTATTTAAAAACTCGATACCGGAAATTCGAAAAGTCGATGTTCGATATTCGGTAATCGGATATTGGATAGCCGATATTCGATATTGCTTATTCGGATATCCGATATTCGATTTTCGAAAATTCGGTATTTAAAAACTCGATACCGGAAATTCGAAAAGTCGATATTCGATATTCGCTAAATGGATATCGGATATTGGATAGCCGATATTCGATATTGCATATTCGGATATCCGATATTCGATTTTCGAAAATTCGGTATTTAAAAACTCGATACCGGAAATTCGAAAAGTCAATATTCGATATTCGGTGATCGGATATCGGATATTATATAGCCGATATTCGATATTGCATATTCGGATATCCGATATTCGATTTTCGAAAATTCGGTATTTAAAAACTCGATACCGGAAATTCGAAAAGTCGATGTTCGATATTCGGTAATCGGATATTGGATAGCCGATATTCGATATTGCTTATTCGGATATCCGATATTCGATTTTCGAAAATTCGGTATTTAAAAACTCGATACCGGAAATTCGAAAAGTCGATATTCGATATTCGCTAAACGGATATCGGATATTGGATAGCCCATATTAGATATTGCATATTCGGATATCCGATATTCGATTTTCGAAAATTTAGTATTTAAAAACTCGATACCGGAAATTCGAAAAGTCGATATTCGATATTCGGTGATCGGATATCGGATATTAAATAGCCGATATTCGATATTGCATATTCGGATATCCGATATTCGATTTTCGAAAATTCGGTATTTAAAAACTCGATACCGGAAATTTGAAAAGTCAATATTCGGTACACGGATATCGGACATTGGATAGCCGATATTCGATATTGCATATTCGGATATCCAATATTCGATTTTCGAAAATTCGGTATTTAAAAACTCGTTACCGGAAATTCGAAAAGTCGATATTCGGTAAATGGATATCGGATATTGGATAGCCGATATTTGATATTGCATATTCCGATATCCGATATTCGATTTTCGAAAATTCGGTATTTAAAAACTCGATACCGGAAATTCGAAAACGCGATATTCGATATTCGGTTTACGGATATCGGATATTGGATAGCCGATATTCGATATTGCATATTCGGATATCCGATATTCGATTTCGAAAATTCGGTATTTAAAAACTCGATACCGGAAATTCGAAAAGTCGATGTTCGATATTCGGTAATCGGATATTGGATAGCCGATATTCGATATTGCTTATTCGGATATCCGATATTCGATTTTCGAAAATTCGGTATTTAAAAACTCGATACCGGAAATTCGAAAAGTCGATATTCGATATTCGCTAAATGGATATCGGATATTGGATAGCCGATATTCGATATTGCATATTCGGATACACGATATTCGATTTTCGAAAATTCGGTACTTAAAAACTCGATACCGGAAATTCGAAAAGTCGATATTCGATATTCGGTGATCGGATATCGGATATTAAATAGCCGATATTCGATATTGCATATTCGGATATCCGATATTCGATTTTCGAAAATTCGGTATTTAAAAACTCGATACCGGAAATTTGAAAAGTCAATATTCGGTACACGGATATCGGATATTGGATAGCCGATATTCGATATTGCATATTTGGATATGCGATATTCGATTATCGAAAATTCGATATTTAAAAACTCGATACCGGAAATTCTTAAAGTCGATATTCGATATTATTCGGTAAACGGATATCGGATAATGGATAGCTGATATTCGATATTGCATATTCGGATATCCGATTTTCGATTTTCGAAAATTCGGTATTTAAAAACTCGATACCGGAAATTCGAAAAGTCGATATTCGATATTCGGTATACGGATATCTGATATTGGATAGCCGATATTCGATATTGGATATTCGGATATCCGATATTCGATTTTCGAAAACTCGGTATTGAAAAACTCGATACCGGAAATTCGAAAAGTCGATATTCGGTAAACGGATATCGGATAGTGGATTGCCGATATTCGATATTGCATATTCGGATATCCAATATTCGATTTTCGAAAATTCGGTATTTAAAAACTCGTTACCGGAAATTCGAAAAGTCGATATTCGATATTCGGTAAATGGATATCGGATATTGGATAGCCGATATTCGATATTGCATATTCGGATATCCGATATTCGATTTCGAAAATTCGGTATTTAAAAACTCGATACCGGAAATTCGAAAAGTCGATGTTCGATATTCGGTAATCGAATATTGGATAGCCGATATTCGATATTGCTTATTCGGATATCCGATATTCGATTTTCGAAAATTCGGTATTTAAAAACTCGATACCGGAAATTCTAAAAGTCGATATTCGATATTATTCGGTAAACGGATATCGGATAATGGATAGCTGATATTCGATATTGCATATTCGGATATCCGATTTTCGATTTTCGAAAATTCGGTATTTAAAAACTCGATACCGGAAATTCGAAAAGTCGATATTCGATATTCGGTATACGGATATCTGATATTGGATAGCCGATATTCGATATTGGATATTCGGATATCCGATATATTCAATTTTCGAAAACTCGGTATTGAAAAACTCGATACCGGAAATTCGAAAAGTCGATATTCGATAAACGGATATCTGATACTGGATAGCCGATATTCGATATTGCATATTCTGATATCCGATATTCGATTTTCAAAAATTCGGTATTTAAAAACTCGTTACCGGAAATTCGAAAAGTCGATATTTGATATTCGGTATAACGGATATCGGATAGTGGATTGCCGATATTCGATATTGCATATTCGGATATCCGATATTCGATTTCGAAAATTCGGTATTTAAAAACTCGATACCCGAAATTCGAAAAGTCGATGTTCGATATTCGGTAATCGGATATTGGATAGCCGATATTCGATATTGCTTATTCGGATATCCGATATTCGATTTTCGAAAATTCGGTATTTAAAAACTCGATACCGGAAATTCGAAAAGTCGATATTCGATATTCGCTAAACGGATATCGGATATTGGATAGCCGATATTCGATATTGCATATTCGGATATCCGATATTCGATTTTCGAAAATTCGGTATTTAAAAACTCGATACCGGAAATTCGAAAAGTCGATATTCGATATTCGGTGATCGGATATCGGATATTAAATAGCCGATATTCGATATTGCATATTCGGATATCCGATATTCGATTTTCGAAAATTCGGTATTTAAAAACTCGATACCGGAAATTCGAAAAGTTGATATTCGGTAAACGGATATCGGATATTGGATAGCCGATATTCGATATTGCATATTCGGATATCCGATATTCGATTTTCGAAAATTCGGTATTTAAAAACTCGATACCGGAAATTCGAAAAGTTGATATTCGGTAAACGGATATCGGATATTGGATAGCCGATATTCGATATTGCATATTCGGATACCCAATATTCGATTTTCGAAAATTCGGTATTTAATAACTCGTTTCCGGAAATTCGAAAAGTCGATATTCGATATTCGGTTAATGGATATCGGATAGTGGATAGCCAATATTCGATATTGCATATTCGGATATCCGATATTCGATTTTCGAAAATTCGGTATTTAAAAACTCGATACCGGGAATTCTAAAAGTCGATATTCGATATTCGGTAAACGGATATCGGATATTGGATAGCCGATATTCGATAAAACATATTCGGATATCGGATATTCAATTTTCGAAAATTCGGTATTTAAAATCTCGATACCGGAAATTCGAAAAGTTGATATTCGGTAATCGGATATCGGATATTGGATAGCCGATATTCAATATTGCATATTCGGATATCCGATATTCGATTTTCGAAAATTCGGTATTTAAAAACTCGATACCGGAAATTCTAAAAGTCAATATTCGGTAATCGGTAATCGGATATCGGATACTGGATAGCCGATATTCGATATTGCATATTCGGATATCCGATAATAGATTTTCGAAAATTCGGTATTTAAAAATTCGATACCGGAAATTCGAAAAGTCGTTGTTCGATATTCGGTTTACGGATATCGGATATTGGATAGCCGATATTCGATATTGCATATTCGGATATCCGATATTCGATTTCGAAAATTCGGTATTTAAAAACTCGATTCCGGAAATTCGAAAAGTCGATATTCGATATTCGCTACACAGATATCGGATATTGGATAGCCGATATTCGATATTGCATATTCGGATATCCGATATTCGATTTTCGAAAATTCGGTATTTAAAAACTCGGTACCGGAAATTCGAAAAGTCGATATTTGATATTCAGTAAACGGATATCGGATAGTGGATAGCCGATATTCGATATTGCATATTCGGATATCCGATATTCGATTTTCGAAAATTCGGTATTTAAAAACTCGAGACCGGAAATTCGAAAAGTCGATATTCGATATTCGGTAATCGGATATCGGATATTGGATAGCCGATATTCGATATTGTATATTCGGATATCCGATATTCGATTTTCGAAAATTCGGTATTTAAAAACTCGATACCGGAAATTCGAAAAGTCGATATTTGATATTCGGTAAACGGATATCGGATAGTGGATAGCCGATATTCGATATTGCATATTCGGATATCCGATATTCGATTTTCGAAAATTCGGTATTTAAAAACTCGATACCGGAAATTCGAAAAGTCGATATTTGATATTCGGTAAACGGATATCGGATAGTGGATTGCCGATATTCGATATTGCATATTCGGATATCTGTTGTTCGATTTTCGAAAATTCGGTATTTAAAAACTCGATACTGGCAAATCAAAGAAACGATATTCGATATTCGGTAAACGGATATCGGATATTGGATAGCCGATATTCGATATTGCATATTCGGATATCCAATATTCGAATTTCGAAAATTCGGTATTTAAAAACTCATTACCGGAAATTCGAAAAGTCGATATTCGATATTCGGTAAACGGATATCGGATAGTGGATAGCTGATATTCGATATTGCATATTCGGATATCCAATTTTCGATTTTCGAAAATTCGGTATTTAAAAATTCGATACCGGAAATTCGAAAAGTCGATATTCGATATTCGGTATACGGATATCTGATATTGGATAGCCGATATTCGATATTGGATATTCGGATATCCGATATTCGATTTTCGAAAATTCGGTATTTAAAAACTAGATACCGGAAATTCGAAAAGTCGATATTCGATATTCGGTAATCGGATATCGGATATTGGATAGCCGATATTCGATATTGCATATTCGGGTATCCGATATTCGATTTTCGAAAATTCGGTATTTAAAAACTCGATACCGGATATTCGAAAAGTCGATATTTGATATTCGGTAAACGGATATCGGATAGTGGATAGCCGATATTCGATATTGCATATTCGGATATCCGATATTCGATTTTCGAAAATTCGGTATTTAAAAACTCGATACCGGAAATTCGTTAAGTCGATATTTGATATTCGGTAAACGGATATCGGATATAGGATTGCCGATATTCGATATTGCATATTCGGATATCTGATGTTCGATTTTCGAAATTTCGGTATTAAAAAACTCGATACCGGATATTCGAAAAGTCGATGTTCGATATTCGGTAATCGGATATCGGATATTGGATAGCCGATATTCGATATTGCTTATTCGGATATCCGATATTCGATTTTCGAAAATTCGGTATTGAAAAACTCGATACCGGAAATTCGAAAAGTCGATATTCGATAAACGGATATCTGATACTGGATAGCCGATATTCGATATTGCATATTCTGATATCCGATATTCGATTTTCGAAAATTCGGTATTTAAAAACTCGTTACCGGAAATTCGAAAAGTCGATATTTGATATTCGGTATAACGGATATCGGATAGTGGATTGCCGATATTCGATATTGCATATTCGGATATCCGATATTCGATTTCGAAAATTCGGTATTTAAAAACTCGATACCGGAAATTCGAAAAGTCGATGTTCGATATTCGGTAATCGGATATTGGATAGCCGATATTCGATATTGCTTATTCGGATATCCGATATTCGATTTTCGAAAATTCGGTATTTAAAAACTCGATACCGGAAATTCTAAAAGTCGATATTCGATATTATTCGGTAAACGGATATCGGATAATGGATAGCTGATATTCGATATTGCATATTCGGATATCCGATTTTCGATTTTCGAAAATTCGGTATTTAAAAACTCGATACCGGAAATTCGAAAAGTCGATATTCGATATTCGGTATACGGATATCTGATATTGGATAGCCGATATTTGATATTGGATATTCGGATATCCGATATTCGATTTTCGAAAACTCGGTATTGAAAAACTCGATACCGGAAATTCGAAAAGTTGATATTCGATAAACGGATATCTGATACTGGATAGCCGATATTCGATATTGCATATTCTGATATCCGATATTCGATTTTCGAAAATTCGGTATTTAAAAACTCGTTACCGGAAATTCGAAAAGTCGATATTTGATATTCGGTAAACGGATATCGGATAGTGGATTGCCGATATTCGATATTGCATATTCGGATATCCGATGTTCGATTTTCGAAAATTCGGTATTTAAAAACTCGATACCGGAAATTCGAAAAGTCGATATTCGATATTCGGTGATCGGATATCGGATATTAAATAGCCGATATTCGATATTGCATATTCGGATATCCGATATTCGATTTTCGAAAATTCGGTATTTAAAAACTCGATACCGGAAATTTGAAAAGTCAATATTCGGTACACGGATATCGGATATTGGATAGCCGATATTCGATATTGCATATTCGGTTATCCGATATTCGATTTTCGAAAATTCGGTATTTAAAAACTCGATACCGGAAATTCGAAAAGTCGATATTCGTTATTCGCTAAACGGATATCGGATATTGGATAGCCGATATTCGATATTGCATATTCGGATATCCGATATTCGATTTTCGAAAATTCGGTATTTAAAAACTCGATACCGGAAATTCGAAAAGTCGATATTCGATATTCGGTGATCGGATATCGGATATTAAATAGCCGATATTCGATATTGCATATTCGGATATCCGATATTCGATTTTCGAAAATTCGGTATTTAAAAACTCGATACCGGAAATTTGAAAAGTCAATATTCGGTACACGGATATCGGATATTGGATAGCCGATATTCGATATTGCATATTCGGTTATCCGATATTCGATTTTCGAAAATTCGGTATTTAAAAACTCGATACCGGAAATTCTTAAAGTCGATATTCGGTAAACGGATATCGGATATTGGATAGCCGATATTCGATATTGCATATTCGGATATCCAATATTCGATTTTCGAAAATTCGGTATTTAAAAACTCGTTACCGGAAATTCGAAAAGTCGATATTCGATATTCGGTAAATGGATATCGGATATTGGATAGCCGATATTTGATATTGCATATTCCGATATCCGATATTCGATTTTCGAAAATTCGGTATTTAAAAACTCGATACCGGAAATTCGAAAACGCGATATTCGATATTCGGTTTACGGATATCGGATATTGGATAGCCGATATTCGATATTGCATATTCGGATATCCGATATTCGATTTCGAAAATTCGGTATTTAAAAACTCGATACCGGAAATTCGAAAAGTCGATGTTCGATATTCGGTAATCGGATATTGGATAGCCGATATTCGATATTGCTTATTCGGATATCCGATATTCGATTTTCGAAAATTCGGTATTTAAAAACTCGATACCGGAAATTCGAAAAGGCGATATTCGATATTCGCTAAATGGATATCGGATATTGGATAGCCGATATTCGATATTGCATATTCGGATATCCGATATTCGATTTTCGAAAATTCGGTATTTAAAAACTCGATACCGGAAATTCGAAAAGTCGATATTCGATATTCGGTGATCGGATATCGGATATTATATAGCCGATATTCGATATTGCATATTCGGATATCCGATATTCGATTTTCGAAAATTCGGTATTTAAAAACTCGATACCGGAAATTTGAAAAGTCAATATTCGGTACACGGATATCGGATATTGGATAGCCGATATTCGATATTGTATATTTGGATTATGCGATATTCGATTATCGAAAATTCGATATTTAAAAACTCGATACCGGAAATTCTAAAAGTCGATATTCGATATTATTCGGTAAACGGATATCGGATAGTGGATAGCTGATATTCGATATTGCATATTCGGATATCCGATTTTCGATTTTCGAAAATTCGGTATTTAAAAACTCGATACCGGAAATTCGAAAAGTCGATATTCGATATTCGGTATACGGATATCTGATATTGGATAGCCGATATTCGATATTGGATATTCGGATATCCGATATTCGATTTTCGAAAACTCGGTATTGAAAAACTCGTTACCGGAAATTCGAAAAGTCGATATTTGATATTCGGTATAACGGATATCGGATAGTGGATTGCCGATATTCGATATTGCATATTCGGATATCCGATATTCGATTTCGAAAATTCGGTATTTAAAAACTCGATACCGGAAATTCGAAAAGTCGATGTTCGATATTCGGTAATCGGATATTGGATAGCCGATATTCGATATTGCTTATTCGGATATCCGATATTCGATTTTCGAAAATTCGGTATTTAAAAACTCGATACCGGAAATTCGAAAAGTCGATATTCGATATTCGCTAAACGGATATCGGATATTGGATAGCCGATATTCGATATTGCATATTCGGATATCCGATATTCGATTTTCGAAAATTCGGTATTTAAAAACTCGATACCGGAAATTCGAAAAGTTGATATTCGGTAAACGGATATCGGATATTGGATAGCCGATATTCGATATTGCATATTCGGTTATCCGATATTCGATTTTCGAAAATTCGGTATTTAAAAACTCGATACCGGAAATTCGAAAAGTCGATATTCGATATTCGGTAAACGGATATCGGATATTGGATAGCCGATATTCGATATTGCATATTCGGATACCCAATATTCGATTTTCGAAAATTCGGTATTTAATAACTCGTTTCCGGAAATTCGAAAAGTCGATATTCGATATTCGGTTTATGGATATCGGATAGTGGATAGCCAATATTCGATATTGCATATTCGGATATCCGATATTCGATTTTCGAAAATTCGGTATTTAAAAACTCGATACCGGGAATTCTAAAAGTCGATATTCGATATTCGGTAAACGGATATCGGATATTGGATAGCCGATATTCGATAAAACATATTCGGATATCGGATATTCAATTTTCGAAAATTCGGTATTTAAAATCTCGATACCGGAAATTCGAAAAGTTGATATTCGGTAATCGGATATCGGATATTGGATAGCCGATATTCGATATTGCATATTCGGATATCCGATATTCGATTTTCGAAAATTCGGTATTTAAAAACTCGATACCGGAAATTTGAAAAGTCAATATTCGGTACACGGATATCGGATATTGGATAGCCGATATTCGATATTGCATATTCGGTTATCCGATATTCGATTTTCGAAAATTCGGTATTTAAAAACTCGATACCGGAAATTCGAAAAGTCGATATTCGTTATTCGCTAAACGGATATCGGATATTGGATAGCCGATATTCGATATTGCATATTCGGATATCCGATATTCGATTTTCGAAAATTCGGTATTTAAAAACTCGATACCGGAAATTCGAAAAGTCGATATTCGATATTCGGTGATCGGATATCGGATATTAAATAGCCGATATTCGATATTGCATATTCGGATATCCGATATTCGATTTTCGAAAATTCGGTATTTAAAAACTCGATACCGGAAATTTGAAAAGTCAATATTCGGTACACGGATATCGGATATTGGATAGCCGATATTCGATATTGCATATTCGGTTATCCGATATTCGATTTTCGAAAATTCGGTATTTAAAAACTCGATACCGGAAATTCTTAAAGTCGATATTCGGTAAACGGATATCGGATATTGGATAGCCGATATTCGATATTGCATATTCGGATATCCAATATTCGATTTTCGAAAATTCGGTATTTAAAAACTCGTTACCGGAAATTCGAAAAGTCGATATTCGATATTCGGTAAATGGATATCGGATATTGGATAGCCGATATTTGATATTGCATATTCCGATATCCGATATTCGATTTTCGAAAATTCGGTATTTAAAAACTCGATACCGGAAATTCGAAAACGCGATATTAGATATTCGGTTTACGGATATCGGATATTGGATAGCCGATATTCGATATTGCATATTCGGATATCCGATATTCGATTTCGAAAATTCGGTATTTAAAAACTCGATACCGGAAATTCGAAAAGTCGATGTTCGATATTCGGTAATCGGATATTGGATAGCCGATATTCGATATTGCTTATTCGGATATCCGATATTCGATTTTCGAAAATTCGGTATTTAAAAACTCGATACCGGAAATTCGAAAAGGCGATATTCGATATTCGCTAAATGGATATCGGATATTGGATAGCCGATATTCGATATTGCATATTCGGATATCCGATATTCGATTTTCGAAAATTCGGTATTTAAAAACTCGATACCGGAAATTCGAAAAGTCGATATTCGATATTCGGTGATCGGATATCGGATATTATATAGCCGATATTCGATATTGCATATTCGGATATCCGATATTCGATTTTCGAAAATTCGGTATTTAAAAACTCGATACCGGAAATTTGAAAAGTCAATATTCGGTACACGGATATCGGATATTGGATAGCCGATATTCGATATTGTATATTTGGATTATGCGATATTCGATTATCGAAAATTCGATATTTAAAAACTCGATACCGGAAATTCTAAAAGTCGATATTCGATATTATTCGGTAAACGGATATCGGATAGTGGATAGCTGATATTCGATATTGCATATTCGGATATCCGATTTTCGATTTTCGAAAATTCGGTATTTAAAAACTCGATACCGGAAATTCGAAAAGTCGATATTCGATATTCGGTATACGGATATCTGATATTGGATAGCCGATATTCGATATTGGATATTCGGATATCCGATATTCGATTTTCGAAAACTCGGTATTGAAAAACTCGTTACCGGAAATTCGAAAAGTCGATATTTGATATTCGGTATAACGGATATCGGATAGTGGATTGCCGATATTCGATATTGCATATTCGGATATCCGATATTCGATTTCGAAAATTCGGTATTTAAAAACTCGATACCGGAAATTCGAAAATTCGATGTTCGATATTCGGTAATCGGATATTGGATAGCCGATATTCGATATTGCTTATTCGGATATCCGATATTCGATTTTCGAAAATTCGGTATTTAAAAACTCGATACCGGAAATTCGAAAAGTCGATATTCGATATTCGCTAAACGGATATCGGATATTGGATAGCCGATATTCGATATTGCATATTCGGATATCCGATATTCGATTTTCGAAAATTCGGTATTTAAAAACTCGATACCGGAAATTCGAAAAGTTGATATTCGGTAAACGGATATCGGATATTGGATAGCCGATATTCGATATTGCATATTCGGTTATCCGATATTCGATTTTCGAAAATTCGGTATTTAAAAACTCGATACCGGAAATTCGAAAAGTCGATATTCGATATTCGGTAAACGGATATCGGATATTGGATAGCCGATATTCGATATTGCATATTCGGATACCCAATATTCGATTTTCGAAAATTCGGTATTTAATAACTCGTTTCCGGAAATTCGAAAAGTCGATATTCGATATTCGGTTTATGGATATCGGATAGTGGATAGCCAATATTCGATATTGCATATTCGGATATCCGATATTCGATTTTCGAAAATTCGGTATTTAAAAACTCGATACCGGGAATTCTAAAAGTCGATATTCGATATTCGGTAAACGGATATTGGATAGCCGATATTCGATAAAACATATTCGGATATCGGATATTCAATTTTCGAAAATTCGGTATTTAAAATCTCGATACCGGAAATTCGAAAAGTTGATATTCGGTAATCGGATATCGGATATTGGATAGCCGATATTCGATATTGCATATTCGGATATCCGATATTCGATTTTCGAAAATTCGGTATTTAAAAAATCGATACCGGAAATTCTAAAAGTCAATATTCGGTAATCGGTAATCGGATATCGGATACTGGATAGCCGATATTCGATATTGCATATTCGGATATCCGATATTAGATTTTCGAAAATTCGGTATTTAAAAACTCGATTCCGGAAATTCGAAAAGTCGATATTCGATATTCGCTACACAGATATCGGATATTGGATAGCCGATATTTGTATGGCTCAGAGCTAGTTAGAGTTTGGTGAGTTGACGGTAAACCACGGTTGACCACAAGAAATAGTTTATTTCTTAAAGTTACAAAATAGTTATAAGTTGGATGCCAATCCGTGCCGATCGCGATAATTGCAATATGTCAACTAACTGTAATGTTCCGTGAATATTATTATATATTAATTGAGGTCGCAGTGTCAGCAACCAAAACGTTGTACGTGCACCGTACATGCTCCCAAGGGAAGAGAGGGAGATAGGCAGTAACGAAAGGCGAGATGGGCAACCAGTACATAGCAAAAAATAAGTATAAAAATGTAAAAGAAACAAAGTAAAAGTAAAGTAAAAAGAGTAAATAAAATGTAAATATTAATTTGACGATATTTCGTCAAAACTAAATCCCTTTCCAGGTTCCTGTCTCGTCGAGCGACGGATGTCTCGCATCTCGATGTTAACTTCTTTGTCAGCTCCTTTCTGTTGTTCCAGTGTAGGGCTTGTCGTAGAATTCTGATTACTATTTTCTTCGTTTCTTGATAATGAAGTAGATGCCAACTATAGCAAGTCCTCCCAACAACAAAGAAGTCGTGGAATAAAAATACACATCGTGCGGTGAAATGCTTGAAGCCGCAGGTAGCACTTCGTGTTGTTTTTGGTAAGAGATCTGACGATCAAGTTTTGACAAATCCTCTGCATTAGTCAATTCAGTGATGTTTAACTGTACGTTCCTCCAGCTGATATCAAACATGTTGTTTATTGTCGTATTTATGATAGGTACTTCGATATCCAATCCCGTGTTTACCCTACTTCCTAAGTGATTGTAAGTAAATATCGTGGCATCTTTTTTCTGTAGCAAGCACTTAGGTTTCAAGGCAATGACTCCTGTTCCGTCAATGACCGCCGGTGTCACCTGATCGCTGCATATTACACGCATCAGCTGTTTGTCGCACAATGTGAATAACCAAACGTTAGGTTTATGCAACTTTATCCAACTCTCCTTACAAGTTATGTCATTAATGACGCACGATAGTGAAGTTTGTTGGCTAAACACCTTGGTCTCACACGGCGCATCTTTATCATGTAAACTGTATACGGGTTGTCGCGAGATGCACGAGAATTCATCTTCTCCGTATGCGGTGCAATGGTGCATATCTTGCTCTTCCAAAGTTATGTATGAGTTTTTTATCAAGTTGATAGCGATAAAGTCAGAAAAAGGTTTAACAAGTTTTAAGTGTCCTTGTCTCATGAATGGTATCGGAATTACACGATATATTTTGTAGTCTTCGTCACTCAATAACGGAATGTGTAATTCAAATAGTAAATAGTTACGTGTAATTCTAGCTTTCACGTGAATCAGTTCATAAATGACTTGAAAATCCTTTTGTATATCCTTAACCGGCAAAGAAAGTCCCTGTGGTAGCTTTCCTGATATGATATTCAGTTGCTCAACCAGTTGAGATGCCGAAAAAAGGTGTGTGTCTAAATGGCCTCTGTAGATGTTAGCTAGGGCATTCATCAGCATTTCTTGAATTCTATGTAAATCGCTGAGAATTAAAGTTGAAGTTACAGCGGCAGAATGTATGTCATTTATAGTATATAATATATGCGCTCTGTTTTCTATTTTTGTGATTTCTCTGCTAGTCTGATTCATGTAGATCTGTACTGTTTTGAATTGTTTATCGATAAATTCCGAGCTTCGTTTAATCATGCTATTTTCTGCTTCTACAATCAGTGTTTGATTCTTCATTAATTGCAGTAAATAGTTATCACTTGCTTGTAAGTATTGGATATCCTGTTCATATTTTTGAGCAAAATCTACATCGAGAACGCCGAATAGTGTTCCTGCTAATTTTCCGACCCCATCGAAGTAACCTCGTTTTTTCCTTGAGCGTTGAGCTAGTAACATAGAATTGTATTCAGTGAGATGGTTCAGTTCATAACGTAGGTGATCGACGACGGTTTCGCAGGGTGGGTACTGGTGCACTATTCGTTGACAAAGTGTATCCACTTGATCGAGGTAGAATTTTATCTTACTCGTGGCTTGCCAATATGAAGTCAAGTTGTAATAAATCAACAGCGTCCATTCATCGTGTATAAGTTGCAGTTTCCCAGCTTCATCAAAGTATATTGGTTGATTGTTAAGTATTGATGTCACCTTATAGTTGCTTGAAGTAACAGGCGTCGCTTGTGTGACTCCCATTATCGTCATTATGCACATTAGAACTAGAGAGAGTAAACTAGTTTTATTAGTGTGGCCTCTTTGCCTTTTTTGTTTCTCAGGTTCGGACTGCTGTTGTTGTTTATTTATTACGTCTTCGGTTACTTCCGTAGTTTGTATATCCTTGCGTTGCGGTAACGGCGATAGTTTTACGATTGGTCGTTTTAGTTGTCCCTTTTTAGTTTTAAGAGTAACGACTCGAACATTTCCGTCAGTCCCCGGATGAAGTTCCACGACTCTTCCGAGAGCCCACCTTCCCGGAGGTAAGTTGTCTTCTTTCACTAACACCAAGTCACCAACTGCTAGATTCTCCTTTGTTTGTTGCCATTTACTGCGTACTTGAAGTTGCTGCAGGTATTCGTTTGACCAGCGCTTCCAGATTTGTAAGTTAGTTTGTTCAACCAGCCTCCATCTATTTCTCAAGTCGTACTGGTTGAAGTCTTCTTCTTCCTTCGACATAGACAATAAGGGACCGCCAACAAGAAAGTGACCAGGTGTCAAGTAGTCTAGATCTTCAACGTCTTCAGTTAGTGGGCAAAGTGGACGGGAATTCAAGCATGCTTCGATCTGAGTTAATAATGTTGTGAACTGTTCGTAAGTTAACTTTTGTTCTCCTAGCACTCGCTTCAAATGATACTTCATGGACTTAACGGCGGCTTCCCAAAGTCCACCAGCTGATGGCCAGAGAGGGGCGTTAAAATGCCAGTTTATCTTTAAACTATTCATCTCGTCGTAAAACTCAGACGATTGAAAAGTTCTATTTCGTTCAAAGTCCTCTTGCAGTATTCTTGCGGCACCGACAAAATTAGTTCCGTTGTCTGAAAACATATGCTTCGGTGTACCTCTGCGCGCACACATTCGTTTAAAAGCGGCAAGAAAAGTTTGAGTTGTCAGGTCAGACACCAACTCAAGATGTACGGCTTTTGTAACCATACAAATGAAAATAGCTATATAAGCCTTGCATGTTTTCACGCCTCTCCCCTTGTTGATTTTTATATCAACATGTCCGGTAAAGTCTACACCGGTGTTTGTAAATGGCCTCGATGGTGTAACTCGTTCTTTTGGCAAGTCAGCCATAATTTGCATGTTTCGTTGAGACTTAAAACGGTGACATCGTATGCACTGCCTAAGTTCCTTTTTCACTGTTCTGTTCCCACCAATGATCCAGTACTTGAGACGTAAGTATGCTAGCGTGAGTCGTGCCCCACCATGGAGAACTTCATGATGGGCTTCTTGGATGATCAACTCTGTTAATCTTCCAGTAGCATGGAGTGAATAAAACCAGCGTTTACTTGTTTGAACGAAGACAATTTAATCAATGAATTTTAGGTCCTTATATACTTTTCGTGGTAACGAAACCATATCGCGATTCAGAAAAACTAACAACGCCATCTAGTTACACATGAAGTACTAAAATAGGTAAATATATCGAAATAACTTAAACGTAAGATTGTACATTCCGCCCACTATGGACAGAATGTCCATTTTGCCCGCCCACCATGAACTAACCACATTCGAAAAAATGGACTGTATTATAGTTAAAATAAAGTTATGAGTCAGTATGATATGGTGGCTGAGAACAAAACACACTTAAATTAAGACAAACAGTTCACAATACTAAAAAACTTAACAAAATTCTTAACAAAGATAACAAACCATACACATATCTAGTCACTGAGCGACCGGTAATACACACAGTTTAGTTATTGGTCGTTTAAATGTTATACCCTTACATTTCAGAGTGACTACCCTCGTAACATTGTCCAGTCCAGGGTGTTTAGTAATGATTTTACCTAAAAGCCATTTGGCTGGAGGGAGACCATCTTCCTTTACCAAAACCACATCTCCGATATCGGGTTCAGGAGTTTTATTTGCCCACTTATAACGATGCAAAACCTGACTTAAATATTCACTTGACCATCGACGCCAAAATTGTTGCAGCATTTTTTGGGTCAATTGCCAACGTTTTAAGGACGAAATAGATGAGGTTTCGTAATTATGCTCAGGTACTAGAATTAGTGGTTCACCGATTAAAAAATGCCCTGGAGTGAGGGGTGTCGGGTCTTGCGAATTTGTGCTAATTTGTGATATCGGTCGAGAGTTAAGACACGCTTCTATTTGGTACAATAACGTCGAAATCTCTTCAAAAGTAAGAGTTGCAGAGCCTATTACGCGTCTTAAGTGATGTTTAGTGGATTTTATTCCAGCTTCCCATAATCCACCGAAATGGGGTGCGTGTGGTGGAATAAAATGCCAAGTAGTGCCGTTGTTTGCCAAACATTTCGCGATTTCCACGGTCAAGGTAGAAGTTTCTTGGGCAAACAAGCTTCGAAGTTCACGAGCAGCACCAACAAAATTTGTTCCGTTATCGCTAAATAAGTCAGCACAATGACCACGTCTGGCAACAAATCGTTTAAATGCAGCTATAAATCCTTGTGATGTGAGATCACTCACAGCTTCTAGGTGTACAGCTCTTGTAGCCATACATATAAAAAGGCAAATGTAGCCTTTATAGGCTCGATGGCCTCTACCTTTGGAAGTTCTAATTTGTATGGGACCTGCGTAGTCCACACCACTTCGATAAAACGCTCGAATTGGGGTAACTCGAGCTGATGGCAGTTGTCCCATCAGTTGAACCCTTGTCTGTGCAGCATGTCGTACACAAACAACACATTTGCGAACAGTTAGTTTTGCTTGATTTTTAGCATCAATGAGCCAGTATTTAGTTCTCAGATGATTCATCATGAGCTGCGGTCCGCCGTGCAACGTAATATGGTGAGTTTCATTTAAAACTAACTCAGTAAAATGAGATTTTGCTGGTAATATTATTGGATGTTTTATTTCAGTGTTTATTACCGCCTTCTCTAAACGACCACCAACTCTCAAGATACCCGAATCATCTAGGAATGGATTTAATGATGTAAGTTTACTTTTCTTGTGTACTATACCCTTTTCTTTAATATCCTTCATCTCTTGCTGAAAGCTGACTGCTTGACACTGTTTCACACAAATATGAAGAGCTTCATTTAGTTCCAAACTAGTTAACCATACAGGTAAGTTATGATCTTGTGCATTTCTCAACTTTTTGATAAATCTCTTGCAGTATGCTACTACTCGAACTAATTTACGGAGAGATGAAAACTTGGTCCACAACTGGAATTGATCGTTCTGTGTTACATAACAAACCTTTTTTGTTTTTTCTTCTAAATTAGTATCTGGTATTTGGTGATTATCATTATTTTTAGGACTATGTTTCAACCATAATGGTCCTGTTTTCCACAGTTCAAGTGTCGATAATTCTGAAGGGTTAATTCCCCGCGACGCACAATCTGCCGGGTTATCAAGAGATGATACGTGTGACCATTGGTTCCTGTCTAATATATTTAAGATTTCCGAGACCCGATTGGCTATAAACGTTTTCCAACGTGTTGGATGACTGCTTAGCCAAGCCAGTACCACGGTTGAATCAGTCCAAGCACGTAAGTTAGATTTCGGAATGTTTAAAACTACTGAGACCTCCTGTAACAATTTAGCCACTAAGACAGCTCCACACAATTCGAGTCTTGGGATGGATACTTGCTTAATTGGAGCTACTTTGGTCTTGGAAGTAACCAAATGAATGTGCACGTCTCCTGATTTGTCAACAACACGTATATAGACCACAGCAGCATAAGCCTCATTAGATGCATCACTGAAGCCATGAAGTTCCACACTGCTGTTTTCCTTGACATTAATCCATCGAGGAAATCGACATTTGGTAAGTTCAACCAGTCCTGCACGGTAAGTAATCCATTCATTTAATAGTGTTGGTGGTAGTTTATCATCCCATTCTATTCCTGCAAGCCAAAGTTTTTGAATCATAATCTTAGCTTTTATGATTGCTGGTGATATCCAACCCATTGGATCAAACAATTTCGCAATATCAGAAATTACTTTCCTTTTTGTTACAGGTTCCGAGATCGATGGTAGCTGAACGGAGTACTCGAAGTTATCAGTTCGTCGATTCCAGGTAAGTCCCAATATTTTAATAGTTTCACTTTCTTTTAGTTCTAGATTGCTTGTTAATGCTTTGCTTTCCTTAGTTATTTCCTTATGTAGTTGATCATCATTGCTTGCCCATTTCTGTAGTTCAAAACCTCCCTTGCTTAGTAGTTTAGTCATTTCCGAGAATATTTGTTTGCCTTCTGAAATACTTGTACAGCCAGTTATAAGGTCATCCATATAAAAATCGTGTAAAACCCTTTCAGATGCTAGCGGGAATTGAGCTCCTTCATCATAAGCGACTTGATGAAGCGCTCTTACTGCCAGGTATGGAGCTGAAGCAGTTCCAAATGTTACCCGTACTAAACGCAAGTGTTGTATCTCTTTTTCAGAGTCTGATCTCCACACAATGCGTTGATAATCTGCATCTTGTTCTGTCACCTTAATCTGTCTGTACATCTTTACGATGTCAGCTACTAAGCAAATAGGATGAAGCCTCCACCTCATGAGGATGTGTCTAAGATCATCCTGTAATCTTGGTCCTACCATAAGGTTACTGTTCAGTGAAACACCATTGTTGTCGCGACTAGAAGCATTAAATACAATCCTGAATTTGGTCGTTGTTTTATCTTCTCTAACTACTTCATGATAAGGTAAGTAAACCGCTTCTGGTTTATCAATTTCTTCTGGAGGTACTAGTTCCATATGACCGAGCTTTAAATATTCTAAAATAACTTCCGAATATTTAGTTTTTAAATCCGGTGATTTTAAGAAACGTTTTTCTAACGATAATAATCTCTTAACAGCAATATTACGCGAATTTCCATATTTACTGCTCGGGTAATCATCTTTAAAAGGCAACTTTACAATATACCTACCAAAACTATCGCGTTTGGTTGTTTTCTCAAATATTTCCTCACAACGTTTTTCTTCTGGAGTTAATTGGTTTTTGCTCAGAATGAAGTTATCAGATTCGAGCTCCCAGAATTGTTTAAGATTAAAATCTTCATTGCAAATGTTAGTATGCATGCTGATGATAGTACTATTGCAGGTCATAGTATTGGTTTCACTATCACTCACTTTGCCAGACAAAATCCAACCCAACCTGGTGCTTTGGGCCATCAGTGTTCCTGGAGGACCTCTAATCAATCCTTCAGTTAGAATTTGGCAATATACCTCTGCACCAAGCAACAGATCGATTTTGTTTGGTATGTTAAACTTCGGATCTGCTAACTTCATTACTGGTAAGTTGGGCCACAGCTGGACGACAATTTTTCTTTCAGGTAGAAATGAAGTTAATTTCCGAAGGACGTATGTTTTGACATTTATGGTAAAGTTAGGATCCTGGATAGATTGTAGTTTGATATACACTACATGTTTACAATTGAGAGAAGCGCTGGCCTCTCCCCCCACTCCTGATATAACACTGTTGCATGTAATCCTGTTAAGTCCAAGTATTTGGACTGCAGACTCCGTTATGAAGGATGCCTGTGATCCCTGGTCCACTAGAGACCTCAGTGTTATATAAGATCCTGTGTTAGTTTCTGCTTTTACCAAAGCTGTTGCTAGTACAACCTGATGATTTTTGTTAGACATACTACTACTAGTTGTACAAATGTTTCTTACCTCGGTCTCGTTCTTCGATGTTGTCGCAGTTGCAACAACATTGGTACTATCAACTGATTGTTCGTTCGGTTCATCAGTTGGCTGGTTATTGTTATTATTCGAATGCAGCAACGAATGGTGTTTTCTTTTGCAAATTCTGCATCTAGTGGGCAAACGACACGAAGTAACCACATGATTTGCGCCTAAGCAATTGAAACACAAACCTGAATTTTGGACAAAGTTACGACGAGCTGACAAATCTTCTTTAGCAAAATCCTTACAATTCCCTATCTTATGATCAGTGCTAGAACAAAAGCTACACACAGATGGTTTATTTTCCTTAACATTTTTTACTAAGTGATGTGACTTTGAGTTAGTGCTCTTTTCTGTTTTAGTACATAAAAATTCAAGTGACCTAAATCTAAGCTCCAAAAAATCTAAAAACTCTTGTAACGTAGGCAAATCGTTAGCTGAACTACAAATCTTAGCTTCCCATTGTTTGCGAGACTCATTATCTAATTTAGAACACAGTATATAAATAACAATAATATCCCAATTTTTTATATCAAGACCTTCGTTTTTTAATGCATTAAGGCATTCATTACTTATGTCAAAAAGTTCTTTTATGGAATTCGATGACTCTGTTGTTATACATTTTTGACTGAAGAATCTTTTCAAAATACAATTTATTATGAACCTCTTATTGTTGAATCTGTGCTCCAAAAGATTCCAACTGGTCAAATAGTTCTCACTAGTAATAGGTAGGTGTCGCAACAATTGTTCAGCTTCTCCGGTAAGATACGTTTTTAGGTAATGTAGTTTTTGCACGTTATCTAATGATTGGTTCTTGTGTATCAATGTTTGAAAGAGATCCCGAAATGTAGACCATTGAGAATAGTGACCCGAAAATGTAGGTATTGTAATTTTAGGCAATTTCACGGCAGTCGGAGTTGTTGTATTACTGATTTCTGCAGCAGCAGAAGTAGTTCTCTTCTGTAAACGATCTTTTAAATCAGTTTTATAATCCATGTATAACTCTTCCGCCTGACCATACATTTCACTGATGTACTCTGACTTCTCATAGTCTACCTGTTCAATTTTGGAAACTATTTTACTATGATTCTCTTCAAAGGCCAACCATTGTTTTTCTAAAGACTCCAATCTTGTTTCTACGTAGCTTTTGGTAATCCTTTCTTTAGGAGACTTTTTGAAGTTAATGTATCCTCTTTGCATAGCTTTATGGATATCAACTTGCAATCTGAGTAATGAATCCATTTTTTATTTAAAGTGTTTTCCAGAATTAATTCAAAAATGAATGTTTTTCTTCAATAAATTTCTATGTTCCAAATTTTCGAAAAAAATTCTAAGTCCAAAAATTTGTGAAAATTTTCTAAGTCTTTTTAATTAAACACTTTGCCGAAATTGAGCATGGATTCCCCGTCTAAACACAGTTTTGCTTAGAAATTTTACAAGTCCAACTATTGCAAAATTTTTCTAAAACCTAGTTTTTTTTTTTTTTTTATCACTTTGTTAAACTTTTAAGAGTACTCACAGTTTTGTCCTTGATTTGCACAGTTAACACAACACTTCACTAATTATCCGATAGGGGGCGCTACTGTCGCACTTTTACTTAAACTCACTGCATCCGTTGATCCGGCTCCGGTTGGACCATGAATAAAACCAGCGTTTACTTGTTTGAACGAAGACAATTTAATCAATGAATTTTAGGTCCTTATATACTTTTCGTGGTAACGAAACCATATCGCGATTCAGAAAAACTAACAACGCCATCTAGTTACACATGAAGTACTAAAATAGGTAAATATATCGAAATAACTTAAACGTAAGATTGTACATGGAGAATAATTGGATGTTTCGATTCAGGAGGCAGCACGGAGTTGATAAGTCGCCCCTTGACTCGCAGTATTCCATTATTATCGAGAAATGGGTTCAACTTCAGAATCTTGCTTTTAGTTGATATTGAGTTGTTCTTCATCAAACATTCGATTTCGTCCCCGAAGTACATTCTCTGCGTATTTTTGATCACCCTTTCCGTTGCTTCAGTAATTTCTTCAGAAGATAACGACACAATCTCGTTATCAACGCCGGTAATGTTATTTTTTCGGACGGAAGTATTTCTAAATCGAAGAATCCACGCAAGTACTCGGATTACACGTTTGAAACTGCTATATTTACTCAATAGCTCGGTAATTACTTCACTGTTTTTATAAATTGCAACGCAGCATTTATTGTTTGCTATTAGTGTGTCACATAGTTCATTGTCTTGTAAAGAGAGCATGTAGGTCATGTTATTGTAATTTTGTTGGCTGTTTTTAAAGTTATAAGTTTTCAACCAATTTGGGCCCTCCCACCAAAGTTTAAAAGTTAGAAGTTGAGAGGGAGAGAGACCTCGTGTTGCACAGTCAGCCGAGTTTTCTTCTGACTTGACGTAGCTCCATTGTTTTGATGGAATTATGCTGTTTATTTGTGAGACTCTGTTGGCGACATATTTCTCCCATCTGTTTACGTCTCCTTGTAGCCATGCCAATACAACTTTAGAGTCACTCCAACATTGTATTTGGAGATGTTTAGTAGAGAGTGTACTCTTAATTTTCTCTATAAGTCTGGCAAGTAACAATGCTCCACAGAGTTCCATTCTAGGCAGAGAAATTTTTTGACTAAGCGGCGCGACCTTTGTTTTCGCAGTTATTATTGTAGTTGTGAAATTTCCGTTCTTGCTTTTCACTCGACTATAAATGACGCACGCATATGCCTTTTCGCTTGCGTCGCAAAACCCGTGAATCTCCATATTATCGTCTGTACATTGCAGCCATCGTGGAATTGAGATTTTGTTGATTGAGGGGAAATCCTTTCTCAACTTTTCCCATTCAGCCGTTACGTCGACGGGCAGACAATCATCCCAGTCGATTTTACTGATCCAGACCTTTTGAAAAAGTAGTTTCGCCTTTATTGTTGCAGGCGATAGAAAACCAAGAGGATCGTATAATTTACTTATTTCACTCAGCAATACTCGCTTCGTTAGAGTTTTCTTTTCTGGCAGTCTCCATTGATAAGTAAATGTATCCTGTTTCTGGTTCCAGCTCATCCCCAACATTTTTGTATGTGATGTTTCAGGGCTGAATTCTATGTTAGCCTTAGTGCTCTTTTGGTCGTCTCGCAAGTCTTCTAATATAGCCGCTTCGTTACTTGTCCACTTTCTTAAATTGAAACCTCCTTTACTTAATAGTTGAATGAGTTCTGCCACCATTCTCTTCGAATCTTCAATACTGTTTTGCCCATGAACTAAATCGTCCATGTAAAAATAGTTGAGTAGAACGCTGGCGCTCTCAGGATACTTATCCTTTTCATCTTGTGCAAGTTGATATAAGGTGCGCATTGCAAGATAGGGCGCGCTTTTCATACCGTAGGTTACAGTGCATAGCTGCCATTCCAGTAATGGTTCGTTGGAAGATGATCTCCAAACAATAGTTTGTAAGTGCTGTTGTTGCTCGTTCAGCCATATATGCCGATACATCTTCTCAATGTCTGCCGTAAAGACGTATCTGTACACTCGCCAGTTAATAAGTAGCGTAAACATGTCCTTTTGCAAGTTTGGGCCAGAGTACATAAGGTCATTGAGACTGTTGTTATTATTTGCCTTATAAGATGCATTAAACACAACTCTCAGTTTCGTCGTAGTTGACTCAGCTCTTAAAACTCCGTGATGTGGTAGATATACTTGGTTTTTTCTCCGAGTCTTAGCTGTTACTGGTTTCATGTGCCCCAGGGAAATGTACTCCTCCATAAAGCGTTTGTATTCCCTATTTAGGTCGTTGTTCTTCAACATTTTCCTCTCAAGTTGTAGGAACTGAGCTTGTGCTTGAGACTTCGTGGCTCCTAAGTTTGAGTTGTAGTTTGACTTCATGGGCATCTGCACCACATATTTCCCGTCATCTGACCTCGTAGTAGTCGAGTTGTAGTACTCCTCACAATGCTGGTCTTCATTAGTTGAAGTTGTAGTGTTTGAGATTTCTTCAGTTTCCCAGAATCGTGTCATATTTTCTAGGTCATTGAGAATTACATAACAGTTAAATGTTTTGACGTTCCCGCAGAGTATCCAGCCAACTCTTGTTTGTTGGGCTACGGGGAAATTGTCGCTTTTTATGACCCCATTCAGTATTAGTTCTGAATAGATTTCGGCGCCCAGAAGTAAGTCAATCGGGCCCGACTTATTAAAATGTGGGTCTGCAAGTTTCAAGTTGTCTATGTAATCCCAGTTTTGTATGGAGAAGGATGCTGTAGGCAAGTTATTTACTAGTTTCTTCATCACCAAAGTTTCTAATTTAAATTCATAATCCGAATGTATAGATTTGCATTCCAAGTCAATTGACCCCTTACAATTGCCGGACAGTGAACCGACACCTGACACAATAGCGCTGACTTTGCGTCGCGGTAATCTGAGTCGTTGCGCGGCGTGTTCGGTCACGAGACTCACTTGCGACCCTTGGTCAAGCAAACCTCTTAAGGTGATAAAATCTCCATCAATAGTCTTTACTTTTAAAAGTACAGTCGTCAGCAAAATTTCGTTCGCCTCGTTAGTTAAGTTATTCACGGCATGTGATGTTGATGGCGTGCTGGCACTCATAGCTGCGGGACGGTTGTTCTGCTCATTTCCATCCTCATGTAAAAGCGTATGGTGTGGCTTGTTGCATAGTTTACAAGTTTTTCTCGAAGTGCATTTTTGTTCTCCATGACTGTACAAACAATTCGAACAAATACGTAAATTGCGAACTGTGTCATTTCGTTCCTTCGCATTCATAGCCAAGAATTTGCAACATTTCATTAAAACGTGTTCGGTTTTGCAAATCGGGCAATTCTTCGTTGTTGTGAAGAAGGCTTTGGACGATTTATACGGTCTGTTAGAGTTTGATGACCTCTGGTTATTATATTTATAATTATTGTTTCGAGCGAATGACGCGTTGTTTTGCTGTCTATCTGATGTCTGATTTTTATTCGACGAGTGTGACCTTTGTTGAGTATTTCCTTGTAAGGCTTCCAACGCCATGAATTTGTTCTCCAAAAATTTGATGAATTCATCCAAGTCGGGAAATTCTCTCGGTTCTTTGAGATCCTTGATGTACTCGTTGTAAGTCACCTTGTCCAGTTTCTGAACCAACAGATGAACAATTATCGGATCCCAGTTGGTTATTTCTAGTCCAATGTTACTGAGTCCGTTCAGACACTCGAGAGTGACGTCATGCAGTTTTCTTATGCTTGCGGCGCTAGCTTCTGGTATAAGAGGTTGATTTAGAAGCGTGTTCATATAAGATGTGAACAACAGGCGCTTGTTATCATATCGATGCGTGATTATCTCCCAGCAGGAAGTATAGTTTTCCGCGCTTATACCGAGATGCTGTACAATCTTCTCGGCTTCACCCTTGAGTTTAGTTTTGAGGTGTTGCATTTTTTGCGCTTTTGATAGTAGTGGGTTATTATGTACACTTTCCAAGTACAGATCTTTAAAAGTTAACCATTGATGGTAGTTTCCATTGAAGTCCGGTATCACAATTTTTGGTGTTGTCTTCTCATAGTGAGCGTTGTTCCAAATATTATGTTGTAGTTTCTTTCGGATGTCATCATATACGTTTTCTATAGCATCATATTTTTGTTTGTAAGTTGAATCTTCGTCTTGTGTAATATAGTCAAGTTCCCAGTTAGTTTTCTCAATGATATCCCATTTGCCTTTCAAGATATTAAGACTATCTTCAAGTTCCCATTTTTCAGATGACGAGTCGAAGTTTATCTTCTCCACAGTACGTTCAAAAGCTCGAAAGTTGCAGAATTGCTGTCGTAAAAGCTCCTGCTGTTTTTCGGTGGTCTTGTCCGTTTCGCGAGGAGGTACATGAAAGTTGATATCATCGAAGTTAAAGGTTGCTTTTGTTTTACCTTGTTTAGGCGTAGAAGGTGATAATTCGACTCTACTCTTCGAAACAGAAGGTAACTCAGCTTTACGTTTCAGGATATCTTGCAGAACGTCCTCGTACATTTTTTTAGTGTTGTCGAAAACGTCGTCGACGAAGTATTGGATGTCAGTTATTCCAGATTTCTCCAGTTGTTGATGATTGAACACAAACTTCTCCCAGTTCATGTTCAGCCGAGAAAGTCGCTCCTCCAGGTATTCCAAAGTTTTCCTGCTAGGACCGTCTTTCTTGTAGTTGATGCTGATTTGCTTCAAGTTGTTGAATATAGTTTCTTGGCGACTGATGATCTCGCTGATGTTCTGAGCCATCGTTGATTGTTGTTGAAGTTAAGTTTCGTTAAGTTGATTGTTGTTAAGTTTAGTTGTTCGATAGTACCGCAGGGTTGTTTCGCCGCAGGCACTAGTTCAGTAACTTGCGAAGTTTTCGCAGTTATTTTGGTGGATACTAAGCGTATTCTTTCTCTACTAGAGATATGTGCGCCTTCTCAATCTTACTGGGGCGACCCGCTTGTGGGAGACCAGCAAGACCGATTCGCTATCACTAATAGAGACACTTCACACACTTAATATCCGGCTCGAAGGACCACTTTTATGTATGGCTCAGAGCTAGTTAGAGTTTGGTGAGTTGACGGTAAACCACGGTTGACCACAAGAAATAGTTTATTTCTTAAAGTTACAAAATAGTTATAAGTTGGATGCCAATCCGTGCCGATCGCGATAATTGCAATATGTCAACTAACTGTAATGTTCCGTGAATATTATTATATATTAATTGAGGTCGCAGTGTCAGCAACCAAAACGTTGTACGTGCACCGTACAATATTCGATATTGCATATTCGGATATCCGATATTCGATTTTCGAAAATTCGGTATTTAAAAACTCGGTACCGGAAATTCGAAAAGTCGATATTTGATATTCAGTAAACGGATATCGGATAGTGGATAGCCGATATTCGATATTGCATATTCGGATATCCGATATTCGATTTTCGAAAATTCGGTATTTAAAAACTCGATACCGGAAATTCGA
Organism: Agrotis clavis; assembly: GCA_954870645.1. Lineage (NCBI taxonomy): Eukaryota > Metazoa > Arthropoda > Insecta > Lepidoptera > Noctuidae > Agrotis > Agrotis clavis. The sequence continues at coordinate 21,969,464 of OX940938.1, read as the reverse complement.
AAAGTCGATATTCGATATTCGGTAATCGGATATCGGTTATTGGATAGCCGATATTCGATATTGCATATTCGGATATCCGATATTCGATTTTCGAAAATTCGGTATTTAAAAACTCGATACCGGAAATTCGAAAAGTCGATATTTGATATTCGGTAAACGGATATCGGATAGTGGATAGCCGATATTCGATATTGCATATTCGGATATCCGATATTCGATTTTCGAAAATTCGGTATTTAAAAACTCGATACCGGAAATTCGAAAAGTCGATATTTGATATTCGGTAAACGGATATCGGATAGTGGATTGCCGATATTCGATATTGCATATTCGGATATCTGATGTTCGATTTTCGAAAATTCGGTATTTAAAAACTCGATACTGGAAAATCGAAGAAACGATATTCGATATTCGGTAAACGGATATCGGATATTGGATAGCCGATATTCGATATTGCATATTCGGATATCCAATATTCGAATTTCGAAAATTCGGTATTTAAAAACTCATTACCGGAAATTCGAAAAGTCGATATTCGATATTCGGTAAACGGATATCGGATAGTGGATAGCTGATATTCGATATTGCATATTCGGATATCCAATTTTCGATTTTCGAAAATTCGGTATTTAAAAACTCGATACCGGAAATTCGAAAAGTCGATATTCGATATTCGGTATACGGATATCTGATATTGGATAGCCGATATTCGATATTGGATATTCGGATATCCGATATTCGCTTTTCGAAAATTCGGTATTTAAAAACTAGATACCGGAAATTCGAAAAGTCGATATTCGATGTTCGGTAATCGGATATCGGATATTGGATAGCCGATATTCGATATTGCATATTCGGATATCCGATATTCGATTTTCGAAAATTCGGTATTTAAAAACTCGATACCGGATATTCGAAAAGTCGATATTTGATATTCGGTAAACGGATATCGGATAGTGGATAGCCGATATTCGATATTGCATATTCGGATATCCGATATTCGATTTTCGAAAATTCGGTATTTAAAAACTCGATACCGGAAATTCGAAAAGTCGATATTTGATATTCGGTAAACGGATATCGGATAGTGGATTGCCGATATTCGATATTGCATATTCGGATATCTGATGTTCGATTTTCGAAAATTCGGTATTTAAAAACTCGATACTGGAAAATCAGAGAGTCGATATTCGATATTCGGTAAACGGATATCGGATATTGGATAGCCGATATTCGATATTGCATATTCGGATATCGGATATTCAATTTTCGAAAACTCGGTATTTAAAAACTCGATACCGGAAATTCGAAAAGTCAATATTCGGTAATCGGATATCGGATATTGGATAGCCGATATTCGATATTGCATATTCCGATATCCGATATTCGATTTTCGAAAATTCGGTATTTAAAAACTCGATACCGGAAATTCGAAAAGTCAATATTCGGTAATCGGATATCGGATATTGGATAGCCGATATTCGATATTGCATATTCGGATATCCAATATTCGATTTCGAAATTTCGGTATTTAAAAACTCGATACCGGAAATTCGAAAAGTCGATGTTCGATATTCGGTAATCGGATATTGGATAGCCGATATTCGATATTGCATATTCGGATATCCGATATTCGATTTTCGAAAATTCGGTATTTAAAAACTCGATACCGGAAATTCGAAAAGTCGATATTCGATATTCGGTGATCGGATATCGGATATTATATAGCCGATATTCGATATTGCATATTCGGATATCCGATATTCGATTTTCGAAAATTCGGTATTTAAAAACTCGATACCGGAAATTTGAAAAGTCAATATTCGGTACACGGATATCGGATATTGGATAGCCGATATTCGATATTGCATATTTGGATATGCGATATTCGATTATCGAAAATTCGATATTTAAAAACTCGATACCGGAAATTCTAAAAGTCGATATTCGATATTATTCGGTAAACGGATATCGGATAATGGATAGCTGATATTCGATATTGCATATTCGGATATCGGATATTCAATTTTCGAAAACTCGGTATTTAAAAACTCGATACCGGAAATTCAAAAAGTCAATATTCGGTAATCGGATATCGGATATTGGATAGCCGATATTCGATATTGCATATTCCGATATCCGATATTCGATTTTCGAAAATTCGGTATTTAAAAACTCGATACCGGAAATTCGAAAAGTCAATATTCGGTAATCGGATATCGGATATTGGATAGCCGATATTCGATATTGCATATTCGGATATCCAATATTCGATTTCGAAATTTCGGTATTTAAAAACTCGATACCGGAAATTCGAAAAGTCGATGTTCGATATTCGGTAATCGGATATTGGATAGCCGATATTCGATATTGCTTATTCGGATATCCGATATTCGATTTTCGAAAATTCGGTATTTAAAAACTCGATACCGGAAATTCGAAAAGTAGATATTCGATATTCGCTAAACGGATATCGGATATTGGATAGCCGATATTCGATATTGCATATTCGGATATCCGATATTCGATTTTCGAAAATTCGGTATTTAAAAACTCGATACCGGAAATTCGAAAACGCGATATTCGATATTCGGTTTACGGATATCGGATATTGGATAGCCGATATTCGATATTGCATATTCGGATATCCGATATTCGATTTCGAAAATTCGGTATTTAAAAACTCGATACCGGAAATTCGAAAAGTCGATGTTCGATATTCGGTAATCGGATATTGGATAGCCGATATTCGATATTGCTTATTCAGATATCCGATATTCGATTTTCGAAAATTCGGTATTTAAAAACTCGATACCGGAAATTCGAAAAGTCGATATTCGATATTCGGTAAACGGATATCGGATATTGGATAGCCGATATTCGATATTGCATATTCGGATATCCAATATTCGAATTTCGAAAATTCGGTATTTAAAAACTCATTACCGGAAATTCGAAAAGTCGATATTCGATATTCGGTAAACGGATATCGGATAGTGGATAGCTGATATTCGATATTGCATATTCGGATATCCAATTTTCGATTTTCGAAAATTCGGTATTTAAAAACTCGATACCGGAAATTCGAAAAGTCGATATTCGATATTCGGTATACGGATATCTGATATTGAATAGCCGATATTCGATATTGGATATTCGGATATCCGATATTCGCTTTTCGAAAATTCGGTATTTAAAAACTAGATACCGGAAATTCGAAAAGTCGATATTCGATGTTCGGTAATCGGATATCGGATATTGGATAGCCGATATTCGATATTGCATATTCGGATATCTGATGTTCGATTTTCGAAAATTCGGTATTTAAAAACTCGATACTGGAAAATCAAAGAGTCGATATTCGATATTCGGTAAACGGATATCGGATATTGGATAGCCGATATTCGATATTGCATATTCGGATATCGAATATTCAATTTTCGAAAACTCGGTATTTAAAAACTCGATACCGGAAATTCGAAAAGTCAATATTCGGTAATCGGATATCGGATATTGGATAGCCGATATTCGATATTGCATATTCCGATATCCGATATTCGATTTTCGAAAATTCGGTATTTAAAAACTCGATACCGGAAATTCGAAAAGTCAATATTCGGTAATCGGATATCGGATATTGGATAGCCGATATTCGATATTGCATATTCGGATATCCAATATTCGATTTCGAAATTTCGGTATTTAAAAACTCGATACCGGAAATTCGAAAAGTCGATGTTCGATAATCGGTAATCGGATATTGGATAGCCGATATTCGATATTGCTTATTCGGATATCCGATATTCGATTTTCGAAAATTCGGTATTTAAAAACTCGATACCGGAAATTCGAAAAGTAGATATTCGATATTCGCTAAACGGATATCGGATATTGGATAGCCGATATTCGATATTGCATATTCGGATATCCGATATTCGATTTTCGAAAATTCGGTATTTAAAAACTCGATACCGGATATTCGAATAGTCGATATTTGATATTCGGTAAACGGATATCGGATAGTGGATAGCCGATATTCGATATTGCATATTCGGATATCCGATATTCGATTTTCGAAAATTCGGTATTTGAAAACTCGATACCGGAAATTCGAAAAGTCGATATTTGATATTCGGTAAACGGATATCGGATAGTGGATTGCCGATATTCGATATTGCATATTCGGATATCTGATGTTCGATTTTCGAAAATTCGGTATTTAAAAACTCGATACTGGAAAATCAAAGAGTCGATATTCGATATTCGGTAAACGGATATCGGATATTGGATAGCCGATATTCGATATTGCATATTCGGATATCGAATATTCAATTTTCGAAAACTCGGTATTTAAAAACTCGATACCGGAAATTCGAAAAGTCAATATTCGGTAATCGGATATCGGATATTGGATAGCCGATATTCGATATTGCATATTCCGATATCCGATATTCGATTTTCGAAAATTCGGTATTTAAAAACTCGATACCGGAAATTCGAAAAGTCAATATTCGGTAATCGGATATCGGATATTGGATAGCCGATATTCGATATTGCATATTCGGATATCCAATATTCGATTTCGAAATTTCGGTATTTAAAAACTCGATACCGGAAATTCGAAAAGTCGATGTTCGATATTCGGTAATCGGATATTGGATAGCCGATATTCGATATTGCTTATTCGGATATCCGATATTCGATTTTCGAAAATTCGGTATTTAAAAACTCGATACCGGAAATTCGAAAAGTAGATATTCGATATTCGCTAAACGGATATCGGATATTGGATAGCCGATATTCGATATTGCATATTCGGATATCCGATATTCGATTTTCGAAAATTCGGTATTTAAAAACTCGATACCGGAAATTCGAAAACGCGATATTCGATATTCGGTTTACGGATATCGGATATTGGATAGCCGATATTCGATATTGCATATTCGGATATCCGATATTCGATTTCGAAAATTCGGTATTTAAAAACTCGATACCGGAAATTCGAAAAGTCGATGTTCGATATTCGGTAATCGGATATTGGATAGCCGATATTCGATATTGCTTATTCGGATACCCGATATTCGATTTTCGAAAATTCGGTATTTAAAAACTCGATACCGGAAATTCGAAAAGTCGATATTCGATATTCGCTAAACGGATATCGGATATTGGATAGCCGATATTCGATATTGCATATTCGGATATCCGATATTCGATTTTCGAAAATTCGGTATTTAAAAACTCGATACCGGAAATTCGAAAAGTCGATATTCGATATTCGGTGATCGGATATCGGATATTAAATAGCCGATATTCGATATTGCATATTCGGATATCCGATATTCGATTTTCGAAAATTCGGTATTTAAAAACTCGATACCGGAAATTTGAAAAGTCAATATTCGGTACACGGATATCGGATATTGGATAGCCGATATTCGATATTGCATATTCGGTTATCCGATATTCGATTTTCGAAAATTCGGTATTTAAAAACTCGATACCGGAAATTCGAAAACGCGATATTCGATATTCGGTTTACGGATATCGGATATTGGATAGCCGATATTCGATATTGCATATTCGGATATCCGATATTCGATTTCGAAAATTCGGTATTTAAAAACTCGATACCGGAAATTCGAAAAGTCGATGTTCGATATTCGGTAATCGGATATTGGATAGCCGATATTCGATATTGCTTATTCGGATATCCGATATTCGATTTTCGAAAATTCGGTATTTAAAAACTCGATACCGGAAATTCGAAAAGTCGATATTCGAAATTCGCTAAATGGATATCGGATATTGGATAGCCGATATTCGATATTGCATATTCGGATATCCGATATTCGATTTTCGAAAATTCGGTATTTAAAAACTCGATACCGGAAATTCGAAAAGTCGATATTTGATATTCGGTAATCGGATATCGGATATTGGATAGCCGATATTCGATATTGCATATTCCGATATCCGATATTCGATTTTCGAAAATTCGGTATTTAAAAACTCGATACCGGAAATTCGAAAAGTCAATATTCGGTAATCGGATATCGGATATTGGATAGCCGATATTCGATATTGCATATTCGGATATCCAATATTCGATTTCGAAATTTCGGTATTTAAAAACTCGATACCGGAAATTCGAAAAGTCGATGTTCGATATTCGGTAATCGGATATTGGATAGCCGATATTCGATATTGCTTATTCGGATATCCGATATTCGATTTTCGAAAATTCGGTATTTAAAAACTCGATACCGGAAATTCGAAAAGTAGATATTCGATATTCGCTAAACGGATATCGGATATTGGATAGCCGATATTCGATATTGCATATTCGGATATCCGATATTCGATTTTCGAAAATTCGGTATTTAAAAACTCGATAACGGATATTCGAATAGTCGATATTTGATATTCGGTAAACGGATATCGGATAGTGGATAGCCGATATTCGATATTGCATATTCGGATATCCGATATTCGATTTTCGAAAATTCGGTATTTAAAAACTCGATACCGGAAATTCGAAAAGTCGATATTTGATATTCGGTAAACGGATATCGGATAGTGGATTGCCGATATTCGATATTGCATATTCGGATATCTGATGTTCGATTTTCGAAAATTCGGTATTTAAAAACTCGATACTGGAAAATCAAAGAGTCGATATTCGATATTCGGTAAACGGATATCGGATATTGGATAGCCGATATTCGATATTGCATATTCGGATATCGAATATTCAATTTTCGAAAATTCGGTATTTAAAAACTCGATACCGGAAATTCGAAAACGCGATATTCGATATTCGGTTTACGGATATCGGATATTGGATAGCCGATATTCGATATTGCATATTCGGATATCCGATATTCGATTTTGAAAATTCGGTATTTAAAAACTCGATACCGGAAATTCGAAAAGTCGATGTTCGATATTCGGTAATCGGATATTGGATAGCCGATATTCGATATTGCATATTCGGATATCCGATATTCGATTTTCGAAAATTCGGTATTTAAAAACTCGATACCGGAAATTCGAAAACGCGATATTCGATATTCGGTTTACGGATATCGGATATTGGATAGCCGATATTCGATATTGCATATTCGGATATCCGATATTCGATTTCGAAAATTCGGTATTTAAAAACTCGATACCGGAAATTCGAAAAGTCGATGTTCGATATTCGGTAATCGGATATTGGATAGCCGATATTCGATATTGCTTATTCGGATACCCGATATTCGATTTTCGAAAATTCGGTATTTAAAAACTCGATACCGGAAATTCGAAAAGTCGATATTCGATATTCGCTAAACGGATATCGGATATTGGATAGCCGATATTCGATATTGCATATTCGGATATCCGATATTCGATTTTCGAAAATTCGGTATTTAAAAACTCGATACCGGAAATTCGAAAAGTCGATATTCGATATTCGGTGATCGGATATCGGATATTAAATAGCCGATATTCGATATTGCATATTCGGATATCCGATATTCGATTTTCGAAAATTCGGTATTTAAAAACTCGATACCGGAAATTTGAAAAGTCAATATTCGGTACACGGATATCGGATATTGGATAGCCGATATTCGATATTGCATATTCGGTTATCCGATATTCGATTTTCGAAAATTCGGTATTTAAAAACTCGATACCGGAAATTCGAAAACGCGATATTCGATATTCGGTTTACGGATATCGGATATTGGATAGCCGATATTCGATATTGCATATTCGGATATCCGATATTCGATTTCGAAAATTCGGTATTTAAAAACTCGATACCGGAAATTCGAAAAGTCGATGTTCGATATTCGGTAATCGGATATTGGATAGCCGATATTCGATATTGCTTATTCGGATATCCGATATTCGATTTTCGAAAATTCGGTATTTAAAAACTAGATACCGGAAATTCGAAAAGTCGATATTCGAAATTCGCTAAATGGATATCGGATATTGGATAGCCGATATTCGATATTGCATATTCGGATATCCGATATTCGATTTTCGAAAATTCGGTATTTAAAAACTCGATACCGGAAATTCGAAAAGTCGATATTTGATATTCGGTAATCGGATATCGGATATTGGATAGCCGATATTCGATATTGCATATTCCGATATCCGATATTCGATTTTCGAAAATTCGGTATTTAAAAACTCGATACCGGAAATTCGAAAAGTCAATATTCGGTAATCGGATATCGGATATTGGATAGCCGATATTCGATATTGCATATTCGGATATCCAATATTCGATTTCGAAATTTCGGTATTTAAAAACTCGATACCGGAAATTCGAAAAGTCGATGTTCGATATTCGGTAATCGGATATTGGATAGCCGATATTCGATATTGCTTATTCGGATATCCGATATTCGATTTTCGAAAATTCGGTATTTAAAAACTCGATACCGGAAATTCGAAAAGTAGATATTCGATATTCGCTAAACGGATATCGGATATTGGATAGCCGATATTCGATATTGCATATTCGGATATCCGATATTCGATTTTCGAAAATTCGGTATTTAAAAACTCGATACCGGATATTCGAATAGTCGATATTTGATATTCGGTAAACGGATATCGGATAGTGGATAGCCGATATTCGATATTGCATATTCGGATATCCGATATTCGATTTTCGAAAATTCGGTATTTAAAAACTCGATACCGGAAATTCGAAAAGTCGATATTTGATATTCGGTAAACGGATATCGGATAGTGGATTGCCGATATTCGATATTGCATATTCGGATATCTGATGTTCGATTTTCGAAAATTCGGTATTTAAAAACTCGATACTGGAAAATCAAAGAGTCGATATTCGATATTCGGTAAACGGATATCGGATATTGGATAGCCGATATTCGATATTGCATATTCGGATATCGAATATTCAATTTTCGAAAACTCGGTATTTAAAAACTCGATACCGGAAATTCGAAAAGTCAATATTCGGTAATCGGATATCGGATATTGGATAGCCGATATTCGATATTGCATATTCCGATATCCGATATTCGATTTTCGAAAATTCGGTATTTAAAAACTCGATACCGGAAATTCGAAAAGTCAATATTCGGTAATCGGATATCGGATATTGGATAGCCGATATTCGATATTGCATATTCGGATATCCAATATTCGATTTCGAAATTTCGGTATTTAAAAACTCGATACCGGAAATTCGAAAAGTCGATGTTCGATATTCGGTAATCGGATATTGGATAGCCGATATTCGATATTGCTTATTCGGATATCCGATATTCGATTTTCGAAAATTCGGTATTTAAAAACTCGATACCGGAAATTCGAAAAGTAGATTTTCGATATTCGCTAAACGGATATCGGATATTGGATAGCCGATATTCGATATTGCATATTCGGATATCCGATATTCGATTTTCGAAAATTCGGTATTTAAAAACTCGATACCGGAAATTCGAAAACGCGATATTCGATATTCGGTTTACGGATATCGGATATTGGATAGCCGATATTCGATATTGCATATTCGGATATCCGATATTCGATTTCGAAAATTCGGTATTTAAAAACTCGATACCGGAAATTCGAAAAGTCGATGTTCGATATTCGGTAATCGGATATTGGATAGCCGATATTCGATATTGCTTATTCGGATACCCGATATTCGATTTTCGAAAATTCGGTATTTAAAAACTCGATACCGGAAATTCGAAAAGTCGATATTCGATATTCGCTAAACGGATATCGGATATTGGATAGCCGATATTCGATATTGCATATTCGGATATCCGATATTCGATTTTCGAAAATTCGGTATTTAAAAACTCGATACCGGAAATTCGAAAAGTCGATATTCGATATTCGGTGATCGGATATCGGATATTAAATAGCCGATATTCGATATTGCATATTCGGATATCCGATATTCGATTTTCGAAAATTCGGTATTTAAAAACTCGATACCGGAAATTTGAAAAGTCAATATTCGGTACACGGATATCGGATATTGGATAGCCGATATTCGATATTGCATATTCGGTTATCCGATATTCGATTTTCGAAAATTCGGTATTTAAAAACTCGATACCGGAAATTCGAAAACGCGATATTCGATATTCGGTTTACGGATATCGGATATTGGATAGCCGATATTCGATATTGCATATTCGGATATCCGATATTCGATTTCGAAAATTCGGTATTTAAAAACTCGATACCGGAAATTCGAAAAGTCGATGTTCGATATTCGGTAATCGGATATTGGATAGCCGATATTCGATATTGCTTATTCGGATATCCGATATTCGATTTTCGAAAATTCGGTATTTAAAAACTCGATACCGGAAATTCGAAAAGTCGATATTCGAAATTCGCTAAATGGATATCGGATATTGGATAGCCGATATTCGATATTGCATATTCGGATATCCGATATTCGATTTTCGAAAATTCGGTATTTAAAAACTCGATACCGGAAATTCGAAAAGTCGATATTCGATATTCGGTGATCGGATATCGGATATTATATAGCCGATATTCGATATTGCATATTCGGATATCCGATATTCGATTTTCGAAAATTCGGTATTTAAAAACTCGATACCGGAAATTTGAAAAGTCAATATTCGGTACAGGGATATTGGATAGCCGATATTCGATATTGCATATTTGGATATGCGATATTCGATTATCGAAAATTCGATATTTAAAAACTCGATACCGGAAATTCTAAAAGTCGATATTCGATATTATTCGGTAAACGGATATCGGATAATGGATAGCTGATATTCGATATTGCATATTCGGATATCCGATTTTCGATTTTCGAAAATTCGGTTTTTAAAAACTCGATACCGGAAATTCGAAAAGTCGATATTCGATATTCGGTATACGGATATCTGATATTGGATAGCCGATATTCGGTATTGGATATTCGGATATCCGATATTCGATTTTCGAAAACTCGGTATTGAAAAACTCGATACCGGAAATTCGAAAAGTCGATATTCGATAAACGGATATCTGATACTGGATAGCCGATATTCGATATTGCATATTCTGATATCCGATATTCGATTTTCGAAAATTCGGTATTTAAAAACTCGTTACCGGAAATTCGAAAAGTCGATATTTGATATTCGGTAAACGGATATCGGATAGTGGATTGCCGATATTCGATATTGCATATTCGGATATCCGATGTTCGATTTTCGAAAATTCGGTATTTAAAAACTCGATACCGGAAATTCTTAAAGTCGATATTCGGTAAACGGATATCGGATATTGGATAGCCGATATTCGATATTGCATATTCGGATATCCAATATTCGATTTTCGAAAATTCGGTATTTAAAAACTCGTTACCGGAAATTCGAAAAGTCGATATTCGGTAAATGGATATCGGATATTGGATAGCCGATATTTGATATTGCATATTCCGATATCCGATATTCGATTTTCGAAAATTCGGTATTTAAAAACTCGATACCGGAAATTCGAAAACGCGATATTCGATATTCGGTTTACGGATATCGGATATTGGATAGCCGATATTCGATATTGCATATTCGGATATCCGATATTCGATTTCGAAAATTCGGTATTTAAAAACTCGATACCGGAAATTCGAAAAGTCGATGTGCGATATTCGGTAATCGGATATCGGATATTGGATAGCCGATATTCGATATTGCATATTCGGATATCCGATATTCGATTTTCGAAAATTCGGTATTTAAAAACTCGATAACGGATATTCGAATAGTCGATATTTGATATTCGGTAAACGGATATCGGATAGTGGATAGCCGATATTCGATATTGCATATTCGGATATCCGATATTCGATTTTCGAAAATTCGGTATTTAAAAACTCGATACCGGAAATTCGAAAAGTCGATATTTGATATTCGGTAAACGGATATCGGATAGTGGATTGCCGATATTCGATATTGCATATTCGGATATCTGATGTTCGATTTTCGAAAATTCGGTATTTAAAAACTCGATACTGGAAAATCAAAGAGTCGATATTCGATATTCGGTAAACGGATATCGGATATTGGATAGCCGATATTCGATATTGCATATTCGGATATCGAATATTCAATTTTCGAAAATTCGGTATTTAAAAACTCGATACTGGAAAATCAAAGAGTCGATATTCGATATTCGGTAAACGGATATCGGATATTGGATAGCCGATATTCGATATTGCATATTCGGATATCGAATATTCAATTTTCGAAAATTCGGTATTTAAAAACTCGATACCGGAAATTCGAAAACGCGATATTCGATATTCGGTTTACGGATATCGGATATTGGATAGCCGATATTCGATATTGCATATTCGGATATCCGATATTCGATTTTGAAAATTCGGTATTTAAAAACTCGATACCGGAAATTCGAAAAGTCGATGTTCGATATTCGGTAATCGGATATTGGATAGCCGATATTCGATATTGCATATTCGGATATCCGATATTCGATTTTCGAAAATTCGGTATTTAAAAACTCGATACCGGAAATTCGAAAACGCGATATTCGATATTCGGTTTACGGATATCGGATATTGGATAGCCGATATTCGATATTGCATATTCGGATATCCGATATTCGATTTCGAAAATTCGGTATTTAAAAACTCGATACCGGAAATTCGAAAAGTCGATGTTCGATATTCGGTAATCGGATATTGGATAGCCGATATTCGATATTGCTTATTCGGATACCCGATATTCGATTTTCGAAAATTCGGTATTTAAAAACTCGATACCGGAAATTCGAAAAGTCGATATTCGATATTCGCTAAACGGATATCGGATATTGGATAGCCGATATTCGATATTGCATATTCGGATATCCGATATTCGATTTTCGAAAATTCGGTATTTAAAAACTCGATACCGGAAATTCGAAAAGTCGATATTCGATATTCGGTGATCGGATATCGGATATTAAATAGCCGATATTCGATATTGCATATTCGGATATCCGATATTCGATTTTCGAAAATTCGGTATTTAAAAACTCGATACCGGAAATTTGAAAAGTCAATATTCGGTACACGGATATCGGATATTGGATAGCCGATATTCGATATTGCATATTCGGTTATCCGATATTCGATTTTCGAAAATTCGGTATTTAAAAACTCGATACCGGAAATTCGAAAACGCGATATTCGATATTCGGTTTACGGATATCGGATATTGGATAGCCGATATTCGATATTGCATATTCGGATATCCGATATTCGATTTCGAAAATTCGGTATTTAAAAACTCGATACCGGAAATTCGAAAAGTCGATGTTCGATATTCGGTAATCGGATATTGGATAGCCGATATTCGATATTGCTTATTCGGATATCCGATATTCGATTTTCGAAAATTCGGTATTTAAAAACTAGATACCGGAAATTCGAAAAGTCGATATTCGAAATTCGCTAAATGGATATCGGATATTGGATAGCCGATATTCGATATTGCATATTCGGATATCCGATATTCGATTTTCGAAAATTCGGTATTTAAAAACTCGATACCGGAAATTCGAAAAGTCGATATTTGATATTCGGTAATCGGATATCGGATATTGGATAGCCGATATTCGATATTGCATATTCCGATATCCGATATTCGATTTTCGAAAATTCGGTATTTAAAAACTCGATACCGGAAATTCGAAAAGTCAATATTCGGTAATCGGATATCGGATATTGGATAGCCGATATTCGATATTGCATATTCGGATATCCAATATTCGATTTCGAAATTTCGGTATTTAAAAACTCGATACCGGAAATTCGAAAAGTCGATGTTCGATATTCGGTAATCGGATATTGGATAGCCGATATTCGATATTGCTTATTCGGATATCCGATATTCGATTTTCGAAAATTCGGTATTTAAAAACTCGATACCGGAAATTCGAAAAGTAGATATTCGATATTCGCTAAACGGATATCGGATATTGGATAGCCGATATTCGATATTGCATATTCGGATATCCGATATTCGATTTTCGAAAATTCGGTATTTAAAAACTCGATACCGGATATTCGAATAGTCGATATTTGATATTCGGTAAACGGATATCGGATAGTGGATAGCCGATATTCGATATTGCATATTCGGATATCCGATATTCGATTTTCGAAAATTCGGTATTTAAAAACTCGATACCGGAAATTCGAAAAGTCGATATTTGATATTCGGTAAACGGATATCGGATAGTGGATTGCCGATATTCGATATTGCATATTCGGATATCTGATGTTCGATTTTCGAAAATTCGGTTTTTAAAAACTCGATACTGGAAAATCAAAGAGTCGATATTCGATATTCGGTAAACGGATATCGGATATTGGATAGCCGATATTCGATATTGCATATTCGGATATCGAATATTCAATTTTCGAAAACTCGGTATTTAAAAACTCGATACCGGAAATTCGAAAAGTCAATATTCGGTAATCGGATATCGGATATTGGATAGCCGATATTCGATATTGCATATTCCGATATCCGATATTCGATTTTCGAAAATTCGGTATTTAAAAACTCGATACCGGAAATTCGAAAAGTCAATATTCGGTAATCGGATATCGGATATTGGATAGCCGATATTCGATATTGCATATTCGGATATCCAATATTCGATTTCGAAATTTCGGTATTTAAAAACTCGATACCGGAAATTCGAAAAGTCGATGTTCGATATTCGGTAATCGGATATTGGATAGCCGATATTCGATATTGCTTATTCGGATATCCGATATTCGATTTTCGAAAATTCGGTATTTAAAAACTCGATACCGGAAATTCGAAAAGTAGATTTTCGATATTCGCTAAACGGATATCGGATATTGGATAGCCGATATTCGATATTGCATATTCGGATATCCGATATTCGATTTTCGAAAATTCGGTATTTAAAAACTCGATACCGGAAATTCGAAAACGCGATATTCGATATTCGGTTTACGGATATCGGATATTGGATAGCCGATATTCGATATTGCATATTCGGATATCCGATATTCGATTTCGAAAATTCGGTATTTAAAAACTCGATACCGGAAATTCGAAAAGTCGATGTTCGATATTCGGTAATCGGATATTGGATAGCCGATATTCGATATTGCTTATTCGGATACCCGATATTCGATTTTCGAAAATTCGGTATTTAAAAACTCGATACCGGAAATTCGAAAAGTAAATATTCGATATTCGCTAAACGGATATCGGATATTGGATAGCCGATATTCGATATTGCATATTCGGATATCCGATATTCGATTTTCGAAAATTCGGTATTTAAAAACTCGATACCGGAAATTCGAAAAGTCGATATTCGATATTCGGTGATCGGATATCGGATATTAAATAGCCGATATTCGATATTGCATATTCGGATATCCGATATTCGATTTTCGAAAATTCGGTATTTAAAAACTCGATACCGGAAATTTGAAAAGTCAATATTCGGTACACGGATATCGGATATTGGATAGCCGATATTCGATATTGCATATTCGGTTATCCGATATTCGATTTTCGAAAATTCGGTATTTAAAAACTCGATACCGGAAATTCGAAAACGCGATATTCGATATTCGGTTTACGGATATCGGATATTGGATAGCCGATATTCGATATTGCATATTCGGATATCCGATATTCGATTTCGAAAATTCGGTATTTAAAAACTCGATACCGGAAATTCGAAAAGTCGATGTTCGATATTCGGTAATCGGATATTGGATAGCCGATATTCGATATTGCTTATTCGGATATCCGATATTCGATTTTCGAAAATTCGGTATTTAAAAACTCGATACCGGAAATTCGAAAAGTCGATATTCGAAATTCGCTAAATGGATATCGGATATTGGATAGCCGATATTCGATATTGCATATTCGGATATCCGATATTCGATTTTCGAAAATTCGGTATTTAAAAACTCGATACCGGAAATTCGAAAAGTCGATATTCGATATTCGGTGATCGGATATCGGATATTATATAGCCGATATTCGATATTGCATATTCGGATATCCGATATTCGATTTTCGAAAATTCGGTATTTAAAAACTCGATACCGGAAATTTGAAAAGTCAATATTCGGTACACGGATATTGGATAGCCGATATTCGATATTGCATATTTGGATATGCGATATTCGATTATCGAAAATTCGATATTTAAAAACTCGATACCGGAAATTCTAAAAGTCGATATTCGATATTATTCGGTAAACGGATATCGGATAATGGATAGCTGATATTCGATATTGCATATTCGGATATCCGATTTTCGATTTTCGAAAATTCGGTTTTTAAAAACTCGATACCGGAAATTCGAAAAGTCGATATTCGATATTCGGTATACGGATATCTGATATTGGATAGCCGATATTCGGTATTGGATATTCGGATATCCGATATTCGATTTTCGAAAACTCGGTATTGAAAAACTCGATACCGGAAATTCGAAAAGTCGATATTCGATAAACGGATATCTGATACTGGATAGCCGATATTCGATATTGCATATTCTGATATCCGATATTCGATTTTCGAAAATTCGGTATTTAAAAACTCGTTACCGGAAATTCGAAAAGTCGATATTTGATATTCGGTAAACGGATATCGGATAGTGGATTGCCGATATTCGATATTGCATATTCGGATATCCGATGTTCGATTTTCGAAAATTCGGTATTTAAAAACTCGATACCGGAAATTCTTAAAGTCGATATTCGGTAAACGGATATCGGATATTGGATAGCCGATATTCGATATTGCATATTCGGATATCCAATATTCGATTTTCGAAAATTCGGTATTTAAAAACTCGTTACCGGAAATTCGAAAAGTCGATATTCGGTAAATGGATATCGGATATTGGATAGCCGATATTTGATATTGCATATTCCGATATCCGATATTCGATTTTCGAAAATTCGGTATTTAAAAACTCGATACCGGAAATTCGAAAACGCGATATTCGATATTCGGTTTACGGATATCGGATATTGGATAGCCGATATTCGATATTGCATATTCGGATATCCGATATTCGATTTCGAAAATTCGGTATTTAAAAACTCGATACCGGAAATTCGAAAAGTCGATGTGCGATATTCGGTAATCGGATATTGGATAGCCGATATTCGATATTGCTTATTCGGATATCCGATATTCGATTTTCGAAAATTCGGTATTTAAAAACTCGATACCGGAAATTCGAAAAGTCGATATTCGATATTCGCTAAATGGATATCGGATATTGGATAGCCGATATTCGATATTGCTTATTCGGATATCCGATATTCGATTTTCGAAAATTCGGTATTTAAAAACTCGATACCGGAAATTCGAAAAGTAGATTTTCGATATTCGCTAAACGGATATCGGATATTGGATAGCCGATATTCGATATTGCATATTCGGATATCCGATATTCGATTTTCGAAAATTCGGTATTTAAAAACTCGATACCGGAAATTCGAAAACGCGATATTCGATATTCGGTTTACGGATATCGGATATTGGATAGCCGATATTCGATATTGCATATTCGGATATCCGATATTCGATTTCGAAAATTCGGTATTTAAAAACTCGATACCGGAAATTCGAAAAGTCGATGTTCGATATTCGGTAATCGGATATTGGATAGCCGATATTCGATATTGCTTATTCGGATACCCGATATTCGATTTTCGAAAATTCGGTATTTAAAAACTCGATACCGGAAATTCGAAAAGTCGATATTCGATATTCGCTAAACGGATATCGGATATTGGATAGCCGATATTCGATATTGCATATTCGGATATCCGATATTCGATTTTCGAAAATTCGGTATTTAAAAACTCGATACCGGAAATTCGAAAAGTCGATATTCGATATTCGGTGATCGGATATCGGATATTAAATAGCCGATATTCGATATTGCATATTCGGATATCCGATATTCGATTTTCGAAAATTCGGTATTTAAAAACTCGATACCGGAAATTTGAAAAGTCAATATTCGGTACACGGATATCGGATATTGGATAGCCGATATTCGATATTGCATATTCGGTTATCCGATATTCGATTTTCGAAAATTCGGTATTTAAAAACTCGATACCGGAAATTCGAAAACGCGATATTCGATATTCGGTTTACGGATATCGGATATTGGATAGCCGATATTCGATATTGCATATTCGGATATCCGATATTCGATTTCGAAAATTCGGTATTTAAAAACTCGATACCGGAAATTCGAAAAGTCGATGTTCGATATTCGGTAATCGGATATTGGATAGCCGATATTCGATATTGCTTATTCGGATATCCGATATTCGATTTTCGAAAATTCGGTATTTAAAAACTCGATACCGGAAATTCGAAAAGTCGATATTCGAAATTCGCTAAATGGATATCGGATATTGGATAGCCGATATTCGATATTGCATATTCGGATATCCGATATTCGATTTTCGAAAATTCGGTATTTAAAAACTCGATACCGGAAATTCGAAAAGTCGATATTCGATATTCGGTGATCGGATATCGGATATTATATAGCCGATATTCGATATTGCATATTCGGATATCCGATATTCGATTTTCGAAAATTCGGTATTTAAAAACTCGATACCGGAAATTTGAAAAGTCAATATTCGGTACACGGATATTGGATAGCCGATATTCGATATTGCATATTTGGATATGCGATATTCGATTATCGAAAATTCGATATTTAAAAACTCGATACCGGAAATTCTAAAAGTCGATATTCGATATTATTCGGTAAACGGATATCGGATAATGGATAGCTGATATTCGATATTGCATATTCGGATATCCGATTTTCGATTTTCGAAAATTCGGTTTTTAAAAACTCGATACCGGAAATTCGAAAAGTCGATATTCGATATTCGGTATACGGATATCTGATATTGGATAGCCGATATTCGGTATTGGATATTCGGATATCCGATATTCGATTTTCGAAAACTCGGTATTGAAAAACTCGATACCGGAAATTCGAAAAGTCGATATTCGATAAACGGATATCTGATACTGGATAGCCGATATTCGATATTGCATATTCTGATATCCGATATTCGATTTTCGAAAATTCGGTATTTAAAAACTCGTTACCGGAAATTCGAAAAGTCGATATTTGATATTCGGTAAACGGATATCGGATAGTGGATTGCCGATATTCGATATTGCATATTCGGATATCCGATGTTCGATTTTCGAAAATTCGGTATTTAAAAACTCGATACCGGAAATTCTTAAAGTCGATATTCGGTAAACGGATATCGGATATTGGATAGCCGATATTCGATATTGCATATTCGGATATCCAATATTCGATTTTCGAAAATTCGGTATTTAAAAACTCGTTACCGGAAATTCGAAAAGTCGATATTCGGTAAATGGATATCGGATATTGGATAGCCGATATTTGATATTGCATATTCCGATATCCGATATTCGATTTTCGAAAATTCGGTATTTAAAAACTCGATACCGGAAATTCGAAAACGCGATATTCGATATTCGGTTTACGGATATCGGATATTGGATAGCCGATATTCGATATTGCATATTCGGATATCCGATATTCGATTTCGAAAATTCGGTATTTAAAAACTCGATACCGGAAATTCGAAAAGTCGATGTGCGATATTCGGTAATCGGATATTGGATAGCCGATATTCGATATTGCTTATTCGGATATCCGATATTCGATTTTCGAAAATTCGGTATTTAAAAACTCGATACCGGAAATTCGAAAAGTCGATATTCGATATTCGCTAAATGGATATCGGATATTGGATAGCCGATATTCGATATTGCATATTCGGATATCCGATATTCGATTTTCGAAAATTCGGTACTTAAAAACTCGATACCGGAAATTTGAAAAGTCAATATTCGGTACACGGATATCGGATATTGGATAGCCGATATTCGATATTGCATATTTGGATATGCGATATTCGATTATCGAAAATTCGATATTTAAAAACTCGATACCGGAAATTCTAAAAGTCGATATTCGATATTATTCGGTAAACGGATATCGGATAATGGATAGCTGATATTCGATATTGCATATTCGGATATCCGATTTTCGATTTTCGAAAATTCGGTATTTAAAAACTCGATACCGGAAATTCGAAAAGTCGATATTCGATAAACGGATATCTGATACTGGATAGCCGATATTCGATATTGCATATTCTGATATCCGATATTCGATTTTCGAAAATTCGGTATTCAAAAACTCGTTACCGGAAATTCGAAAAGTCGATATTTGATATTCGGTAAACGGATATCGGATAGTGGATTGCCGATATTCGATATTGCATATTCGGATATCCGATGTTCGATTTTCGAAAATTCGGTATTTAAAAACTCGATACCGGAAATTCGAAAAGCCGATATTCGATATTCGGTAAACGGATATCGGATATTGGATAGCCGATATTCGATATTGCATATTCGGATATCCAATATTCGATTTTTGAAAATTCGGTATTTAAAAACTCGTTACCGGAAATTCGAAAAGTCGATATTCGATGTTCGGTAAATGGATATCGGATATTGGATAGCCGATATTCGATATTGCATATTCCGATATCCGATATTCGATTTTCGAAAATTCGGTATTTAAAAACTCGATACCGGAAATTCGAAAAGTGGATGTTCGATATTCGGTAATCGGATATTGGATAGCCGATATTCGATATTGCATATTCGGATATCCAATATTCGATTTTCGAAAATTCGGTATTTAAAAACTCGAAACTGGAAATTCGAAAAGTCGATATTCGATATTCGGTAAACGGATATCGGACATTGGATAGCCGATATTCGATATTGCATATTCGGATATCGGATATTCAATTTTCGAAAATTCGGTATTTAAAAACTCGTTACCGGAAATTCGAAAAGTCGATATTCGATGTTCGGTAAATGGATATCGGATATTGGATAGCCGATATTCGATATTGCATATTCCGATATCCGATATTCGATTTTCGAAAATTCGGTATTTAAAAACTCGATACCGGAAATTCGAAAAGTGGATGTTCGATATTCGGTAATCGGATATTGGATAGCCGATATTCGATATTGCATATTCGGATATCCAATATTCGATTTTCGAAAATTCGGTATTTAAAAACTCGAAACTGGAAATTCGAAAAGTCGATATTCGATATTCGGTAAACGGATATCGGACATTGGATAGCCGATATTCGATATTGCATATTCGGATATCGGATATTCAATTTTCGAAAATTCGGTATTTAAAAACTCGATACCGGAAATTCGAAAAGTCAATATTCGGTAATCGGATATCGGATATTGGATAGCCGACATTCGATATTGCATATTCGGATATCCGATATTCGATTTTCGAAAATTCGGTATTTAAAAACTCGATACCGGAAATTCGAAAAGTCGATATTCGATATTGGTAAATGGATATCGGATATTGGATAGCCGATATTTGATATTGCATATTCCGATATCCGATATTCGATTTTCGAAAATTCGGTATTTAAAAACTCGATACCGGAAATTCGAAAACGCGATATTCGATATTCGGTTTACGGATATCGGATATTGGATAGCCGATATTCGATATTGCATATTCGGATATCCGATATTCGATTTCGAAAATTCGGTATTTAAAAACTCGATACCGGAAATTCGAAAAGTCGATGTGCGATATTCGGTAATCGGATATTGGATAGCCGATATTCGATATTGCTTATTCGGATATCCGATATTCGATTTTCGAAAATTCGGTATTTAAAAACTCGATAACGGAAATTCGAAAAGTCGATATTCGATATTCGCTAAATGGATATCGGATATTGGATAGCCGATATTCGATATTGCATATTCGGATATCCGATATTCGATTTTAGAAAATTCGGTATTTAAAAACTCGATACCGGAAATTCGAAAAGTCGATATTCGATATTCGGTGATCGGATATCGGATATTATATAGCCGATATTCGATATTGCATATTCGGATATCCGATATTCGATTTTCGAAAATTCGGTATTTAAAAACTCGATACCGGAAATTTGAAAAGTCAATATTCGGTACACGGATATCGGATATTGGATAGCCGATATTCGATATTGCATATTTGGATATGCGATATTCGATTATCGAAAATTCGATATTTAAAAACTCGATACCGGAAATTCTAAAAGTCGATATTCGATATTATTCGGTAAACGGATATCGGATAATGGATAGCTGATATTCGATATTGCATATTCGGATATCCGATTTTCGATTTTCGAAAATTCGGTATTTAAAAACTCGATACCGGAAATTCGAAAAGTCGATATTCGATATTCGGTAAACGGATATCGGATATTGGATAGCCGATATTCGATATTGCATATTCGGATATCCAATATTCGATTTTCGAAAATTCGGTATTTAAAAACTCGTTACCGGAAATTCGAAAAGTCGATATTCGATATTCGGTAAATGGATATCGGATATTGGATAGCCGATATTTGATATTGCATATTCCGATATCCGATATTCGATTTTCGAAAATTCGGTATTTAAAAACTCGATACCGGAAATTCGAAAACGCGATATTCGATATTCGGTTTACGGATATCGGATATTGGATAGCCGATATTCGATATTGCATATTCGGATATCCGGTATTCGATTTCGAAAATTCGGTATTTAAAAACTCGATACCGGAAATTCGAAAAGTCGATGTTCGATATTCGGTAATCGGATATTGGATAGCCGATATTTGATATTGCATATTCCGGTATCCGATATTCGATTTTCGAAAATTCGGTATTTAAAAACTCGATACCGGAAATTCGAAAACGCGATATTCGGTATTCGGTTTACGGATATCGGATATTGGATAGCCGATATTCGATATTGCATATTCGGATATCCGATATTCGATTTCGAAAATTCGGTATTTAAAAACTCGATACCGGAAATTCGAAAAGTCGATGTTCGATATTCGGTAATCGGATATTGGATAGCCGATATTCGATATTGCATATTCGGATATCCGATATTCGATTTTCGAAAATTCGGTATTTAAAAACTCGATACCGGAAATTCGAAAACGCGATATTCGATATTCGGTTTACGGATATCGGATATTGGATAGCCGATATTCGATATTGCATATTCGGATATCCGATATTCGATTTCGAAAATTCGGTATTTAAAAACTCGATACCGGAAATTCGAAAAGTCGATGTTCGATATTCGGTAATCGGATATTGGATAGCCGATATTCGATATTGCTTATTCGGATATCCGATATTCGATTTTCGAAAATTCGGTATTTAAAAACTCGATACCGGATATTCGAAAAGTCGATATTCGATATTCGCTAAACGGATATCGGATATTGGATAGCCGATATTCGATATTGCTTATTCGGATATCCGATATTCGATTTTCGAAAATTCGGTATTTAAAAACTCGATACCGGAAATTCGAAAAGTTGATATTCGGTGAACGGATATCGGATATTGGATAGCCGATATTTGATATTGCATATTCCGATATCCGATATTCGATTTTCGAAAATTCGGTATTTAAAAACTCGATACCGGAAATTCGAAAACGCGATATTCGATATTCGGTTTACGGATATCGGATATTGGATAGCCGATATTCGATATTGCATATTCGGATATCCGGTATTCGATTTCGAAAATTCGGTATTTAAAAACTCGATACCGGAAATTCGAAAAGTCAATATTCGGTACACGGATATCGGATATTGGATAGCCGATATTCGATATTGCTTATTCGGATATCCGATATTCGATTTTCGAAAATTCGGTATTTAAAAACTCGATACCGGAAATTCTAAAAGTCGATATTCGATATTCGCTAAACGGATATCGGATATTGGATAGCCGATATTCGATATTGCTTATTCGGATATCCGATATTCGATTTTCGAAAATTCGGTATTTAAAAACTTGATACCGGAAATTCGAAAAGTCGATATTCGGTAAACGGATATCGGATATTGGATAGCCGATATTCGATATTGCATATTCGGATATCCAATATTCGATTTTCGAAAATTCGGTATTTAAAAACTCGTTACCGGAAATTCGAAAAGTCGATATTCGATATTCGGTAAATGGATATCGGATATTGGATAGCCGATATTTGATATTGCATATTCCGATATCCGATATTCGATTTTCGAAAATTCGGTATTTAAAAACTCGATACCGGAAATTCGAAAACGCGATATTCGATATTCGGTTTACGGATATCGGATATTGGATAGCCGATATTCGATATTGCATATTCGGATATCCGATATTCGATTTCGAAAATTCGGTATTTAAAAACTCGATACCGGAAATTCGAAAAGTCGATGTTCGATATTCGGTAATCGGATATTGGATAGCCGATATTCGATATTGCTTATTCGGATATCCGATATTCGATTTTCGAAAATTCGGTATTTAAAAACTCGATACCGGAAATTCGAAAAGGCGATATTCGATATTCGCTAAATGGATATCGGATATTGGATAGCCGATATTCGATATTGCATATTCGGATATCCGATATTCGATTTTCGAAAATTCGGTATTTAAAAACTCGATACCGGAAATTTGAAAAGTCAATATTCGGTACCGGAAATTCGAAAACGCGATATTCGATATTCGGTTTACGGATATTGGACATTGGATAGCCGATATTCGATATTGCATATTCGGATATACGATATTCGATTTTCGAAAATTCGGTATTTAAAAACTCGATACCGGAAATTCGAAAAGTTGATATTCGGTGAACGGATATCGGATATTGGATAGCCGATATTCGATATTGCTTATTCGGTTATCCGATATTCG
Source organism: Agrotis clavis (assembly GCA_954870645.1). NCBI lineage: Eukaryota > Metazoa > Arthropoda > Insecta > Lepidoptera > Noctuidae > Agrotis > Agrotis clavis. Next base: position 21,944,497 of record OX940938.1, on the reverse strand, counting down.
ATTTTCGAAAATTCGGTATTTAAAAACTCGATACCGGAAATTCGAAAAGTCGATATTCGATATTCGCTAAACGGATATCGGATATTGGATAGCCGATATTCGATATTGCATATTCGGATATCCGATATTCGATTTTCGAAAATTCGGTATTTAAAAACTCGGTACCGGAAATTCGAAAAGTCGATATTTGATATTCAGTAAACGGATATCGGATAGTGGATAGCCGATATTCGATATTGCATATTCGGATATCCGATATTCGATTTTCGAAAATTCGGTATTTAAAAACTCGATACCGGAAATTCGAAAAGTCGATATTCGATATTCGGTAATCGGATATCGGATATTGGATAGCCGATATTCGATATTGCATATTCGGATATCCGATATTCGATTTTCGAAAATTCGGTATTTAAAAACTCGATACCGGAAATTCGAAAAGTCGATATTTGATATTCGGTAAACGGATATCGGATAGTGTAAGCAGATAATGGCATCAGTTTCTAATAATAAATACAACCAGAATACTGATATCACTATATTTGTAGGAAATAGTTCCAACATTAGAAAGAAGGACTTAACTAATAGCATAACCGAGTTGTTGAAGTTAAATTGCAGAAAAATAGTATTGTGTGCTTTCCCATATTTTGACAAATTGTCTACAAGTCAAAATAATTATATTTATATGTTGAATAAACACCTTCATTTTTTAGTTAGTCACTATTGTGATAAACTTATGTATTTTGATACCAACAGTTGTATAGAAAAACTTTGGTCTACACGAGATACTGTATATCTGCCATATTTGTATAGACACGAAATAGCTAGGCTTTTAGTATTTTATATTCACACAGACATAACTAGTATGTCTAAGTATAGTAGTATAGGTATCACTGATAGTATTAGTAATAGTAGTAATATTAGGGTGGTGACCACTGACATTAGCATTTCTGCTAATAGTGGAGTTTCTTTAAACTAATAAGCAAGACAACAGAAGATGTATTAGCTAAAACCAAGGTATCTTCTTGCTCACAATCAGTTAAATGCAAAAATAAGTCTAAGCAGAATTCTTTGACAATATATCACCAAAACATTCAAGGTTTCTCATCTAAACAGCTAGAAATTGAATTATTTTTAGAAAAAACTATGTTTGAAATTGTTTGCTTCACAGAACATTGGTTAAAAGACTGTGAAATGCTAATTAATTATGAAAATTACAATGTCGGCAGTTGTTTTAACAGAAAATCTAAGATACGTGGAGGTTCTTTAATCTTAGTTAAAAATGATATTAAGTATAAGTCTCGTAATGATATAGTTGATCTATCAGTCGAGCATAGCATAGAATTGTCTTGTGTAGAGCTGGATAGGCATATTATAGTGTGCGTTTACAGACCCCCAAATTACTTAAACTACTCGATATTTGAGTCAGTAATGGAAGATGTTTTGGCAAAACTTGAAACCGGTACTAAATCCATTGTTGTCTGTGGTGACTTTAATGTTAATATCTTGGAAAATAATGTTAATAGCAGTAGATTGTTAAGCCTTTTTAAATCATTTAATTTGTCGAATGTTTTTACAGAACCAACCCGTATCACCACAAATTCTGCTACATGTATCGATAATATTTTTTGTTGCTGCGATTACTTAGATAAATCGATTGTAAATTGCCTACCTTCAGATCATAGTGGTCAGACCGTTGCTTTCACATACAATAAGCAAGTACAAAAAATTCAAATACAATCTAGAATAATTACACCCAGCAATTTAGATAGATTTAATAACAATTTAAAAAGTAAATTAAGTATTTCTGGAAATTTTACTGAAATAAATAATGCAAATAAATTATATGAAGAGTTTTTTGAGGTAGTGCATACAGAGTTCAGTAAAACTTTAAAAAAGAAAACTAAAACTATTACCCCGAAGTTTATATTCAGCGACTGGGCAACACAGGGTATTAGGAAAAGTAGGGAACGCTTATTTGAGCTTTACGGCCTTAAGCCTCATATCAATACAGAGAGTTTTAATAAATATGTAAGTACTTACTCGAAAATTTTTAAAAACGTTTGTCAGGCAGCTAAATCATTCTATATTAGCAACAAGATTAAGTCAGCTGATAATAAGATAAAAACGGTGTGGAAAATTATCAATAATGAAACCAATAGAAATAAAAAACATGTTGATTTCACACTGGAGACCTCGCGTGGTGTCGTGAAGTCCAACATAGGTATTGCTCAGGAATTTGTAAATTTCTTTACTAGTATCCCAATAAAAACAACGGAAGCGATAAATTCCTCACCCTTGCTTTCTTTCGATTTACTACGAGAAAACGTTCCAGCCTGTCCTAATGAATTTAAATTTAAGCATATAAACCCCATGACAGTTATGAAAGCTTTTAAGCAAATCAAGGTAAAATTAACCGAAGATCTGTGGGGTATTTCTATTAAAGTTTGTTCCTCAATTATTGAAACTATTGCACCGTATTTAGCCATAATATTTAATTTGTGCGTAGATCAAGGGGTCTTTCCAGATCTGATGAAATACAGTAAGGTAATTCCGCTTTTTAAATCCGGGGATAGTAAAGACTGTAATAACTATAGGCCCGTTTCCGTTCTGCCTGTCTTTAGCAAGGTGTTCGAAAAAGTTATGCTCAATCAAATGCTCACTCATTTCAACACCAATAAAATCTTGCACGAGCAACAGTATGGTTTCACCAAAGGGCGTTGTACGACTGATGCCGGTGTTACCTTATTGAAACACATATTTACTGCGTGGGAAGAAGCTCAAGATGCCATTGGGATCTTCTGTGATCTCTCGAAAGCATTTGATTGCGTAAATCACGAAACTTTGCTCATGAAACTTCAGCATTACGGATTAGGTAAACTTGCGCTAGACTTAGTGAAATCTTATTTAAATGATAGGCAACAGCAAGTTCAAATAAATGGTGTCAATTCAGCGGGTTTAAAAGTTAAAATGGGGGTACCGCAAGGTTCGATATTGGGCCCTTTTCTCTTTTTAGTATATATAAATGATCTGCCCCATTTATTTAAAAACCAACCGCAAATGGTGTTGTTTGCGGATGATACTTCTTTAATATTTAAGATGAATAGACGTGCCTCAAATGTTGACGATGTAAATATTGCCCTACAGCAGGTCCATTCTTGGTTCACTGCCAATAATTTAGTATTGAATGCAAAAAAAACTAAATGTGTAAGATTCGCTCTACCGAATGTCAAAAGTAATGACTGTGACATAGTATTGAATCAAGAGAAATTAGAATTCGTCGACAAAACTGTTTTCCTGGGAATGACGCTCGACTCGAGGCTGCAATGGGGTCCGCATTTAATATCTCTTGCAGGACGCCTGAGCTCAGCAGCATTTGCTGTTAGAAAAATCCGTCAATATACTGACATAGATACCGCGAGACTGGTCTATTTTAGTTACTTTCATAGTATTATGTCTTACGGTATTTTGCTATGGGGACGTGCTGCAGACATCGAATCAATATTTATTCTGCAGAAAAGAGCTATCAGAGCCATATACAATCTACGCAGGCGCGATTCTTTAAGGGAACGGTTTAAGGATATAAACATCATGACTGTACCTTGTCAATACATCTACGAAAACATCATGTACGTTAGAAAGAATCTGCATTTATTTAGTAAAAGAGGTGAAAGGCACAATTATAGTACTAGAACAAGGGACCAATTAGTTCAACCAGGTTTCAGGTTAGCCAAAGTAGACTCATCCTTCATGGGGTACTGTTTAAAATGTTACAATAAGATACCTCCTCACATACTCCAACTGAATGAGACGAAATTTAAGACTTCCATTAAACGCACACTATGTAGTAAAGCGTATTATAAGTTGGGGGATTACATTGCTGATAAAAATGCTTGGCTTAATGCTGGTCCTGCTCCACAAACACAGGGGAAACTGGTGGATTAGTATGTGAAATTATTCTAGGAGCTGCAGAAGATCGTTAGACTATTTTTGCATTGTATACATGTGATTTATTAGTTTTAACTTCCGGACGAGTTATATGAGTCCATATAACTGTTTATTTATTTTATATTTTTATCTGACTTTATTAAGTCATTTCGTTTTTTATTTTATTTTTATTTTATTTTTATGTGTTTGTATTTGTTTTATTTTATATTGATTAACGGACATTATTGTCCTATTTTATTTTAGTTTTTATTTTCTTTGTGCATTTTTTTTTTAATGTCTGTGGGACATTTGTTATGTGGTTATCTTTTTATTAATATTTTCGAAGCGGATGAAAACTGTATAACTGTCCTTGCATTGTATAGAGTCAATCTGCCTAGTATTATATAACTTCATAGCCAGCATTGTGTGAGAGCTATCATTGACTAGATACCTACGTCTTTATTGACTTGAATGACTCTGGCGGTTGAGAGCATGTCATGCTCACTCAAATGTCTCGCTGATGGTGGCATGTGTGTCGGATCATTTAGTTCCCTTCAAAATGGTTGAGCTGAATGGTGCTGATATATGTGTCATGTTCGTGAACGGGCGCTGTCAGTTGGGACTGGTCATCTCTTAGCTGCCACGGTCTATTTTAATTATTAATAACTTTATTTTTGAATTGTCTTTTTATATTTACTATGGACACTAATAACTTGCCACATCGTTCTCACATAATGTACCATCTGATGATGAATGATGTAACAAAAGATCTGTAATAATTTTGGCGATTGAAAAAGAGTGTCCATGGAGTTTCTTGCTCATTCTTCTCCATAGAGATCTACGCTTTGGAATGAGCACCTACGGTACTTTCACAGTTTTTATGTCTTGTGACTGGGACTGTAGCACCATAACTATTTTCTAGTACTAGTTTTATTTTATGTCTCTTGACAATTCAAAAGTGCCTGTAATTGGCTTAGTTGAAATAAATTATTTGATTTGATTTGATTTGATTTGATTTGGATAGCCGATATTCGATATTGCATATTCGTATATCCGATATTCGATTTTCGAAAATTCGGTATTTAAAAACTCGATACCGGAAATTCGAAAAGTCGATATTTGATATTCGGTAAACGGATATCGGATAGTGGATTGCCGATATTCGATATTGCATATTCGGATATCTGATGTTCGATTTTCGAAAATTCGGTATTTAAAAACTCGATACTGGAAAATCGAAGAAACGATATTCGATATTCGGTAAACGGATATTCGGTGATCGGATATCGGATATTAAATAGCCGATATTCGATATTGCATATTCGGATATCCGATATTCGATTTTCGAAAATTCGGTATTTAAAAACTCGATACCGGAAATTTGAAAAGTCAATATTCGGTACACGGATATCGGATATTGGATAGCCGATATTCGATATTGCATATTCGGTTATCCGATATTCGATTTTCGAAAATTCGGTATTTAAAAACTCGATACCGGAAATTCTTAAAGTCGATATTCGGTAAACGGATATCGGATATTGGATAGCTGATATTCGATATTGCATATTCGGATATCCAATATTCGAATTTCGAAAATTCGGTATTTAAAAACTCATTACCGGAAATTCGAAAAGTCGATATTCGATATTCGGTAAACGGATATCGGATAGTGGATAGCTGATATTCGATATTGCATATTCGGATATCCAATTTTCGATTTTCGAAAATTCGGTATTTAAAAACTCGATACCGGAAATTCGAAAAGTCGATATTCGATATTCGGTATACGGATATCTGATATTGGATAGCCGATATTCGATATTGGATATTCGGATATCCGATATTCGCTTTTCGAAAATTCGGTATTTAAAAACTAGATACCGGAAATTCGAAAAGTCGATATTCGATGTTCGGTAATCGGATATCGGATATTGGATAGCCGATATTCGATATTGCATATTCGGTTATCCGATATTCGATTTTCGAAAATTCGGTATTTAAAAACTCGATACCGGAAATTCTAAAAGTCGATATTCGATATTCGGTAAACGGATATCGGATATTGGATAGCCGATATTCGATAAAACATATTCGGATATCGGATATTCAATTTTCGAAAATTCGGTATTTAAAATCTCGATACCGGAAATTCGAAAAGTTGATATTCGGTAATCGGATATCGAATATTGGATAGCCGATATTCGATATTGCATATTCGGATATCCGATATTCGATTTTCGAAAATTCGGTATTTAAAAACTCGATACCGGAAATTCGAAAAGTCGATGTTCGATATTCGGTTTACGGATATCGGATATTGGATAGCCGATATTCGATATTGCATATTCGGATATCCGATATTCGATTTCGAAAATTCGGTATTTAAAAACTCGATACCGGAAATTCGAAAAGTCAATATTCGGTAATCGGTAATCGGATATCGGATACTGGATAGCCGATATTCGATATTGCATATTCGGATATCCGATTTTCGATTTTCGAAAATTCGGTTTTTAAAAACTCGATACCGGAAATTCGAAAAGTCGATATTCGATATTCGGTATACGGATATCTGATATTGGATAGCCGATATTCGGTATTGGATATTCGGATATCCGATATTCGATTTTCGAAAACTCGGTATTGAAAAACTCGATACCGGAAATTCGAAAAGTCGATATTCGATAAACGGATATCTGATACTGGATAGCCGATTTTCGATATTGCATATTCTGATATCCGATGTTCGATTTTCGAAAATTCGGTATTTAAAAACTCGATACCGGAAATTCGAAAAGTCGATATTCGATATTCGGTAAACGGATATCGGATATTGGATAGCCGATATTCGATATTGCATATTCGGATATCCAATATTCGATTTCCGAAAATTCGGTATTTAAAAACTCGTTACCGGAAATTCGAAAAGTCGATATTCGATATTCGGTAAATGGATATCGGATATTGGATAGCCGATATTTGATATTGCATATTCCGATATCCGATATTCGATTTTCGAAAATTCGGTATTTAAAAACTCGATACCGGAAATTCGAAAACGCGATATTCGATATTCGGTTTACGGATATCGGATATTGGATAGCCGATATTCGATGTTGCATATTCGGATATCCGAAATTCGATTTCGAAAATTCGGTATTTAAAAACCCGATACCGGAAATTCGAAAAGTCGATGTTCGATATTCGGTAATCGGATATTGGATAGCCGATATTCGAAATTGCATATTCGGATATCCAATATTCGATTTTCGAAAATTCGGTATTTAAAAACTCGAAACTGGAAATTCGAAAAGTCGATATTCGATATTCGGTAAACGGATATTGGACATTGGATAGCCGATATTCGATATTGCATATTCGGATATACGATATTCGATTTTCGAAAATTCGGTATTTAAAAACTCGATACCGGAAATTCGAAAAGTTGATATTCGGTGAACGGATATCGGATATTGGATAGCCGATATTCGATATTGCTTATTCGGTTATCCGATATTCGATTTTCGAAAATTCGGTATTTAAAAACTCGATACCGGAAATTCGAAAATTCGATATTCAATATTCGCTAAACGGATATCGGATATTGGATAGCCGATATTCGATATTGCTTATTCGGATATCCGATATTCGATTTTCGAAAATTCGGTATTTAAAAACTCGATACCGGAAATTCGAAAAGTCGATATTCGATATTCGGTGATCGGATATCGGATATTAAATAGCCGATATTCGATATTGCATATTCGGATATCCGATATTCGATTTTCGAAAATTCGGTATTTAAAAACTCGATACCGGAAATTTGAAAAGTCAATATTCGGTACACGGATATCGGATATTGGATAGCCGATATTCGATATTGCATATTCGGTTATCCGATATTCGATTTTCGAAAATTCGGTATTTAAAAACTCGATACCGGAAATTCTTAAAGTCGATATTCGGTAAACGGATATCGGATATTGGATAGCCGATATTCGATATTGCATATTCGGATATCCAATATTCGATTTTCGAAAATTCGGTATTTAAAAACTCGTTACCGGAAATTCGAAAAGTCGATATTCGATATTCGGTAAATGGATTTCGGATATTGGATAGCCGATATTTGATATTGCATATTCCGATATCCGATATTCGATTTTCGAAAATTCGGTATTTAAAAACTCGTTACCGGAAATTCGAAAAGTCGATATTCGATATTCGGTAAACGGATATTGGACATTGGATAGCCGATATTCGATATTGCATATTCGGATATACGATATTCGATTTTCGAAAATTCGGTATTTAAAAACTCGATACCGGAAATTCGAAAAGTTGATATTCGGTGAACGGATATCGGATATTGGATAGCCGATATTCGATATTGCTTATTCGGTTATCCGATATTCGATTTTCGAAAATTCGGTATTTAAAAACTCGATACCGGAAATTCGAAAAGTCGATATTCGATATTCGCTAAACGGATATCGGATATTGGATAGCCGATATTCGATATTGCATATTCGGATATCCGATATTCGATTTTCGAAAATTCGGTATTTAAAAACTCGATACCGGAAATTCGAAAAGTCAATATTCGGTACACGGATATCGGATATTGGATAGCCGATATTCGATATTGCATATTCGGATATCCGATATTCGATTTTCGAAAATTCGGTATTTAAAAACTCGATACCGGAAATTCGAAAAGTTGATATTCGGTAAACGGATATCGGATATTGGTTAGCCGATATTCGATATTGCATATTCGGTTATCCGATATTCGATTTTCGAAAATTCGGTATTTAAAAACTCGATACCGGAAATTCGAAAAGTCGATATTCGATATTCGGTAAACGGATATCGGATATTGGATAGCCGATATTCGATATTGCATATTCGGATACCCAATATTCGATTTTCGAAAATTCGGTATTTAAAAACTCGTTTCCGGAAATTCGAAAAGTCGATATTCGATATTCGGTTAATGGATATCGGATAGTGGATAGCCAATATTCGATATTGCATATTCGGATATCCGATATTCGATTTTCGAAAATTCGGTATTTAAAAACTCGATACCGGAAATTCTAAAAGTCGATATTCGATATTCGGTAAACGGATATCGGATATTGGATAGCCGATATTCGATAAAACATATTCGGATATCGGATATTCAATTTTCGAAAATTCGGTATTTAAAATCTCGATACCGGAAATTCGAAAAGTTGATATTCGGTAATCGGATATCGAATATTGGATAGCCGATATTCGATATTGCATATTCGGATATCCGATATTCGATTTTCGAAAATTCGGTATTTAAAAACTCGATACCGGAAATTCGAAAAGTCAATATTCGGTAATCGGTAATCGGATATCGGATACTGGATAGCCGATATTCGATATTGCATATTCGGATATCCGATATTAGATTTTCGAAAATTCGGTATTTAAAAACTCGATACCGGAAATTCGAAAAGTCGATGTTCGATATTCGGTTTACGGATATCGGATATTGGATAGCCGATATTCGATATTGCATATTCGGATATCCGATATTCGATTTCGAAAATTCGGTATTTAAAAACTCGATTCCGGAAATTCGAAAAGTCGATATTCGATATTCGCTACACAGATATCGGATATTGGATAGCCGATATTCGATATTGCATATTCGGATATCCGATATTCGATTTTCGAAAATTCGGTATTTAAAAACTCGATACCGGAAATTCGAAAAGTCGATATTTGATATTCAGTAAACGGATATCGGATAGTGGATAGCCGATATTCGATATTGCATATTCGGATATCCGATATTCGATTTTCGAAAATTCGGTATTTAAAAACTCGATACCGGAAATTCGAAAAGTCGATATTCGATATTCGGTAATCGGATATCGGATATTGGATAGCCGATATTCGATATTGCATATTCGGATATCCGATATTCGATTTTCGAAAATTCATTATTTAAAAACTCGATACCGGAAATTCGAAAAGTCGATATTTGATATTCGGTAAACGGATATCGGATCGTGGATAGCCGATATTCGATATTGCATATTCGGATATCCGATATTCGATTTTCGAAAATTCGGTATTTAAAAACTCGATACCAGAAATTCGAAAAGTCGATATTCGATATTCGGTAAACGGATATTGGACATTGGATAGCAAATATTCGATATTGCATATTCGGATATACGATATTCGATTTTCGAAAATTCGGTATTTAAAAACTCGATACCGGAAATTCGAAAAGTTGATATTCGGTGAACGGATATCGGATATTGAATAGCCGATATTCGATATTGCTTATTCGGTTATCCGATATTCGATTTTCGAAAATTCGGTATTTAAAAACTCGATACCGGAAATTCGAAAAGTCGATATTCAATATTCGCTAAACGGATATCGGATATTGGATAGCCGATATTCGATATTGCTTATTCGGATATCCGATATTCGATTTTCGAAAATTCGGTATTTAAAAACTCGATACCGGAAATTCGAAAAGTCGATATTCGATATTCGCTAAACGGATATCGGATATTGGATAGCTGATATTCGATATTGCATATTCGGATATCCGATATTCGATTTTCGAAAATTCGGTATTTAAAAACTCGATACCGGAAATTCGAAAAGTCGATATTCGATATTCGGTGATCGGATATCGGATATTAAATAGCCGACATTCGATATTGCATATTCGGATATCCGATATTCGATTTTCGAAAATTCGGTATTTAAAAACTCGATACCGGAAATTTGAAAAGTCAATATTCGGTACACGGATATCGGATATTGGATAGCCGATATTCGATATTGCATATTCGGATATCCGATATTCGATTTTCGAAAACTCGGTACTTAAAAACTCGATACCGGAAATTCGAAAAGTTGATATTCGGTAAACGGATATCGGATATTGGATAGCCGATATTCGATATTGCATATTCGGTTATCCGATATTCGATTTTCGAAAATTCGGTATTTAAAAACTCGATACCGGAAATTCTAAAAGTCGATATTCGATATTCGGTAAACGGATATCGGATATTGGATAGCCGATATTCGATAAAACATATTCGGATATCGGATATTCAATTTTCGAAAATTCGGTATTTAAAATCTCGATACCGGAAATTCGAAAAGTTGATATTCGGTAATCGGATATCGAATATTGGATAGCCGATATTCGATATTGCATATTCGGATATCCGATATTCGATTTTCGAAAATTCGGTATTTAAAAACTCGATGCCGGAAATTCGAAAAGTCAATATTCGGTAATCGGTAATCGGATATCGGATACTGGATAGCCGATATTCGATATTGCATATTCGGATATCCGATATTAGATTTTCGAAAATTCGGTATTTAAAAACTCGATACCGGAAATTCGAAAAGTCGATGTTCGATATTCGGTTTACGGATATCGGATATTGGATAGCCGATATTCGATATTGCATATTCGGATATCCGATATTCGATTTCGAAAATTCGGTATTTAAAAACTCGATACCGGAAATTCGAAAAGTCAATATTCGGTAATCGGTAATCGGATATCGGATACTGGATAGCCGATATTCGATATTGCATATTCGGATATCCGATTTTCGATTTTCGAAAATTCGGTTTTTAAAAACTCGATACCGGAAATTCGAAAAGTCGATATTCGATATTCGGTATACGGATATCTGATATTGGATAGCCGATATTCGGTATTGGATATTCGGATATCCGATATTCGATTTTCGAAAACTCGGTATTGAAAAACTCGATACCGGAAATTCGAAAAGTCGATATTCGATAAACGGATATCTGATACTGGATAGCCGATATTCGATATTGCATATTCTGATATCCGATGTTCGATTTTCGAAAATTCGGTATTTAAAAACTCGATACCGGAAATTCGAAAAGTCGATATTCGATATTCGGTAAACGGATATCGGATATTGGATAGCCGATATTCGATATTGCATATTCGGATATCCAATATTCGATTTCCGAAAATTCGGTATTTAAAAACTCGTTACCGGAAATTCGAAAAGTCGATATTCGATATTCGGTAAATGGATATCGGATATTGGATAGCCGATATTTGATATTGCATATTCCGATATCCGATATTCGATTTTCGAAAATTCGGTATTTAAAAACTCGATACCGGAAATTCGAAAACGCGATATTCGATATTCGGTTTACGGATATCGGATATTGGATAGCCGATATTCGATGTTGCATATTCGGATATCCGAAATTCGATTTCGAAAATTCGGTATTTAAAAAGTCGATACCGGAAATTCGAAAAGTCGATGTTCGATATTCGGTAATCGGATATCGAATATTGGATAGCCGATATTCGATATTGCATATTCGGATATCCGATATTCGATTTTCGAAAATTCGGTATTTAAAAACTCGATACCGGAAATTCGAAAAGTCGATGTTCGATATTCGGTTTACGGATATCGGATATTGGATAGCCGATATTCGATATTGCATATTCGGATATCCGATATTCGATTTCGAAAATTCGGTATTTAAAAACTCGATACCGGAAATTCGAAAAGTCAATATTCGGTAATCGGTAATCGGATATCAGATACTGGATAGCCGATATTCGATATTGCATATTCGGATATCCGATTTTCGATTTTCGAAAATTCGGTTTTTAAAAACTCGATACCGGAAATTCGAAAAGTCGATATTCGATATTCGGTATACGGATATCTGATATTGGATAGCCGATATTCGGTATTGGATATTCGGATATCCGATATTCGATTTTCGAAAACTCGGTATTGAAAAACTCGATACCGGAAATTCGAAAAGTCGATATTCGATAAACGGATATCTGATACTGGATAGCCGATTTTCGATATTGCATATTCTGATATCCGATGTTCGATTTTCGAAAATTCGGTATTTAAAAACTCGATACCGGAAATTCGAAAAGTCGATATTCGATATTCGGTAAACGGATATCGGATATTGGATAGCCGATATTCGATATTGCATATTCGGATATCCAATATTCGATTTCCGAAAATTCGGTATTTAAAAACTCGTTACCGGAAATTCGAAAAGTCGATATTCGATATTCGGTAAATGGATATCGGATATTGGATAGCCGATATTTGATATTGCATATTCCGATATCCGATATTCGATTTTCGAAAATTCGGTATTTAAAAACTCGATACCGGAAATTCGAAAACGCGATATTCGATATTCGGTTTACGGATATCGGATATTGGATAGCCGATATTCGATGTTGCATATTCGGATATCCGAAATTCGATTTCGAAAATTCGGTATTTAAAAACCCGATACCGGAAATTCGAAAAGTCGATGTTCGATATTCGGTAATCGGATATTGGATAGCCGATATTCGAAATTGCATATTCGGATATCCAATATTCGATTTTCGAAAATTCGGTATTTAAAAACTCGAAACTGGAAATTCGAAAAGTCGATATTCGATATTCGGTAAACGGATATTGGACATTGGATAGCCGATATTCGATATTGCATATTCGGATATACGATATTCGATTTTCGAAAATTCGGTATTTAAAAACTCGATACCGGAAATTCGAAAAGTTGATATTCGGTGAACGGATATCGGATATTGGATAGCCGATATTCGATATTGCTTATTCGGTTATCCGATATTCGATTTTCGAAAATTCGGTATTTAAAAACTCGATACCGGAAATTCGAAAATTCGATATTCAATATTCGCTAAACGGATATCGGATATTGGATAGCCGATATTCGATATTGCTTATTCGGATATCCGATATTCGATTTTCGAAAATTCGGTATTTAAAAACTCGATACCGGAAATTCGAAAAGTCGATATTCGATATTCGGTGATCGGATATCGGATATTAAATAGCCGATATTCGATATTGCATATTCGGATATCCGATATTCGATTTTCGAAAATTCGGTATTTAAAAACTCGATACCGGAAATTTGAAAAGTCAATATTCGGTACACGGATATCGGATATTGGATAGCCGATATTCGATATTGCATATTCGGTTATCCGATATTCGATTTTCGAAAATTCGGTATTTAAAAACTCGATACCGGAAATTCTTAAAGTCGATATTCGGTAAACGGATATCGGATATTGGATAGCCGATATTCGATATTGCATATTCGGATATCCAATATTCGATTTTCGAAAATTCGGTATTTAAAAACTCGTTACCGGAAATTCGAAAAGTCGATATTCGATATTCGGTAAATGGATTTCGGATATTGGATAGCCGATATTTGATATTGCATATTCCGATATCCGATATTCGATTTTCGAAAATTCGGTATTTAAAAACTCGTTACCGGAAATTCGAAAAGTCGATATTCGATATTCGGTAAACGGATATTGGACATTGGATAGCCGATATTCGATATTGCATATTCGGATATACGATATTCGATTTTCGAAAATTCGGTATTTAAAAACTCGATACCGGAAATTCGAAAAGTTGATATTCGGTGAACGGATATCGGATATTGGATAGCCGATATTCGATATTGCTTATTCGGTTATCCGATATTCGATTTTCGAAAATTCGGTATTTAAAAACTCGATACCGGAAATTCGAAAAGTCGATATTCGATATTCGCTAAACGGATATCGGATATTGGATAGCCGATATTCGATATTGCATATTCGGATATCCGATATTCGATTTTCGAAAATTCGGTATTTAAAAACTCGATACCGGAAATTCGAAAAGTCAATATTCGGTACACGGATATCGGATATTGGATAGCCGATATTCGATATTGCATATTCGGATATCCGATATTCGATTTTCGAAAATTCGGTATTTAAAAACTCGATACCGGAAATTCGAAAAGTTGATATTCGGTAAACGGATATCGGATATTGGTTAGCCGATATTCGATATTGCATATTCGGTTATCCGATATTCGATTTTCGAAAATTCGGTATTTAAAAACTCGATACCGCGGAAATTCGAAAAGTCGATATTCGATATTCGGTAAACGGATATCGGATATTGGATAGCCGATATTCGATATTGCATATTCGGATACCCAATATTCGATTTTCGAAAATTCGGTATTTAAAAACTCGTTTCCGGAAATTCGAAAAGTCGATATTCGATATTCGGTTAATGGATATCGGATAGTGGATAGCCAATATTCGATATTGCATATTCGGATATCCGATATTCGATTTTCGAAAATTCGGTATTTAAAAACTCGATACCGGAAATTCTAAAAGTCGATATTCGATATTCGGTAAACGGATATCGGATATTGGATAGCCGATATTCGATAAAACATATTCGGATATCGGATATTCAATTTTCGAAAATTCGGTATTTAAAATCTCGATACCGGAAATTCGAAAAGTTGATATTCGGTAATCGGATATCGAATATTGGATAGCCGATATTCGATATTGCATATTCGGATATCCGATATTCGATTTTCGAAAATTCGGTATTTAAAAACTCGATACCGGAAATTCGAAAAGTCAATATTCGGTAATCGGTAATCGGATATCGGATACTGGATAGCCGATATTCGATATTGCATATTCGGATATCCGATATTAGATTTTCGAAAATTCGGTATTTAAAAACTCGATACCGGAAATTCGAAAAGTCGATGTTCGATATTCGGTTTACGGATATCGGATATTGGATAGCCGATATTCGATATTGCATATTCGGATATCCGATATTCGATTT
This sequence comes from Agrotis clavis, assembly GCA_954870645.1. NCBI lineage: Eukaryota > Metazoa > Arthropoda > Insecta > Lepidoptera > Noctuidae > Agrotis > Agrotis clavis. Next base: position 21,928,802 of record OX940938.1, on the reverse strand, counting down.
CGAAAATTCGGTATTTAAAAACTCGATTCCGGAAATTCGAAAAGTCGATATTCGATATTCGCTACACAGATATCGGATATTGGATAGCCGATATTCGATATTGCATATTCGGATATCCGATATTCGATTTTCGAAAATTCGGTATTTAAAAACTCGATACCGGAAATTCGAAAAGTCGATATTTGATATTCAGTAAACGGATATCGGATAGTGGATAGCCGATATTCGATATTGCATATTCGGATATCCGATATTCGATTTTCGAAAATTCGGTATTTAAAAACTCGATACCGGAAATTCGAAAAGTCGATATTCGATATTCGGTAATCGGATATCGGATATTGGATAGCCGATATTCGATATTGCATATTCGGATATCCGATATTCGATTTTCGAAAATTCATTATTTAAAAACTCGATACCGGAAATTCGAAAAGTCGATATTTGATATTCGGTAAACGGATATCGGATCGTGGATAGCCGATATTCGATATTGCATATTCGGATATCCGATATTCGATTTTCGAAAATTCGGTATTTAAAAACTCGATACCAGAAATTCGAAAAGTCGATATTCGATATTCGGTAAACGGATATTGGACATTGGATAGCAAATATTCGATATTGCATATTCGGATATACGATATTCGATTTTCGAAAATTCGGTATTTAAAAACTCGATACCGGAAATTCGAAAAGTTGATATTCGGTGAACGGATATCGGATATTGAATAGCCGATATTCGATATTGCTTATTCGGTTATCCGATATTCGATTTTCGAAAATTCGGTATTTAAAAACTCGATACCGGAAATTCGAAAAGTCGATATTCAATATTCGCTAAACGGATATCGGATATTGGATAGCCGATATTCGATATTGCTTATTCGGATATCCGATATTCGATTTTCGAAAATTCGGTATTTAAAAACTCGATACCGGAAATTCGAAAAGTCGATATTCGATATTCGCTAAACGGATATCGGATATTGGATAGCTGATATTCGATATTGCATATTCGGATATCCGATATTCGATTTTCGAAAATTCGGTATTTAAAAACTCGATACCGGAAATTCGAAAAGTCGATATTCGATATTCGGTGATCGGATATCGGATATTAAATAGCCGACATTCGATATTGCATATTCGGATATCCGATATTCGATTTTCGAAAATTCGGTATTTAAAAACTCGATACCGGAAATTTGAAAAGTCAATATTCGGTACACGGATATCGGATATTGGATAGCCGATATTCGATATTGCATATTCGGATATCCGATATTCGATTTTCGAAAACTCGGTACTTAAAAACTCGATACCGGAAATTCGAAAAGTTGATATTCGGTAAACGGATATCGGATATTGGATAGCCGATATTCGATATTGCATATTCGGTTATCCGATATTCGATTTTCGAAAATTCGGTATTTAAAAACTCGATACCGGAAATTCTAAAAGTCGATATTCGATATTCGGTAAACGGATATCGGATATTGGATAGCCGATATTCGATAAAACATATTCGGATATCGGATATTCAATTTTCGAAAATTCGGTATTTAAAATCTCGATACCGGAAATTCGAAAAGTTGATATTCGGTAATCGGATATCGAATATTGGATAGCCGATATTCGATATTGCATATTCGGATATCCGATATTCGATTTCGAAAATTCGGTATTTAAAAACTCGATACCGGAAATTCGAAAAGTCAATATTCGGTAATCGGTAATCGGATATCGGATACTGGATAGCCGATATTCGATATTGCATATTCGGATATCCGATTTTCGATTTTCGAAAATTCGGTTTTTAAAAACTCGATACCGGAAATTCGAAAAGTCGATATTCGATATTCGGTATACGGATATCTGATATTGGATAGCCGATATTCGGTATTGGATATTCGGATATCCGATATTCGATTTTCGAAAACTCGGTATTGAAAAACTCGATACCGGAAATTCGAAAAGTCGATATTCGATAAACGGATATCTGATACTGGATAGCCGATATTCGATATTGCATATTCTGATATCCGATGTTCGATTTTCGAAAATTCGGTATTTAAAAACTCGATACCGGAAATTCGAAAAGTCGATATTCGATATTCGGTAAACGGATATCGGATATTGGATAGCCGATATTCGATATTGCATATTCGGATATCCAATATTCGATTTCCGAAAATTCGGTATTTAAAAACTCGTTACCGGAAATTCGAAAAGTCGATATTCGATATTCGGTAAATGGATATCGGATATTGGATAGCCGATATTTGATATTGCATATTCCGATATCCGATATTCGATTTTCGAAAATTCGGTATTTAAAAACTCGATACCGGAAATTCGAAAACGCGATATTCGATATTCGGTTTACGGATATCGGATATTGGATAGCCGATATTCGATGTTGCATATTCGGATATCCGAAATTCGATTTCGAAAATTCGGTATTTAAAAAGTCGATACCGGAAATTCGAAAAGTCGATGTTCGATATTCGGTAATCGGATATTGGATAGCCGATATTCGATATGGCATATTCGGATATCCAATATTCGATTTTCGAAAATTCGGTATTTAAAAACTCGAAACTGGAAATTCCAAAAGTCGATATTCGATATTCGGTAAACGGATATTGGACATTGGATAGCCGATATTCGATATTGCATATTCGGATATACGATATTCGATTTTCGAAAATTCGGTATTTAAAAACTCGATACCGGAAATTCGAAAAGTTGATATTCGGTGAACGGATATCGGATATTGGATAGCCGATATTCGATATTGCTTATTCGGTTATCCGATATTCGATTTTCGAAAATTCGGTATTTAAAAACTCGATACCGGAAATTCGAAAAGTCGATATTCAATATTCGCTAAACGGATATCGGATATTGGATAGCCGATATTCGATATTGCTTATTCGGATATCCGATATTCGATTTTCGAAAATTCGGTATTTAAAAACTCGATACCGGAAATTCGAAAAGTCGATATTCGATATTCGCTAAACGGATATCGGATATTGGATAGCCGATATTCGATATTGCATATTCGGATATCCGATATTCGATTTTCGAAAATTCGGTATTTAAAAACTCGATACCGGAAATTCGAAAAGTCGATATTCGATATTCGGTGATCGGATATCGGATATTAAATAGCCGACATTCGATATTGCATATTCGGATATCCGATATTCGATTTTCGAAAATTCGGTATTTAAAAACTCGATACCGGAAATTTGAAAAGTCAATATTCGGTACACGGATATCGGATATTGGATAGCCGATATTCGATATTGCATATTCGGATATCCGATATTCGATTTTCGAAAATTCGGTATTTAAAAACTCGATACCGGAAATTCGAAAAGTTGATATTCGGTAAACGGATATCGGATATTGGATAGCCGATATTCGATATTGCATATTCGGTTATCCGATATTCGATTTTCGAAAATTCGGTATTTAAAAACTCGATACCGGAAATTCGAAAAGTCGATATTCGATATTCGGTAAACGGATATCGGATATTGGATAGCCGATATTCGATATTGCATATTCGGATACCCAATATTCGATTTTCGAAAATTCGGTATTTAATAACTCGTTTCCGGAAATTCGAAAAGTCGATATTCGATATTCGGTTAATGGATATCGGATAGTGGATAGCCAATATTCGATATTGCATATTCGGATATCCGATATTCGATTTTCGAAAATTCGGTATTTAAAAACTCGATACCGGAAATTCTCAAAGTCGATATTCGATATTCGGTAAACGGATATCGGATATTGGATAGCCGATATTCGATAAAACATATTCGGATATCGGATATTCAATTTTCGAAAATTCGGTATTTAAAATCTCGATACCGGAAATTCGAAAAGTTGATATTCGGTAATCGGATATCGAATATTGGATAGCCGATATTCGATATTGCATATTCGGATATCCGATATTCGATTTTCGAAAATTCGGTATTTAAAAACTCGATACCGGAAATTCGAAAAGTCAATATTCGGTAATCGGTAATCGGATATCGGATACTGGATAGCCGATATTCGATATTGCATATTCGGATATCCGATATTAGATTTTCGAAAATTCGGTATTTAAAAACTCGATACCGGAAATTCGAAAAGTCGATGTTCGATATTCGGTTTACGGATATCGGATATTGGATAGCCGATATTCGATATTGCATATTCGGATATCCGATATTCGATTTCGAAAATTCGGTATTTAAAAACTCGATTCCGGAAATTCGAAAAGTCGACATTCGATATTCGCTACACAGATATCGGATATTGGATAGCCGATATTCGATATTGCATATTCGGATATCCGATATTCGATTTTCGAAAATTCGGTATTTAAAAACTCGATACCGGAAATTCGAAAAGTCGATATTTGATATTCAGTAAACGGATATCGGATAGTGGATAGCCGATATTCGATATTGCATATTCGGATATCCGATATTCGATTTTCGAAAATTCGGTATTTAAAAACTCGATACCGGTAATTCGAAAAGTCGATATTCGATATTCGGTAATCGGATATCGGATATTGGATAGCCGATATTCGATATTGCATATTCGGATATCCGATATTCGATTTTCGAAAATTCATTATTTAAAAACTCGATACCGGAAATTCGAAAAGTCGATATTTGATATTCGGTAAACGGATATCGGATAGTGGATAGCCGATATTCGATATTGCATATTCGGATATCCGATATTCGATTTTCGAAAATTCGGTATTTAAAAACTCGATACCGGAAATTCGAAAAGTCGATATTTGATATTCGGTAAACGGATATCGGATAGTGGATGCCAATATTCGATATTGCATATTCGGATATCTGATGTTCGATTTTCGAAAATTCGGTATTTAAAAACTCGATACTGGAAAATCGAAGAAACGATATTCGATTTTCGGTAAACGGATATCTGATATTGGATAGCCGATATTCGATATTGGATATTCGGATATCCGATATTCGATTTTCGAAAATTCGGTATTTAAAAACTAGATACCGGAAATTCGAAAAGTCGATATTCGATATTCGGTAATCGGATATCGGATATTGGATAGCCGATATTCGATATTGCATATTCGGATATCCGATATTCGATTTTCGAAAATTCGGTATTTAAAAACTCGATACCGGAAATTTGAAAAGTCAATATTCGGTACACGGATATCGGATATTGGATAGCCGATATTCGATATTGCATATTCGGTTATCCGATATTCGATTTTCGAAAATTCGGTATTTAAAAACTCGATACCGGAAATTCGAAAAGTCGATATTTGATATTCGGTAAACGGATATCGGATAGTGGATGCCAATATTCGATATTGCATATTCGGATATCTGATGTTCGATTTTCGAAAATTCGGTATTTAAAAACTCGATACTGGAAAATCGAAGAAACGATATTCGATTTTCGGTAAACGGATATCTGATATTGGATAGCCGATATTCGATATTGCATATTCTGATATCCGATATTCGATTTTCGAAAATTCGGTATTTAAAAACTCGTTACCGGAAATTCGAAAAGTCGATATTTGATATTCGGTAAACGGATATCGGATAGTGGATTGCCGATATTCGATATTGCATATTCGGATATCCGATATTCGATTTTCGAAAATTCGGTATTTAAAAACTCGATACCGGAAATTCGAAAACGCGATATTCGATATTCGGTTTACGGATATCGGATATTGGATAGCCGATATTCGATATTGCATATTCGGATATCCGATATTCGATTTCGAAAATTCGGTATTTAAAAACTCGATACCGGAAATTCGAAAAGTCGATGTTCGATATTCGGTAATCGGATATTGGATAGCCGATATTCGATATTGCTTATTCGGATATCCGATATTCGATTTTCGAAAATTCGGTATTTAAAAACTCGATACCGGAAATTCGAAAAGTCGATATTCGATATTCGCTAAACGGATATCGGATATTGGATAGCCGATATTCGATATTGCATATTCGGATATCCGATATTCGATTTTCGAAAATTCGGTATTTAAAAACTCGATACCGGAAATTCGAAAAGTCGATATTCGATATTCGGTGATCGGATATCGGATATTAAATAGCCGATATTCGATATTGCATATTCGGATATCCGATATTCGATTTTCGAAAATTCGGTATTTAAAAACTCGATACCGGAAATTTGAACAGTCAATATTCGGTACACGGATATCGGATATTGGATAGCCGATATTCGATATTGCATATTCGGTTATCCGATATTCGATTTTCGAAAATTCGGTATTTAAAAACTCGATACCGGAAATTCTTAAAGTCGATATTCGGTAAACGGATATCGGATATTGGATAGCCGATATTCGATATTGCATATTCGGATATCCAATATTCGATTTTCGAAAATTCGGTATTTAAAAACTCGTTACCGGAAATTCGAAAAGTCGATATTCGATATTCGGTAAATGGATATCGGATATTGGATAGCCGATATTTGATATTGCATATTCCGATATCCGATATTCGATTTTCGAAAATTCGGTATTTAAAAACTCGATACCGGAAATTCGAAAACGCGATATTCGATATTCGGTTTACGGATATCGGATATTGGATAGCCGATATTCGATATTGCATATTCGGATATCCGATATTCGATTTCGAAAATTCGGTATTTAAAAACTCGATACCGGAAATTCGAAAAGTCGATGTTCGATATTCGGTAATCGGATATTGGATAGCCGATATTCGATATTGCTTATTCGGATATCCGATATTCGATTTTCGAAAATTCGGTATTTAAAAACTCGATACCGGAAATTCGAAAAGTCGATATTCGATATTCGCTAAATGGATATCGGATATTGGATAGCCGATATTCGATATTGCATATTCGGATATCCGATATTCGATTTTCGAAATTTCGGTATTTAAAAACTCGATACCGGAAATTTGAAAAGTCAATATTCGGTACACGGATATCGGATATTGGATAGCCGATATTCGATATTGCATATTTGGATATGCGATATTCGATTATCGAAAATTCGATATTTAAAAACTCGATACCGGAAATTCTAAAAGTCGATATTCGATATTATTCGGTAAACGGATATCGGATAATGGATAGCTGATATTCGATATTGCATATTCGGATATCCGATTTTCGATTTTCGAAAATTCGGTTTTTAAAAACTCGATACCGGAAATTCGAAAAGTCGATATTCGATATTCGGTATACGGATATCTGATATTGGATAGCCGATATTCGGTATTGGATATTCGGATATCCGATATTCGATTTTCGAAAACTCGGTATTGAAAAACTCGATACCGGAAATTCGAAAAGTCGATATTCGATAAACGGATATCTGATACTGGATAGCCGATATTCGATATTGCATATTCTGATATCCGATATTCGATTTTCGAAAATTCGGTATTTAAAAACTCGTTACCGGAAATTCGAAAAGTCGATATTTGATATTCGGTAAACGGATATCGGATAGTGGATTGCCGATATTCGATATTGCATATTCGGATATCCGATGTTCGATTTTCGAAAATTCGGTATTTAAAAACTCGATACCGGAAATTCGAAAAGTCGATATTCGATATTCGGTAAACGGATATCGGATATTGGATAGCCGATATTCGATATTGCATATTCGGATATCCAATATTCAATTTCCGAAAATTCGGTATTTAAAAACTCGTTACCGGAAATTCGAAAAGTCGATATTCGATATTCGGTAAATGGATATCGGATATTGGATAGCCGATATTTGATATTGCATATTCCGATATCCGATATTCGATTTTAGAAAATTCGGTATTTAAAAACTCGATACCGGAAATTCGAAAACGCGATATTCGATATTCGGTTTACGGATATCGGATATTGGATAGCCGATATTCGATGTTGCATATTCGGATATCCGAAATTCGATTTCGAAAATTCGGTATTTAAAAACCCGATACCGGAAATTCGAAAAGTCGATGTTCGATATTCGGTAATCGGATATTGGATAGCCGATATTCGATATTGCATATTCGGATATCCAATATTCGATTTTCGAAAATTCGGTATTTAAAAACTCGAAACTGGAAATTCGAAAAGTCGATATTCGATATTCGGTAAACGGATATTGGACATTGGATAGCCGATATTCGATATTGCATATTCGGATATACGATATTCGATTTTCGAAAATTCGGTATTTAAAAACTCGATACCGGAAATTCGAAAAGTTGATATTCGGTGAACGGATATCGGATATTGGATAGCCGATATTCGATATTGCTTATTCGGTTATCCGATATTTGATTTTCGAAAATTCGGTATTTAAAAACTCGATACCGGAAATTCGAAAAGTCGATATTCAATATTCGCTAAACGGATATCGGATATTGGATAGCCGATATTCGATATTGCATATTCGGATATCCGATATTCGATTTTCGAAAATTCGGTATTTAAAAACTCGATACCGGAAATTCGAAAAGTCGATATTCGATATTCGCTAAACGGATATCGGATATTGGATAGCCGATATTCGATATTGCATATTCGGATATCCGATATTCGATTTTCGAAAATTCGGTATTTAAAAACTCGATACCGGAAATTCGAAAAGTCGATATTCGATATTCGGTGATCGGATATCGGATATTAAATAGTCGACATTCGATATTGCATATTCGGATATCCGATATTCGATTTTCGAAAATTCGGTATTTAAAAACTCGATACCGGAAATTTGAAAAGTCAATATTCGGTACACGGATATCGGATATTGGATAGCCGATATTCGATATTGCATATTCGGATATCCGATATTCGATTTTCGAAAATTCGGTATTTAAAAACTCGATACCGGAAATTCGAAAAGTTGATATTCGGTAAACGGATATCGGATATTGGATAGCCGATATTCGATATTGCATATTCGGTTATCCGATATTCGATTTTCGAAAATTCGGTATTTAAAAACTCGATACCGGAAATTCGAAAAGTCGATATTCGATATTCGGTAAACGGATATCGGATATTGGATAGCCGATATTCGATATTGCATATTCGGATACCCAATATTCGATTTTCGAAAATTCGGTATTTAAAAACTCGTTTCCGGAAATTCGAAAAGTCGATATTCGATATTCGGTTAATGGATATCGGATAGTGGATAGCCAATATTCGATATTGCATATTCGGATATCCGATATTCGATTTTCGAAAATTCGGTATTTAAAAACTCGATACCGGAAATTCTAAAAGTCGATATTCGATATTATTCGGTAAACGGATATCGGATAATGGATAGCTGATATTCGATATTGCATATTCGGATATCCGATTTTCGATTTTCGAAAATTCGGTTTTTAAAAACTCGATACCGGAAATTCGAAAAGTCGATATTCGATATTCGGTATACGGATATCTGATATTGGATAGCCGATATTCGGTATTGGATATTCGGATATCCGATATTCGATTTTCGAAAACTCGGTATTGAAAAACTCGATACCGGAAATTCGAAAAGTCGATATTCGATAAACGGATATCTGATACTGGATAGCCGATATTCGATATTGCATATTCTGATATCCGATATTCGATTTTCGAAAATTCGGTATTTAAAAACTCGTTACCGGAAATTCGAAAAGTCGATATTTGATATTCGGTAAACGGATATCGGATAGTGGATTGCCGATATTCGATATTGCATATTCGGATATCCGATGTTCGATTTTCGAAAATTCGGTATTTAAAAACTCGATACCGGAAATTCGAAAAGTCGATATTCGATATTCGGTAAACGGATATCGGATATTGGATAGCCGATATTCGATATTGCATATTCGGATATCCAATATTCAATTTCCGAAAATTCGGTATTTAAAAACTCGTTACCGGAAATTCGAAAAGTCGATATTCGATATTCGGTAAATGGATATCGGATATTGGATAGCCGATATTTGATATTGCATATTCCGATATCCGATATTCGATTTTAGAAAATTCGGTATTTAAAAACTCGATACCGGAAATTCGAAAACGCGATATTCGATATTCGGTTTACGGATATCGGATATTGGATAGCCGATATTCGATGTTGCATATTCGGATATCCGAAATTCGATTTCGAAAATTCGGTATTTAAAAACCCGATACCGGAAATTCGAAAAGTCGATGTTCGATATTCGGTAATCGGATATTGGATAGCCGATATTCGATATTGCATATTCGGATATCCAATATTCGATTTTCGAAAATTCGGTATTTAAAAACTCGAAACTGGAAATTCGAAAAGTCGATATTCGATATTCGGTAAACGGATATTGGACATTGGATAGCCGATATTCGATATTGCATATTCGGATATACGATATTCGATTTTCGAAAATTCGGTATTTAAAAACTCGATACCGGAAATTCGAAAAGTCGATATTCGATATTCGCTAAACGGATATCGGATATTGGATAGCCGATATTCGATATTGCATATTCGAATATCCGATATTCGATTTTCGAAAATTCGGTATTTAAAAACTCGATACCGGAAATTCGAAAAGTCGATATTCGATATTCGGTGATCGGATATCGGATATTAAATAGCCGACATTCGATATTGCATATTCGGATATCCGATATTCGATTTTCGAAAATTCGGTATTTAAAAACTCGATACCGGAAATTTGAAAAGTCAATATTCGGTAAACGGATATCGGATATTGGATAGCCGATATTCGATATTGCATATTCGGTTATCCGATATTCGATTTTCGAAAATTCGGTATTTAAAAACTCGATACCGGAAATTCGAAAAGTTGATATTCGGTGAACGGATATCGGATATTGGATAGCCGATATTCGATATTGCTTATTCGGTTATCCGATATTTGATTTTCGAAAATTCGGTATTTAAAAACTCGATACCGGAAATTCGAAAAGTCGATATTCAATATTCGCTAAACGGATATCGGATATTGGATAGCCGATATTCGATATTGCATATTCGGATATCCGATATTCGATTTTCGAAAATTCGGTATTTAAAAACTCGATACCGGAAATTCGAAAAGTCGATATTCGATATTCGCTAAACGGATATCGGATATTGGATAGCCGATATTCGATATTGCATATTCGGATATCCGATATTCGATTTTCGAAAATTCGGTATTTAAAAACTCGATACCGGAAATTCGAAAAGTCGATATTCGATATTCGGTGATCGGATATCGGATATTAAATAGTCGACATTCGATATTGCATATTCGGATATCCGATATTCGATTTTCGAAAATTCGGTATTTAAAAACTCGATACCGGAAATTTGAAAAGTCAATATTCGGTACACGGATATCGGATATTGGATAGCCGATATTCGATATTGCATATTCGGATATCCGATATTCGATTTTCGAAAATTCGGTATTTAAAAACTCGATACCGGAAATTCGAAAAGTTGATATTCGGTAAACGGATATCGGATATTGGATAGCCGATATTCGATATTGCATATTCGGTTATCCGATATTCGATTTTCGAAAATTCGGTATTTAAAAACTCGATACCGGAAATTCGAAAAGTCGATATTCGATATTCGGTAAACGGATATCGGATATTGGATAGCCGATATTCGATATTGCATATTCGGATACCCAATATTCGATTTTCGAAAATTCGGTATTTAAAAACTCGTTTCCGGAAATTCGAAAAGTCGATATTCGATATTCGGTTAATGGATATCGGATAGTGGATAGCCAATATTCGATATTGCATATTCGGATATCCGATATTCGATTTTCGAAAATTCGGTATTTAAAAACTCGATACCGGAAATTCTAAAAGTCGATATTCGATATTATTCGGTAAACGGATATCGGATAATGGATAGCTGATATTCGATATTGCATATTCGGATATCCGATTTTCGATTTTCGAAAATTCGGTTTTTAAAAACTCGATACCGGAAATTCGAAAAGTCGATATTCGATATTCGGTATACGGATATCTGATATTGGATAGCCGATATTCGGTATTGGATATTCGGATATCCGATATTCGATTTTCGAAAACTCGGTATTGAAAAACTCGATACCGGAAATTCGAAAAGTCGATATTCGATAAACGGATATCTGATACTGGATAGCCGATATTCGATATTGCATATTCTGATATCCGATATTCGATTTTCGAAAATTCGGTATTTAAAAACTCGTTACCGGAAATTCGAAAAGTCGATATTTGATATTCGGTAAACGGATATCGGATAGTGGATTGCCGATATTCGATATTGCATATTCGGATATCCGATGTTCGATTTTCGAAAATTCGGTATTTAAAAACTCGATACCGGAAATTCGAAAAGTCGATATTCGATATTCGGTAAACGGATATCGGATATTGGATAGCCGATATTCGATATTGCATATTCGGATATCCAATATTCAATTTCCGAAAATTCGGTATTTAAAAACTCGTTACCGGAAATTCGAAAAGTCGATATTCGATATTCGGTAAATGGATATCGGATATTGGATAGCCGATATTTGATATTGCATATTCCGATATCCGATATTCGATTTTAGAAAATTCGGTATTTAAAAACTCGATACCGGAAATTCGAAAACGCGATATTCGATATTCGGTTTACGGATATCGGATATTGGATAGCCGATATTCGATGTTGCATATTCGGATATCCGAAATTCGATTTCGAAAATTCGGTATTTAAAAACCCGATACCGGAAATTCGAAAAGTCGATGTTCGATATTCGGTAATCGGATATTGGATAGCCGATATTCGATATTGCATATTCGGATATCCAATATTCGATTTTCGAAAATTCGGTATTTAAAAACTCGAAACTGGAAATTCGAAAAGTCGATATTCGATATTCGGTAAACGGATATTGGACATTGGATAGCCGATATTCGATATTGCATATTCGGATATACGATATTCGATTTTCGAAAATTCGGTATTTAAAAACTCGATACCGGAAATTCGAAAAGTCGATATTCGATATTCGCTAAACGGATATCGGATATTGGATAGCCGATATTCGATATTGCATATTCGAATATCCGATATTCGATTTTCGAAAATTCGGTATTTAAAAACTCGATACCGGAAATTCGAAAAGTCGATATTCGATATTCGGTGATCGGATATCGGATATTAAATAGCCGACATTCGATATTGCATATTCGGATATCCGATATTCGATTTTCGAAAATTCGGTATTTAAAAACTCGATACCGGAAATTTGAAAAGTCAATATTCGGTACACGGATATCGGATATTGGATAGCCGATATTCGATATTGCATATTCGGATATCCGATATTCGATTTTCGAAAATTCGGTATTTAAAAACTCGATACCGGAAATTCGAAAAGTTGATATTCGGTAAACGGATATCGGATATTGGATAGCCGATATTCGATATTGCATATTCGGTTATCCGATATTCGATTTTCGAAAATTCGGTATTTAAAAACTCGATACCGGAAATTCGAAAAGTCGATATTCGATATTCGGTAAACGGATATCGGATATTGGATAGCCGATATTCGATATTGCATATTCGGATACCCAATATTCGATTTTCGAAAATTCGGTATTTAAAAACTCGTTTCCGGAAATTCGAAAAGTCGATATTCGATATTCGGTTAATGGATATCGGATAGTGGATAGCCAATATTCGATATTGCATATTCGGATATCCGATATTCGATTTTCGAAAATTCGGTATTTAAAAACTCGATACCGGAAATTCTAAAAGTCGATATTCGATATTATTCGGTAAACGGATATCGGATAATGGATAGCTGATATTCGATATTGCATATTCGGATATCCGATTTTCGATTTTCGAAAATTCGGTTTTTAAAAACTCGATACCGGAAATTCGAAAAGTCGATATTCGATATTCGGTATACGGATATCTGATATTGGATAGCCGATATTCGGTATTGGATATTCGGATATCCGATATTCGATTTTCGAAAACTCGGTATTGAAAAACTCGATACCGGAAATTCGAAAAGTCGATATTCGATAAACGGATATCTGATACTGGATAGCCGATATTCGATATTGCATATTCTGATATCCGATATTCGATTTTCGAAAATTCGGTATTTAAAAACTCGTTACCGGAAATTCGAAAAGTCGATATTTGATATTCGGTAAACGGATATCGGATAGTGGATTGCCGATATTCGATATTGCATATTCGGATATCCGATGTTCGATTTTCGAAAATTCGGTATTTAAAAACTCGATACCGGAAATTCGAAAAGTCGATATTCGATATTCGGTAAACGGATATCGGATATTGGATAGCCGATATTCGATATTGCATATTCGGATATCCAATATTCAATTTCCGAAAATTCGGTATTTAAAAACTCGTTACCGGAAATTCGAAAAGTCGATATTCGATATTCGGTAAATGGATATCGGATATTGGATAGCCGATATTTGATATTGCATATTCCGATATCCGATATTCGATTTTAGAAAATTCGGTATTTAAAAACTCGATACCGGAAATTCGAAAACGCGATATTCGATATTCGGTTTACGGATATCGGATATTGGATAGCCGATATTCGATGTTGCATATTCGGATATCCGAAATTCGATTTCGAAAATTTGGTATTTAAAAACCCGATACCGGAAATTCGAAAAGTCGATGTTCGATATTCGGTAATCGGATATTGGATAGCCGATATTCGATATTGCATATTCGGATATCCAATATTCGATTTTCGAAAATTCGGTATTTAAAAACTCGAAACTGGAAATTCGAAAAGTCGATATTCGATATTCGGTAAACGGATATTGGACATTGGATAGCCGATATTCGATATTGCATATTCGGATATACGATATTCGATTTTCGAAAATTCGGTATTTAAAAACTCGATACCGGAAATTCGAAAAGTTGATATTCGGTGAACGGATATCGGATATTGGATAGCCGATATTCGATATTGCTTATTCGGTTATCCGATATTTGATTTTCGAAAATTCGGTATTTAAAAACTCGATACCGGAAATTCGAAAAGTCGATATTCAATATTCGCTAAACGGATATCGGATATTGGATAGCCGATATTCGATATTGCATATTCGGATATCCGATATTCGATTTTCGAAAATTCGGTATTTAAAAACTCGATACCGGAAATTCGAAAAGTCGATATTCGATATTCGCTAAACGGATATCGGATATTGGATAGCCGATATTCGATATTGCATATTCGGATATCCGATATTCGATTTTCGAAAATTCGGTATTTAAAAACTCGATACCGGAAATTCGAAAAGTCGATATTCGATATTCGGTGATCGGATATCGGATATTAAATAGCCGACATTCGATATTGCATATTCGGATATCCGATATTCGATTTTCGAAAATTCGGTATTTAAAAACTCGATACCGGAAATTTGAAAAGTCAATATTCGGTACACGGATATCGGATATTGGATAGCCGATATTCGATATTGCATATTCGGATATCCGATATTCGATTTTCGAAAATTCGGTATTTAAAAACTCGATACCGGAAATTCGAAAAGTTGATATTCGGTAAACGGATATCGGATATTGGATAGCCGATATTCGATATTGCATATTCGGTTATCCGATATTTGATTTTCGAAAATTCGGTATTTAAAAACTCGATACCGGAAATTCGAAAAGTCGATATTCGATATTCGGTAAACGGATATCGGATATTGGATAGCCGATATTCGATATTGCATATTCGGATACCCAATATTCGATTTTCGAAAATTCGGTATTTAAAAACTCGTTTCCGGAAATTCGAAAAGTCGATATTCGATATTCGGTTAATGGATATCGGATAGTGGATAGCCAATATTCAATATTGCATATTCGGATATCCGATATTCGATTTTCGAAAATTCGGTTTTTAAAAACTCGATACCGGAAATTCGAAAAGTCGATATTCGATATTCGGTATACGGATATCTGATATTGGATAGCCGATATTCGGTATTGGATATTCGGATATCCGATATTCGATTTTCGAAAACTCGGTATTGAAAAACTCGATACCGGAAATTCGAAAAGTCGATATTCGATAAACGGATATCTGATACTGGATAGCCGATATTCGATATTGCATATTCTGATATCCGATATTCGATTTTCGAAAATTCGGTATTTAAAAACTCGTTACCGGAAATTCGAAAAGTCGATATTTGATATTCGGTAAACGGATATCGGATAGTGGATTGCCGATATTCGATATTGCATATTCGGATATCCGATGTTCGATTTTCGAAAATTCGGTATTTAAAAACTCGATACCGGAAATTCGAAAAGTCGATATTCGATATTCGGTAAACGGATATCGGATATTGGATAGCCGATATTCGATATTGCATATTCGGATATCCAATATTCAATTTCCGAAAATTCGGTATTTAAAAACTCGTTACCGGAAATTCGAAAAGTCGATATTCGATATTCGGTAAATGGATATCGGATATTGGATAGCCGATATTTGATATTGCATATTCCGATATCCGATATTCGATTTTAGAAAATTCGGTATTTAAAAACTCGATACCGGAAATTCGAAAACGCGATATTCGATATTCGGTTTACGGATATCGGATATTGGATAGCCGATATTCGATGTTGCATATTCGGATATCCGAAATTCGATTTCGAAAATTTGGTATTTAAAAACCCGATACCGGAAATTCGAAAAGTCGATGTTCGATATTCGGTAATCGGATATTGGATAGCCGATATTCGATATTGCATATTCGGATATCCAATATTCGATTTTCGAAAATTCGGTATTTAAAAACTCGAAACTGGAAATTCGAAAAGTCGATATTCGATATTCGGTAAACGGATATTGGACATTGGATAGCCGATATTCGATATTGCATATTCGGATATACGATATTCGATTTTCGAAAATTCGGTATTTAAAAACTCGATACCGGAAATTCGAAAAGTTGATATTCGGTGAACGGATATCGGATATTGGATAGCCGATATTCGATATTGCTTATTCGGTTATCCGATATTTGATTTTCGAAAATTCGGTATTTAAAAACTCGATACCGGAAATTCGAAAAGTCGATATTCAATATTCGCTAAACGGATATCGGATATTGGATAGCCGATATTCGATATTGCATATTCGGATATCCGATATTCGATTTTCGAAAATTCGGTATTTAAAAACTCGATACCGGAAATTCGAAAAGTCGATATTCGATATTCGCTAAACGGATATCGGATATTGGATAGCCGATATTCGATATTGCATATTCGGATATCCGATATTCGATTTTCGAAAATTCGGTATTTAAAAACTCGATACCGGAAATTCGAAAAGTCGATATTCGATATTCGGTGATCGGATATCGGATATTAAATAGCCGACATTCGATATTGCATATTCGGATATCCGATATTCGATTTTCGAAAATTCGGTATTTAAAAACTCGATACCGGAAATTTGAAAAGTCAATATTCGGTACACGGATATCGGATATTGGATAGCCGATATTCGATATTGCATATTCGGATATCCGATATTCGATTTTCGAAAATTCGGTATTTAAAAACTCGATACCGGAAATTCGAAAAGTTGATATTCGGTAAACGGATATCGGATATTGGATAGCCGATATTCGATATTGCATATTCGGTTATCCGATATTTGATTTTCGAAAATTCGGTATTTAAAAACTCGATACCGGAAATTCGAAAAGTCGATATTCGATATTCGGTAAACGGATATCGGATATTGGATAGCCGATATTCGATATTGCATATTCGGATACCCAATATTCGATTTTCGAAAATTCGGTATTTAAAAACTCGTTTCCGGAAATTCGAAAAGTCGATATTCGATATTCGGTTAATGGATATCGGATAGTGGATAGCCAATATTCAATATTGCATATTCGGATATCCGATATTCGATTTTCGAAAATTCGGTATTTAAAAACTCGATACCGGAAATTCTAAAAGTCGATATTCGATATTCGGTAAACGGATATCGGATATTGGATAGCCGTTATTCGATAAAACATATTCGGATATCGGATATTCAATTTTCGAAAATTTGGTATTTAAAATCTCGATACCGGAAATTCGAAAAGTTGATATTCGGTAATCGGATATCGAATATTGGATAGCCGATATTCGATATTGCATATTCGGATATCCGATATTCGATTTTCGAAAATTCGGTATTTAAAAACTCGATACCGGAAATTCGAAAAGTCAATATTCGGTAATCGGTAATCGGATATCGGATACTGGATAGCCGATATTCGATATTGCATATTCGGATATCCGATATTAGATTTTCGAAAATTCGGTATTTAAAAACTCGATACCGGAAATTCGAAAAGTCGATGTTTGATATTCGGTTTACGGATATCGGATATTGGATAGCCGATATTCGATATTGCATATTCGGATATCCGATATTCGATTTCGAAAATTCGGTATTTAAAAACTCGATACCGGAAATTCGAAAAGTCAATATTCGGTAATCGGTAATCGGATATCGGATACTGGATAGCCGATATTCGATATTGCATATTCGGATATCCGATTTTCGATTTTCGAAAATTCGGTTTTTAAAAACTCGATACCGGAAATTCGAAAAGTCGATATTCGATATTCGGTATACGGATATCTGATATTGGATAGCCGATATTCGGTATTGGATATTCGGATATCCGATATTCGATTTTCGAAAACTCGGTATTGAAAAACTCGATACCGGAAATTCGAAAAGTCGATATTCGATAAACGGATATCTGATACTGGATAGCCGATATTCGATATTGCATATTCTGATATCCGATATTCGATTTTCGAAAATTCGGTATTTAAAAACTCGTTACCGGAAATTCGAAAAGTCGATATTTGATATTCGGTAAACGGATATCGGATAGTGGATTGCCGATATTCGATATTGCATATTCGGATATCCGATGTTCGATTTTCGAAAATTCGGTATTTAAAAACTCGATACCGGAAATTCGAAAAGTCGATATTCGATATTCGGTAAACGGATATCGGATATTGGATAGCCGATATTCGATATTGCATATTCGGATATCCAATATTCGATTTCCGAAAATTCGGTATTTAAAAACTCGTTACCGGAAATTCGAAAAGTCGATATTCGATATTCGGTAAATGGATATCGGATATTGGATAGCCGATATTTGATATTGCATATTCCGATATCCGATATTCGATATTCGAAAATTCGGTATTTAAAAACTCGATACCGGAAATTCGAAAACGCGATATTCGATATTCGGTTTACGGATATCGGATATTGGATAGCCGATATTCGATGTTGCATATTCGGATATCCGAAATTCGATTTCAAAAATTCGGTATTTAAAAACCCGATACCGGAAATTCGAAAAGTCGATGTTCGATATTCGGTAATCGGATATTGGATAGCCGATATTCGATATTGCATATTCGGATATCCAATATTCGATTTTCGAAAATTCGGTATTTAAAAACTCGAAACTGGAAATTCGAAAAGTCGATATTCGATATTCGGTAAACGGATATTGGACATTGGATAGCCGATATTCGATATTGCATATTCGGATATACGATATTCGATTTTCGAAAATTCGGTATTTAAAAACTCGATACCGGAAATTCGAAAAGTTGATATTCGGTGAACGGATATCGGATATTGGATAGCCGATATTCGATATTGCTTATTCGGTTATCCGATATTCGATTTTCGAAAATTCGGTATTTAAAAACTCGATACCGGAAATTCGAAAAGTCGATATTCAATATTCGCTAAACGGATATCGGATATTGGATAGCCGATATTCGATATTGCTTATTCGGATATCCGATATTCGATTTTCGAAAATTCGGTATTTAAAAACTCGATACCGGAAATTCGAAAAGTCGATATTCGATATTCGCTAAACGGATATCGGATATTGGATAGCCGATATTCGATATTGCATATTCGGATATCCGATATTCGATTTTCGAAAATTCGGTATTTAAAAACTCGATACCGGAAATTCGAAAAGTCGATATTCGATATTCGGTGATCGGATATCGGATACTAAATAGCCGACATTCGATATTGCATATTCGGATATCCGATATTCGATTTTCGAAAATTCGGTATTTAAAAACTCGATACCGGAAATTTGAAAAGTCAATATTCGGTACACGGATATCGGATATTGGATAGCCGATATTCGATATTGCATATTCGGATATCCGATATTCGATTTTCGAAAATTCGGTATTTAAAAACTCGATACCGGAAATTCGAAAAGTTGATATTCGGTAAACGGATATCGGATATTGGATAGCCGATATTCGATATTGCATATTCGGTTATCCGATATTCGATTTTCGAAAATTCGGTATTTAAAAACTCGATACCGGAAATTTGAAAAGTCAATATTCGGTACACGGATATCGGATATTGGATAGCCGATATTCGATATTGCATATTCGGATATCCGATATTCGATTTTCGAAAATTCGGTATTTAAAAACTCGTTACCGGAAATTCGAAAAGTCGATATTCGATATTCGGTAAACGGATATCGGATATTGGATAGCCGATATTCGATATTGCATATTCGGATATCCGATATTCGATTTTCGAAAATTCGGTATTTAAAAACTCGATACCGGAAATTCGAAAAGTCGATATTCGATATTCGGTAAACGGATATCGGATATTGGATAGCCGATATTCGATATTGCATATTCGGATACCCAATATTCGATTTTCGAAAATTCGGTATTTAATAACTCGTTTCCGGAAATTCGAAAAGTCGATATTCGATATTCGGTATACGGATATCGGATAGTGGATAGCCAATATTCGATATTGCATATTCGGATATCCGATATTCGATTTTCGAAAATTCGGTATTTAAAAACTCGATACCGGAAATTCTAACAGTCGATATTCGATATTCGGTAAACGGATATCGGATATTGGATAGCCGATATTCGATAAAACATATTCGGATATCGGATATTCAATTTTCGAAAATTCGGTATTTAAAATCTCGATACCGGAAATTCGAAAAGTTGATATTCGGTAATCGGATATCGAATATTGGATAGCCGATATTCGATATTGCATATTCGGATATCCGATATTCGATTTTCGAAAATTCGGTATTTAAAAACTCGATACCGGAAATTCGAAAAGTCAATATTCGGTAATCGGTAATCGGATATCGGATACTGGATAGCAGATATTCGATATTGCATATTCGGATATCCGATATTAGATTTTCGAAAATTCGGTATTTAAAAACTCGATACCGGAAATTCGAAAAGTCGATGTTCGATATTCGGTTTACGGATATCGGATATTGGATAGCCGATATTCGATATTGCATATTCGGATATCCGATATTCGATTTCGAAAATTCGGTATTTAAAAACTCAAATCAAATCAAATCAAATCAAATAATTATTTATTGTGGATCACAGGTACAGTAAAAATACAGATCTTATATACAATGGAGTCCGGCTATGTCCCGCCTTATAGGCATACAATACTGTTAACAAAAGTAAAACTTTAAGATAATATTTTATAATCGTCAAATTGTCAGTTTAGTTGATAAAGAAATGTCAAATTAAATTAAATTCAAAATCATTAAAAGTCATTAACATGCATTACAATTGGAGAATTAACAATAATATTATTTCAAAAACAAAACTAAAACATAAAGAAGTATGCATGCAATACTGAACACATAACATGGCTATTTTTTTAAAAGTGATTTGTCAGCTAAGAAATCTTTCACTGAGTAATAGCATTTTTCCACCAACATTTCGTGAAGAGTTTTTTTAAAAATTGCTAATTCTGAGATAGCCCTAATAGAACATGGGATCTGGTTAAATATACACGGAGCCATGCAAAATATACTTTCATGAAGGAAATGTGTTCTACTAGCGATTGTGCACAGTTTATCCTGATGACGTACTCGTGAGCGATACTCAAATAAATGAATATTAGTTTTTACAAATGTTGCACATTCGAAAATATAAAGACAAGGCAATGTCAGTATTTTCTGGTTTTTGAAAAATGGTTTACAGGATTCAGTTTGGTGTAAACTAAACATTGCTCTAATACAGCGCTTTTGTGCCTTAAATGCACGTTCCTTGTCAGTACTATTTCCCCAAAATATTACTCCGTATCTGAGGGTAGAGCTAACGTAACCGTGATATGCAGTTAACAATGCTGAAGTATTTACAACGTTTTTCAGTCTATAAAGTGCATACGAGAATTGGCTTAATTTTTTGCATAAATGGTCTACATGTGATTTCCAATTTATTTTGCTATCAATGTGCAACCCTAGAAATTTAGTTTCTTCAGTTTCATCGATGTCATTGTCTAAGTACTGTATTCTCAAGGCAGCGGTACGGTTAGTCCTTATTTTGAAACTCATTATTGTAGTTTTGTCAAAATTTATCACAAGATGATTTTTATTTGTCCAGTTCACAATAGTTTGCAAAGTTTGATTTATATCAGTTTCTAGATTATTGAAATTGTTATCGGTAAATAAAATGGTGCTGTCATCCGCGAAAAGAGTAATGTCATGATTTGTAATAGAAGGCATGTCATTTATATGAACTAGAAAAAACAATGGGCCAATTATAGTCCCCTGGGGGATACCAAACTTAACAAGTCCAATTTTGGAACAATAAACTTCTTCTGTTTTTGTTATTGGATTTAGCTTTTTTAATTCTGTATACTGTTGTCTGTTAGAAAGGTATGATTTTATCAGATCGTAAATATTTCCTCTTACCCCATATGCGTACAATTTCTTCAGGAGAATGTTGTGGTCTACACGGTCAAAAGCCTTTGACATATCCATATATAGTGCTACAGCAGGTAGTCCCTTGTCCAGGTTGGTCATTATTTTATTTAAAAAGTTATAAATCGCCAAATTTACTGATTTATTCTTTCTAAAGCCGTATTGACTAGGAGTTAATATATTGTTACTTTCGAAGAATGTGTATAAACACTTATAAATTACGGTCTCAAAT
The DNA here is from genome assembly GCA_954870645.1 of Agrotis clavis. Classification (NCBI taxonomy): domain Eukaryota; kingdom Metazoa; phylum Arthropoda; class Insecta; order Lepidoptera; family Noctuidae; genus Agrotis; species Agrotis clavis. The sequence continues at coordinate 21,905,638 of OX940938.1, read as the reverse complement.
ATTTTAGCAAAAATAGGAATTAATGCAATAGGCCTATAATTATTCATATCTCTTTTGTCCCCTTTTTTAAATATTGGCTTTATAACTGATATTTTTAATTTATCGGGAAATACGCCTTTTTCAATACATAAATTAACGCAGTAGCTAAGTGGTTCACAAATAATTTCACCGACGTCTTTAATTATTTTGGTCATAATACCATCGTAACCTGAACTATTTGTGTTCTTTAAGTTTTTTATAATTTGATGTATATCAAGAGGTGCTACAGGCATCATGAAAATTGAGTTAGAATTAAATGTCATTTTGTCTGAGACTATTTGTTCATTTGTATTAGAATTCGTTTTGTTGATATTAATGTCAAGGAAGAAGTCATTAAGAGTTTGTGCAATATCTGTGGGATCATTTATTAAAACATTATTATTATTATAAAGTTGATGAATGCTTTCTTTAGGATAATTATTTTTTATTTGATTTATTAATTTCCATGTTGCCTTACTTTTATTTGTTGCTGACCGAATATAATAGTCATTCTGTGACTTTTTTGTGAGGTTAATAATAGCCTTGTATCGCTTTGCATATGTTTTAAATGTGTTCTTGTTTGCATGACTCGGATTTTTTCTATATTGCCACAATAGTTCACATTTGCGCTTGCTACAATTCTTAATACCACGAGACATCCATTTCGGTTTGGCTTTAGAGTATAATCTTATTCTTTTTAATGGGAAGCATAGGTCATAGAGCAATAGAAAGTTTTCGTGGAATTTGTCAAAAGCTTTATTCGGATCTGTGTATTCAAGAACATCGTTGTTTGATAATTGTTTTAGATACTTTTTGAAGATCGCCCTATTATCCTGAGAATAATCGCGTTTAAATTGATACCAATATTTTAAAGTGCATGTTTTTTTTACTGGAACCTTAAAAATTTGTGCACTATGATCTGATATTGATAGTTCTTTGATAGTACCCTTACCTCCTTTTATGTTGTGGGCTATATTATCTATGCAAGTTTTGCTGGTGAATCGCGTTACTTGTTCAAACTCTAGTCTCAGGTTGAAAGATGCTAGGAGCTCTATAAAGTCTTTTGAGAACTTAGTGTCCTTTAAAATATCAATGTTAAAGTCGCCACAAACTATAACTTTGTTGTTTTTCAAGCATATTCCGGATAAGATTCTATGTAATGTGTCCAAGCATCTGTTCATTGCAACTACAGATTGATTTGGTGGTCGGTATATACATAAGACAGACAACCCATGTTCCAGTAGCTCAATCGCAGAACACTCTAATAAATTCGAGATTGAAAGTTTTGTGATATTGTGGAGCTGCCTGTATTTGAAATTATTTTTAATTAGTATACAGGAGCCTCCATGTCGATTTGCCCTCATAAAGTGCGATGCTAGTCTGTAATTTGGCATGTTCAGATAAAGTTCATCACCACTAGTCATGTTGTGCTCAGTGATGCATACTATGTCAACAGAGATACCTTGAGAAGTTAAATTCTCAATGCAAACAGAGATCATGTCAGATTTATTAATTAGCCCATTTACATTTTGATGGAGAACCGTAACATAATTATAAACGAAATAAACTATTTGTGCTAGCATTTTTCTCAGAGATAGAAAATGGTACTTTATCATTCGATTTATTGTCTAATCGGATTGATGACTGTGAGTTAATTGTCATCATGCTATTCAAAACATCGTTATATATATGTTTTAAGCCAATGTTGTTAATTTTGCCCGTCCTATAGCTAAACATCTCATGGGTTAATGTCTGGTTACTGTCAAAGAAATGAGCGTAGTTGTTATTTTGTAGATCTAAGCAAAGTAAATTGTTGAACATTTCTATTTTGTAGTTATAAATTAGTGCACCCTTTATATAAGTAGGCACGCAGATAATCTTGTTGGTATGTGTCACATTTTTGAGTGAGTTTTTTATAGTGGTTATAACGTCTATATAGTTATTCTGTCTTTTAAATTCATTTTCACCTATGAAAATAATACAGTAATCATTAAAAGTAAAATCTATGAGTTTATCTTCTATATTTTCGACGAGTTCCTTTGTGGTAGCATTGTTCATTACATAGTGGCAAAAAGTAAAATACTCGGAGAAAGTGTCTTCCATTGCAGATAAGACCCTTTTACTGCTGTTGTTGCTTAGGATACAGAGTTTGTTTTTTGATTTCAAGTTCCTTATATCTTGGGACAGCTTAACACTGTCCAATGTTTTATTTAGCTGGTCTGTATTGTTGAGAGGTGGTGTTAACTGTGGTTTGGTTTTTAGTTGTTTTGGTGTCTGGATATCGGAGTTGCAGGTTTGTGTTTCTTTATTCGACGATTCTTTAAACTTCATGAAAAGAGAAGTATCTTTGTCTTCGATTCGATCGTTGTGATTAATTTGTTTACCCTCCAGACTACAGACTGAACCGGCTGTGTCGAAAGAAACGTCACCCACATCGCTTGGGGTCTGCGTCACTGTCTCGGCAGTCCCAGGGTGGTCGTTATTCATAGCAAGAAGACTCAACTTAGCTGGGGTAGAAAAACAGCTGGTTCTCAATATTTGTTTTTTTTTACGTGCAGATCTTGGAGAGAAACTTCCTGTTTCCATTAAATTAACCTTTTTATAGGATTCTATAACCTTTTGATACTTGCCTATATCCATTTTCAAGCGATAATTCTCACTATTTAGATGGTCAATTTCTAGATGAGCGCTTTCTAATTCCATAGTTAACCGTTTTATTGTGTCTTTGTAGTTTGTAATTGTATCGCTATCATTAAGTGAATCGTTTGGTAGGCTCATCATTGTAGTATCTAATAATGTTGAATTACTACTTAAGTTTGTGTTTAGTATGTTGTCCATTGAATAAGATCTTGTCGTTTTTCGAACAGTTATGTTGTCAATTTCCAAGTTGTCCATTATTGCGTCGTCAGATGTTTCAGAATAGCGATAAGATATCAAAATTTCGTTGAAATCCCTTCAAAAATAATCCACAAAGATTTACAGGTTCTGAGATGCGAACGCACGTTCATACGTACCTCAGTCAAGTGCTTACGCCACTAGACCAATGAAACATTTACAAACTCTTCCGAAATTATCGATCTCTTGGGAGTCATCAGTGCTAATATGTATCTCAACCAATAGATGTCGCTTTTGTCAATAATTATTGCAATATTCCAATTTACTGGTCTGTTAACACTGTTTCAGAATTTGGCAACACAGAATCTACGTTAGTTTTTGTGTATTGTGCTAGATGGTGTGGGAGTGCATCTAAACATTTGAATAAAAAACGTATTTTCTGCAATTGAAACAGACTTTCTAAGAAATATTGTTTGATTGTGGTCAAAATGTTCCGTTGCACTGCACTATTATGTTGTTTCATGTACAAAAATGACTTATCACGCACAAAATTTAAGTGGTTGTTGTTCTAAAACGATTCTGCTTATAGTAAACTTTTGCTTTTGAAATTCCAGTTTTTTTCGGTTTTGGTAAACAGTATAACTTTAATAACACAGTCACAGTTGGTTCGCAGGTCCTTTTTCACTTTTTTGCACTGCACATCGCTTCTGGATTACGTTATTTATTTTAAATATTATTTTGTTCACGAGTATAAATATTTACGATGTTGACACTTTGACAGCGCCATCTGCTCTCTCGATTCCGGAAATTCGAAAAGTCGATATTCGATATTCGCTACACAGATATCGGATATTGGATAGCCGATATTCGATATTGCATATTCGGATATCCGATATTCGATTTTCGAAAATTCGGTATTTAAAAACTCGATACCGGAAATTCGAAAAGTCGATATTTGATATTCAGTAAACGGATATCGGATAGTGGATAGCCGATATTCGATATTGCATATTCGGATATCCGATATTCGATTTTCGAAAATTCGGTATTTAAAAACTCGATACCGGAAATTCGAAAAGTCGATATTCGATATTCGTTAATCGGATATCGGATATTGGATAGCCGATATTCGATATTGCATATTCGGATATCCGATATTCGATTTTCGAAAATTCGGTATTTAAAAACTCGATACCGGAAATTCGAAAAGTCGATATTTGATATTCGGTAAACGGATATCGGATAGTGGATAGCCGATATTCGATATTGCATATTCGGATATCCGATATTCGATTTTCGAAAATTCGGTATTTAAAAACTCGATACCGGAAATTCGAAAAGTCGATATTTGATATTCGGTAAACGGATATCGGATAGTGGATTGCCGATATTCGATATTGCATATTCGGATATCCGATATTCGATTTTCGAAAATTCGGTATTTAAAAACTCGATACCGGAAATTCGAAAACGCGATATTCGATATTCGGTTTACGGATATCGGATATTGGATAGCCGATATTCGATATTGCATATTCGGATATCCGATATTCGATTTCGAAAATTCGGTATTTAAAAACTCGATACCGGAAATTCGAAAAGTCGATGTTCGATATTCGGTAATCGGATATTGGATAGCCGATATTCGATATTGCTTATTCGGATATCCGATATTCGATTTTCGAAAATTCGGTATTTAAAACTCGATACCGGAAATTCGAAAAGTCGATATTCGATATTCGCTAAACGGATATCGGATATTGGATAGCCGATATTCGATATTGCATATTCGGATATCCGATATTCGATTTTCGAAAATTCGGTATTTAAAAACTCGATACCGGAAATTCGAAAAGTCGATATTCGATATTCGGTGATCGGATATCGGATATTAAATAGCCGATATTCGATATTGCATATTCGGATATCCGATATTCGATTTTCGAAAATTCGGTATTTAAAAACTCGATACCGGAAATTTGAACAGTCAATATTCGGTACACGGATATCGGATATTGGATAGCCGATATTCGATATTGCATATTCGGTTATCCGATATTCGATTTTCGAAAATTCGGTATTTAAAAACTCGATACCGGAAATTCTTAAAGTCGATATTCGGTAAACGGATATCGGATATTGGATAGCCGATATTCGATATTGCATATTCGGATATCCAATATTCGATTTTCGAAAATTCGGTATTTAAAAACTCGTTACCGGAAATTCGAAAAGTCGATATTCGATATTCGGTAAATGGATATCGGATATTGGATAGCCGATATTTGATATTGCATATTCCGATATCCGATATTCGATTTTCGAAAATTCGGTATTTAAAAACTCGATACCGGAAATTCGAAAACGCGATATTCGATATTCGGTTTACGGATATCGGATATTGGATAGCCGATATTCGATATTGCATATTCGGATATCCGATATTCGATTTCGAAAATTCGGTATTTAAAAACTCGATACCGGAAATTCGAAAAGTCGATGTTCGATATTCGGTAATCGGATATTGGATAGCCGATATTCGATATTGCTTATTCGGATATCCGATATTCGATTTTCGAAAATTCGGTATTTAAAAACTCGATACCGGAAATTCGAAAAGTCGATATTCGATATTCGCTAAATGGATATCGGATATTGGATAGCCGATATTCGATATTGCATATTCGGATATCCGATATTCGATTTTCGAAAATTCGGTATTTAAAAACTCGATACCGGAAATTTGAAAAGTCAATATTCGGTACACGGATATCGGATATTGGATAGCCGATATTCGATATTGCATATTTGGATATGCGATATTCGATTATCGAAAATTCGATATTTAAAAACTCGATACCGGAAATTCTAAAAGTCGATATTCGATATTATTCGGTAAACGGATATCGGATAATGGATAGCTGATATTCGATATTGCATATTCGGATATCCGATTTTCGATTTTCGAAAATTCGGTTTTTAAAAACTCGATACCGGAAATTCGAAAAGTCGATATTCGATATTCGGTATACGGATATCTGATATTGGATAGCCGATATTCGGTATTGGATATTCGGATATCCGATATTCGATTTTCGAAAACTCGGTATTGAAAAACTCGATACCGGAAATTCGAAAAGTCGATATTCGATAAACGGATATCTGATACTGGATAGCCGATATTCGATATTGCATATTCTGATATCCGATATTCGATTTTCGAAAATTCGGTATTTAAAAACTCGTTACCGGAAATTCGAAAAGTCGATATTTGATATTCGGTAAACGGATATCGGATAGTGGATTGCCGATATTCGATATTGCATATTCGGATATCCGATGTTCGATTTTCGAAAATTCGGTATTTAAAAACTCGATACCGGAAATTCGAAAAGTCGATATTCGATATTCGGTAAACGGATATCGGATATTGGATAGCCGATATTCGATATTGCATATTCGGATATCCAATATTCAATTTCCGAAAATTCGGTATTTAAAAACTCGTTACCGGAAATTCGAAAAGTCGATATTCGATATTCGGTAAATGGATATCGGATATTGGATAGCCGATATTTGATATTGCATATTCCGATATCCGATATTCGATTTTAGAAAATTCGGTATTTGAAAACTCGATACCGGAAATTCGAAAACGCGATATTCGATATTCGGTTTACGGATATCGGATATTGGATAGCCGATATTCGATGTTGCATATTCGGATATCCGAAATTCGATTTCGAAAATTCGGTATTTAAAAACCCGATACCGGAAATTCGAAAAGTCGATGTTCGATATTCGGTAATCGGATATTGGATAGCCGATATTCGATATTGCATATTCGGATATCCAATATTCGATTTTCGAAAATTCGGTATTTAAAAACTCGAAACTGGAAATTCGAAAAGTCGATATTCGATATTCGGTAAACGGATATTGGACATTGGATAGCCGATATTCGATATTGCATATTCGGATATACGATATTCGATTTTCGAAAATTCGGTATTTAAAAACTCGATACCGGAAATTCGAAAAGTTGATATTCGGTGAACGGATATCGGATATTGGATAGCCGATATTCGATATTGCTTATTCGGTTATCCGATATTTGATTTTCGAAAATTCGGTATTTAAAAACTCGATACCGGAAATTCGAAAAGTCGATATTCAATATTCGCTAAACGGATATCGGATATTGGATAGCCGATATTCGATATTGCATATTCGGATATCCGATATTCGATTTTCGAAAATTCGGTATTTAAAAACTCGATACCGGAAATTCGAAAAGTCGATATTCGATATTCGCTAAACGGATATCGGATATTGGATAGCCGATATTCGATATTGCATATTCGGATATCCGATATTCGATTTTCGAAAATTCGGTATTTAAAAACTCGATACCGGAAATTCGAAAAGTCGATATTCGATATTCGGTGATCGGATATCGGATATTAAATAGCCGACATTCGATATTGCATATTCGGATATCCGATATTCGATTTTCGAAAATTCGGTATTTAAAAACTCGATACCGGAAATTTGAAAAGTCAATATTCGGTACACGGATATCGGATATTGGATAGCCGATATTCGATATTGCATATTCGGATATCCGATATTCGATTTTCGAAAATTCGGTATTTAAAAACTCGATACCGGAAATTCGAAAAGTTGATATTCGGTAAACGGATATCGGATATTGGATAGCCGATATTCGATATTGCATATTCGGTTATCCGATATTCGATTTTCGAAAATTCGGTATTTAAAAACTCGATACCGGAAATTCGAAAAGTCGATATTCGATATTCGGTAAACGGATATCGGATATTGGTTAGCCGATATTCGATATTGCATATTCGGATACCCAATATTCGATTTTCGAAAATTCGGTATTTAAAAACTCGTTTCCGGAAATTCGAAAAGTCGATATTCGATATTCGGTTAATGGATATCGGATAGTGGATAGCCAATATTCGATATTGCATATTCGGATATCCGATATTCGATTTTCGAAAATTCGGTATTTAAAAACTCGATACCGGAAATTCTAAAAGTCGATATTCGATATTATTCGGTAAACGGATATCGGATAATGGATAGCTGATATTCGATATTGCATATTCGGATATCCGATTTTCGATTTTCGAAAATTCGGTTTTTAAAAACTCGATACCGGAAATTCGAAAAGTCGATATTCGATATTCGGTATACGGATATCTGATATTGGATAGCCGATATTCGGTATTGGATATTCGGATATCCGATATTCGATTTTCGAAAACTCGGTATTGAAAAACTCGATACCGGAAATTCGAAAAGTCGATATTCGATAAACGGATATCTGATACTGGATAGCCGATATTCGATATTGCATATTCTGATATCCGATATTCGATTTTCGAAAATTCGGTATTTAAAAACTCGTTACCGGAAATTCGAAAAGTCGATATTTGATATTCGGTAAACGGATATCGGATAGTGGATTGCCGATATTCGATATTGCATATTCGGATATCCGATGTTCGATTTTCGAAAATTCGGTATTTAAAAACTCGATACCGGAAATTCGAAAAGTCGATATTCGATATTCGGTAAACGGATATCGGATATTGGATAGCCGATATTCGATATTGCATATTCGGATATCCAATATTCAATTTCCGAAAATTCGGTATTTAAAAACTCGTTACCGGAAATTCGAAAAGTCGATATTCGATATTCGGTAAATGGATATCGGATATTGGATAGCCGATATTTGATATTGCATATTCCGATATCCGATATTCGATTTTAGAAAATTCGGTATTTAAAAACTCGATACCGGAAATTCGAAAACGCGATATTCGATATTCGGTTTACGGATATCGGATATTGGATAGCCGATATTCGATGTTGCATATTCGGATATCCGAAATTCGATTTCGAAAATTCGGTATTTAAAAACCCGATACCGGAAATTCGAAAAGTCGATGTTCGATATTCGGTAATCGGATATTGGATAGCCGATATTCGATATTGCATATTCGGATATCCAATATTCGATTTTCGAAAATTCGGTATTTAAAAACTCGAAACTGGAAATTCGAAAAGTCGATATTCGATATTCGGTAAACGGATATTGGACATTGGATAGCCGATATTCGATATTGCATATTCGGATATACGATATTCGATTTTCGAAAATTCGGTATTTAAAAACTCGATACCGGAAATTCGAAAAGTTGATATTCGGTGAACGGATATCGGATATTGGATAGCCGATATTCGATATTGCTTATTCGGTTATCCGATATTTGATTTTCGAAAATTCGGTATTTAAAAACTCGATACCGGAAATTCGAAAAGTCGATATTCAATATTCGCTAAACGGATATCGGATATTGGATAGCCGATATTCGATATTGCATATTCGGATATCCGATATTCGATTTTCGAAAATTCGGTATTTAAAAACTCGATACCGGAAATTCGAAAAGTCGATATTCGATATTCGCTAAACGGATATCGGATATTGGATAGCCGATATTCGATATTGCATATTCGGATATCCGATATTCGATTTTCGAAAATTCGGTATTTAAAAACTCGATACCGGAAATTCGAAAAGTCGATATTCGATATTCGGTGATCGGATATCGGATATTAAATAGCCGACATTCGATATTGCATATTCGGATATCCGATATTCGATTTTCGAAAATTCGGTATTTAAAAACTCGATACCGGAAATTTGAAAAGTCAATATTCGGTACACGGATATCGGATATTGGATAGCCGATATTCGATATTGCATATTCGGATATCCGATATTCGATTTTCGAAAATTCGGTATTTAAAAACTCGATACCGGAAATTCGAAAAGTTGATATTCGGTAAACGGATATCGGATATTGGATAGCCGATATTCGATATTGCATATTCGGTTATCCGATATTCGATTTTCGAAAATTCGGTATTTAAAAACTCGATACCGGAAATTCGAAAAGTCGATATTCGATATTCGGTAAACGGATATCGGATATTGGATAGCCGATATTCGATATTGCATATTCGGATACCCAATATTCGATTTTCGAAAATTCGGTATTTAAAAACTCGTTTCCGGAAATTCGAAAAGTCGATATTCGATATTCGGTTAATGGATATCGGATAGTGGATAGCCAATATTCGATATTGCATATTCGGATATCCGATATTCGATTTTCGAAAATTCGGTATTTAAAAACTCGATACCGGAAATTCTAAAAGTCGATATTCGATATTCGGTAAACGGATATCGGATATTGGATAGCCGTTATTCGATAAAACATATTCGGATATCGGATATTCAATTTTCGAAAATTTGGTATTTAAAATCTCGATACCGGAAATTCGAAAAGTTGATATTCGGTAATCGGATATCGAATATTGGATAGCCGATATTCGATATTGCATATTCGGATATCCGATATTCGATTTTCGAAAATTCGGTATTTAAAAACTCGATACCGGAAATTCGAAAAGTCAATATTCGGTAATCGGTAATCGGATATCGGATACTGGATAGCCGATATTCGATATTGCATATTCGGATATCCGATATTAGATTTTCGAAAATTCGGTATTTAAAAACTCGATACCGGAAATTCGAAAAGTCGATGTTTGATATTCGGTTTACGGATATCGGATATTGGATAGCCGATATTCGATATTGCATATTCGGATATCCGATATTCGATTTCGAAAATTCGGTATTTAAAAACTCGATACCGGAAATTCGAAAAGTCAATATTCGGTAATCGGTAATCGGATATCGGATACTGGATAGCCGATATTCGATATTGCATATTCGGATATCCGATTTTCGATTTTCGAAAATTCGGTTTTTAAAAACTCGATACCGGAAATTCGAAAAGTCGATATTCGATATTCGGTATACGGATATCTGATATTGGATAGCCGATATTCGGTATTGGATATTCGGATATCCGATATTCGATTTTCGAAAACTCGGTATTGAAAAACTCGATACCGGAAATTCGAAAAGTCGATATTCGATAAACGGATATCTGATACTGGATAGCCGATATTCGATATTGCATATTCTGATATCCGATATTCGATTTTCGAAAATTCGGTATTTAAAAACTCGTTACCGGAAATTCGAAAAGTCGATATTTGATATTCGGTAAACGGATATCGGATAGTGGATTGCCGATATTCGATATTGCATATTCGGATATCCGATGTTCGATTTTCGAAAATTCGGTATTTAAAAACTCGATACCGGAAATTCGAAAAGTCGATATTCGATATTCGGTAAACGGATATCGGATATTGGATAGCCGATATTCGATATTGCATATTCGGATATCCAATATTCGATTTCCGAAAATTCGGTATTTAAAAACTCGTTACCGGAAATTCGAAAAGTCGATATTCGATATTCGGTAAATGGATATCGGATATTGGATAGCCGATATTTGATATTGCATATTCCGATATCCGATATTCGATATTCGAAAATTCGGTATTTAAAAACTCGATACCGGAAATTCGAAAACGCGATATTCGATATTCGGTTTACGGATATCGGATATTGGATAGCCGATATTCGATGTTGCATATTCGGATATCCGAAATTCGATTTCAAAAATTCGGTATTTAAAAACCCGATACCGGAAATTCGAAAAGTCGATGTTCGATATTCGGTAATCGGATATTGGATAGCCGATATTCGATATTGCATATTCGGATATCCAATATTCGATTTTCGAAAATTCGGTATTTAAAAACTCGAAACTGGAAATTCGAAAAGTCGATATTCGATATTCGGTAAACGGATATTGGACATTGGATAGCCGATATTCGATATTGCATATTCGGATATACGATATTCGATTTTCGAAAATTCGGTATTTAAAAACTCGATACCGGAAATTCGAAAAGTTGATATTCGGTGAACGGATATCGGATATTGGATAGCCGATATTCGATATTGCTTATTCGGTTATCCGATATTCGATTTTCGAAAATTCGGTATTTAAAAACTCGATACCGGAAATTCGAAAAGTCGATATTCAATATTCGCTAAACGGATATCGGATATTGGATAGCCGATATTCGATATTGCTTATTCGGATATCCGATATTCGATTTTCGAAAATTCGGTATTTAAAAACTCGATACCGGAAATTCGAAAAGTCGATATTCGATATTCGCTAAACGGATATCGGATATTGGATAGCCGATATTCGATATTGCATATTCGGATATCCGATATTCGATTTTCGAAAATTCGGTATTTAAAAACTCGATACCGGAAATTCGAAAAGTCGATATTCGATATTCGGTGATCGGATATCGGATACTAAATAGCCGACATTCGATATTGCATATTCGGATATCCGATATTCGATTTTCGAAAATTCGGTATTTAAAAACTCGATACCGGAAATTTGAAAAGTCAATATTCGGTACACGGATATCGGATATTGGATAGCCGATATTCGATATTGCATATTCGGATATCCGATATTCGATTTTCGAAAATTCGGTATTTAAAAACTCGATACCGGAAATTCGAAAAGTCGATATTCGATATTCGGTAAACGGATATCGGATATTGGATAGCCGATATTCGATATTGCATATTCGGATATCCAATATTCGATTTCCGAAAATTCGGTATTTAAAAACTCGTTACCGGAAATTCGAAAAGTCGATATTCGATATTCGGTAAATGGATATCGGATATTGGATAGCCGATATTTGATATTGCATATTCCGATATCCGATATTCGATATTCGAAAATTCGGTATTTAAAAACTCGATACCGGAAATTCGAAAACGCGATATTCGATATTCGGTTTACGGATATCGGATATTGGATAGCCGATATTCGATGTTGCATATTCGGATATCCGAAATTCGATTTCAAAAATTCGGTATTTAAAAACCCGATACCGGAAATTCGAAAAGTCGATGTTCGATATTCGGTAATCGGATATTGGATAGCCGATATTCGATATTGCATATTCGGATATCCAATATTCGATTTTCGAAAATTCGGTATTTAAAAACTCGAAACTGGAAATTCGAAAAGTCGATATTCGATATTCGGTAAACGGATATTGGACATTGGATAGCCGATATTCGATATTGCATATTCGGATATACGATATTCGATTTTCGAAAATTCGGTATTTAAAAACTCGATACCGGAAATTCGAAAAGTTGATATTCGGTGAACGGATATCGGATATTGGATAGCCGATATTCGATATTGCTTATTCGGTTATCCGATATTCGATTTTCGAAAATTCGGTATTTAAAAACTCGATACCGGAAATTCGAAAAGTCGATATTCAATATTCGCTAAACGGATATCGGATATTGGATAGCCGATATTCGATATTGCTTATTCGGATATCCGATATTCGATTTTCGAAAATTCGGTATTTAAAAACTCGATACCGGAAATTCGAAAAGTCGATATTCGATATTCGCTAAACGGATATCGGATATTGGATAGCCGATATTCGATATTGCATATTCGGATATCCGATATTCGATTTTCGAAAATTCGGTATTTAAAAACTCGATACCGGAAATTCGAAAAGTCGATATTCGATATTCGGTGATCGGATATCGGATACTAAATAGCCGACATTCGATATTGCATATTCGGATATCCGATATTCGATTTTCGAAAATTCGGTATTTAAAAACTCGATACCGGAAATTTGAAAAGTCAATATTCGGTACACGGATATCGGATATTGGATAGCCGATATTCGATATTGCATATTCGGATATCCGATATTCGATTTTCGAAAATTCGGTATTTAAAAACTCGATACCGGAAATTCGAAAAGTTGATATTCGGTAAACGGATATCGGATATTGGATAGCCGATATTCGATATTGCATATTCGGTTATCCGATATTCGATTTTCGAAAATTCGGTATTTAAAAACTCGATACCGGAAATTTGAAAAGTCAATATTCGGTACACGGATATCGGATATTGGATAGCCGATATTCGATATTGCATATTCGGATATCCGATATTCGATTTTCGAAAATTCGGTATTTAAAAACTCGTTACCGGAAATTCGAAAAGTCGATATTCGATATTCGGTAAACGGATATCGGATATTGGATAGCCGATATTCGATATTGCATATTCGGATATCCGATATTCGATTTTCGAAAATTCGGTATTTAAAAACTCGATACCGGAAATTCGAAAAGTCGATATTCGATATTCGGTAAACGGATATCGGATATTGGATAGCCGATATTCGATATTGCATATTCGGATACCCAATATTCGATTTTCGAAAATTCGGTATTTAATAACTCGTTTCCGGAAATTCGAAAAGTCGATATTCGATATTCGGTATACGGATATCGGATAGTGGATAGCCAATATTCGATATTGCATATTCGGATATCCGATATTCGATTTTCGAAAATTCGGTATTTAAAAACTCGATACCGGAAATTCTAACAGTCGATATTCGATATTCGGTAAACGGATATCGGATATTGGATAGCCGATATTCGATAAAACATATTCGGATATCGGATATTCAATTTTCGAAAATTCGGTATTTAAAATCTCGATACCGGAAATTCGAAAAGTTGATATTCGGTAATCGGATATCGAATATTGGATAGCCGATATTCGATATTGCATATTCGGATATCCGATATTCGATTTTCGAAAATTCGGTATTTAAAAACTCGATACCGGAAATTCGAAAAGTCAATATTCGGTAATCGGTAATCGGATATCGGATACTGGATAGCAGATATTCGATATTGCATATTCGGATATCCGATATTAGATTTTCGAAAATTCGGTATTTAAAAACTCGATACCGGAAATTCGAAAAGTCGATGTTCGATATTCGGTTTACGGATATCGGATATTGGATAGCCGATATTCGATATTGCATATTCGGATATCCGATATTCGATTTCGAAAATTCGGTATTTAAAAACTCGATTCCGGAAATTCGAAAAGTCGATATTCGATATTCGCTACACAGATATCGGATATTGGATAGCCGATATTCGATATTGCATATTCGGATATCCGATATTCGATTTTCGAAAATTCGGTATTTAAAAACTCGATACCGGAAATTCGAAAAGTCGATATTTGATATTCAGTAAACGGATATCGGATAGTGGATAGCCGATATTCGATATTGCATATTCGGATATCCGATATTCGATTTTCGAAAATTCGGTATTTAAAAACTCGATACCGGAAATTCGAAAAGTCGATATTCGATATTCGTTAATCGGATATCGGATATTGGATAGCCGATATTCGATATTGCATATTCGGATATCCGATATTCGATTTTCGAAAATTCGGTATTTAAAAACTCGATACCGGAAATTCGAAAAGTCGATATTTGATATTCGGTAAACGGATATCGGATAGTGGATAGCCGATATTCGATATTGCATATTCGGATATCCGATATTCGATTTTCGAAAATTCGGTATTTAAAAACTCGATACCGGAAATTCGAAAAGTCGATATTTGATATTCGGTAAACGGATATCGGATAGTGGATGCCAATATTCGATATTGCATATTCGGATATCTGATGTTCGATTTTCGAAAATTCGGTATTTAAAAACTCGATACTGGAAAATCGAAGAAACGATATTCGATTTTCGGTAAACGGATATCTGATATTGGATAGCCGATATTCGATATTGGATATTCGGATATCCGATATTCGATTTTCGAAAATTGGGTATTTAAAAACTAGATACCGGAAATTCGAAAAGTCGATATTCGATATTCGGTAATCGGATATCGGATATTGGATAGCCGATATTCGATATTGCATATTCGGATATCCGATATTCGATTTTCGAAAATTCGGTATTTAAAAACTCGATACCGGAAATTTGAAAAGTCAATATTCGGTACACGGATATCGGATATTGGATAGCCGATATTCGATATTGCATATTTGGATATGCGATATTCGATTATCGAAAATTCGATATTTAAAAACTCGATACCGGAAATTCTAAAAGTCGATATTCGATATTATTCGGTAAACGGATATCGGATAATGGATAGCTGATATTCGATATTGCATATTCGGATATCCGATTTTCGATTTTCGAAAATTCGGTATTTAAAAACTCGATACCGGAAATTCGAAAAGTCGATATTCGATATTCGGTATACGGATATCTGATATTGGATAGCCGATATTCGATATTGGATATTCGGATATCCGATATTCGATTTTCGAAAACTCGGTATTGAAAAACTCGATACCGGAAATTCGAAAAGTCGATATTCGATAAACGGATATCTGATACTGGATAGCCGATATTCGATATTGCATATTCTGATATCCGATATTCGATTTTCGAAAATTCGGTATTTAAAAACTCGTTACCGGAAATTCGAAAAGTCGACATTTGATATTCGGTATAACGGATATCGGATAGTGGATTGCCGATATTCGATATTGCATATTCGGATATCCGATATTCGATTTTCGAAAATTCGGTATTTAAAAACTCGATACCGGAAATTTGAAAAGTCAATATTCGGTACACGGATATCGGATATTGGATAGCCGATATTCGATATTGCATATTCGGTTATCCGATATTCGATTTTCGAAAATTCGGTATTTAAAAACTCGATACCGGAAATTCTTAAAGTCGATATTCGGTAAACGGATATCGGATATTGGATAGCCGATATTCGATATTGCATATTCGGATATCCAATATTCGATTTTCGAAAATTCGGTATTTAAAAACTCGTTACCGGAAATTCGAAAAGTCGATATTCGATATTCGGTAAATGGATATCGGATATTGGATAGCCGATAATTTATATTGCATATTCCGATATCCGATATTCGATTTTCGAAAATTCGGTATTTAAAAACTCGATACCGGAAATTCGAAAACGCGATATTCGATATTCGGTTTACGGATATCGGATATTGGATAGCCGATATTCGATATTGCATATTCTGTTGTAATTATAGCAAAATTTAAGTAGACTAGCGCCATCTTGTGACAGATATGTGAACTAATGTTTACTCTGTGTTTCCTGTTGTATTTGAATAAAGTCTTGTCATTCAAAGTCACAGCTTTAGCACGTTTGTTTCTTTTATAGGTTATGGGCCCAGCCCAGCCTATTAGATAGCTAGATTGTGAGTAATATTGTTAGAATTATCAGTGCGATGAACAATAGACTTTGCATTTTACCAATCAGTTGTGTGTAAAGTGAATAGCAAGTAAAAACCGGCAACAAGAAAAAAAACGTGCGTGACAGTCATGGCGTCCAGTTCGAACTATCTTGTGAGCGTCCCCAAGTTACAAGGGCGTGAGAACTATAGTGAATGGTGTTTCGCCGCAGAGAATTTTCTGGTATTGGAAGGAATGGTTGGGTGTATAAAACCTGAGCCCGCTCATCCACCAGCAGCTGCAGATGACGCGAAAACAAAAGCCAAACTGATTTTAACAATCGACCCGGCTCTGTATGTTCACATAAAGACCGTCAGAACATCGAAAGAATTGTGGGATGTTATTCGATGACTCGGGATTTACCAGAAAAATTAGTCTGCTGAGGAATTTAATATCAATTCGATTTGAAAATTGCACTTCGATGACGGCATACGTAACACAAATCGTTGAAGCTGGACAGAAATTACAAGGCACGGGATTTGGAATATCCGACGAGTGGATTGGCTCTATTATGCTGGCTGGACTAAGCGAAAAATTTATGCCTATGATAATGGCCATCGAACACTCGGGCATGATCATTACATCCGACGCCATCAAAGGAAAATTGATGGACATGGAACCGGAAGACAATGATGCCAACAATGCATTCGCTTGTTTCCGCAAGAACCATAGTCAACGTTCAAAGAATGGAAAGTTTACACAGTCTATGGCCAATAAAGATGGCGGAAAAACAGAAGTGCCAACATGTGTCAAAGGAAAACCAAATGTCAAATGTTACAATTTGTAAACAACATGGTCACTATCGCAATCAGTGCCCAAATAAAAATAAATCGAAGAATTCGGAAAATAATTCGATAAAGACAAGTAATGCTTTTAGTGCCGTGTTCTTTAATAGAATATTTGACAAGAAAGATTGGTATGTCGACTCTGGAGCGAGTTCGCATTTGACAAGTAACAAAGACTGGATGAACGACGCGTGCTATTCTGGATTTACCAAAGAAATCATGGTTGCGAATCAGAGTAAGATCCCAGTGCTGTGTTGTGGAAACGTAAACATAACAACGTGTACTAAAAAATGTGATTTTAACATAACTGTTGAAAAGGTGTTATGTGTTCCTGAATTATCTACTAACTTGTTATCAGTAAGCCAGTTGATTAGGCAAGGCAACAAGGTGCATTTCACTGGCACAGGATGTGAGATACTCAACAAAAATGACACTCTAGTAGCTATTGCATCGCTTGTGAATGGAGTTTACAAACTAAACACGTCCACCTTTTTGGCGGCAGCAGTAGCAGAGTCCCCAGAAGTATGGCATCGTAGATTGGGACACGTCAACAGTTATAACATGAATAAAATGCAGGATGCTGTGGAGGGAGTCAGACTTACTGAGACAGCCAACATTAATAAGTCTAGCTGCATAGTCTGCTGTGAAGGTAAGCAGAGTCGGTTACCATTTGCTAATGAAGGTAATAGGAGCACTAAGCTTTTAGACGTGGTACACACCGACATCTGTGGGCCAATGGAGAATTTGTCTCTAGGAGGATGTAGATATTTCCTGATTTTTGTCGATGATCACAGCCGCATGACACATGTTTATTTTTTGAAAAGTAAAAATGAGGCTTTACAATATTTTAAAGAGTATAAAGCGAGAGTTGAGAATTCAACGTCAAATAAAATTAAAATTTTGAGAAGTGATAATGGCAGGGAATTCTGTAATAAAGATTTTGATAGTTTTTTGAAGAAAACAGGTGTACTTCATCAAAAATCCAATCCTTACACCCCTGAACAAAATGGACTTTGTGAACGAATGAATAGAACACTAATTGAAAAAGCCAGATGTCTTTTGTTTGATGCGAAACTTGGTAAGGAGTTTTGGGCAGAAGCCATTAACACTGCTGTTTATTTACAGAATAGAATTGTAAAAACTACATTGAACAACCATACACCATATGAGTTATGGACAGGAGCCAAACCAAACCTAAGCCATTTGAGAATTTTTGGCAGCACTGTCATGAAACATGTACCCAAGGAGAAAAGACGTAAGTGGGACAAGAAAGCTGAACAATGCATACTTGTTGGTTACCCTGAGGACATCAAAGGATATAGATTGTATAATCTGTCAACGAAAGCTATTACAACTAGTAGAGATGTCATTATTATAAAGGAAAATTTGGCTCATCAAGAAAGTATGATTGAAGTACAACAGAAAGATGATACACCAATAGAGAACAGGCAACATCAGTCTTCAGTGGGAGAAATGTCAGACCAGAGTAGAGAGGATTCTTTTGTTTCTTATGAAAGTGACAAGGATGAAACTTATATACCAGAAGAGGTATTGACATCAGAAGAAGAGTTGCAATCAGACAACTTAAAGATTTTACCACAAAGGCAGAGAAAACAACCAGACAGGTATGGATTTATGTGCACAGACTTTAATATCAGTGATGAGCTAACATTAGAAGAAGCACTGCAAGGGCCAGAGAAGGAGCATTGGGAACAAGCTGTCAAAGACGAGCTGAAAAGCTTTGAAGACAACGATGCATGGGAAGTTGTTGACATTCCTGTAAGTGGCAATATTGTAAAGTGCAAATGGGTTCTCAAGAAGAAGTGTGATGCTGAAAATAATGTGCGTTATCGAGCCAGACTTGTGGCTAAAGGGTGTTCTCAAAAATATGGTGTGGACTATCATGAAACTTTTTCTCCTGTAGTGCGATATACAACACTTAAGTTATTATTTGCTTTATCAGTGCAGTTTGATCTAAATGTGACGCATCTTGATGTGAAAACCGCCTTTTTGAATGGTGAACTGTCTGAGACTATATATATGCAGAAACCTTTAGGTTATGTATGTACAAATGATAAAAAGATTCTTAAATTAAAAAAGGCTGTATATGGTCTGAAACAGGCATCACGAGAGTGGTATAAAAAGGTGGATAGTTGTATGTTAGCAGATAGTTATGTTAAATCTAAAATAGAACCATGTTTATATTTAAAATGTGTTGGTAGTAGTAAAACCATTCTGGCATTATATGTAGATGATTTTTTTGTTTTCTCCAATGATGAATGTGAAACTAATCATCTTAAGAGTATGTTAGGTAGTAATTTTGTGCTAAAAGACTTAGGAATTGTAAAGGAATGTCTGGGCATGTCAGTAGATTTTGACAAACTAAATGGTACTGTTAGTTTGAGTCAAGAGAGATATATTGATAAATTACTCTCCAAGTTTAACATGGTAGATTGTAAAACAGTGAATACTCCAATGGAGGTAAATTTAAAATGTAAAAAGGAGGATAATTGTAACAGTCAGAATGTGTATCAGCAGCTACTCGGGAGCTTAATGTATTTAGTTGTGCTCACACGACCCGATATAGCTTATGCAGTGTCATATCTAAGTCAATTTAATAATTGTAACTCTGAAGAACAATTGGCTTATGTTAAAAGAATATTAAGATATTTGAAAAAGACAAAAAATTTAGGCTTGAAATATAGTAAGAATAAAAATGTTAATATTGAAGGATATGTTGATGCAGACTGGAGCAGTGATATTAGTGATAGGAAATCATATTCAGGATTTTGTTTTTTATTGTCAGGTTGTGTTATATCTTGGAGCTGTAGTAAACAAAAATGTATTGCGCTCTCTAGTACAGAGGCAGAATATGTATCAATATCAGAAGCTTGCAAAGAAGCAGCATATTTAAGAAACTTACAATATGAAGTTACCAAGAGAATGTATTGTATTACTTTGTTTAATGATAGTATGAGTGCGCAGAAATTGTTACTAAACCCTGTATTCCATAACAGGACTAAACATATTGATGTCAGGTATCACTATTGTAGGGAAATGATAAATGAAAACATTGTTAGTGTTAATTATTTATGTACATCAGATATGCCTGCAGATTTGCTCACTAAAAGTTTAAGTGCTGTAAAACATTATAAACACTTGGATGCTATGGGGATTGTTAAAGTATAGTTTAATTTAAGTTTTTTATTTTGTTTTGTTAAATATGATCCATATTTTGAGTGGGAGTGTTGTAATTATAGCAAAATATAAGTAGCGCCATCTTGTGACAGATATGTGAACTAATGTTTACTCTGTGTTTCCTGTTGTATTTGAATAAAGTCTTGTCATTCAAAGTCACAGCTTTAGCACGTTTGTTTCTTTTCCGATATTCGATTTCGAAAATTCGGTATTTAAAAACTCGATACCGGAAATTCGAAAAGTCGATGTTCGATATTCGGTAATCGGATATTGGATAGCCGATATTCGATATTGCTTATTCGGATATCCGATATTCGATTTTCGAAAATTCGGTATTTAAAAACTCGATACCGGAAATTCGAAAAGTCAATATTCGATATTCGCTAAATGGATATCGGATATTGGATAGCCGATATTCGATATTGCATATTCGGATATCCGATATTCGATTTTCGAAAATTCGGTATTTAAAAACTCGATACCGGAAATTCGAAAGGTCGATATTCGATATTCGGTGATCGGATATCGGATATTATATAGCCGATATTCGATATTGCATATTCGGATATCCGATATTCGATTTTCGAAAATTCGGTATTTAAAAACTCGATACCGGAAATTCGAAAAGTCAATATTCGGTAAACGGATATCGGATATCGGATAGCCGATATTCGATATTGCATATTCGGTTATCCGATATTCGATTTTCGAAAATTCGGTATTTAAAAACTCGATACCGGAAATTCGAAAAGTCGATATTCGATATTCGGTAAACGGATATTGGATAGCCGATATCCGATATTGCATATTCGGATATCCAATATTCGATTTTCGAAAATTCGGTATTTAAAAACTCGTTACCGGAAATTCGAAAAGTCGATATTCGATATTCGGTAAATGGATATCGGATAGTGGATAGCCGATATTCAATATTGCATATTCGGATATCCGATATTCGATTTTCGAAAATTCGGTATTTAAAAACTCAATACCGGAAATTCGAAAAGTCGATATTCGATATTCGGTAATCGGATATCGGATATTGGATAGCCGATATTCGATATTGCATATTCGGATATCCGATATTCGATTTCGAAAATTCGGTATTTAAAAACTCGATACCGGAAATTCGAAAAGTCGATATTCGATATTCGGTAAACGGATATCGGATATTGGATAGCCGATATTCGATAATTCATATTCGGATATCGGATATTCAATGTACGAAAATCGGTATTTAAAAACTCGATACCGGAAATTCGAAAAGTCAATATTCGGTAATCGGATATCGGATATTGGATAGCCGATATTCGATATTGCATATTTGGATATCCGATATTCGATTATCGAAAATTCGATATTTAAAAACTCGATACCGGAAATTCTAAAGTCGATATTCGATATTATTCGGTAAACGGATATCGGATATTGGATAGCCGATATTCGATAATTCATATTCGGATATCGGATATTCAATTTTCGAAAATTCGGTATTTAAAAACTCGAAACCCGTAATTCGAAAAGTCGATAATCGATATTCGGTTATTGGATATTGGATATTGGATAGCCGATATTCGATATTGCATATTCGGATATCCGATATTCGATTTTCGAAAATTCGTAATTTAAAAACTCGATACCCGAAATTCGAAAAGTCGATATTCGGTAATCGGATATCGGATATTGGATAGCCGATATTCGATATTGCATATTTGGATATCCTATATTCGATGAATAATATAACGATATATAATCGAAGAATGCACCAGAATACTTACAATGCTGGAAACCGGCCGGAGTCAGCGCGATACAGCCAGGACTGTCGGTGTGTCGCTGTCAACAGTACAAAGAGTTCTCCGACGTTACGAAGAAACTGGTTCTAACCTACGCAGACCAGGAACGGGCAGAACCAGGTGTACCACAGCACGAGAAGACCGATACTTGGTGAACACCATGCTTCGAAATCGCTTTCTCACAGGAACTGAACTCACCAATCAGTTTCGACGCCTCGGAGGAAGTAACCCAAGTGCATGGACAGTAAGACGTCGGCTTGCTGAATCTAACTTAAAACCCCTTAGACCTGCAAACGGCCCTAAACTGGAGCGTGGGCATCGTATTTCAAGACTAAGATATGCCCAGAGCCACGTAAATTGGAGTATTGAAGATTGGTCAAAAGTTATGTTCTCCGACGAATCAAAATTGGGAGAATATTCCCCAAAATCGTATAAGGAACTTGGTGTACAGCATGCCAAACCGCGTAAACGCAGTAATGGAAGCATGAGGAGGCAATACGAAGTATTAAAATTCAAGAAAATCGTAATAAAGTTCAAAAATTTCATGTTTCCTATTTTTGTTTTAAGGAGAGATCAGCAGTTTTTTTCTTTATGTAATTTTGTGTTAATAAAATGTATGGTGACTCATATTTTTTTTACTTTCATTTAAGGAGTATTACATTGTCTATTAAATACAATTTATTGCATTAACCTATCATTTTTAGTTTCCGAGATTTTTAACATTCTTTAAGTGACCCGGATTCATTGCTCTCGAGTGTGTTTAGTTTCTGAAGTAAGTAACGAAACAGCCAAGCCATACATTTTTACTGATGAATTTGTGAATTTAGGGTTGGTAGAGTTAGGCCGTGTAGATTCAGAAGTTTGGTTCTACATGAGATCTGATATCTTTTTCGTAGGCCAAACCATATTTGCTCGTTTTGGCAACACTTTACATGAAATGTTTTTGGTGGAATTTCAGTTCTTTTTGTAAGTTGCTAGCATCTTGGATTTGAATGACGTCACGTTATTATTCGAGTTGCTGTCAACGAGCCCTTTCATTTGAAATCCATATTGCAGAAGTGCATTCGAAATAACTGTTCCGCCATCTTGGATTTAGAATGACGTCACATTATTTATCGAGTTGTTCTCAACTAGCCCTTTCATTTGATATCCATATTGCAGAAGTGCATTAAAAATAACTATTCCGCCATCTTGGATTTAGAATGACGTCACATTATTCATCGAGTTGCTCTCAACGGGCCCTTTCACTTGATATCCATATTGTAGAAGTGCATTAAAAATAACTATTCCGCCATCTTAGATGGTCCGCCATATTGGATTCATAATGACGTCACATTATTTTTGAAGTTGCTCTCAACGAGTCCTATCATTTGATACCCATATTGTAGAAGTGCATTAGAAATAACTATTCCGCCATCTTAGTGTCTAAACACACTATGCCGAGGATACGCGACGGAAGTTCGGCATGATTACGCCTGCAATGCTATTTGAATTACTGGCGACACATTATGCCGAAATTACGTTGCGTTATAGCGTACAGCCGAACTTCAGTCGGGCGTAAGTTCAGCGGTAATTCGGCGGCAACGTATTCTGTATTTAACCACAGCTAACTCACTGTATAATAAGCAACTGAATTTCTGCCGCGTAAGTTCGGCACTTATGGTGTGTCATATCAGCCGAATACGTTGGAACGTAAAATCAGCCGCGGAACTTCGGTCGCGTACGTTCGGCATAGTGTGCTTAGACACTTAGATGGTTCGCCATATTGGATTTATAATTACCTCACATTATTTTTCGAGTTGCTCTCAATCAGCCCTTTCATTTGATACCCATATTGTAAAAGTTCATTAAAAACACCTATTCCGCCATCTTTAGATGGTCCGTCATATTGGATTTGGAAAGACGTCACGCACCTAATCGTGCATTGTAATCCTAACTTAACGTGTATACAGAATTTCAGCTCAATCGGTTGAAGATGTATACTTCAAAATTGAGTTCAATGATTCCACCCGAACATACACACATACATGACAAGATCCCCCCTCCACAATTTTAGGAGATGGTGGGTGGAGTATGTTTTTTTGTATACTGAACTTTGTTTACATACCGAATTTCAGCTCTCTAGCTCTTCAGGAAGTACCCTAACATTTTAAGGTCTCATACAAACTTCTACCCCCCATTTTAGGGGATGGGGGGCGAAAGTTATAGGTTTGTGAATTTTTTTGTTGGTTGTATACTAAACTTAGATTACATACCGAATTTCAGCTCTCTAGCACTTAGGAAGTAGCCAAACATTTTGATGATCATCAGTGTGTCAGTGACGAAATCCGTGTATTTTAGATATCAATAAAATCTAAAGTATTATAGCTATTTTATTGAGACTATTTTGCGAATATGAACTATCTGGTACATCGGAAACCAACTCTATAAGCCCGGTTTCCACCGCGAGCGGAACGGACCCATTAAGGACTCCGTTAAGCCATGTATTCACTGAGCAACAGTGTTTCGGATACACAGTTTCTGAAACATCACGTAAAGTGTTCTCCGCCGCAAGTGGGGAGCCCCGAAACATAATGTGCATCTGGACTGAGAGAGCGTTTTTTTTTTATTGTTGGATCAACTTGCCCGAAACATACCGATAAACACGTAGTGGTTACAGAAACAAAATTATATGTTTCTGAAACAAAATGATTTGTTTCAGAAACACGTAGATTTTGTTTCTGAAACAGAGTTTATAAACAATTGTTGCTCAGTGAATACGTGGCTTTAAACTCGCAAGCGTAAACTGCATACTTGTATTTCCATCAACAAAGAGTTTTTTAGTTCCCGGAGCGAGCTCATTTTTACTCTTTTCACCCGTTGAGTCATTAATGTGTCCGTTCCGCTCGCGGTGGAAACCGTGGCTTTAAGCCACGTATTCACTGAGCAACAATTGTTTATAAACTCTGTTTCAGAAACAAAATCTACGTGTTTCTGAAACAAATCATTTTGTTTCAGAAACATATAATTTTGTTTCTGTAACCACTACGTGTTTATCGGTATGTTTCGGGCAAGTTGATCCAACAATAAAAAAAAAACGGGCTCTCAGTCCAGATGCACATTATGTTTCGGGGCTCCCCACTTGCGGCGGAGAACACTTTACGTGATGTTTCATAAACTGTGTATCCGAAACACTGTTGCTCAGTGAATACATGGCTTTACTCTTTTCACCCGTTGAGTCATGAATGTGTCCGTTCCGCTCGCGGTGGAAACCGGGCTAAAGCCCGGTTTCCACTGCAAGCGGAGCGGACAAATTAATGACCCAGCGGGTGAAAAGAGTAAAAATGAGCTCGCTCTGGGAACGCAAAAACTTTTTGTTGGTGGAAATACAAGTATGCAGTTTGCGCTTGCGAGTTTAAAGGAGTCATTAATGTGTCCGTTCCGCTCGCGGTGGAAACCGGGCTTTATGAGAGTTCAAAAAAATGACGAAACACTTCGAGAAAAGGTAGGTAGTGCCCTTGCGCTTCGCTTGGCTCGTCTTGGCGGGGGCACTACCGTGCCCCCAGATCTAAATTCTAAGCGATCTAAAAAAAGTGTCCATGGAGTTTCTTGCCCGTTCTTCTCCATAGAGAGATCTACTTACTTATTGGAATGGGCATCTACAAACTTTTACAGTTTTTATGTCCTATGACTGAGACTGTAGCATGTAACGGTTTTATTAGGTAAGATGATACACTTTATTTAGAATATAAAATACATGAGCGATATAAAAACACAGTCCACAACACAGTCAGCACAATGCACAGTACAGCACTAGACCACTGGGTAAGGCCACAATAGCCTCAGCAGGCAGGAACCGCAGCAGGAAGGGGCCTCAGACAGGCAGGACCGCAGCAGGCAGGGGCTTCGGAAGGCGCAGTCCTCAGCAGCAGGGAGTCTCCGAGGGCAAGATCCTCCTCAGAGTGAAGAGCCTCAGAGGGTAAAAGCTTCCTCCGTTAGCTTTGGTGACTTCAGAGGGTAAGAGTTCCCTCAAATTAGTGCTTCAGAGGGCAAGATCCTCCTCAGCAAAACGCTGGATTATTATGAACAGTTATAGAATGAACCAAGGTCCTGGATAGAATGAACCAAAGGTCCTGGATAGTCCTCAATAGAATGAACCCGATTCCTTTGACGGCCTCGGCTTTTATAGGTGTCAGCTTGTTTTGAAAATCATCCTTCATTTCTGTTTTCAAATAGTTTCTTCGGATTCGGACAGATCAGACCAAGGAGGTCTGCGTGCGTTTACATTATGTAAAATTATGAATTGAGTAATTTAGTATAAACATTATTATAATAATCAAATTAGACTTTGTACAATATTTCAATGAAATCAAATAGATAAATTAAATTATATAAATCAAAATGTAGCATCATAGATTAATAAACTATAAGCCAAAACAGAAAGTAAAAATAAAAAGAAACTGACAGTTTGGCATTTGACATAAGTGTCACAAGAAAATTATCAAGTTAGTAAACAATAATTATAAAAACGATTATAAAAGGGATGATAAACAAGATGAATAGTATGATGAATGCCGTAAGTATTCATAAATACTATATTTCCCCAACGACCCCGAGAAAATTTTTGGCCTAGGACAAAAATTTTGTTAAGGTTAAAATATTACCACATTCACAAAACTCGCTTACCTCAATCAAACACACCGACATCTTACGTTAAGTGTCAGGTAGGATTCACATTCAATGATCACTACTCAACCTGATAAGTCAATAACTTTAAGGCTTGTTTTCGGAGTTGTAATCCGCTCGCGTCTAAAACCAATGATGAGATGAGATTTTAACAATGGCTTGTTTAAGGAGTTGTCATCCGCTCCAAAGACAGCTATGGTTTAGAGCCATAGTTATCGGACATGATGGGGTAGGCCATCATGCCGTAGTTACCATTGGGGTAGACCAATAGTAGAGAGGTTAACAAGGGCTTATTTAAGGAGTTGTCAGCCGCTCCAAAAGATACCTATGGTTTAGAGCCATAGGTATCGGTAATGATGGGGTAGGCCATCATACCCTAGAAGACTATTGGGGAAGACCAATAGAAAAGAAGTTAACAAGGGCTTATTTTTAACGGAGTTGTCAGCCGCTCCAAAAGATATCTATGGTTTAGAGCCATAGATATCGGTAATGATGGGGTAGGCCATCATACCGTAAAGACTATTGGGGAAGACCAATAGTATAAAAAAATGAATTGATGAATGAATAAAAAAGCCTTATAGAGTTTTAAAACCAAAACAACTCTATAAGGGAAAAAAGAAGAAAAGGGAAGAAGACAAGTATGAAGATATTTAAAAATCTTTATAAAAAGTAAATAGTCCGAAATTAAAAATCATTAAAAATGGTTCTATCCAGGGCTCAAAAGGGAGTGGATTTTTTTTAGAGGATAGTTTAGAAAACTCGAAAGAGTTTTTAAAGTAAGAGTTAAATTAGTACTTTATTTTGCCATGCAAAAACTTCCATAGCAAAAAGTCAACTCTATGGGCCTGTTGCCTGGCAACCAATGTCGATTAATAAATAAGTCAGAAAAATAAGAAAAATATTTCTCCACGATAAGACAATATTTTAGTATGAATTCCCAGATGATGGATAAGTACAAATAAATAAATTTAAGATTATTGTAAGAGTAATGTAGGTGAATAGGTTTTGTAAAAACGTCCACAGGATACTCTCCTGTTTCAGTCGTGAAGTGTCTCAACAACCAACTTGGGAATGCCCACGAATGGGTTAACACACCAAGCGGCCGTTGAGTACGAATACCCGAGGGTAAACGTTGTGGTGTGCAAGTCTGTAGGGATGTAGTGTAAAAATGTTTTTGTTAGGAGTTAAGTAGATATGTGAGAATGAACGACTACAGGATATTGTCCAATAGCCGCCGTAGAGTAACCAATCTCCAACCTTGGTTGTGCCCACAAGTGGGTTAACACTCCCAAGAGGCCGAAAGGGTGCCAATTATCTTTCGATAACGGAATGTGTGAGGGGTGTAGTAGTATAATATAATAAGTAAATAGATAAGTAAAGTATGAGGTGGATGAAATGATGAAAAATACGCTTGCCAAATATTTACTCACTTGTGGAAGTGGAATTTAGAATTTAGGGAGGGGTGGGTTAGTACCTAAGGGCGCCAATCTGTAACAGTTTAATAAGCTAGTATGATACACTTTATTTAAAATATAAAATACATGAGCGATATAAAAACACAGTCCACAACACAGTCCACAACACAGTCAGCACAATGCACAGTACAGCACTAGACCACTGGGTAAGGCCACAATAGCCTCAGCAGGCAGGAACCGCAGCAGGAAGGGGCCTCAGACAGGCAGGACCGCAGCAGGCAGGGGCCTCGGAAGGCGCAGTCCTCAGCAGCAGGGAGTCTCCGAGGGCAAGATCCTCCTCAGAGTGTAAGAGCCTCAGCCTCTTCAGTAGCCTTCAACAGCAGAGAGTCCCAGAGGGCAAGATCCTCAGAGTGAAGAGCCTCAGAGGGTAAAAGCTTCCTCCGTTAGTTTTGGTGACTTCAGAGGGTAAGAGTTCCCTCAGATTAGTGCCTCAGAGGGAAGCTTCCTCGTAAGACTGGATAGAAGTCTGAGATCGAAAGCACCCAGAGTCCGGGATAGAATGAACCAAGGTCCTGGATAGAATGAACCAAAGGTCCTGGATAGAATGAACCAAAGGTCCTGGATAGAATGAACCAAAGGTCCTGGATAGAATGAACCCGATTCCTTTGACGGCCTCGGCTTTTATAGGTGTCAGCTTGTTTTGAAAATCATCCTTCATTTCTGTTTTCAAATAGTTTCTTCGGATTCGGACAGATCAGACGAAGGAGGTCTGCGTGCGTTTACATTATGTAAAATTTTGAATTGAGTAATTTAATACAAACATTATTATAATAATTAAATTAGACTTTGTACAATATTTCAATGAAATCAAATAGATAAATTAAATTATATAAATCAAAATGTAGCATCATAGATTAATAAGCTATAAGCCAAAACAGAAAGTAAAAATAAAAAGAAACTGACAGTTTGGCATTTGACATAAGTGTCAAGAAAATTATCAACTAAAAATATTAATGAAAGCATGAAAAATACAATGAATAGGATGATGTAAGGCGTAAGTATAAATAAATACTATAAGCACCATAACTTTTTAGTGTTTAATTATGTACATTTATATATTTTGTCCATGACAATTTAAAAGTGTGCCTGTAAATGCTTTGATTTGATACAAACCACTTCACAATAATTCTGTAGGATGAAAAGTGGAAAGCTATACCTACCTATCTAAGAAAAAAAAATTCTGTAAAAAAAAGAATTACTATGACTTCGACTTCCTCTTTCACTGACTTCGACTTTCTCTTTGACTGATTTCGAATTCCTCTTTGATGCCGGCTCCAGACTATTGCCGTGAACACCCGGGAACAGGCGCGAACGAGAATGTGGATGGTTTTCGCGGGGTTCAAAGGGTTCGCGCCTCCTTCGCGCGATGTTCACGCGTACACATCCACATTCACGGGCCCGTGAACTTAATAAATTAATTACTATTTCTTATTGTTAATGTAATTATATATTTTTTAATGAAACTCTGCTAACTGTGTGTTCATAGAAAGTCTGAAATGGATTTTATATAATTCATAAAGACAGTTTTAATCATATTCCTACAAAGTAATTTCAGCAAACAAAGTTATTGCAGCAACAGCATCTACGTCTATTTCACGGCAGGTTTCACAAACGACTGAGAGCATCCCGATAGTGTGGAGGGCACGAATTGTGCCGTGAATCACGCATTGCACGCCGAGTATTCACGGCACTAATGTGGAGCAGCCATGACTGATTTCGAACCAGTACGGTCAAAGTATAAACACGGTACGGTTGGCTCAATGAAGAATGGTAATTGGGGCGAGTTTCATGAGAAACTGGCTGTACTGCTGGATCGTGTTTTTTTCAAATTAAAGGCAAATGTTACAAAAATGAACAATTTATTTATAAAATACAGTAGTACATTATGTGCAGACTTGTGAAGAGCCTCGTCTAGGAGCGCAGGTAGTGGCGCGGCGTGTAGATGCGCGTGAGGTCGCGCTCGCTCATGGTGGGCACGCGCGGCTTCAGCTCGGGGATGATGGCGCTGCCGAGCACCGACAAACCGTTACTCCCCCTGCACACATCAACGATAACCGTTACCACTTGGGAATCCAATCCCGCATCTACAACATTATTTTTTGTTTATGCGAAACCCGATACACCTTTCCAATATTTTTGTGTAAAGAAACTATGTACTTACAAAATTTTAAAACCGTACCTATCATAAAAATCACAATGTTATAAGCTTGTATATTACCTGGTTGTCCAATGTCCGTTTAAAAACATGCTCATTTCGCGGTACACCCGCGTACACTTGAAATAAATGCTTTGATTTTGATTTTAAACCGCGTCTCCTGTGTTATTCACTTGTGATAATAGTTTGGCAATAGGTACCTAACCGTACGGTGATTGTATTGTACTTAACACGTTCCCTGCGCCATCACTTTCAAAGAACTTGCAGCTGGTGCGTTGGAGACCTAAAAGATCTCGAAACTAATCTACCTTTTGGTGCGTTTGAGACCTAATCAGTCTCCTAAAGATACAGTTTTGAAAATAATTTATATCTTCCAAAAAAACAATCAAATATATTTTGAAGTTTTTGTGGGTGAAAGATAGCCTATTGCTTTATATTTTGCTAGGTTCGCACGCAGTTATGACATTTGAATAAACTACAAATACCAAAAAAAAATATGATATCGATTGTATCTCGTACCGCAACCGAAGATAGTTCAATATGTGTAGTAAGTAGTGATGGGAATAAAATAATATCTCAGTTGTCGATTGAAAAAGTTTCATTTTCTTTTTAGGTGCGTCAAATATTTCATAATCAGAATTACTGTCATTATTTATTAGCCAATGGGGGCAAAGAACATTTTCCAAAAAAAATATTTTACTGGACGATGCAGCAGTATAATCCGGCGTTGATTTTTTGTTAGAAATCTCACCAAAATAGATTTTTTACACTTTTTTCTTTTAAAAGCACTCATTGTATAACAAAAATGATAATCAACACGTAGGTTTATACGCGAATGTTATTTCGCAAACGTGCGCGCGACATCCCACGTCGATGCTAGGACAACACTAAAACGAGTCACCTTCCCTCTCTTGCGTCTACGAGGCTTACGATTCCACGAGTACCGACATATCTCCTAACGCAAGGAATGAAAATAATTACAGTACTGTGAGGGACCTAATCCATCTCTAATTTCTTTTTTAATGTCCTTGAATTCAGCTTTAAGTAGGAAGCAAATATGTATATTTGTCCTACTCATACCTAAAGAACTTTACACGTTAGATCCTCCCGCAAGGAGTGAAACAACACGATTATGTTCAACGCACAATACAAAAGTCCTGCAAGAGATCTGATAGATCTCGTAATGCAACGAACGTGTTAACTGGTAATAAAATTTAATTAAAATATTATTGAAAAAAAAAAAATAACATGGTGTAAAAATTATTGGAATCATCAGGTTTCGCATATACTAAAAATAATGTTATAAGTCCCACAAGCCCGTGGGATTGAGTTTTTTTTAATTGTTTTTTTTTGGGTGTGACTATTGAAAAAAATATGTAAGTATATTCATTAGGAATAAGCACAGTTATTTGGTACCATTCAACAAAATAGTTTTTTCGTACCCCTTGCTCAAAAAAGTGACATTCTATGCCCCAAAAAGCGTACATAACAATAGTCATTTTTAATCTGTTAAAAACAGGGAAAGAAAGTTGTACAGCTTGACATAAAAATGTAGAAAACCGGAAGTCGCCACTGTCTTCGCGCTACCAGCACTTTGAATGATTTTATTTTATTTTCTTTCACTTATCACGTTAGTTTTGTGGCACAATAATAAATCTAACAAACCTGCGGTCTTTGTTTACATCAAATATCAAAGATTTTAAAACGCTGTCAGAAATAAAAATTTTAGTTCCGTTTCAATCCGTTCTGGCCAAGCTGTACTGAATTTCATTCATCCTCTAGGGAGAGAATGTGATTTAAATTTGGAATACTTACCGATACTGAACTACATCAGTCTATCTTTACAACATTGAGTTTGTATATAAAGCATTATACAACTGTTTGAAAAAGGAATACGCATTTATTATGCAGTTATGATTATTCTATAAAATTACGAATACCGAAGAGGCCGTATGAGCTTGATGCCTTTGCTTTTCCGACAAAAAATATTAGTAGAGGAATTTGCCGCATTTTGTTTTCTTCAAATACATAAACGTTAAGTTTATTTTAATTTATTTTTATAAATAAGTTAATGTTAAATGTTAATGCTTAATAATGCTTATCTCATATTGTGCTCATTTTTTCGCAAATGGTAAGAAAAGTAGATTATTTTCCTCGGTGATAAAGCTGTCTTAGTCTTGGGTGAACTTAAATCCCTCGCAACACTCAGGAGGCCCCTCGCTACGCTCGGGAGTAAACCTCGTGTCCTTCGTTAAGCTCGCGATTTAAATCGTCACCCGCGACAGAAGACACTGCTTTATCCCCTTGGTTAATAATCTACTATTTCATCCCCCATCTCGGAAAGAGTATGGCGCGTTTTTAACCGACGAAAAAAAAAGGATTATGGAGGTTCTCAATTCGACATGTATATTTTTTTTTTTATGTATGACCACGCATAACTTTTCCTAACGTGGTCCGATTTCAAAAATTCTTTTTTTGTTGGAAAGAGTATATCTCAAAGTTGGTCCCATTTAAAGTTCAAAACTAAAATCGGCCTCCAAGGGTAGAAAAAAAGGAATTAATTGTCAATCTTCCCACAGAATTTTCAATTATGAACCGATTCTGTTGAAGTAAAGGTAACAATTGTAGTTCTGAGGACATTATTATATAGCAGAGATGTGGAGAACATAACATGATGCCGTCACCGTCATCAGATCAACTCCAGATCCCTGTTATTTTGTGAAGTCAGTCCCAAGAGTTCCTTAACAGTTAACAGCTATATCGTGTTCGGGCTTATTTCACTCAGCTAGATGAGAACTTTAGACCTAGCTGAGGTATCATTGCCATCGAGGGTCTGAGGATGGTGACGGATAGCAGGGGCAAGAGGTCCTCAACAGTTAACAGCACCTTTATCGTGTTTGGGCTAATTTCAATAGTCTTGATGAAAACTTTATACCTAGCTGGGGTATAATTGTCATCGAGGGTCTGAGGATGGTGACCAGTTAACAGCAAGTAAGTAGGTATTATATCGTATTTGGGCTCATTTCACTCATGTTGATGAGAACTTTAGACGTAGCTGGGGTATGACAGTCGTTAAGAGTTTGAGAATGAAGACAGAAAGCAGGTGTAGGACTAGGAGGTCGTCAATAGTTAGCAAAAAAAAAATATATAAAAAAATATTATATTTTTTTAGTTACAGAAATTGACACGAAATAGGAAACTCAAAAGTAAAAAATTAAACCTTTTAAAAAAAAACATTAAACCGACGAAACATCGAACTGATAAGCAAAAAATAAATTTTGAGGCGGCGCCAAAGCAACAATCAACGAATAGCTACGACGAGCTATTCAACCACGACATGCTATACAACGAGCTATTCTGCTCTTCAAATAGTTAATTTATATGTTTGTTTGTTTGGCGCCGCCTCAAAATTTATTTTTTGCTTTTCAGTTCGATGTTTCGTCGGTTTAATTTTATTTTTAAAAAGGTTTTAAAAACGTGGTGTACATAGGCTCTTATAGGTTCTCCTACGCTTTTCAACCTATACGTGAACGATCTGGAGGCCAATCGCGCTAATCTGAAACGTCTGCAAACGTATACGATAACGTTATGGTTCGATTGCGTTGCGACAGTGGTTAGGTTTCGATTCACCTACATTCTGAGTTTGGTATTGCGTTATAAGTTCAAACGCTAACCAAAGTTGGAACGTTTCTACATCGTATTCATGAGATTTCTCCAATA
Organism: Agrotis clavis; assembly: GCA_954870645.1. Classification (NCBI taxonomy): domain Eukaryota; kingdom Metazoa; phylum Arthropoda; class Insecta; order Lepidoptera; family Noctuidae; genus Agrotis; species Agrotis clavis. The sequence continues at coordinate 21,870,743 of OX940938.1, read as the reverse complement.
AATCTATGTAGGATTGTAGGCGTACATGGTAATGTTGTTATTTTTGCAAGATTTTCACTCAGAATCACTTCACAACAAAGACACTCCAACGATGCAATAACGATCCTAAAAAAGTAGCGTCCCATCAACTTTACGTTTGACAGTGGTTACGTTCCAGCTACTCGCGGTGCGTCTCAACTTGCTGTCAAAATTTTAGCGCGATACGAAATGGTTGATGACTTCCAGCCTCCCGAACAAGCCGGTTTCCGAAAAGGTTTTAGTACTATAGACCACATACACACGCTCCGCCAGATTATACAGAAGACAGAGGAGTATAATCGGCCATTGTGTTTAGCGTTTGTGGACTATGAAAAAGCCTTCGATTCAATCGAAACCTGGGCAGTATTGCAGTCCCTCCAACGATGTCATATCGACTATAGGTATATCGAAGTGTTGAAGTGTTTGTATAGGAACGCCACCATGTCCATCCGACTTCAGGAAGAGAGCACGAAACCAATGCAATTGCAGAAAGGCGTGAGACAGGGAGACGTTATTTCTCCGAAACTGTTCACGAACGCGTTGGAGGACGTTTTCAAGCTCTTGGAATGGAACGGACTCGGCATCAACATTAATGGCGAATACATCACTCACCTTCGTTTTGCCGATGATATAGTCATCATGGCAGAATCGTTGGAGCACCTCAATGCTATGCTCAGCGACCTCAGTATCGTTTCCCAACGGGTCGGCCTTAAAATGAACATGGACAAGACGAAAGTCATGTCGAATGTCCATGTGGCACCCGTACCGGTTGTTGTTGGGAACGATACTCTCGAAGTTGTAGACCATTATACTTACCTTGGACAGATTGTTCAGTTAGGTAGGTCCAACTTCGAGAAAGAGGTCGCCCGAAGAATCCAACTCGGATGGGCAGCGTTTGGGAAGCTACGTGATATCTTCTCATCGAGAATCCCACAGTGTCTCAAGACAAGGGTGTTTAACCAGTGTGTGTTGCCAGTGATGATTTATGGCTCTGAAACGTGGTCTCTGACTGCTGGCCTTTTAGAGAGACTGAGAGTCACTCAACGAGCAATGGAAAGAGCTATGCTCGGAGTTTCTTTGCGGGATAAAATCCGGAACATGGATATTCGGCGAAGAACCAGAGTCACCGACATAGCTCATAAAATTTGCAAGTTGAAGTGGCAATGGGCAGGCCACATCGCTCGTAGAACTGACAACCGATGGGGAAGAAAAGTTCTCGAGTGGCGACCACGGACCGGAAGGCGCAGCGTAGGCAGGCCTCCCACTAGGTGGACCGACGACATCGTGAGGGTCGCGGGCAACGGATGGATGCAAGTGGCGAATTGTCGTTCGGCGTGGCGGTCTAAGGGGGAGGCCTATGTTCAGCAGTGGACGTCTTCCGGCTGATGATGATGATGATGACGAAATGGTCAAAATGTTGTGTTATGGCAGCGGTTCAGTCGCGATTTAGTTGAAAAAAAAAAGCGCGATTGGGCTCCTGATTGGCGCGCTTAGCAGCATGCGTGTCGGATGTCATATTGATGGTTTATGTTCCATAACATTAGCTAGCGGATGACATGGTGATAAAAAGTTACGTGTTGCAGTCGAGTGCAAAGAGTTTTCACCTCGTGCTCTTTTGATTCCGTCGCTATCGCTCAGGATTTTTGAATATACGCTCTAATTTTTGATTTTTTTCTTCGCGGGGCTCCTATTTCTGCTTCTGCGTGCAAAGTTTAAAGTAAACTAACACGAAGGAAGAAGAAGAGCGTCGAACCTAACCTGTCCGTGTCGGGGTATCCCAAATCCCCGTTAATAGGTACTAAATTTTTCTAATAACAATAGCAATCGTGAATGCAAAAAATCACAGGCCAAAGGATTAGCCAGTGATCAAAGAAAATAGTTTAAACGTTAAATTATATTTTTCAAACGTTAACATAATGATTTTCGCTTAAATAAACGTTATCCTACTAATATTATAAAGGCGAAAGTTTGTAAGTATGGATGTATGGATGTTTGTTACTCTTTCACGCAAAAACCACTGAACGGATTTGGCTTAAATTTGGTATACAGATAGTTTATAACCTGGATTAACACATAGGATAGTTTTTATCCCGATTTTATGTTCCCGTGGGATAATTTTCGAGTTGCAGCGGGTGAAACCGCTGACAACAGCTAGTATCAAATAAAATTATATGAAATGAGTTTAAGAGTACCTAACACAAACATTATGTGTAAAGAAATTAAGTACCTACCTATATCAAATCATAAAAAAGTGTTTTTTTTTCGTTCAAACAATTTGTATGAAAAAATGTTTTGCCAAATTCGACCAATTTCCGCCGTCACGATTTTTTTCTTGTGATACAATGAAATGATCCTTACATGAAACAGAGTCGAACGGCACTAAAAAAAAATTGTCCTATTTCACTAGTTTCTGTGGACAACGCACACTAAGAGCTAAAGTTTCCTAAGAAAGTTTTCCCGTTTCTCTATGGATTCGGATTTCTCCGATTTGGCCATTTAAAAAAAAAACACCCTGTATTTAGTTGTTATCTCTTGTAAGTTTTAGAGATTTTGTAGTTGTACACCGTGACTTTTTAGTCGTCTTACAAAAGCCTAGACTAGAACACGTTTATAATAAAAGATACGTATTTAAAAGATTTAAAAATTTTAAAAATAAAATTTTAATTCTCTATTATGACGCAAGGCGTAGTTAGAAACACCCTTGTCTCATAGAAAATGGAGATGGAATGATCTGCCCGAGTATTGCGCTATAGTATGTACCATTTAACATGGCAATAGAGGTCATTCACTCCCTCCTACCAAGTTTTTCATCACTAAGCGATAATGACACTTATTGTTACCTAAAACTACTAATAAGCGATAGTTGCTTCTATCGCTACAGTATCGTGGTACCAGCCTGCTTGACATACAGGGGTTGTGAATCTTGTGTTGCTCTAATTCAAAATTATTATTTTTTATTTCTAGAAATCAATTTGTGTGCTTATAAATTTACGCGTGACGTAAAAAATGTTCCACTGTGTGTGACGGATTTAATGGATGTAGTGATAGGTAACGGCCCTTTTCCCGTCATATGTATTTTCGTCCGCGCGCGGATCATACTTAGTAGATTTTCAAAGTCGATTGTATGTTTGTTCACGATTATCTCGCGTTTGTCTGAACCGATTTTCATGCGGTTTACGGAAAAATGTTTATTACAGTCTAGGGAAGGTTTTAACATATAATAATAATGGATGTCTTGTGACGTTGCCCGCATAGATCCGTTTTTGTTGCTCGCTTGGATATAAATTTTTAAAGTTGCCGATTATACGAAGATTTTTGTTGAATGTCTGAACTAAAAAGGGTAAAATAAAAACTTTTTTAAAAAAAGTACCGACTTCAAAAACAAATACAAAAAAGTGTAAAATAACTTTTCTTTCGGAAGTCGGTGGCAATAGTCAATGACATAAAAAAAGCCACCGACTTCCGAAAGAAAAGTTATTTTACACTTTTTTGTATTTGTTTTTGAAGTCGGTACTTTAAAAAAAAAAGTTTTATTAATACTAAGGGTACAACGGCGGTCTTATCGCTAATATCGATATTTTCCAGACAATTATGATGGACTTGAAGAACTTTAAAAAAAAATGAGGGTAGACAGTGATGCACATCAAATAATAGATAACCGATAATATAAATACAATACTCACAAACATTAATAATAAAATAAAATACACATACATACATAAATATAAATATGTATTATTAGAGAGAAAGGAAATGATTTAAGACTAAGCTTTTAAAAGAAACCAGTGACTTGGCTTGTCTTACTGATACAAGCAATGCATTCCACAAACGACAGCCTGGACTGTGAAAGAATCATCATAAAAAAATGTGAAAATAATCAAATGTATATAATTATGTATATACAACGTGTAACGTTAATAGCGCAAAACCTCTCGTGGAGTAACTCAGCCCATGTTGCTGAACAATGTTTGTTCAAAAATTTTTGGAAAAAAAAATGATTTTTCATACTGCTCGATCATTTTCTCATTTTTTATGAAAAATCTTTTTTTTTTCCAAAAGTTTTAGTAATTGCCGATTTATCAAAATCATCAACTTTTTGGAGAACGTTTGGTCTACTCCTTTTACCTTCAGGTTGCGTTATTTTATGAGTATTTCTGTATACCCGATTCACGTAATACCCGATATATCGATCTCTCAACACAAGACAAGATCATGGTTAGTTAAATATTTATCCTCGGGCTTTGTGTTTTGGACATATTTAAAAATATTAATAATCATAAGACGTTCTCCGCTGGTGAGAATCGTCTTCTGTCTTTTTGCTGGCGGCGATGTGAACGGTATCGATTCCGAACCTTCTTGAGGTTGGAATATGTTTGGACGACGACGGCGTTTACTGGTTTCACCAGTAGATTGTCCAGCTTCTGGTTCCATGCTTCTTTACAAGCAACAAATAAAGTAACAATAACAACACAGAACACAAAAACAAAACTGTAACAAACTCAACAACGATAGAAATTATAGCACAGACCCAAAGAGATTTAAAAGAACCTATAGAGCGGGCATTGGGAAAATTGTCATACAAAATTATTGATGCCGTGTGTCAGTAGCACAATCTAGCGTTGTTGCATAGCAACGCGACTACTAGACTGAGCGACTTTCTTCGTGATGTCCCGTCTATTGCTCGTATTTAGTTTAATGTCTTTGCACAGACCGAACGCAAGCGAACTTCCACACGGAATGTTAAATCTAAATGGCGGCTGCTGCCGGGGGTGCTGCACCCCTGACGCGATGACCTCGTAAAACAAAAACGACATAAGATCAAAATTAGCATTTTCTGTGATGAAATAGTTTTTGTAATTTATGTTAGGAAAAATAAGGTGTTTTTACCATCCTGATATCAAAAGAATATTAATACACATATATCCATACAATATGCACTAACTTTATATTTACTCAGTATTGTATTATAGGTTAATGCAAAATTATATGATGCGTAATAATATATTTACTTTTGTTAAATTGTCTCAGTGTGATAAACTTGTGTAAAAACGAAAATACAATATTTAAAAAAAAATATTTCGTAGGGTACGTTTACTAGATTTTCTATTATTTTGGGTTGTGCATTGTGTTGTTTTTGTGGTAATTTTTTATGTATTATGAGACTCAAGCAATGTCAGTTTTGCGACTGTTTGCGACAGATTTGTACGGGTGAAGAGGAAGTATCGCTAATATTGAGATATCGGGATGAAAGTCGGAGCAATGACCGCTTTTGCCGTGTTAAATGGCACATACTATAGGTAGGTATACTCTATAGTTTGATACGTTTACATTTTAACAGGGTGTTTCATATTTCTAATTTGCCGATTTATTAAAAATAAAAATTAATAGATACTATCGATTAAAAAAATAAAACTTGCCTACAGGTATTTTAGGTCGGATACATTAAGTGGACCCCTTTTGTAAGACGACTAAAAAGTCACGGAGTATATGAGATTTTGTAGATATTACATCCCATTTTTTTACCGAAACTACAAGCTTGCTAATTGCAAGCTGCATATCGACCCTGGGAAGCGATTTTGTCGTATCTCGCAAAATGGTTTTTTTTAAATTAATATTTGAATTCAGAAAAAAATACTGTGTCGGACAGTCGGGACAGTCTGATCGTCTGATCCATGTTTTCCTATGAGGTTTTTTTTATGATACGACGTGGACTTTTTCTTAACTTTTTTAAGAAAACATACTTACTTCAAAATGCTGTAAGTAGGTACCATAAAATCAGCTATTTTACAAAAACAAATAGATACAACAAAATCAACATTATAATGGCCGTCTAAAATTTTAATACCATTTTGTAACTACCGAGATACAGCAATATTGATGATTCAAATTGCAATAACTCGCAAAAACTCATATTATACCTACGGTTATACCAACTTTAGAACACTATCTTTAGTGTTATCTAAAGTTTGTTTTTTAATCTCGTAGACCAAATTGACAAAATGATAATGTTAAAACTGACATAAATTCTATTGAAATTCGTGTCAGTTTGCCATTTGCACCTGTCAATTCAGTCTACGAGATTAAAAAACGACGTTTAATAAATTTCAATAAGTAGGTATAAGAAATATGTTATTTATGAGTTATGAATTTTTTAAATATTTTTTTGGCTCTGGTGAAGTCTGGTGTAAAGTTCCACTTTTCGAGATACTACAAGATTGCTTTCTTGCGTCGATATTTGCATAAGCTGCATTGCTATACTTTACCTAGCCTAATATATTACGAAAACAGGAGCTCTCGGTTACGCACCCCGCAATTGTTGTGGTAATACCCCTCTGAAGAGCGGCTACAGGGCAGCCACTGTCCTCAGGTTCTCACCGGACACATTAGTTGTGGGAGGTTACAATATCAGATCGCCCGGGCATTACCACAGAGTGCACCTTAGCTCTAAGGTCTAAGGTCTTCTGGCTTGGGTGATATTGACGGATGACTTCCGAAATCATTATGAAACTGACTAGATCATTGCTAATGATGAACTCGGTGGAGTCGTGAGGTGCAGACATGAGCGATGTACCTGATGGGCGCGGCCTCGGCGTCTGGCAGCCAGCAGTGCAGGGAGTACCCCCGACGCGTCTGAAACAACCGCCTTCTGGGTGTAAATGCTTGCCAACGAGCAGCCGACCACTCGCGAGCGTGCGCCGCGAGCAGCGCGTCTGCATACGAGGGTTGTACCTTGACGGAGCTCTTGAGCTTGCTGCGCGACGCGCGGTACGTCTCCACGTCGGGGAGCGGCTCGCCCGACTTCTTCGAGCTCTTGGAGGCAAGAATGGAAGAGTCTGTCATACAAACCAAAACATTTCATTGGGCTGGTTAACATGCTGTTAAGCAAATAATGAGCTGTAAACAATGATTCTCTCCCTGCCTATATAGCGGCTCACCACTCTGAGGCAGAAAAACACACCACGTTGTTTTTTTTTTTTTTTTAGCGTGGTAAAATCATCAAATGAGTCCTCCGGCCCCGGGCAGGGCGGGAGGGACTGTCAGACTTCTACTGACTAAAATCCACGGTGTCCTTCAATAGCCTGTTACGTTCCGGGGTCACGGTAAGGAAATAATCCCGCGACCACTCGTATTATACCTACTAATATTATAAAGATGTACCTAATATTTGTTTAGATTTGTATGGGGTAATCTCCGAGACTAAAGATTCAATTATATTTTTTATGGTCTAAAGCACATCTAAAGGAGATTGTCGGAAACCTTGTCACAGTTTTCCTTATTTGTGTGTATTGTGTATTTCCGTACAGTAGGTATGTCAGTGCGGTATGTTTCTTATTTGACCGTACAGTATGTCAGTGCGGTATGTGTCTTATTTGCCAGCAACATGTTGACAGCAACCCCACTACTTTGTTGCAAATTAAATGTTTACCAAGAATACGGGGCTTTACTTTGCGCTCACTTGAGTCTTGAGTGAAGCGCGCTCGTGAACGTTCTAGGGTAAATACGCTAAATGTCGGCCCCCTTACGGTTTTTCTGTTTTGGGATCGGTCTGGAACCATCAATTTGCAACGAAAGGATAGCTTCCAGTGTGGTTTTGGATAGTTTGATAAACCTATTTCATGTTTATGGGCCTAAGGTTCACATTTCTACTACAAGTAAAAAGTACTAAGGTTTAGATGCGTCGAGAACGAAAAAACCCTAAAGTCGGCCATTCACGGCCCATGGTCGGTCGCGTTTTTCCCAATGTCGGCCGGGTAGAGGGTGTTTTAAATTAAGACAGACAAATATTATTAATATGATTTATTTTGGCAGGAGTCTCACTAAGTATACATTATTAATCGAATTTTGTTTAATAGTAGGTAAAGTATTTTTTTTAATGCACTTAAATAATGTTAGGTAAAGTTGCGATCGTAACTAGGTACATAGGTAATTTTCTGTTTCCGTAAAGGCCCTTGATCTCCCTGCTCTGTCATTGTAGTACCTTAAATTAAAATCATTAATTCTAAATGCAGCTTTTTGTGACATGCAGGTTAATTAATGAATGAAAGATTCACGACCAACCATTTATATTTTTTAAGCTAATTAACATGGTTTTATTAGGTAGCAAGTTCCAAAGAGCAATTTTTATCTTATATTCCCAAACCGTAATAAGCTATCATAAATGTTTCCAAATGTATCCTCCCATTTAAACGTAACTCTTAATATTATTAATAAATTAAATTGTACAATGAACATTTAATTTGAGAAAATAATAAAAAGCAATCAGCCTGTATAGTTGGGCTCGAATTCGAGGCTGGTCGACATTACGATCTTTAATATTTCTAAAGCCGGCCCCTATTTCATGTACACTATTTCTCGAGATTCAACTTATATCACCCCGGCCGGTATTTGGCGATTAAACGTAAAATAGATTTATTTGCCTATATGCGTTGCAGATTCTCATAGTAAGCCAATGGAATTAGTACAATTGGAATTTATAAAACAGACTGCATTTACTTTAAGTCGACCATGGCCGAGAATCCGGTTTTAACTCAAAATTGGTAGTCTATTGGCGGCCTCCTATTTTTCTTTTAAAACAATTCGTTAAACATTGAAAAAACTGTCTCAAAATATAGTAAAAATTACTAATTACTGATAATAAAGCTTAAAACAATAAAAAAGGAATGTTTTACCGTTCTAATATCAATCCCCGAAGTGTGGGTATTCACAGCAAGTAAGGTACTTTCAATATGAACTTGACGCTTCGACGGCGCAATCGCTGCTGAAGCTCAGTGTGCGAAGAGTGAGTGTCGTAATCGGAAAGTAACGGTTTGTACATATAGAGTATGAACTAAGGTGCTAATTCGAGTGGCAAAGGGGTTTGAAGATTTTACTATGGAGCGTGGCATACCTACTGCCGCCATTTTGATTTTTTTTCAAAATCGCGGCCAGCCATGAAACCTTTATAAATCGATAGCTGACATCAATAACAACAAAAAATATTATGACACCAACCCTCGTAAAGTTTCCGGTTTCTGAGATATAAAGTTTTAAAGTTGACCATATTAATTCGGAATAACAAAGGCTTAATATATTTTTATAAAATATTTTAGTAATTGATAGAATAGTAGTAGAATGTGCCAGCTGCTTCTCTTCCGGCAGACCGTAAAAGTCGGTCGAGGGATAGGGCAAAATGTAAGATCCATAGCCCCTCAGCTTAAAACTCTTTCAATGGGCAGCAGCGTTGGAAGACTAATAAGCTGAAATAAATGTGCTCGCCAACCCGCCTGCCAAGCGTGGCGAGTATGGCAATAACCATCCAATGGAAAATCCTTGGGTGAGGCCTTATTCCAGTAGCGGACTTTCTACGGCTGTTATGATGATGATATGCCTCATGATGTTTCTGCTTACTGTGGCCATCACAGCAATATATCTGGATAGAAGCAATATGTTCTTTAATTTGTATCGAGACGAGCGTGTCATATTTTGCATAGATATTTTGATGATACAACTGTAATTTAGTATACAAACTTCGTCATAGTCGTCCCACTTCTTGTGTATTGTTTCTACAACTCAATACGGCACAATTAGGCATTTTTTACTTTTTGTATTACCTCTGACTGCGAGAATATTCGAGCGCGGACTCATTAAAAGAAATCAAAATATCTCCTTTTTTTACACGCGAAGTAAATACACTTCCGGTACAAGCCAATCCAAGTCTGTAGTGGTCATAATTGTTGATGATAGGGATACAATGTAACGGCTAAGTTATGGCTTCAGGTACAAACAAGAAAATTCGATATTTAAAAATGTGGCAAAATCTATCCATCCCAACGAAAATTGCAAAAAGTAAAGGTGACATGCCATGGTTATATTTATCCTACTAATATTATAAAGGCGAAAGTTTGTATGTATGGATGTATGGATGTTTGTTACTCTTTCACGCAAAAACCACTGAACGGATTTGGCTAAAATTTGGTATACAGATAGTTTATAACCTGGATTAACACATAGGATAGTTTTTATCCCGATTTTATGTTCCCGTGGGATAATTTTCGAGTTGCAGCGGGTGAAACCGCTGGCAACAGCTAGTCAATAAAATATAATACATCATACATTTCAAAGGTGCGAGCGAGACACCTACAATGCAGGCGGGTGAGGCGAGTTGATTTTAACATCTTGATACATTTTTAACATCTTGATACATTCGAACACATACACTAGCTTAGAATTGTGAATGTCACGTGATTAACTTTCACGGTTATTATCTCGGAAACCGGAAACTTTACGCGGGTTGTTGTCATAATATTTTTTGTTGGCATTAATGTCAGCTAACGATTTATAAAGGTTTCATAGCTGGCCGCGATTTTGAAAAAAAATCAAAATGGCGGCGGTAGGTATGCCACAAATCTTCAAACCCCTTTGTCACTTCATTACGTTTTAAATGAACGCAAGCTGAAAATGTGCAGAGGGCCGAAGTTTGGGGAGGGGCCGACGTATGGCGTATTTACCCTATAATAAATTAACTGTGTGCTTAGTGCGAGTTTTTTTTACGTTGACGCGATAGTAACGTTTAACCGCGTTTGGCGCTCTCATTGGTTGAGAGTTCTCACGACCTTCCAGCGGGCCAATAGGAGCGCCAAACGCGGTTAAACGTTACCATCGCGTCAACGTAAAAAAACTCGCACTAAGCACACTGGTACCTGTGCTGGTACTAGGTAGTGAAAACGAGTAATACCGAGCGCCTCTTTCTTCATGGTGAGCGTCAATTTGCTGGAGTCGGAGCGCGCTAGTCTTGCGAACGTAGCCGGCTCGGCGGGCGGCAGGGGGGGCGCGCCCCGGCCCGCGCCGCGCGCCCCCGCTCCCCGCGACACTCGCGCCGAGCACGCACACGTGGCGCAGTGCCGACACGTGCAATCCTAACAAAATTCCACAAAAATAAATACCTAGTACATTGTTCCAGGGATGAAAGTGATTTATTTAGTCTCGAGCTTTGATCCCGAGACGGGGTACACGCTGTAAGGGCGCTAATTTATTCAAACCGAGGTTAATAATGTGCTTTGCATTACGAATACTTACTAGGAAATGTTAGTTATTATAGATCTGCAAGACTCGAATCGTCTCGCGCACCCAGTTGTTTTATGGCGGCTCCACATTAGTGCCGCGAATTCTCGGCGCAATACTGACACTGATCGGGGAACAGGCGCGAACGCGCGTGAACCCCGCGAAAACCATCCACGTTCTCGTTCGCGCCTGTTCACGGGGCTTCACGGCACTAATGCGGAGCCGCTATTAAGGTCGTTCCGTGATTTCGTGCAAAAAGCAATTCCAATTAATTCTTACCCATGAGACAATTTTTTGCTTAGAGGATAAAGACATAAAAAAAGTTGTATTGCTAAGATTACGTACCTACCTAACTATTTCTTAAATATAAAAATGAAAAACTGTCTGTAAAATAATTCCTCTCAGTTTCCAGATAGGGACTTCGTTTGATCTTTCGATGTTTATTTTTCTACATTCGTAATTATGACTTTAATTAATACGCTATATTAAAGCTAAAGGCCTGAACTATAATTTCTAATACGTATCAAATCTAAATACGTAAAAACCTCATTTTTAAAATTGTCACAATAAAACTTCATAACATCCGTACACAGGAACTTCTTAATTTAAGCGATTACGAGACGGTTTCCTATTATGGTTTCCATCTTAACGTGTTTATAGTGGTCAGTCGACCATGCCACCATGGTAACAGAGACACTCGTCTCTGTTCGAAATAGAACGTTCATAAATAATCTATCTATCTTCTATCTATCTATCTATCTATCTATCTATATCTTCTATCTATCTATCTATACTTATAATAAATCTGTAGAGAGATCAATTCTGTACATGAAATATATTTCCAAAATAACTATCAGGGGGTGATTAGGGATCGATACTGATGCCAAAAATGCAATTAAAAAAATTATTGTCTGTCTGTCTGTCTGTCTGTCTGTCTGTCTGTCTGTCTGTCTGTATAACCGTTATAGAAACAAAAACTACTCGACGGATTTTGACGAAACTTGGTACAATTATTTTTCATACTCCTGGGCAGGTTATAGAATACTTTTCATAACGCTACAATCAATAGGAGCAGAGCAGTGAAGGTAAATGTTAGGAAAACGGGAGAAGTTACTCCATGCACGCTAATCTTCGGAACTACTGGACGGGTTTGATTGTTTTTTTTTTATGTATAGCTATTAAGTCTGGGCAACATATAGGCAAAAATTTATCTTGGAAACTTGAAGACCTGATGCAGAACTGCAATAGATCAGCTAAACTATAAGAGATACATAAATAGCGCAACAGCAAAAAATGTTTCACGTGATGAGCACTTTCTGCTGAGAAAATATATTTGAAGATATGGAACACCTGATGTGGAACTCCAAGAGCCCAGCTAAACTATTACATATACAATAATGACGTCTTAGCAAGAGATGTTCAGCCTGATGAGCACTCCCTGTTGTCGTATAAAAACTGAAGATCTGGAACACCTGATGTGGAACTCCAAGAGCCCAGCTACACTATTACATATACAGTAATAACGTCTTAGCAAGAGTTGTTCAGCCTGATGAGCACTCCCTGTTGTCGTATAAAAACTGAAGATCTGGAACACCTGATGTGGAACTCCAAGAGCCCAGCTACACTATTACATATACAGTAATAACGTCTTAGCAAGAGTTGTTCAGCCTAATGAGCATTCTCTGTTGACGTATGAAAATTGAGATCTGGAACAACTGATGTGGAATTCCAAGAGCCCAGCTACACTATAACATAAATATGAATAATATCTTAGCAAGAGTTGTCTAATCTGATGGGCATTTCCTGATGACTTACAAAAATTAAGGATCTGGAACGTCTGGAATCGGCATGCGCGTCCCGTTGTTTTCACGTCCCCAGGCTCTAAGAATTCGACATCAGACGTTTCAGATCTTCGATTTTGACGACCCCATTGTCGCTGGCATAAGCAACAGGATCCGCGTACGAAGTCGCTGGCAGAAGCTAGTATTATTAATAATGTTATGAACGTTCTTCGAACTGTAACCAGTGTTTCGTCCACAAATCAGCTTATCACCTTCCTTCAATTTCACAAGGCAATTTAAAAAGTAATTTATTAAATGTTATGAAAAATATTTAGTTTTAATTCCGAGACAAAAATCCAGGCTTGTTGCAGGATGCAATCCCACCCTATGCAGTCATGCATATGCACATGCAGCAAAGGACCCACTCTCCCGCCCACATGCATATGCACAAGTGCAAGAAATAGAAGAACATGCCATGCAATCAAACCTATACTCGACACGTGTTTCGCCCGTCCACGGGGCATCCTCAGGAGATGTTGACTCGACAAGCGCTCGGCTTCGAGGCCGAGCGCTTGTCGAGTCAACATCTCCTGCAACAAGCCTGGATTTTTGTCGCGGAATTAAAACTACATAATTATTTTTCATAACATTTAATGTCATGGATTTCCGCAAAGTAACGCCTGATTCCATAATTTATTTTAAGTAATTTATTATAAATACTTATCATGTACCTATATCTCTAAAACCCATATTGGTCCTGTTTTAAAATCAATTTTTAAATGTATTCTGCAACGAAGCCATCAATCAAAATTGTGATTTTTTTCATTCATTTCTTCTACATTACCATCCGTTCCATCCGTTTTTTTGCGAGAAGGTAATAAACAGTTTTGGAAGGAAATGAAGACTTAATATTTTTATTTGAAAATAATTGTATTTCAGTATATCCAGGGATTTAAGGGAGACCAAACCCGATCCAAAATATAGTATGGTCTGAAAACTTTCAGACAATACGATAGAAACACAAACCACGTTGACAAGGAGCTGTATGGGTTGTAATGACAGTCCATACCTACAGCTTCATTACCATCCACCATTTCAAAAAGTAAATGATATTATAAAAAAGTGCCTTCCACTTTTTATGAAAGAGCCGCCGATTTAAACGCGAAATAATAAAAACCGGCCAAGTGCGTGTCGGGCCACGCACAGTGTAGGGTTCCGTAGTTGCCCATCAAAATACTTATGCGAACTAACTAAACTGATTCGTTGAATTTAATTTTAAAAAGAAGAATTTTCAAAATCGGTCCAGGCGTCTTTTAGAAATCGGGGAAAACATAAAAAAAAGATTACGACAAATTTAGAAACTCCTCCTTTTTTTGAAGTTAGTTAAAAATAGTTGACAATAGAAACCTACCTATCCCCAAAACATACTTACCCACCTATTGTAGCTGTAAAAAAAAAATTGGCAAACTTACATTTGCTGTTGAAGAACATGTTCCCCGATACATTTTGTTTAGGAAAATATGTTATCCAAGTACGTTTTATAAGTTGGTCGACTATTACTCGTAAACTTGTAAAGCCTACTTAGTCATGATAATTTTCTTTTAAATTTCGTTATTGTTGTTACTATTGTGAATTTTTTCACACCCCCAAACATAACCGTTTAGCTGGTAGAGGGGGGACACTCGAGTCGAGCAAAAATTAGCACTTTAAAGCTTAATATTTCACAAACGAATCTTTTTATCAAAAAATTGTTAATGGAAACTACCACTAACTTTTTAAAGGCCTATTTAATGATACCCCACACTAAGGGGTACGCGTGAAAAAAAAAACATCCCCACTTTACGTGTACAGGAGGTACCCTAAAAAAAAATATTTTACGAGATTTTATTTTACGAGATTTTATTTTACCACTTCGACAGACGGACGGACGGACATGGCGAAACTATAAGGGTTCCTTGTGGACTACGGAACCCTAAAAAACTAAGTATTTTTTTTTATTCCTCGGATCTTCGCAATTTGCACGAAACGACGGAATCACCCTTTACCACAGCCTTTACCGACATCGACATCAAGACGTTTCAGATCTTCGATTTTGATGACCACGTTGTCTATGGCATAAGCTACAGGATTCGCGTACGAAGTCGGGGCAGAAGTTAGTTTGTTTATAAAGATCGTATGTAATGTTGTTTAGTAGTGTGTGGCACCTGGCAGGGACCCGCGGCGGCCGCGTGCGCGTCGTATGCGTCGTGGGCGTCGTGCGACTCGTGCGGGAAGCGCAGGCGCATCTCGACGTCGGCGGGTAGCGTGGCGCGGCAGGAGCCCGCCACCGTCACCGACCAGCCGCCTGTCACACACCGTTAATAACACCTTATAACTGGGATAAGTCTACACAGGCTGAATTTTCCAACTGGGATAGCTAAATCCGAAAATATGAGGAATAGCGAAAATAATGCAGGGAATCGAGGTTGAATATTTTGATGAAAACTAAAACTGCATCATCTGGGGGTACGGCAGTGCTCCCGTCAAGACGAGCCAAGCGAAGCGCAAGGGCACTACTTACCTACCTTTTCTCGAAGTGTTTCGTCGTTTTTTTGAACCCTCGTAGAGTTGGTTTCCGATGTACCAGATAGTTCATATTCACAAGATATGATGCCAATAATAGACTCATTATGCATACAATAGAATAGCTCTAATACTTTAGATTTTATTGATATCTAAAATACACGGATTTCGTCACTGATACACTGATATACTGACACACTGATGATCATCAAAATGTTTGGCTACTTCCTGAAGTGCTAGAGAGCTTAAATTCGGAAAAATTCATAAACCTATAACTTTCGTACCCCATCCCCTAAATGGGGTGGAAGTTAGTAGACCTTAAAATGTTAGGGTGTAATGATCCATGTGATATGGTTACTTGCTTCAGTCCTAGATGGACGACATTGATCCAAGACATGAAAAACTACGTACGAAAATGTGAAGTGTGTGCCAAATACAAGCACTCACAATGTAAGCCATCGGGGCTAATGGGGAAGCAACGAGAGGTCACAGAACCCTTTCAAATCATTTCTATGGACTTGATGGGGCCCTTTCCGAAATCCAAGCGTGGGAACACCATGCTACTGGTTATAACATGCTGGTTCAGTAAGTTCTGTTTTCTGTATCCACTTAGGAATGGAAAAGCATCGAGTATAACTCAAATACTGGAGGAACATTTGTTTTTAATCTTCGGCACTCCTACTGTAATAGTTTGTGACAATGGGAAACAGTTTGTATCCAATGAGTTTAAGGACCTCACTTCAGGGTACGGTGTAAAACTATGGTATACTCCTTACTACCATCCTCAGGCCAATCCCACTGAGCGGGTGAACAAAGTCGTTGGCTCGGCAATAGCTTCCTACGTTGAAGAAAATCACAAAGAGTGGGACAAGTATATACCGCACATAGGCCTGTTGGTCTAGTAGTTAGTGACCCTGACTGCTATGCCGGAGGTCGTGGGTTCGATTCCCACCCAGAACAAATGTTTGTGTGATGAGCACGATCATTTGTTCTGTGTCTGGGTGTAATTTATCTATATTACGTATGTATTTAGAAATATATAAGTATGTTTATCAGTTGTCTAGTACCCATAACACAAGCTCTGCTTAGCTTGGGACTAGATGGCGTTGTGTGATAGTTGTGGAATATTATTATTATTAGGACATGCGATCAATACATCGGTTCATGAAGTGACAGGAAAGACACCTGCCTATTTGCTCTTCGGGCGTGAGGCAAACATTCAAGACTTAGACCCTATAGCTTTGAACCAGATGAACCAATAACCTTCAACAAAGAAAAATTTGAAAGCAACATGGTCTTCAGGAGCAAGATTTACGACGAGGTTTGTGAGAGGATACGCCAATCACATGATACCAATAGCGAACACTATGACAAGAGACGTCGCATATGTGATTATAAAGTTGGGGATCTGGTCTGGAAACGCACTAAATTCTTGTCTAATGCTAACAAGGCCTTTATGTCTAAATTGGCTCCCAAGTTTGAGAAAGCAGTAATAGCTGAGAAAATAGCAAGCGACGTTTACAGACTAAAAAGCTTCAGAGGCAAAGATTTAGGGAAATGGCACTCTTGTGACCTTAAACGTTTGATTTGAATCCGGTTGGATTCTTAAGAGGAGAGGGGATATTGTAATGATCCATGTGATATGGTTACTTGCTTCAGTCCTAGATGGCGTTACTAGGCTCATCAAAGCTTATAATTTGACACAATTTGTACGGTTGACTAATGAGGGTGGCAGTAGAACAATTTTACTGGGATGTCAATCGGAAAAAAAAAGAGACAAAGGCTAACGGTTGCTCCGTGATTAAATTAAAAGATTTCGGGAATTAAGGCCATCCTTGTTTGTAATCACTCCAGAATTTTGAGTCACCATCACAGTGATCGTTGGTGCAATATTTATTGTGAATTTGTGTGCGGAAGTAACGGGGTAAGTGCTTGTGTCTTTTAACGAAGTGTAGGCTGTCTATTGGAGAGGTTTTTGCAAGGCTGATTGTTCTCTTTGTCCTCAGCTTGCAGAAACGCCCATATCGCCCAGGCTCATTGATTAATAACGCAGATTAATATTCGGATCCGAGGCGTAAAGCGTCGTGTTAACTTATTGTGGAACAACAGCGACATATTCGCCACGGTCATCAAGGAACCGGCTGATCTCGGGGCATAACGCTCCGCCTCACAATTTTTGAACCTGAGTTCGATTCTGCCTTGAACATTATCTCTTTTGTGTTTTTCTTATTTTATTTTTGTACGCAACTAATTAGAACAAAAAATTATTGTTTCCTTTCTTTTGTTCCGCCAATTTACTTTATTTATAGCTATAGAGGTGAACATTTAGTCACATGGACTGAGCCGGTAACTATAGATAGTACCTAATTAAATCTTGTAATCTACCTGTTTGTCTTTCATTATCAGTTCCTTTGGAACCCTGGTCATTACATTCTGTTCATTACAAGGGTACTTCCTGAAGTGCTAGAAAGCCGAAATTTGGTATGTAAACAAAGTTCAGTATACAAAAAAACATCCCCCATCCCCTGAAATTGAGGGGAGGGGGGGAGTGGAACTTACCATGTATGTACGTTTGTTCGGGTGGAATCTTTAAACTAACAAAGCCTAATTTAATTACCGTCACAATGCGAGAGACGCACCAACATTTGCTCCAGTAGTACGTAGTCGACAATTAATACTTTGCTAAAGGTGAGCTGTGAGTGTGCATAATTATATCCGTTACCTGGTGGCTGCTGGTCGAGCAGTTCGGGGTCGTGCGCGGGCGGTGCGGGCGGCGCGGCGCGCGGCTGGTCGCGGCGGCGCGCGGCGCGGCGGGCGCGGCCCTGCGACAGCCACTTGGGCGCCAGCGAGCACAGCAGGCTGCCACCAGACTCGCTACTGTCGCTGGAACTTGCGCCGCTGTCGCCGCCGCCCTTGAACTCCGGCAGCTTTACGGAGGGTGCATGAATTACTTCATCGTCACTTTTTTCAAGAGAAAATCTTCGAGGTTTTCGTTTATCGATGTGGGAGATGTCGTCCGGGGAGCGATCTGAAGGCTGGTCGGTGTGCGGGGCGGGTACGCGCTCGTCGGTCGGAGAGCGCGCTCGGGGCGCGCGGCGGGGCCTAGGCGGCCGTCCAGCGCGCTCACTTCGTTCCGCGCGCTCACTTCGTTCCGCGCGCTCAGCGATCTCGGGGCGGCCGCCGCGCTCAGCACGTGCTCGCGTGTCCTGAGTGCGCTCTTGCTGGGTGACCACTGACCTGCGCGGCTGTCCTTTATCAGACTCTGCCCTTTCTTTGTAACCTTCGCGTGAATAAAACAACATTTAAAATGTTAAATATTTTAATATTCAAAGTCTGGTTTACATTAAATGCTCTCCTATCATAACTCGTAAATAAATGATTGTGTCTACAACAACGGGTGCCACTCGCGAGTGCTGGCGAGATGTCGTGCAGCGCGGAGTGCTCCCTCCTCTCAGCAGTTGATACGCATCTACGTAACAAGTGTAACAACAACTAGGTATTGAATTATAATTATGTAAACTTAATTTATTTGGTGCTGGAGTATTCTGGTGATAAGAATAAAACTACGAGACGTTGGTCGTCTAGCAGGTGTGGAGCTAACACAAGCGTCGCGTGTGTGGAGCGTGAGTGGCGGGTGGCGCTACTCGACGGGCACGGAGGAAGCGGTGCGGTGCTGCAGCAGCGGCGGTGCGCACGAGACCGACAGAGAGATACCTTCGTCGAGGGGCGTGCGCGCTGCGGGCCGCGTGAACCCCAGCCAGGCGCGGCCCCGCGGCGCCGGCCCGCGCTTGCCCGCCTGCCCCACCTCCCCCCTCACCCCATCCTCTGTCGCTGAATGTCGCATAGGGCTGGTCGCCGCTGATTTACTACCAGGGGAAGTCATCGTTGTTTGGTTCTTGGACCTCAGCGCCCGCTTGTCTCCGTCGCTGTCCGTTATAGGAGAGGTGCCTGCACTTCTCATGTGACACCGTTTGGGTAAATCAGGCTGAGGCTTCAGATTGTTTGGCGGGTTGACACAGGCGAGAGAAGATAGTGGAGAGGTGGGGGGCGCGTCGTTGCAATCGACGTCGGGAGACTCGCGGTACTGGTCGGCGACATCAGGCGCGGAAGCGCGGCGATTGTGATTAAAGTCCTCGGTGCCGGAGTCGAGGCTGAGGCTACTGCGCTCTTCGGGAATGATGTCGAACGTCTGCTTGAAACGTAGCGAGTTGGAGCGCGAGCGCGGCTCGGCGTGCGGCACGGAGGCGCGGCGTGGCGCGGCGGGGGGCTCCTCGAGCGCGCACAGCAGCATGTCTGCGATCAGACGGTTAGTGTTGCCGTTGCGCTCGACTCGCATGGAGCTGCGCCGGCTGTTACTCTTGTTCGAATCGTTGGGCTTTTGAAGTTTTTCGTAAATTGGGACAGGAATGCGTGACTTTTTGTTTTTGATGCAATTATTTTGATTTTCGTCGGAAGTTGTAGTTTCTGGTGAGCTCTGTGAACCGTTAACGTATTCTAATATTTCTAAGATTTCGATACATTTGTTACCGTCGTGTATTTCAGACTTTTGGTATATCCTTTTAGCTGCTCGGTCGTCAGAAGCAACCGTGGGTCGCGTCACAAACGACAGTTTTCCGCGTATTTGGTGCCGCTCACCCTTGTGCTTCCTCGAATCATACGAGTCGTATTGAGTGATATTGTTTTTTAAAGATTTTAATGGATCTCTGTCGTCGATCTGCTCGAGCTCTTTCTTCCAAGTCCGCTTGGCTACGTTGTCGTCAGACTTGGAGGGGACCATCCTAGTCGGCCGGTGTTTGATACGCATGCACTTGTACTCGTCCTGCGCGATCTTGTTGATGACGTCATCGATGAGCGCGTTGACGATGGCGACGCACTCGCGCTCCACGTCGCGGCGCGTGCGGCCGTGCTCGTCGTGCCGCCGTTCGGCATCGCGGTCTCGCAGGCGCTGCTTACCGCGCGTTCGTCGCGCACACTCCATGCGCATTTCTCTCTTGCGATGTCGCCGGTAAAGTCTCTGTTTTATTTTCTCGGGCATCCGGTCGGCGACCTTGACGTTTTCTTTATCACAGTCACATTCATTATCTTTTATTTTAATAAAAAAAGCTTCACCCTTATCCTTGGGCGCCATCACTTGTTCGTTGCGAGCGTTCTCTGGCAGTAAGTCGAGGACATCTATAGCGGAGCGCACGAGCTCGCCCCGCCGCCCTGTGAAGCCCCGGCGCAGCAGCACGGAGCGCGGCGAGTTGGGGTCATCGAGGCTGTCCACGAGACTGGTGCAGTCGGAGCCCATCAGGTCCGCGTCGTCGGAAGAGGAGGTGTTGACCTCCATGGAGTCAGTGTGCGGGAAGGCGGACAGGCGCGGCACCACGGGCTGCTCGTGCACATCGGGGTAGTAGCTGCCGGCGCCGACGCCGCTGATGATCTCGTACTCCCCGCGCGCCAGTCCGCTCTCAGCCATCGCACCGGGCTCGCTTTCGTTGTCAATGAACACGTCCGTCACATTAGATATCTCGATGTGTGATATTTCTGGCATCGTCTTGCCGGAGTAGTCGGTATCTGGGTCCAGGTTGTGTAATTCGTCCTGGAACAGTTTCTGTATCTGCTGCAGCACGGCTTGGTTGACGTTGTCGTGCTGCAAGTCGAAGGACTCGCACGGACAGAGGCCCGGGGAGCCGGCCGACGTCAGGTTGTTGTTGGACTCGACGCTGTGCGCCTCGTCGCGGATGGCGAGCACTTCGTGCGCGTCGTGCACATCTTGCGGGTTGTTGCAGCAATCCTTGCGCTCCTCGTTGATGCACAGCTCCTCGTTACCAAAAATGATCTGGTTGTTGGAAGTGGGGCTTAAGTGTACTATCGTGTTAACTCCTGTGTTTTGTAGCTTTACTTTTATTTCTTTTTCGACGATACTAATTTTTCTATCGTTTCCCATGGAAGCATTCATGCACTCCAATTGATCCGTTAATGAATTGAGGCTCTCCACTAAGATGTTTGATACGTACTCGTCTATATTTATATTTTGAGCGCACTTTTGACTCACAATGGGAGCTCTCAACTGTTGCGTCGTTTTGTCCGGCGGGAGCGCGTGCGCGTTGACAGCCGGCGCCGAGCTGATGCTGAGCGTCTCCGACACCACGATCTCCAGCAGCTCGTACGAGGGCGCGTGGATGGTGAGCGGCTTGTCGTAGGGAACGGCGTCGTTGTCGTCGCGCAGCAGGGAAGCGGAGCGCGCAGAAACGCGCCCGGCGATGTGGGCGCTGCACGTCAATTGTGCGCTCTCCTTGGTCGTGGGGTACGACGCTGAGCACGAATCGGACGAGTCGGACAGCGAGCGCGCCTCACTGAGCGCGAATGGCGCCGAAGGTTCACTCGTAACGTTCGCATCTTCCGCCGTTGGTGATTTATATTCTAGCGTAGTCATGTCTGATGATTGTCGCTCTGAGTATTGCGCGAATGCATTTCCCTCGCCCGTCATATCAAACTTGGAACCGTCGCTATCAGTGAACGCGTCCGTCACCGTCTCTAGATAAGACGACGAGGGCTCATATACATGAGAACGATATGTCGAGTCTGAGAGGTCCTTAGAAGCGCGAGGCACGCGCGACTCTTCAGCACGGTCGAAGCTGTTTTTCATGGCGGCTCGCAACATCTCGTCGCTACCGCGGAAGTCCCGAGAGGAGTCCAGACGCTGGCGCTTGGGCGTAGCCCAGCCTGCGGCAGCGTGGGAGTAGCGCGAAGACAGGCTGGACAGCGGCCGTAGCTCGGAGCGACTGCCGTCCAGCGAGCGCGTCTCGCGGCCGCCGGGCTCGCCGCAGCAGCAGCAGGCGCGGCCCGCCTCGCACGGCCGGCCCCACATGCGCCGCATCAGCGCTGATTTGCGCATAAGCTCGCGGTCCCGCCGCGCGAACCGGTGTGGTGAGTCGCTGGGTGAATCGCTACAGTCACGCGGCGGCGATGCCGACGCAACCGAGCGGTTTGTCGGCGGCGCGCTCTCCTCCGAATCAGACCTCAGCTGCGCTAGACGATACCTGCAATTTTATAAAAAACAAATGAAAAGCTGTACCTACTGGTCACGATTCTAGACGTGATCGGCTCATGTCTACAAGTAGCGGTAGAGAACTCACTTTCTCATGATAGTCTCGGGGACGGAGTAGCGGCGGCGCAGCAGGCCGGGGGAGGCGCCGGGGCGCGGCGGCAGCTCAGCGGCGGCGCGCTCCATGGCGGCGGGAGGAGCGGGCGCGGCGGCGGGGGGCTCGCACTCACACGCCACGCACGAGCGGTGCACCGGCCGACTGGAAGTAATACGAAACTAGGCATCAGCAAAAATTAGAATAGAAGAATAGAATAGAATCGAAAAACATTTAAGTATTTGATAATGTCCACACCAAAAGCCCCGCACAGTGACAGACGGACGAGGGTAGGCAATTAGCAATAAATTAAGTACTTAATATTATAAACATTGAAGATTGTGTGCAAAAGAAAATTCTAAATTACAAAATAATTGTGGGTACAGTAATTTTTTTACTTCTTGTGTATCATTACATAGCATTTTATTAATTCGTTAGCATAAGCATTTATAGTTATTGTAGTGCGAATATCATTGAAATATAATTGAGTACACATTCGGCCGTTTTACTGTAAACACCTTGGTAATAAGCAATTATTATTTTATCAAGACGTCAGCAAGAACAGTTTGTCTTCCATCGAAACAATCAAGTGTTTTATCAAGCAAGAACCCCTACATATGGTCCTTCGAGCGTAAGTGTTGTGTTCCTTATTTTTCTCGTGTGGTTGCGAATCGGTTCGGTCGGCCTCCCACAAGCGGGTCTCACTGACACGAATTGAGAAGGCGCATAAGATCACACGGGAAGATATCAGGGCACTCACACTGAACAAGTGACTAGAGCAAGCAGTCCAAGAATACAAGCAGCATCAAGGCGAACATCAAGTAATCATATTGGCAACAAGGCCTCATCAAGTACATCAATTAAAGCTAGCTAGCAACCCAAAACAAAGATCGATCTACAGCAAGTATCAAGCAAGTTGACGGCGATAGTACTCCACAAATCAGCAGGGAAAATCACTACAGTTATTTGATTATCCTATTTTATCAAGAATCAAGATGGAAGACCTACTTCAAAAGCAACATGTTGCCGTCAGTGGCATGCGACAACTTTGGACCAATTTCAAGAAAGATGGTCAAGATCGCAAAACTACAGAATACATCAAGAAAAGAATTGAAACTCTGAACAGCTATTGGAACGAGTTTCAGAAAAATCATGAAACGCTGTGCATGTACGAAGACAAGACGCATGACTATTTTATCGGAAACCACTATGAAGAAACCAAGGCGTTTTACTTGGAAGTTAGAGAATCAATTCAGAGAGCAGGTTTGATCAAGCCACCGCTGTTCAGCTGCCAACAACCAGGTGCTGCGGCCACGGAAGGCAGAACAACCCCGGTGAGTCCAATGCCAATACCGGAGTATACCACTCGGGGAACTGATAGCAAATTTGATGAAAAGTTACGTAAACAAGGTAGTAATTTCAAAGCCTTTGCTCGTTTCATAACGAATATAGATTTGTCGGCAGTAGAAGAAAAATGGGAGTTTGAAGACATTTTGAAAACTCTTGAAGCACGTTGGAAAGCCATCGATGACCTGCATTGGAAAATAGACAGTGAATTTGATGAAACAGACGCAAATTACGAAACTTCATACACGCAACAGGAGCAAATGTATCTTAAGATCAAGAAAGAAATAAACCGTAAATTATGGTCTGTATCGCATCGAGAAAAGTCTACGCCGCAACTGGATATTCCTATATTTAACGGAAATTACCAAAACTGGGTTTCGTTCAAGGACCTGTTCACCGAGGCCATTCATGGCAACCCATGTTTATCTGCAGCACAAAAAATGCAGTTCCTGAAGAGCAAGATTAAAGGTGAACCAGAACGCCTGATACAACATCTTCCGATTAGTTCGGATAACTATAAATTACGTGCTGGGAAATATTGAACCACCGTTATAACAACAAGAAACTCATTTTCTCCACTCATAAATATGAGCACCTTAATGAATATCCCAGTTATGCAACAAGCGACATCAAATCACATCAAACGCATTCATGACGTAGCAACCGAGTGCCTGAATTGAAAAGAATTTAGGTATCAACATTGACACCTGGGACCCAATAATAGTACACCTGCTCACGCAAAAAATGGATTCGGAAACTCTAAATGAATATTTTAATTCTCTGAAACAACCAAGAGAACTACCTTCTTTGAAGGAATATCTGGAATTTTTGGAAAACAAGTTCACCACGATGGAGTCCGCACGTCGCAAACAAGATGCGACACAAAAATCAAATTCCCCTTCAAGTTCAGGGAACTCAAGAGCAAGTCAAGGTAAACAGTACTACGTGAGCAACAAAACTACGTCACAGAAGCCTACATCCATCCGTTGTCCAGTATGCAACGACCATCACGGCATATATTTTTGCAAGGAATTCAGAGCAATGGCACCAGAGCTGAAAAGAAAAACAATAACACAACTTCATTTTTGTGCAAATTGCCTGTACAACCACAATGAAAAAAAATGCACGTCAAGTAAACGTTGCCAAAAGTGCAAAGGGCAACATAATACTTTGCTTCACGATGTTTTTACAAACGCTAATACGACGCATAGCGCATTCGGCCCCGTGCTGTCTGAACAAGAGTCAAGTCACGCGGCTCACGTTGCACAGCAAAAGCTTGCGTCGACAGTTATTTTAGCAACCGCAATTATCAAGGTGTCAGGAGCTGATGGGATGAAAAGAACAATGCGAGCCCTTATCGACCAAGGGTCACAAATTTCGCTAATCACCGAAAACGCAGCGCAACAGCTAGGGTTGCCCCGGCAGAAATGTTTTTTTTTTTTTTTTTTTTTTTTTTTTTTTTTTCCAACATCTTGCGATCGGCCGCGTAGGCCCTTAACAGATTTGTTGTAGGAGTTCGTTGGCAGGAGAGACTGTTCCTCCAGTGAGGAAACCGTCTCATATTATTTTAGGAGTTGTTACTGGACAAGATCCCATATGTGTTGTCTTTTAAGCCTTCTGACTTTTATTGGTTCCCATAACGCTGTTGCTAGGTTGTTGGCGTGAGCTTTTATACGGTCCTTGTAAGCTTTTGTTCTATGTTCGACTTCCTCCTTAACAGGTGTAATTTCTGTGTACTCATGTAATTCACTGGTTTTGATAAATAGCGGTGCATCAGTTATCATTTTGAGTGCTTTATTCTGGAACCGTTGTATGATCTCCACATTAGAATTTTTTGCTGATCCCCACAACTCAATGCCATAAGTCCAAACTGGCTTGAGTATAGTTTTATAGATAAGTATCTTATTTTCTATGGTGACGTGTGATCTTCTGCCTATCAGCCAATTTAGGCTTCGGAGCCGTATATTTAACTCGTCTCGCTTTTTTATAATATGGGTTCTCCATGTTTGCTTCCTGTCAAGATGCATGCCTAAATATTTTGCTGAATCTTGATGGGGTAGTATGTCATTACCAAGTTTAATTGGGGGGCAGTTGTCCTTTCTCAAAGTAAACGTGACATGCACCGATTTGTTGGAGCTGGCCTTGATGCGCCACCTTTCCATCCATTTGTTAACTTTATCTAGGTGGTTTTGCAGCACCAAAGACGCTACACTGGCGTTTTCATGGTTGCAGAGCGCAGCGGTGTCATCAGCAAATGTGGCAGATAGGATATTTTCGGTTGTCGGTATATCTGCAGTGTACATAAGATATAGAGTGGGGCCCAATATGGAACCCTGCGGTACCCCGGCTTTAATATCTCGGAAGGCAGAGTAGGTGTCATTGATTTTGACTCTGAATATTCTATCTTCCAAATAAGACTTTAGGAGCAGGTACATGTTATGAGGAAGTTGGTTCTTCATTTTGAACAGCAGGCCCAAGTGCCAAACCTTGTCAAATGCCTGTTGTACGTCGAGAAAAACAGCAGAGCAGTACTGCTTTTTCTCGAGGGCTTCTCTTATTTTATTAACTACACGGTGGACTTGTTCTATGGTGGAATGGCCAATTCTGAAACCAAACTGGTGTTGGGGGATGGTGTCATTTTCGTTGAGTACTCGTGTTAGCCTTCGTAGGATTATCCTTTCAAATAATTTTGATAGTGTTGGCAACAGACTAATTGGTCTGTAAGAAGATACAAGATGCGGAGGTTTGCCAGGCTTCGGAATCATAATAATTTCTGATATTTTCCATATCATCGGAACATAACCAATCCTCATTATAGAATTAAAAAGGTGTGTAATGCCAACAACGGCTACTTTAGGTAGTTGCCGTAAGATTTCAGCTGTTATCAGGCAGAAACCAGGAGCCTTATTCAACTCGAGTTGTTTTATTTCTCTTAGGACTTCGCGGGGTGAGCAGCTTTGCATTGGGAGACATAGTTGTAGATCAGTTCCCAAGTAGTCTTTTATTTCTTTTTCGGTTTCTATATCACCGTCATTCGGAGTGAAAACTCCTTGTAAGAATTGTCCAAAAGCCTCGGCCCGTTCCTTATCGGTTCTAGCCCAGGAGTTGTTGTTTTTTATAGGATATTGGGCAATGTGAGGGGCTACCCTACTACTTTTTACAGCATTCCAAAGTGAATATTCGTTTTTAGCTTGGGGATTCAAGTTTGATAATTTATTCCGTAAGCTTTCCTCTTCAATATCTTTAAGGTACTGCTTTAGTTCAGCAGTAGCTTTGTTAAATGCTCTTTTGTCTTGAGAATGACGGCTACAATGCCAAACTCTTCTGAGTCGTCGCTTTTCCAGGATCTTTGCTTTAATGTCCTCTGGTACATTCCTACCAGGCTGTTTCAACACGTCAGCCGGTGTAGATTTCCATGCGGCTGCTTGTATAAGGTTTGTCAGAGCCACTGCATACTTCTCAATGTCATTTTTTGTTTTAAGTGCTACTTTCAAGTTGAGATTTTGATTTATGTAGTACCTAAATGCTTCCCAATCGGTTTTTTTGGTGTACAGTCGTTCTTTTACTGGTCTTTCCATAATGGTGGTACTGATTGTGGCAATAACTGGAGTGTGGTCTGAGCTACTGTCCAGAGAAGATTGCACACTTAAGTAATGGTTTGACAATCCTTTATACACGAAGAAATCTAGAAGGTCCGGTGCTTTATTGGGGTCTGTAGGCCAATACGAGGGTTCACTTGCACTTAGTACATATAATTTATTTATGTCTAGGCTTCTTTTCATTTCTCGACCTCTGGGCAAAGTAAGTCTCGATCCCCAGTAGACGTTTTTGGCGTTCCAGTCCCCTCCACATATAAATCTATGTCCAAGGGTTTTGAAGAAAGTTGTAAATGATTCTTCCTTTATGGTGTGCTTTGGTGGACAGTATACAGCCGATAATGTTATAGTTCCTCGTTTATCGTGCACCATTACTGTAGTTGCTTGCAATGGCTCTGTTTTATATTCGGGGAGAATCTCGTGTTTGATATGTTTTTTTATAATTATAGCTGTGCCTGCATGAGCCGTTCCGTCCGGGTGGGACGTCCAATATATGTTGTAATTTTTGAACTTTGTATTGTGATTTGAAGTTAAATGTGCCTCAGATACTAAGAGTACGTCAATATGTTGATGTTCCAATAGAGTTTGTATGTCATATTTGTGTTTAATCAACCCATTCGTGTTCCACGTTGCTACTTTCAGAGTGGCCATTTCAATGGACGATTTTGTTGATTACTGTTGTGAGAAGGTTCATCATTGTTGACATTTGTTCCAATAGTTTATCTAGCTTTATAGCTTGTTGTGTGAGGAGTTTTTCTAAATTGTTATCAGATGTTGAGGGATGTTCTTTCAAGGTGTCTGCATAGGATCTAGGTTCTCTCGATCTATCGAAGATTTGGTATTGTTGTTGGTATTGGTGTAATTCTTTGGTAGTATTTGTCTGTCTTTCGATATTTATTTTATTTTGCGTGGTGGTGTTAGATGTAGGAGCTCTTATTGGTTTTTGCACGCCTGTTTTTCTGGATAGTATTTCTTTGTACACCTCACATCCTTTGTAGTTGGCTGGGTGTGCACCTTCGCATAACGCACAGGTGGCGGGGGAGTTCCGGTCTTTTTTAGGGCAATCGGATGTTTTGTGGTCTTGTGCGCACTTAACGCAGCGATATGGCCGCATACAATAATTTTTTTGAATGCCCGTATTGTTGACATCTTTGGCATTGAGGTATTGTATTTCTTTTCTTAGGCTCTTCGATTATAACAATTTGATTGTTGATAGATTTTATTAATTTAGCAGCATTGTTGTTTTGGCTAGCCTCAAGATTAACAAAGAATGTCGATGTTGGTTTTTTTTCTGGGCCATACTTTACATTAATAATTTCTCCTTGTACTTTATTACCTGTTTTTTCGATTTCTTCTATAATGGCACTGTGCGGTGTTGAATGATGAAGCTTTTTTATTACTAATCGACAACAGCGTTGGTCCTTTCGATTAAATGTGTGGCCTATAAGTCCATTTTCACGAACTAGGGAAATGATTTTCTTGTAAGCTTCAATGTTTATAGAGTTGATTCTTAGTTGATTTTTATTTACAGTTTTTAGGAGAAAATCATTTTTGGTAGCAACAGTGTTAATCAATTCAGTTAATTTATTTATATCTTCAATACCGTATAAAATAATCGGCGGAGGTTTGCTTGGGCGTTTCTCTTTTAATTTGGGCTCATCTTCTGTCAAGTCAATCTGTAGGCCATTGTACTTATTGGTAGTTGCGATTGCTTCAGGAGATGGTGACTGCAATAATTTCCTTCGCTTATTGCCTCTAGCTGTTGGAACTCTTTGCCATTCGGGAGGACAGGGTGTGTCAGTTGTATTAGACAATTTTTGACTTTTGTCTTCTTTTGGTGAAGGAGCCGTGTTGGCAGTTTCAAGCTGTGGCTTACTTCCAAGGGATTGACTTCTTTGCCTACTCAAAAACAAGCTCGGGTGGAAAGCTTGTTGAACAAAGCGTTTTCCAGTAGTATTCACTGACGTAGATGCCTGGTTACTCACATCCACGTAGTCTTCGGTAACCAATTTCACACTCTCTGGCCCGGGTACCAGAGAGCGCCGGGGGTTAGCCGGATCGCATGACATATCGCATTCCATAATAGACTTTTCCATAGTAAAAAGGGTTTTGGGAGATGATCCAGCAGCACTTTCCCAAGGCACTACTGTCGCTCTTTTTGGAGTTATTTAGTCCTCCAAGGTCTACGAAGGCCTAGTGACAGGTTATTTACCGCCGCCTGTTGCTCGACGTTGGGCAAAGCGAATTAAGCCCTGTTACTCGTTTGGCACCACCCGGGGGGCACGTGTAGGGTGGGTCTAGGAATAGATGGTAATTCCTACGGACGCGAGTAACTCCACCCCCGGCAGAAATGTAAGGGAGTTATTACAGGCGTCGGCATGAATGACAAGACATGCAAGGGGATGCTGAGCATTCAATGTACCTCATTGGATAACACTTATACGATAATTCCTATCCCTAAAACAACAGGAAGAAATGACATGGTCAGCATCCTCTCAGTATCTAAGTACATCTCCATAAACATGAAGAAAGATACCTACATTGACATGTCGGAAGAAGACCTAAGATCGTGCACAACTGTTTCCGAAGTATATTACTGCCACATCCTCAGACCCATTTACCAAATCAAAGGGGACAAAAACTTCTGTGAAACAGAAAATTCGGACTGTAAAACTATTTTAAGTTCGTGTAAAGATAAATGGCAAGAAACCTACACGCTGAATAGTTATTTCTACTTTTGTTGTGATAAGTGTCAAGTTCGAACCATATGCGGCGATCAAGTTACCGCACACCAGCTGACACAATCCGGACTAATTAACCTAGGTCAAGGATGCATTCTCAAGACAAGCAACTTTACGTTGTATTCCCACAAGCCTTACTCAAGTGAACTCGAGATCAAACCAGACCTGTATGCACCAGTGATTGCCCCTATCAACCACATCATAAATATCAGCATACCTAAACTAGTTTTGGATAACAAAACTGAAGATTTAGAACAAGAAATCGGTGAAGTAGACAAAAGGATACAGTCTTTGAAAAAGGCTGAAGTGATGTTACCTGATGACCTATCCAATCACGATATTCATCACTACGTTATGATCTACACTTTGTATGGAGTAGGTTGCATCGCAATCATAATAATTATAACTCGCCGCACAAGATGTAGGTGGCGAGTTCCATCATCACCGTCTCCGTCAGTCGCTGAAGAATCAAGAACATTGCCGGCCGCGCCGCCCCGCAGCAGCGAAACAAGTGGACACTTGGACAGCGTGCGCGTCCATCAACCCCGCAACCCTCGCGTACATATAGGAACGTCCCCCTAGATTCAAAAAACTAATTTTTATAACTTGTTTGCATTTTCAAGTATTTTAAAATTATTTTTGTAAATAAAGTTCCTCCTCATCCTGCCTATCTCGTCCGGGAATATGTATGATTACATAGCATTTTATTAATTCGTTAGCATAAGCATTTATAGTTATTGTAATGCGAATATCATTGAAATATAATTGAGTACACATTCGGCCGTTTTACTGTAAACACCTTGGTAATAAGCAATTATTATTTTATCAAGACGTCAGCAAGAACAGTTTGTCTTCCATCGAAACAATCAAGTGTTTTATCAAGCAAGAACCCCTACATCTTGTTTTGTTTCTAAATTGGTCCCGCGCGAAGCCGGGACTGGTCGCTAGTTAATAATAAGTGCATTCCGATGTACCTATCTGCATGTAAGTACGATGTAGTCAGTGCGCGTCGCACGCGACCACGCTGAACATTACCGTACACAACACCGCGCAGCTCATCAATATACAGGCATCCACCATCGAGCGCAGCAAACGGAGCGCGGCATAGAAAATATGATAACGAGATGAGTTGCGCACGCTGAGGGAGCCGAGCGACTGCGTGCCCACTGACCACTGACCACCGAGGATCCGGTAACATTTGGATCAGCTATGCTATTCTCTACAAGACTTAACGACGAGCTCTTCGACGAGCTTGTAAAGACAAACCATAGCTTCATCGCAGCCGCGGCTTAGCCTTTTAGTATCGATCGACTGTCAAAGATCTACAAAAACCTCGGACTAACAGGATTATGTGCTTTCCGAGAAATGAAATGATCGAGCTGCAAGTTGGGACGTTTATTACATACCTACCTACTTACTGCATGGAATTGTCATAAGGTAAATTTTTCAGTACCGTGAAACTTGTCAACTTTGCCTATCATGGTTTTGTACTATTTCTTGCTACGTAAACACACATAATATACGAAGTAAATAAAATAAGATGTGAGAGGTAACACTTTGTGTGTTGCTGCGTTTACATACCTAATTGCAACTTTGTGTCACCACAATGGTATCTTTGGGGAAGATTTTTAAATACCTATCTTGGTATTGAAACTTATTTAAATACCTAACACTTCAGAGCACACACCAACTGTAGGCAAATTTATTAGAACCATAATTTACAGAGAGCCATCATCGACCTTATAAATAATCACAAAACCGAGGTTTGCCGATTACCTAAACGACAGAATAGAACTGAAGGTATAAAAACAGAAATAGACATAGATGAAGCAACATTAGTACCTAACTAATTTGAAACAGAAAGCAACTTAGCCTAGTACACCATATCTGACAACAAAAACAAAGTCACAAACATCTCATCACAAATTCGAGGGAAACTAACTGAAAAAAAACTGAGAATAGTCTTGCAATTGAGTAGACATCCAGAAGATAGAAGACCGCGCAACAAGCCAGCTAGAAACATTAAGCAAATGTTGAATGAAAAAGTAAACTTTAGTTTCCAACAGAAACTATCATCATTGTCTGCAAAGAGCCGTGATATACCCTGTGGAAATTCACGAAGTAGTTTCAGAGGCCGCAACAGCCATTTCCATTACTAATCACAACTGAGAACACGGGTCAGAGATCCGATAGCACAACATCTCAGTCAAAGTGTTCCAACTGTGGTTCCAACCGAAAGTGTCTGCAAATGTCGACTTTAAGAGGTACTATTATATCGCACACCTAGCAGTATAATGACACAATTACATTTTTCTAATTTTACAGAAATGAGGATTAAAGATTTTACAAATGTTTGAAACGAAGTTATGGGTTTATTTTACATTTTGTCATGGATTTTATGGTTTTGGCAACTAGTATAGACCCTAATAGATACTTAGGGAAAAAAAAACCACTTCAGGTCTCCAGGAATTACTTCATAACAGTCAAAGAAGAAGAAGAGTCATGCAATTGTGCCGTTATACTTTTAAAATTTTCCAAAAATGACATTTATGCCCCTAAAGCCATAATTATACAGGATATGAAAACCAAGAAATAAAGGCAATTAGTTAATAGAAAATGTATGAAACTAACATACCTGAAAAAGTTTAACTATAACAAATTATAATAACCTATATTTGGCTCATAATCGTTGAGAAATGGACATCATTTAACTATGTCAAAACTAAAATAAAGTAAAATCACGTATCTTTTCTAGTTTAAACCAGTTCAGCTCTTATAATTTCTAGCCTCGTCTATGTACAACCCCTAAATGTTGTCCACGGACAACCCTTACTTGAACATTATAATTATCAACTGTAGTATACCTCGTGCTGTGCTGACGTGCCTTCGAACGTGATTCGGCAGGGGATGGAGTATTTTATTCCATTTTCGGACATCCAGCTTGGTCATAAATCTCAAATATGGTACAATGCAGAATGGAATGAGGTCCGTAAAGAGAATCTGCCTACCAAGCATGAGTCAAGGCCCGTAACCGAAAAGCTAAGGCACGTAAGTTCGCACGAGGAAAAGCGCATTTAATTCTGCGGCCAAGTTCTGCAAGAGGGTTCTGCGTAGGGCTCGTTTTGACCACGTCGGATGTATTGGGGCAAAACTAGTATCGCACCCTTAGGGTAGTAAAAAGTTTTGGTTCCTGCCAAAAAAAAACGGTCGAAACAAATTTCGGTCGCCCCACTTTGCCTCCAATGCTTAAACCTGATGGGTCGCTGTCGCTGGCCCATCTGCATGTGAGAAAGCAAATTTATTTGCATTTCTCTTTGCAGGCAATTTACGTCTACTAACTGACACACTGGCTCCAAGCAACCACTGACTATACCTCGATGTAACTATTCGGTGCCGGAAGTCACAGTTTATATTAAAAGAGTCAGTCTAGACGTGAACAAGGCCAGCGGGCCTGCATACCAGCAAGAGTGTTGAGGCAGTGTGTGACTGAACTGTCTCCTGTGTTGACATACCGTATCAAGAGAGAGGCTGAACAGCCTCTCTCGATAAAAGAATGGTGCCAAAATCCTGGAATCTTGCGAATGTACCACATTTTTTTAAACGTTGTAAAATCATAAAATGGGTCGTCCCTCCCAGGGCAGAGTAGAAGGGACTGTCAGACTTGTACTGACTAAATTCCACGATGTCCTATAATAGCCCCATTCCTCGGCAGGCTTTGGCCCTCTAAGAATGCCCCGTCATTATGCTGAGAGCTCTTTCGACCCGGGCATGGTAAGTGAATAGCCCATTACTCGCCGTCCGGATGCTGTCAATGTAGCACCTGTGCCAGAAAAGGGCGACAGTGCAGACCCTGCTCGTTACCGTCTGATTGCCATTACCTCCATTATCTGCAAGGCATGGAAAGGGTACTGAACAGTAAGCTGCTGACCTATCTCGAAGACAATGATCTTCTCAGTGACCGTCAATATGGCTTTCGTCGGAGACGGTCAACTAGTGATCTTCTTGTGTATGTCACGGACTGCTGGCTGGGGCGAAATCATCGAGAAACACGATGAAGCACTTGCGGTTTCGCTTGATATCTCGAAGGCATCTGATAGGGTCTGGCACGCTGGTCTACTCAGCAAGCTTCCTGCTTATGGCATGCCAGATGACTTTTGTAGCTGGATATCAGACTTCCTGGTCGGCTACATGGCTGCTTCTCTGATCTCATGGCTATTGATGCCGTTCCGTGTTCCTCAGGGGACTGTTCACTCTGCAACTATTTTCCTGCTGCACATCAATAACCTACTTCAAAATCAAAATCAAAATCAAATCGTTTATTTCAACTAGGCCAATTACAGGCACTTATGAATTGTCAAAAGACATAAAATAAAACAAGTATAAAAATAGTTATGGTGCTACGGTCCCAGACACAAGACATAAAAACTGTGAAAGTACCGTAGGTGCTCATTCCAAGGTGTAGATCTCTATGGAGAAGAATGAGCAAGAAACTCCATGGACACTCTTTTTCAATCGCCAAAATTATTACAAAAATTTTGTTACATCATTCATCATCAGATGGTACATTTTTGTGAGAACGATGTGGCAAGATAATAGTGTCCATAGTAAAGTAAAAAGACAATTCAAAATAAAGTTATTAATAATTAAAATAGACCGTGGCAGCTAAGAGATGACCAGTCACGACTGACAGCGCCCGTTCACGAACATGACACATGCATCAGCATCACTCAGCTCAACCATTTTGAAGGGAACTAAATCAATCTGGTATTGATGGATATGCAGATAACAGTACGATTTCAGAGAGATACTTGTTCAGCGCAAAAATCACAGGAGATGAAGTTTGTTTCTTGAGAGAGGCCATGGTAGAGCGGTCAAATTGACCCTTGCGATGTCAAATGATGGCACATTTGATTTTCTACTTATTTACTAAGTTAATAAAATGTCATAGTTCGGCACATCTGACAAATAAGCCGTTGTTATACTCGGAAGCGGGGGAAACATACCAAATAGTACAATGACACTAAACGCCCTCTCTCAACAACTAGTAAAACTATCACCGTGTCGTTTTACCACTTTATAAATTATGCACTTTTAAACACTTAGGCCGCAAAAACTCAATTTCGCTTTTTTTGCAATTGTGCCATTATACTGCTAGGTGTGCGATATATTCTGTGGTATAAGTAAGGTGAACTCCTTAGGACTGGAAAGTGACTGTGAGTGAATGTGAAAATAACATTATAGTATGTGCCATTTAACACGGCAAAAGCGGTCATTGCTCCGACTTTCATCCCGATATCTCAATATTAGCGATACTTCCTCTTCACCCGTACAAATCTGTCGCAAACAGTCGCAAAACTGACATTGCTTGAGTCTCATAATACATAAAAAATTACCACAAAAACAACACAATGCACAACCCAAAATAATAGAAAATCTAGTAAACGTACCCTACGAAATATTTTTTTTTAAATATTGTATTTTCGTTTTTACACAAGTTTATCACACTGAGACAATTTAACAAAAGTAAATATATTATTACGCATCATATAATTTTGCATTAACCTATAATACAATACTGAGTAAATATAAAGTTAGTGCATATTGTATGGATATATGTGTATTAATATTCTTTTGATATCAGGATGGTAAAAACACCTTATTTTTCCTAACATAAATTACAAAAACTATTTCATCACAGAAAATGCTAATTTTGATCTTATGTCGTTTTTGTTTTACGAGGTCATCGCGTCAGGGGTGCAGCACCCCCGGCAGCAGCCGCCATTTAGATTTAACATTCCGTGTGGAAGTTCGCTTGCGTTCGGTCTGTGCAAAGACATTAAACTAAATACGAGCAATAGACGGGACATCACGAAGAAAGTCGCTCAGTCTAGTAGTCGCGTTGCTATGCAACAACGCTAGATTGTGCTACTGACACACGGCATCAATAATTTTGTATGACAATTTTCCCAATGCCCGCTCTATAGGTTCTTTTAAATCTCTTTGGGTCTGTGCTATAATTTCTATCGTTGTTGAGTTTGTTACAGTTTTGTTTTTGTGTTCTGTGTTGTTATTGTTACTTTATTTGTTGCTTGTAAAGAAGCATGGAACCAGAAGCTGGACAATCTACTGGTGAAACCAGTAAACGCCGTCGTCGTCCAAACATATTCCAACCTCAAGAAGGTTCGGAATCGATACCGTTCACATCGCCGCCAGCAAAAAGACAGAAGACGATTCTCACCAGCGGAGAACGTCTTATGATTATTAATATTTTTAAATATGTCCAAAACACAAAGCCCGAGGATAAATATTTAACTAACCATGATCTTGTCTTGTGTTGAGAGATCGATATATCGGGTATTACGTGAATCGGGTATACAGAAATACTCATAAAATAACGCAACCTGAAGGTAAAAGGAGTAGACCAAACGTTCTCCAAAAAGTTGATGATTTTGATAAATCGGCAATTACTAAAACTTTTGGAAAAAAAAAAAGATTTTTCATAAAAAATGAGAAAATGATCGAGCAGTATGAAAAATCATTTTTTTTTCCAAAAGTTTTTGAACAAACATTGTTCAGCAACATGGGCTGAGTTACTCCACGAGAGGTTTTGCGCTATTAACGTTACACGTTGTATATACATAATTATATACATTTGATTATTTTCACATTTTTTTATGATGATTCTTTCACAGTCCAGGCTGTCGTTTGTGGAATGCATTGCTTGTATCAGTAAGACAAGCCAAGTCACTGGTTTCTTTTAAAAGCTTAGTCTTAAATCATTTCCTTTCTCTCTAATAATACATATTTATATTTATGTATGTATGTGTATTTTATTTTATTATTAATGTTTGTGAGTATTGTATTTATATTATCGGTTATCTATTATTTGATGTGCATCACTGTCTACCCTCATTTTTTTTTAAAGTTCTTCAAGTCCATCATAATTGTCTGGAAAATATCGATATTAGCGATAAGACCGCCGTTGTACCCTTAGTACTAATAAAACTTTTTTTTTTAAAGTACCGACTTCAAAAACAAATACAAAAAAGTGTAAAATAACTTTTCTTTCGGAAGTCGGTGGCTTTTTTTATGTCATTGACTATTGCCACCGACTTCCGAAAGAAAAGTTATTTTACACTTTTTTGTATTTGTTTTTGAAGTCGGTACTTTTTTTAAAAAAGTTTTTATTTTACCCTTTTTAGTTCAGACATTCAACAAAAATCTTCGTATAATCGGCAACTTTAAAAATTTATATCCAAGCGAGCAACAAAAACGGATCTATGCGGGCAACGTCACAAGACATCCATTATTATTATATGTTAAAACCTTCCCTAGACTGTAATAAACATTTTTCCGTAAACCGCATGAAAATCGGTTCAGACAAACGCGAGATAATCGTGAACAAACATACAATCGACTTTGAAAATCTACTAAGTATGATCCGCGCGCGGACGAAAATACATATGACGGGAAAAGGGCCGTTACCTATCACTACATCCATTAAATCCGTCACACACAGTGGAACATTTTTTACGTCACGCGTAAATTTATAAGCACACAAATTGATTTCTAGAAATAAAAAATAATAATTTTGAATTAGAGCAACACAAGATTCACAACCCCTGTATGTCAAGCAGGCTGGTACCACGATACTGTAGCGATAGAAGCAACTATCGCTTATTAGTAGTTTTAGGTAACAATAAGTGTCATTATCGCTTAGTGATGAAAAACTTGGTAGGAGGGAGTGAATGACCTCTATTGCCATGTTAAATGGTACATACTATACCTAATTATATCTCTGTCGATAAAACTCGTTACTCTAATAAAGTTGTGGAATATACTTATTTTATATTCATATTAAGTAGGTAATAATAAAAGACGCTGGTTTCGACTTCATCACTGGTGAGGTTCTGAAACGTCTACCAAAAAAACACCATCGTCTTTTTATGCTGTGTAATGCTAATATGAGAAAGAAAGTAGTGAAACCATTCCAGATATATTATGTATGCTAACTAAACATGGAAGGTACCCACAGAACCCAGTCTAACAGAACAATCAGCAACAATGTCCAAACTTTTTTTGAGAGAAGCCTCCCGTGTCAACTTAAGCCAAATCTGAACATTCCTCCAATACCTCTAATAACCCAAGACCACATTTATAAACAGCATGATCATCCTCATGATCCCCATTGTAGTGGTGGACGACGTAAGTTTTCTTAAAAACGTATCACTACCACCAGTGGTGGCCGCAGAGAATACTCTTGTATAAAATCGTGTCAAATGTTTTGAAGAAAAATTTCGCTGCCCACCACTGGTGGACAAATTGGGGTGGCCATCGTGAATAATCACTCCGCTCTCACCTGTGTGTTTACTTGCTGCTGTCCGGCGGCGACACCTCACACCGCACACTTCGCGTGCTCATCAACATAATCGTGTATTTACTTATCGCTATTTGTACATTGATACCAAAATTCCATTCGATTTCTTAATTCGTTGAACTAATCGATCAAAATACATATTTTGATATTGTAACGCACATGTACACGCAAGACCCGCCTACGGTCGACTGGCGGGAGTGGCGAGTGGGCAGCTATGCGTGCGGCACGGACACAAATATATTCCATCCATAAGTATTTCAGGCGAAATGCATCACGTCATGAAAGCGCGCGTCTTGCAGTGCGCGCGGCCTCGTGCCCGGCGTGGCGAGGAGCTGTGGAAATGCCTGACATATTTCCAGCGGCGCGGCAACCGACAATGAGTCGTGCTTTGCACAGTTCGTTCTTAGCTTACACTTATAAGTAAATAGAAACGAAAGAGGCAACGCTACGTTCTAAAAGTATTAAAATCTGATTTAGAAAGATATAGGTAAAAAAGTTTTTGGAAAAAAAAGAGAACCGATTTCAAAATATTTCATTGACTATGAGCGTTACTCTGACATGGTACTAATAATGTTTGCACTTTGACAATTTTTTTTCTTGGTGACCTGTCATAGCGAGTTTCCTCCGTGCCTCAGAAAGCACGTAAACCGTTGGTCCCGGCCTTCATTTGTAGATCTTTGACAGTCGTTACTGTTAGGGACTTTACCCATGGTGCGATGCAACGCGACGCGATTCGTGCGATATCGAGTCGATTGCCGATTTAAGTCTCATCATCATCAGCCGGAAGACGTCCACTGCTAAACATAGGCCACCCCCTTAGACCGCCACGCCGAACGACAATTCACCACTAGCATCCATCGGCTGCCCGCGACCCTCACGATGTCGTCGGTCCACCTAGTGGGAGGCCTGCCTACGCTGCATTTTCCGGTCCGTGGTCGCCACTGGAGAACTTTTCTTCCCCATCGGTTGTCAGTTCTACGAGCGATGTGGCCTGCCCAATGCCACTTCAACTTGCAAATTTTATGAGCTATGTCGGTGACTCTGGTTCTTCGCCGAATATCTATGTTCCGGATTTTATCCCGCAAAGAAACTCCGAGCGTAGCTTTTTCCATTGCTCGTTGAGTGACTCTTAGTCTCTCTAAGAGGCCAGCAGTCAAAGACCACGTTTCAGAGCCATATGTCATCACTGGCAACACATACTGGTTAAACCCTTGTCTTGAGACACTGTGGGATTCTCGATGAGCAAATATCACGTAACTTCCCAAACGCTGCCCATCCGAGTTGGATTCTTCGGGCGACCTAAGTTGTTCTCGAAGTTGGACCTACCTAACTGAACAATCTGTCCAAAGTATGTATAATGGTCTACAACTTCGAGAGTATCATTCCCAACAACAACCGGTACGGGTGCCACATGGACATTCGACATGACTTTCGTCTTGTCCATGTTCATTTTAAGGCCGACCCGTTGGGAAACGATACTAATTACGATTTAAGTCTCACGTATAATTACTAATGGAGTGATGCGAAGCAATTCGAGAGTGAACTTCAAAAATCCACCTTAACCACTACTACAAGGCTCTGCAAACCAAAGACAAAAGCTGATGTCGGCAGTGACGAGTAGTTGCGCAATCGAATTTTGAACAGATTTATCATGTGCATTGTCATTAGTACGTACATGCAATTTGATATCGAGCAGATCTGTGAGCGATATCGTCGATCCGTGCGACTCCAATAGCAAACACTAGCTAGGTATTATCCATACATTTTCTTTGTCAAGACG
Organism: Agrotis clavis; assembly: GCA_954870645.1. Lineage (NCBI taxonomy): Eukaryota > Metazoa > Arthropoda > Insecta > Lepidoptera > Noctuidae > Agrotis > Agrotis clavis. Next base: position 21,830,377 of record OX940938.1, on the reverse strand, counting down.
CTTGTGTGATATCTGACCGATATCGTTAATCGATGCAGTTCGATATCGCGTCGCGATATGAGGAAACTCCCTAGTCAGAAGCTCTCAAGTCTGACAACCATTCTTACCATAGGGTATCGCATTACCCAGTTACTGGGTTGTGGAGTGGAGGACCGATAGGCAGTCGCTCCATGTAAAATACTGATATTCAGCTGTATCTGGTTCGACTGGAAACGACCCAAATACACTTGGGAAAAGGCTGGGCAGATGGTGATATGGCCGCACCGACTTCCGAAAGAAAAGTTATTTTACAGTTTTTTGTTTGGTTTTGAAGACGGATCCCTTTTTTTAAGTTTTACTTCCCCCTTCCCTTCGAAATCGGTTCACCTAAACGCGAGATAATCGCGGACAAAATGCTATCGTCTCTGAAAATCTATAATCCAAGTAAGCAAAACGGATCCACGTGGGCAACGTTACGGGATATCTATCAGGGGTGCCCTCTATCTGGCAGAAACTTGTTTCTCCGAAACCTATTTGGCAGAACTCACTTGGCAGAAACTTTTTTAAACGAACATTGTTATGGTATAAAATTTTTTTTATATAATTGTTTTTTGGCCTAATGTTTTTATGTCCGAATTTAAATTGGGATACTTTTAAGATGGCAGAATTGTATTGGGCATAATTACTTTTGTCAGAGTTACAATTTTGCATATTTTCATTTAGCATAACGTTTATTTAGAGCGCCGATTATTTGGAATAATTTGACTTGGTATACTTCGAAGATCACAGAATTTCAGAATAGAAATAATTTAATAGTCATAATAAAAAATTAAAAAATTGTTTTATAAAATCAATATGGTGTGCTACAAAAGTTAGTGACAGAAATGAATCGCTGCAAAACCGACTTCACGTAGTCTTGTCTGCCCTACCCCTAGAGTGTAATTTATAATCGCGTAGGCGCGGAGGGGCGAGGCGGCCCGTGAGCTGAGGAGCAGGTGGTTTTAACGCACACCGCCGCGGCTGAGGCTGGCCGGCTTGCCGGCCAGTAAGCCGAAGCTGCGGTGGTGGGCTCAAAATCATCTGCGACGATTAGCTCGCGTGGGACCGCCAGAGACCCGCAGCGCCGGAGCCGTGACAGAAGCCATGCCTGCTGCATGTGCTGAATGCTTGCTGCATGCTTACTGCATCATCTTACTGTCTGGGAAATAAAAACCACACAATTATGCAAAAGATGATTCTGGTTGTGAACTTTCTACGAAATGATGGTTATACTTATTGATTATTATGGAAATGAAATTTATGCCTAAAGATGATTCTGACTTACAAAATTATGGGTTTCGGTGTTATGGTAAATGAGTGTATGCCAAACGATTTTCTGCGAAAAGAGGTTTATGCTATCCGTTGCTATGCAAAATAAAATTATGACGTAAAAAGTTCTGCTATAAAGGGTGGACCCATCTATCAGTGTTAGGTATATAGGTACTAAAGCCTTTTCCAGAAAGTAATGAACACTTTCCTGAAAACCACATCAAAATCCGTTCAGCCAAACGCGAGATTATCGCGGATTGACGGATGACTGTATTTTATTTTAGGCCTTGAACTAACCGTGTATGCAATACAGCCAATCTACACTGTGCTCCAAAACAGAAATTGTTGAAGTTGGTTAAAGGAAAAAAATGATGCACGTCAATTTGATCAATCAATTGTGACGGTTAGACCTCTCTTAAAGGCTCCACGGCATCCTCACCTTCCGCCTGACAATAGTCCGCAGCGGACACGCTTGCTTCGAGAGGTCATTCAGGGTCGAATTCAGTGGCAGGCTACCTGTCAGCCCTGCCACTGAGATAAAACTGCTGATCAATAGAGACAGTGGGAAAAATATTAAATTATTTTACCTATAAAAGTTTCGCTATCCTCATAAATTAATGTGGACACATGTAAGGGGGAGTGCGAGAATAAACCTGGCCATGGATGTGTTAAGTGAGTCTGTAGTACATACTGTGGTAGTACTGAACAGCGACTGAGCAGCGAGCGCGGCTCGGCCCACGCTTCTCGTATCGTGTTGAGTGCGTCGCGCAGTGCAGGCGACACGTTACGTTCTGCGCCGCCTGGAACAACAGAAGTGGCCAGTCAACACACGTCCAGCTACAAGTTCTTCTCCTTTTGTGCTGTAATGTAATATTTTGAATAGATTTATTGTGGACTAGCTGTGCCCGCGACTTCGTTCGCGTGGATGTCGGAATTTAACAATGTATTTTTTACAAGGGTGTTTAACCAGTGTGTGTTGCCAGTGATGACATATGGCTCTGAAACGTGGTCTTTGACCGCTGGCCTTTTAGAGAGACTAAGAGTCACTCAACGAGCAATGGAAAGAGCTATGCTTGGAGTTTCTTTGCGGGATAAAATCCGGAACATGGATATTCGGCGAAGAACCAGAGTCACCGACATAGCTCATAAAATTTGCAAGTTGAAGTGGCAATGGGCGGGCCACATCGCTCGTAGAACTGACAACCAATGGGGAAGAAAAGTTCTCGAGTGGCGACCACGGACCGGAAAACGCAGCGTAGGCAGGCCTCCCACTAGGTGGACCGACGACATCGTGAGGGTCGCGGGCAGCCGATGGATGCAAGTGGCGAATTGTCGTTCGGCGTGGCGGTCTAAGGGGGAGGCCTATGTTCAGCAGTGGACGTCTTCCGGCTGATGATGATGATGATGATGATTTTTTAGTGCGAAGCGCTTAATTCTCGCCACGTTTTTTATAAATCATATCGTTTTCATATAATCCCTGTATTTAGAATTTATTTTTCAAGAATATTTGAGGTGATTATAATAAACGCCCTCTGTCGTTCAGATTCAGAAGAATTGCTACTGGATTAGAGCACCCATTCTATCTCATTCCATCCCACTCCATCCTACTCCATCCCCCTTCATCCCACTCCATCCTACTCCATCCCACTCCATCCCACTCCATCCGACTCCATCCCACTACATCCCACTCCATCCTACTCCATTCCACTCCATCCCACTCCATCCCACTCCAACCCACTCCATCCCACTACATCCCACTCTATCCTAATCCATCCTACTCCATCCCACTCCATCCGATTCCGTCACACTCCATCCTGCTCCAACCCACTCCATCCCACTCCATCCCAGTCCATCCCACTCCATCTCACTACATCGCACTCCATTCTAATCCATCCCACTCCATCCCACTCCATCCGATTCTATCCCACTCCATCCCACTCCATCCTACTCCATCCCACTCCATCCCACTCATTCCCATTCTAGTGTGAGTCTAATAAAAACCTTTTCTTTCTTTCCATTCCATCCCAAACCATCCCATTCTATTCCATTACACTCTACTCTACTCTACTCTACTCTACTCTACTTTACTCCACTCCAAACCACTCCACTCCAGTCCACACCATATTTGAATAGGTATGTAGTTTTTCTGTTCCAAGCTAGATCGCGCTACTGAACTGCGCGTCTCGGTGTAAACTGACCGTAATTTTACTTCTGGGTCTGGAACACTTTAAATTCAAATATCTTTTGATAGACTTAACCGATTGCAATGAAACAAAAACTAAATTAGTCCTCAAGTTACGCTCGATCGTTGTGTATAAAGGTTATCTAGGTACATTGCCTTCGTACATTTTACGTGATGGAGCCACAAATAAACAGACAGACCAACAAACCGACAAACCGACAAACAGACAAACAGACAAAAATTCTAAAAATGCTGGAAATGGGTTCTGTTGGTTGTCCTTCAACACCCTAGCTATTTTTTTTGGATTTTATTTTGATGTACAAAAACGATTTTTCTACAGTTTTATTATATGTATAGATTTCTTCACGAAGACATAAATGACGGGCATGTCACCGGCGGCGGTGCTGGGGGCGCCGTCGGTCGGGTAAATCAAATCATTTATTAAAAATTTAAATCATTTATTTCAAATAAGCCAGTTACAGGCACTTTTGAATTGTCAAAAGACAAAAAATTAAAAATAGTTCAAAAATAGTTATGGTGCTACAGTCCCAGTCACAAGACATAAAAACTGAAAGTAAGTAGATGATGTAGTGAAAGTACCGTAGATGCCCATTCCAACAAGTAGATCTCTATGGAGAAGAACGGGCAAGAAACTCCATGGACACTCTTTTTAGATCGCCAATAGTAGATTATTAACCAAGGGGATAAAGCAGTGTCTTCTGTCGTGGGTGACGATTTAAATCGCGAGCTTAACGAAGGACTCGAGGTTTACTTCCGAGCGTAGCGAGGGTGTTAAAAACTTAAATCACGAGCGAAGCGAGGGATTTAAGACGTGTCCTGAGTGTTGCGAGAGATTTAAATCCACCCAAGACTAAGACAGCTTTATCACCGAGGAAAATACTCTACTTTTCGTACCATTTGCGAAAAAATTAACACAATAATAATATGAGATAAGCATTTATTAAACATTAACATTTAACATTAACTTATCTAAAAAAATAAATTAAAATAAACTTAACGTTTATTGTATTTGAAGAAAACAAAAATGCGGCAAATTCCTCGACTAATATTTTTTGTCGAAAAAGCAAAGGCATCAATCTCATACGGCCTCTTCGGTATTCGTAATTTTATTGAGTAATCATAACTGCATAATAAATGCGTATTCCTTTTTCAAAAAGTTAAATGCTTTATATACAAACTCAATGTTGTAAAGACAGACTGATGTAGTTCAGTATCGGTAAGTATTCCAAATTTATATCACATTCTCTCCCTAGAGGATGAATGAAATTCAGTACAACTTTCTTTCCCTGTTTTTAACAGATTAAAAATGACTATTGTTATGTACGCTTTTTGGGGCATAGAATGTCATTTTTTTGAGCAAGCGGTACGAAAAAAATATTACAGGACCTTTGTTACATCATTCATTTTCAGATGGTACATTATGTGAGAACGATGTAACAAGTTATAAAGTGTCCACAGGAAGTATAAAAAAGACAACTCAGAAATAAAATTATAGATAAATAAAATAAACCGTGGCAGCTAAGAGATGACCAGTCCCAACTGATACCGCCCGTTCACGAACATGACGCATGACATCAGCACCATTCAGCTCAACCATTTTGAAGGGAACTAAATGATCCGACACACGCGCCACCATCAGTGAGACATTTGAGTGAGCATGACATACTCCCAACCGCCAGGGCACATTCAAGTCAAAGAAATAAAAAATAATTACGGCGTAGGTACCTGGTGAATGATAGCTTTCTTCACATAGAACTTACATAATATAGGCTGAGCAGCTATATAATACAAAGAATATGAATTTATACAATGCAATTATAGTTTTACAATCTCCTGCAGCTCCGAAAATAGTACCTATATTACGCTATCAATTAATACATCCCTGTCCTATGGAGCAGGACCAGCATGGAGCCAAGCATTATAATCAGCGATATAATCGCCCTGTCGGGGTACTTCGCGAGGTGTCGGTGTTTTGAGGTGAAACACAGTTTACGGGAAACACTGTTTATTACTTCACACTCGAATGTTCTTAACGACTAAAATGTTACAAAATGTTGGATGAAATGTTTGAATACACCCGGCTAACGCGGTAGACGAAAGTGCACTGAATATAATATCATTTCAATTATTCTAAGTAATAATTAATTAGGTCAACGCGCTACGCCGATATTGCAATCTAAGGTGTTCGGTAAAAACACCGAACATATTCCGGGGCACGAAAGATGGAGATGCTGAGATGAAACAATGTTATGTTAGTACCTTAATGAAATGATCACGGTTTTAATGTTTACAAGGTGAACACAAGATAACTTAAATTGTTAGTTGATCTAAAGTTAAAATGATGCTATATCAAAAACACTATCTTACTGTCTCTAAAAGATTTAGATACTCTTTACACGACTGTTTTCACTGTATTACCTAACGACGTTCAACCCCGTTTTGTCGCGCACTCACACTATTCACATTCACATCACTAACACTTCTGGTGGGTTGAAGCTCCATGTTCGCCGTGATGTGAGCGCGGCGCGCTCGCCGCCGCAGCCACCTGTACAGCAGCGCTCCCGCCGCCAGCGCCAGCGCGCCGACCAGGATGTAGCTTACGGCATACTGATGAATGTCATGGATGGACAATACATCTCCTATTTCCACTTGGCTGTTTCTCATGTTCTCGATGCGTTTGTGAAGATTTTCTAATGCTATCTTCATTTCGCCTGAGTCTGTTTCGTCTTTGTAGTCTTGTAAAGGCATCGTGCTGTTGATTATAAAGTTAAGTTGATCCACTTCAGGTATAAAAATGTTTGGACTCATGTCAATTGTATTTTTCTCTTGCCTCTGAATGTGTAGGGTAAAATCTGGCCCCTTCAGCAGGCAACCTGGTTCTAAGTAAATTAGACCCGCTTTGCTGAGCTGTACTTTGACTATTTGTTCGCCGCAGATCACTTTGATGGCATAAATATTGCAGCAATGGTACAAGAAAAGAGATGGGTTTGTTAGAGGTGTAAATTTGTTTTCACATCTTGACCTTCGTACCTTGCACTCGTCTGTGTCTCGATCGCGGTCACAGAAATTGTTCTCGTTGTTTAAGTGGTATATCGGCTTTTTCCAATCGCACAGAAATATGTCGTCTTCTTGTTTACAAAGGGAGAGTTCTTCCGACGAGATTGTTAAGTATGCGTCTCTTTTTAGATCTGTAGCGACGTATTCAGACGATGGGATGAACTCTATCATGGTGTTATTCATCTGATGTGGTATCGGATGGATTTTGTACACTTTGTATCGGTCTCAACTGATAAGTGGGAATGTTATTTGGAAGAGGAAGTATTTTTCTGTTACTCTTGCTTTAATGCTTATCAGTGAATATAACTTCCGGATCTCGTGTGGTTCGATGGGTAATGTTAGGTCTTCAGATAAATGTCCAGAGATAGTGTTAAGTTCTTTCTGGAGTTGTTCTGGTGTAAGCAGATGAATGTTAACCTGTCCATGGTGGACGTTGGTAAGAATATCTAGTAAAATGTCTTGAGTTCGTTTCAAGTTATTTAACAAATTACTGGCTGTTAACGCTGTCAAAGTAAATTCTTGTAGTAAAGATATGTTGTTAATTTCTCGTTGTAATTTATTTGAGAAATTGTCTAACGTAATAAGGTGTTTATTGATAATTTTATGTTGCTTAGCCATAATTTCTTCTGTCCTTTTCAACAAATTGTACTCGGACTCGACAATCGATGTTTGGTTCTTCCATAAACTCGCTAAATGTTTTTCGTTTTGTTGGATCATGTTGATGTCTCGACTGTACTTTTCCGCGAATTGTTCGTCCAATACGCCGAATAATGAATTTGCAATGTTTCCAACTACATTGATAAGTCCCCGTCGCCGTCTGGAGTGTCCACTTGCGTGTTGCGTCATCAGAAGTTCATTATAATATTTCAGTTCATTACACTCGTGGATCAGCTGAGGGACTATCATGTTACACTGTTCGCTGCCTGTTGTTTTACATGTTTTATCCAGATATGTTGTTACTTTTTCAAATGCCTGCATGCCTTCCCAATACGGCGACATGTTATAAAATACAACTAGGGCCCAGCTGTCTTCTACAAGGCTGATTTTGGATATTGGGTCAAAGTAAAGACATTGATTGTCATTTAATGTAGTTATATTGTAACTGCAGTTTGCAACGCAGCAAAGTGACATAAAAAAGGTCAGTACCATGGCGATATGTGATAATGTACGCGGTGTCACCTTTCTCGTTCGATTGTTATTATTCCGGGTTCTAGAGCTCTGTTTAGCTGACTTGTCTGTTTCTGTTGTACTGTTATGTTTATCCTCAGTCTCCATTTCTACTGGTAATAAAGAAAGTTTCACTACTGGTCGCTTTATGATGCCATTTTTCGTTTTCAATGACACAACCCTGACATAGCCATCATTACCGGGATGTAGATCTATTACTCGGCCCATAATCCATCGTCCCGCTGGAATGTTATCTTCATGGACTACCACAATGTTGCCTAATTTTAAGTTTTCTTGAGGTTTAGACCACTTTTCTCTTGCTGTTAACTGGCTCAAATACTCATTCTTCCATTTTTGCCAAATCTGTTTAAAAATGTTAGTTGTTAAGTGCCACCTGGTTCTCGCATCCTCCTTCGTCTCGATCACTGTTAAGTCTGATCTTCCTGTTAAAAAATGTGCAGGTGATAAATAGTCTAAGTCTTCAATGTTTTCTGTAAGTGAACATAACGGTCTCGAGTTCAGACACGCTTCCAGTTGTGTCAGCACAGTGGTGAACTCTTCAAACGTCAATCGTTGCTCACCTACCACCCTTTTCAGGTGGAACTTCAGACTGCGGACTGCTCTTTCCCACAGCCCTCCAGCGCTTGGCCAAGATGGAGCATTGAAATGCCATTGTATGTTCATTTCGGCAATTTCTGCTAGGCAACTATCCCCGAATACCTGTTGTAATTGGTTGTACTCCTCTTGTAGTAACCTGTTACCTCCAATGAAATTCGTGCCTTGGTCACTATACAAATGGTGTGGTGCTCCTCTCCGGGCTGACATTCTCCTTAGTGCAGCCAAAAATGCGGAACTGGTAAGATCAGACACCAGTTCCAAATGAACGGCTTTCGTGACCATGCATATGAATACGGCTACGTAGCCTTTCAATGTTCTAACCCCCCTTCCCTTGTTTGCCTTGATGTTTACAAAACCTGTGTGGTCCACCCCAGTATGGTAGAACGGTGGAGCGGGGTTTGTTCTAGCTGCGGGAAGGTCACCCATCAATTGATATTGCTTCCTTGCTTCATGTTTCCGGCAAGTTACACAATTTCTTAGCTGTTTCTTGGTCGTACTGTATCCACTTGTGATCCAGTATTGTTGTCTGAGAGTCGCCAATGTTAGTCGAGGACCCCCATGGAATGTTAACTGATGAGCTTCTTCTATTAGCAACTCGGCCAGTCGACTTTTGCTAGGAATTATCATGGGATGTTTTCTGTCGTCGTTTATAATTGCATTTCTTAAACGTCCTCCCACTCGGAGAAAACCATTTTTGTCGACGAAAGGTTTTAAACATAACAGTTTGCTCTTTGATGCAACGTGACCGTTTTTGTTTAGCATTTCAATTTCTAATGTAAATGCTGTACTTTGCACTCGTTTTATAATAACTGATTTAGCCTTTCGTAATTCTAATAATGTTATGTACTTCGGTAAATGTTCACGTTGCGACTTTGGCGTCAATGCCCTCAGCACCCATGACAAGACACGTGATATTTTTTTATAACAGTTATGTTGTAATAATAGATTATCTATTATGCTGTTACTGTTTATGTCTTGCACTATGTTAACTAATTTATTTGTTTTCATTTCTTCCTCTGTTTGGTAGATCGGTTGATTTTGATCTTTCGCTACGTCATACGATGCTAGCCATGCCGGTCCGTTCCACCACAATGGATGCTGTAATAGTTGTGGAGCGGTTAAACCTCGACTAGCGCAGTCAGCAGGGTTGTCCCCCGACTTTACGTATCGCCAGCAGTTTGTCGGCATTATATGTTTGATAGCGTTGACTCTATTAGCTACAAAAGGTTTCCAACGTGCTGAATCGCCTTGTAGCCAGCCTATGACCACCATTGAGTCACACCAGCCATAGATTTCTAGCGGGCAACTAATGCCTTGTTTGATTTTGTCAATGAGCTTAGATAGTAGGTAAGCCCCACAAAGTTCTAATCGTGGCAACGTAACACTCTTTTTGCTGGGTACAAGTTTTGATTTCGCTGCGACGATCACTGTTTTTTATTCTTGTTTTGTTCGTGCATAAACCACGCATGCGTATGATTCGATGGACGCGTCGTAATAGCCATGTAGTTCGATGACGTCATTCTCGTTGCATAATATCCACCGTGGAACCTTACAATTGTTTATTTGGTTAATTTCCTTCATCAGTTTACTCCATTCATTATGTATGTCATTTGAAACTTTGTCATCCCACTGTAGGTCATATTTCCATAACTTTTGAAAAAGAAGTTTTAGTTTCGTGGACAGGGGCGTCAGCCAACCTAGGGGGTCATATAATTTTGATATCTCGGATAATAAGTCCCTTTTGGTTGGTTTCGACGTTGATTGTGAAAAGTTGCAACGGAATGTAAACTGATCGCCTTTTGGGTTCCAGCACAAACCCAATGTTTTCAACGTGTCATCGTTTTTGAAGCTATAAACGAGGTCTTGACTTGTTGATATGTTTTCCAATAATGCTGGACTGTTGGATGACCACTTTCGTAGATTGAAGCCACCTAGTTTCAAAAGTTGTATTATTACATTCATCGATTCTTTACCCTGTTCTCTATTGTAGCACCCGTGTAATAGGTCGTCCATGTAAAAGCTGTTTTCCAGGACTTTGGCTGCTTTTGGAAATTTGCTTCGCTCATCCGCCGCTAACTGTTTTAAGGTCATTATTGCCAAGAACGGTGCGGCCTTTGTACCATATGTTACCGTGGTCAATTGAAACACTTTTATAGGTTGTTTTGATGACTCACGCCAAACGATTTTTTGTAGATGTTGGTCAACAGGGTTAACTAAGATTTGACGATACATCTTTTCGATGTCGGCAGTGAAGGCAAAGGGATATTGTCTCCATTGAATTAGAAACGTCTGTAGATCTTTTTGTAGATTTGGGCCTTTTAGCATGACGTCATTCAAGCTATATTTAGTGGATGTTTTAGCGGATGCGTTGAAAACTACGCGAAGCTTTGTTGTCGACGAATCTTCTCTTAGTACGCTATGGTGAGGTAAGAAGCATTCTAATGTTATATCATCTGTTTTCTGTTCTGGTTTCATGTGGTTCAACTCAGCATATTCATTCATGAATTCCTTGTATTTTTCGGCTACACCTGGTTGTTTCTCTAACCGACGTTCCAAATTCTTTAGCTGAGCTATAGCCATAGGTTTAGACTCCCCCAATTGCTGTTTGCTTTCTTCTTTCAGTGGTAGTTTGACTTCGTAGCGACCCTCGCTGTTTCTTGTTGTCGTTTTGGTGTAGAAGTCCATACATACCTGATCTTCGACCGATAGGTTGGAAGGCTCTGAAATCTCCTCCACTTCCCAAAATTTCTGTATCTCCTCAATGTTATTCAGCACCACATTACAGTGGTATGTTTTTACATTACCACATAGTAACCATCCCAGCTGTGTTTGCTGAGCCATCGGCTGTTGGGCTAGTTCTCCTTTTATAATTCCACCTAGCATGATGTTAGCATAAATATCGGCCCCGAAAAGCAAGTCAACTGGTCGACTTTTGTAAAATTCCGGGTCCGCTAAATTAATGTTTTGTATGTAAGTCCAATTTGGCTTAGCGAATGTTTGGTTTGGCAGACTTTTGATAAGATCATTCATGATGAGGACCTCAGCTGCGAATTCAAAGTTGTTGTAAGTAGAGGCGCACTCCAAGCTCAGCATCCCCTTACATCTGTTTTCCTGTTGTCCTACTCCAAAGATAACTCCTTTACATCGTTGTCTCCGGATCCCTAACGTCTGAGCCGCTTCCTCAGTTATTAAGGAAATCTGAGAACCTTGGTCGATCAAAGCGCGCATGGTTTGGTAAGTTCCATCAACACCTTTGACCTTCACCAGAGCCGTTGCTAACAATATCTCTCCTTTTTCATCTTGAGAAGTATTCACGATGCCAGTCATTGGTTCATTGTTTTTTCCATTTAGCTTTGTGTTGTCAGCGTTCGCTAATTTCACAAATGCGTCATGTAGAATGGGGAAGGCAAGTGTCAAAGTGACAAGTGACAGTTTGGTCCCAAAAGAACTGTCAAATCAAAGGAATTTTCTAAAAAAAACCGATTTATTGATGTAAAATGACTAGATGTTGTGTAATAAGCTGTAAAAAAGATTATACCATAACTAAACAATCGAATACACTTTTCAAAATAATATCTACTTTTCTATTGGAGGTTAAGTACCAGTATTGCATCGCTCTATAAATCATGAAATGGTTCGTCTGGCGGAAGAATTATCACCTGGAACGAGTTTTGTGATAGTTGTGGTGTTAAGAAATTAAATATATTGTGATATTTCTCGAATCTAAATAGAAAAAAGGGGTAAAATTACTGACATAAAACATTATGATATTTTATCAAAACAGAAAGTCAGAAGCAGCATTATATTCTTGTTATAGGAGAGGACAGGTAAAACATACCTAAACTCAAAAATTGAAACCTCAACTACAAGTAATTGTGGATTTATTACGGTAAAATCAAATGTATTACCACTCAATTAAATCACTTTTTTTCTCTTGTAGATGCACCGCGGCGTCTTAATTCTTCTTTTAGTATATACCCTTGCATTGATGAATAATTTTCCATATTTGTTTTGTATTTAAACTCAATTTTTATAACAATAAATCTTGTTTGTTTTTTGTACAAGGTAGACAGTAATCTGACGTAGGGACCAACTATCGCAGCGCCATCTACGATTAGCTTTGAGTTGCCATCCCCATTGTGTTATGTTTATCTTGGCATTTTCGACAAGTTAAGGTAGAGTTGCATTGATTTCCATTATGACTAAATAGGCAATTTATGCAAAGTTTTAATTTGTTCGCAGTTTTCAACCTTTGTTCATCACTCAGTTTTAAATATGTTTTGCAATTATAAATGCCGTGTTGGTTATTACAAAGTGGACATTTTTTGTTGGAAACATGCATGGATTTCGCAACTGTTCTATTTCCGTTGCTTGCGATGTTGAAATTATTTTTCCTATTGTTAGATGTTTGATGTTGATAATTGCTGTTTTGATGAGAAGTTTTCGAGGGCACACTGTCTTTTCGTCGAACCGTTTCCAGGGATGTAAATTTTGTTTCCAGAAATTCTAGGAACTCTGCGAGTACAGGAAGTTCTTTGGAATTCTTCAGCGACTCGATGTAGTCGGTGTATGTTTCCGTGTCTAGTTTTTGACCTAGAACGTGTACGATCATCGGGTCCCACGATGTAATGTCAACTCCTAAGTTTTTGATGGAGTTAAGACATTCTAGAGTGGTGTCATGCATCCGCTTAATCTGTTGTAAAGATTGCTGTTGTATGTTTGGCAGGCCTAGCAAAATATTCATATGAGAGGAGAATATTAGTTTTTTGTTGTCATACCGATGTGTGAGGATATTCCAGCATGTCAAATAGTTATCCGTACTTATCGAAAGGTGTTGTATTAGTTTCTCGGCTTCTCCTCGAACCTTACCCTTTAGATACTGCATCTTTTGACCGCTGGATAACGAGGGATTGTTGTGAATTACTTCCATAAATAGGTCTCTAAAGGATACCCATTGGTTGTAGTTCCCGTTAAAGTTCGGTATCTCCAGTTGAGGTGTTGATTTTTCCCTGTGTGCAACTGACCACATTTTGGTGTTTATGGCCCTCTTCAGATAGTTGAATTTTTTCTCATACTTGTCGTACATGTTGTTGTATTGATCATTATCTCCCTCTTGTTCGATCTCGATCTCCCAATGTAACTGGTCGATAGCTGACCATCTAGCCTGTAGTGACCTCAATACGTCCTCGAACTCCCACTTATCTGAGATAGAGTCCACGTCTATGTTTGCTGCTGTCCGTACAAAAGCTTTAAAGTTTGCATACTGTTTCTTTAATAAATCGTCTAGCTTGTTGTTCGGCTCCCTATTCGACACCTGAGATGGTCGGTCGTCCAGCTGCCTTGAGGTACTGGGTCCCGCGTCTTCAAATGTTTCCTCCTCTGCGCGCAACTTCGGTGTCGCAGGAGATCTTTCTCGAGCTGTTGCTTGCTCACCTGTTGCAAGGCTCCCTGTCTTCACGAAAAGAAGCTGATACTGTTGATTGATCAACGCCTTGGTTGATTCATACACCGTACTTGTTTTCTCGAACTCTCGGTCGGTAAAATAAGGATCCGTCTTACCTACCTCCCTGTTAATTCGCTCATGATTTGCTTGGTAATCTTTCCAATATTGCTCCAATGTAGTAAGCCTACGCTTAAAATAATCAATTGTTTTCCGGTCAGCACTATCTTTCTTCAAGTTAATGCCAAGTTTTATGATGCTATCGTAGATCATTGATTGCGTTTCAATGAGGTCCGACATTGTTGAAGGATGTTGAATACAGCCCTTACTGACTAAAAATAAGGAAATTTATTACTTGTATTCTCCGCTGTTGGTACTCAGCCTGTGCTGCTGCTCCACTGTTATCTCCGACCGCCTCACAACGTACACACACTGTTAATTGTTACGATAGTTCAGATCCCGTACACCGAATTCCGGATTTTCGAAATTACGCGACGCGAGTGATCCGTCTCGAAGGACCAAAAAAGATGTCGGGGTACTTCGCGAGGTGTCGGTGTTTTGAGGTGAAACACAGTTTACGGGAAACACTGTTTATTACTTCACACTCGAATGTTCTTAACGACTAAAATGTTACAAAATGTTGGATGAAATGTTTGAATACACCCGGCTAACGCGGTAGACGAAAGTGCACTGAATATAATATCATTTCAATTATTCTAAGTAATAATTAATTAGGTCAACGCGCTACGCCGATATTGCAATCTAAGGTGTTCGGTAAAAACACCGAACACGCCCAATTTGTAATATGCCTGCTTACATAGTGCGCGTTTAATACATGTTTTAAATTTTGTCTCATTCAGTTCAAGAATACTTTGTGGAATTTTATTATAGCATTTTAAGCAGTACCCCATAAAAGATGAGTCATTTTGGCGAGTCTGAAGCCCGGCTGAATTAATTGGTCCCTATTTCTAGTATTAGAATTGTGTCTGTCACCTCTTTTACCAATAAGATGCAGATTCTTTCTAACGTACATTATGTTTTCATAGATATATTGACAAGCTACCGTCATTATGTTAATATCCTTAAACAGTTCTCTCAGAGAGTCGCGTCTTCGGAGATTGTATATAGCTCTGATGGCTCTTTTTTGCAGAATAAAAATAGACTCGATGTCTGCAGCCCGTCCCCACTATAAGATTCAATATGACATTATACTGTGAAAGTAACTAAAATATACAAGTCTCGCAGTATCTACGTCAGTATATTGACGAATCTTTCTGACGGCATATGCTGCTGAGCTTAAGCGCCCTGCTAGAGATGTTAAATGAGGACCCCATCCATTGCAATCTTGAGTCAAGCGTAATCCCCAAGAAAATCGTTTTATCGACGAATTCTAGTGTCTCATTATTCAATACTATGTCATTATTTGTACTTCTGACATTTGGAAGAGCGAATCGTATACATTTAGTCTTTATTCCATTTAATACTAAGTTATTTGCTGTAAACCAGTTGTAGACCTGACATAAGGTATTATTTAGGTCGTCTAAATTTTGAGCCCGTCTATTAATCTTAAAAGTTAAGGAAGTATCATCCGCAAATAACGCCATTTTGTGAGGTTGGTTATCCAATAGACTATAGGGTAGGTCATTAATATATACCAAAAAGAGGAAAGGACCCAATATTGAGCCTAGCGGAACCCCGAATTTGACAATTGAACTCTGTGAATTTACGCCGTTTATTTCAACCTGCTGTTGCCTATTGCACAAATATGAATTGACCAAACTAAGTGCAAGTTTACCTAGTCCATAATGCTCTAATTTCAAAAGTAATGTATCATGGTTTACGCAATCAAATGCTTTGGAGAGGTCACAAAATATTCCTATCGCGTCTTGGGCCTCTTCCCATGCAGTAAATATGTGCTTTAATAATAATAATAATAATAACAATTCTACACAAACATTCACCCTACAGAAAGAAATTACATACCTAAACAAAAGACGTCAAAAAGGTTAGCGAATATTGTTAATTATATTAACAAAGTAATTTTGCCGGACGTAGTCACAAGTGATACAGATTTCCATAATCTGCAGACGATAATATATTGCGCTGCATGGACAGCGGCTAAAGCCAATGGTAGTAAAATCTCACACACACCGCCTGAAAACGGAAGCAGACCCCATCGAGTCCACAAACCTAAATGGCAGAAAAGATTAGAGCACAAAATAGAGGGTTATAGGGCCAAAATTGGAAGATTTACTCATTACATTAAAGGCCATAGAAGCAGGAAATTGAACAAGGCAGTGGAGACAATATTAAAAGACTACAAAATACATACAACACACGAACCACCTAACACACAACTTGAACATTTTCTAGATACTCTTAAGCAGAAACTCGCAGTAGTAAAAAGTAGATTAAGCCGATACACTAAATGTACACTTCGTAAAACCCAAAATACGCAGTTCAGGAATAATGAAAAACAATTTTACCGGAAACTAAAGATATCAACAACAAATCAAACAACACATAATTCGGAAACAATATTTCCAACCACAGAACAATTACAGCAATTTTGGGCTGGAATTTGGGAAAATCCTGTCTGCCATAACTCCGAAGCAGAATGGATTAAAGAAGAGGAAATAACCCAAACAAACACCGCAGAAATGATTTTTGACCAGATTGAAGTAGGAACTTTTCACGATGTCCTTAAAAAACTGCACAACTGGAAAGCGCCTGGGTCAGATAACATACACAACTACTGGTACAAAAAATTTACACACATACACCCACACCTCTTTAACCATATTAATAACTTTATAAAAGACCCTACAACGATTCCCCCTTATGTAACCGAAGGAAAGACATATATGCTGCCAAAAGACCCTAGTGACGCATTAAATCCGGCAAAGTATAGACCAATTACATGCTTACAAACTATATATAAAATTGTGACCTCATGTATTACTCATATAATATATAAACATCTTGAGACACACAAGGTGTTGACAGAAGAACAGAAGGGGTGTAAGAAGTTAAGTCAAGGATGTAAAGAACAGTTAACAATAGATGCCGTAATACATAGACAAGTTCAACGTACCAAGATGGATTTACACACGATGTATATCGATTACAGAAAAGCATACGATTCAGTACCCCACTCATGGCTTATCAAAGTTCTTAAAATATATAAAATACACCCACAGCTTATAACATTTTTAAGTAATATTTTAGGAACGTGGAAAACGCGGTTGCAACTGAACACACCGACAGGAATAGTTGAAACAGAACCTATTAAAATCCAGAGAGGAATATTCCAAGGAGACTCACTCAGCCCACTTTGGTTTTGTCTAGCTTTAAACCCCCTTTCTAACAAATTAAATTCTTTGAAACCCGGCTATCAGCTTCTTTATAGAGACACAATTACTGACACACTGACTGACCAAAGACATTTCAAAATAAACCATCTCCTTTATATGGATGACATCAAATTGTACGCAACTTCCCCTGATGAATTATACGAACTAGCTGATGTAACAGAAAAAATATCAAACGATATAGCTATGGAGTTTGGGATTGACAAGTGTAAAATTAATTCAATTAAAGCAGGAAAAACATATATACATTCATATCAAATGCAGACAGGTGCGACAATAGATTCATTAGACGAAACCGGGACATATAAATATTTAGGGTATATACAGGCTAAGCAGATTATGCACAAGGAAATAAAAAATAAACTAACTAAACAATTCAAACATAGATTAAGCACAATATTTAATACTCAATTAAACGCCAAAAACACTATTAAAGCTATAAACACTTACGCAATCCCAATCCTCACCTACTCCTTTGGTATTATAAAATGGAATAAAACTGATCTCAAAAATTTACAACGAATTATAAACACCACGCTCACTAAATACAGGAAACACCATCCTAGATCATGTGTACAGAGACTTACACTGCCAAGGAACGATGGAGGGAGGGGAATAATAGATATCACTAACCTACATAACAAGCAAATAACAACATTAAGATCATATTTTGAAAACAAAAGGACGACTTCAACCTTACATAAAGCAATAGTGTATAACGACAAAAAACTTACGCCTCTGAACATGTATGATAGGACTACACAGAACAACGAACAACAGACTGACCGACAGACTAAAATTGCAGAATGGACCCAAAAGGCATTGCATGGCAGGCACCGACACGACCTTAACCTCCCTAACGTCGACAAATTAGCGTCGAACGAATGGTTACGGCGTGGTGAACTGTTCCCTGAGACCGAAGGGTTCATGATAGCGATTCAGGACCAGGTAATAGAAACTCGCAATTACCAGAAACACATAATGCGAGTCCCTCAAACAGTCGATATATGTAGGCGATGCAATAGTTCTTCCGAAACCATTCAGCACATCACAGGCGCGTGTAAAGCAATAGTCCAGACCGATTATAAACACAGGCATGACCAAATAGCAAACATAATACATCAAAAATTAGCAATCAAATTTAATTTAATCCCCACACCACCAATTCCTTACTATAAATACCAGCCTAAACTTATTCTTGAAAACGCTACTCATAAAATGTACTTTGACCGAGCAATCCTCACCGATAAAACTACACACTTTATCAGACCAGACATCACCTTAGTAGACAAAGTTAACAAAACCGCACAAATCATAGACATCGCCGTACCAAACACTCACAACCTACAAAACACTATAGCAGAAAAACTTTCAAAATACACAGATCTCAAAATTGAAATTAGCCGAATGTGGTGTCTTACCAATGTCACTATAGTCCCTATTGTGTTATCAACTACAGGCATTATTCCTAAGCAGCTCCACCAGTCTCTAAGAACTCTTGATTTACCACCATACACATACCAAAGTCTTCAGAAAGCTGCAATCCTGAATACTTGCAGGATTGTCAGAAAATTTTTACAAAATGAAAATCTCTCTCTCGTAGTTGCCACTCCACACACACACCCTCCAGCCCCCTCACAGACAGATTTTGATACACACAGAAACTCATCATTGCAAAATTCAATCTCATTATCATCTCATCATGACAGTAATATCCTGGGATAGAACTTGGCTTTGGCTCGTGCTATCCTGCAAATCCGGCAATAAAGCCGAGATACATAAAAGTATACCAAAAAATAATAATAATAATAACTGGCAACACTGTACGTCAAACATATACTTGAAAATTTCACTATTCCTTTTTAATAAAAAATATATGTTTAAACCTTTAATAAATAGAGCAAATCAACTTACAATAGTAAACTAACAACAAATATAGTAAATCCAATACAAGACAAGCTAAAACATGTGTTTTAAAGAAAAAAACTATTTATGACAGCGGCTGACACAAATGTCATGTGAAAAATGATCAAAATTATGAAAATTATGGATGAATACGAAATATTATGTTTGAGTTAATATGTTGACACGAGCCAGAGCAGCACGCGCACGCCTTCCATCCCCGGAGTCGCCGCTCAGCTCCGCCTCGCCGCCACCGGACATTGGGTCTCCCACATCACCGGCGGCGGCAGTTGCGTCGAGTTCGAGCGACGAATATTTCTCCCCGCCGACGTCGCCAACACCTGTACGTCGGCAGGGGAGACACCGGCCGCCGAAGAGCTTGGGACCTAGGGGCCAACCGGCCCCGAGCCGGGTTCCCGCTACCGGTGGTTGTGTGCAGCGCATGAGATGGACTCAGTCCATAAATGAAAATGTCATGCGCGCATACTACGGGTCTACAGAGGGGGGAACTAACCTCACTGCGTACCGTGTTAGGATGCTGTCTCTGTTCCAGGTACTTGAACCAACTCTAAACGTCTCGGCTCAACGACTTTCGGATCAGGTGCGGGTCATCCAACGTAATCACATGTTGGACGACACCGCGCTTGATAGGCTGCGCTCAGAGGTACTGAGCAACCGTACCATCTTATCTCCACCACCAGCAACGACACCCGTATTTATCAACAGGGTTCCGTCGCAGTTAAATATTGCTCCTGTTGTGGAGGAGGATGATACGGTTGCCACGGTAAGTAGCCAGTGCAACGAACGATTGAGGAGCGCGCTGGAGGATGCGCTTCGTGAGTACCGCTCAACTCCCATTACACTTAGACCCCGATTGCCACGGTTACCCATGCACAAAAAAAATAGGGCGCTGGTGGGTGCCTTGAACTCGCTGCTTAAGAATCTTTTCGAAAGCAGCGAGGATCTTGCCGATACACATTCAATCCTGTTTTGTGGGGCTGTTGCGGCATGTCGATTGGCTAATGTCAAGTTTCCGAACAGTGACGGAGCTAATCGACCAAAACCAGCTGTACCAGCCTGGCAATGCAGGATTGAGCGTCGTATCGGCGAGGCCAGGGTACTCATTGGCAAACTATATTGCTTCAGGGAGGGAAATACACGACCACGTGTGATGCGCTTTGTGAGGCGGGCATTCTCGGGGACTGGTATTGGTCCTCAGGAATACATGTCCCGTGTCACAGAGCGCATCGACTTCCTGAAGCAAAAAGTTTGTGCATGGGCAAGCCGTATTCGGCGGTATAAACGACGAGTTGATCGGTACTCACAGAATCGCATGTTCCGGAGCGATGAGAGGTGGGTATATAGAGGTTGGGAGCGACCTGAACAAAGCGTGGCTGACCTGTGCCGTCCGGATGACTGCGCCACGAGTACATTCTGGCGCGGCATCTGGTCGGTACCAGTCAGTCATACTGAGGCTGACTGGATGCGTGATGTCGAGCAAGTATGTGAAACAATTCCAGAAATGGAAAAAGTGAGAATAACGCCACTGGATGTAGCCAAAGCAGTCCGTCCGTTACCGAATTGGAAATCTCCGGGACCGGACGGACTGCATAATTTTTGGCTTAAGTGGCTAACTAGTTCACATACTTGCCTGGCATCTCAATTCCAGTCATCCTTAGAGTCTGGGTCGCTACCCCAGTTTCTAACAACTGGTATTACCCACCTGCTCCACAAATCAGGTAGTACCAGGGAACCCAAGAACTATAGACCGATCACTTGTTTGTCGACGGTCTATAAACTTCTTACATCCATTTTGAGAGTGAAAATTAACACACATATTGAAAGTAACTCCATTATGTCTGCCTCTCAAAATGGATGTAGGAATGGGTCCCGTGGTACTAAGGAGCTGCTCCTCATTGACATGGCCATTAGCCAACAGGTTCGTCGATCTCGCAGGGATCTGTCCACATGCTGGATAGATTATAAGAAGGCCTACGACTCGGTGCCACATACATGGCTCATGAGGGTGCTGGAGTTGTACAAGATAGATGCAACTCTACGCGCCTTCCTTGAGTCATGTATGGGCCAATGGAGAACGGTCCTTTGCTATCCCGGATGTCGACAGGTCCAGGCGAATGATGAACCTGTATGGATCAAGCGGGGAATATTCCAGGGCGACAGTTTGAGTCCGCTTTGGTTCTGCTTAGCCCTGAATCCTCTAAGCACATTGCTGGAGGACTCAGGTCTAGGCTTTCGGTTGAGGAGAGGTGGTCAGGTCATATCTCACCTTCTATACATGGATGATCTGAAACTCTTTGCCCCCAACAAATTGCAACTGATGAAGCTACTAAAGGTAACTGAAACGTTTAGTAGTGCCATCAGGATGGAATTTGGTGTGGACAAATGTGCAGTCATGCATGTAAAGCGAGGAGAGATTATGGAATCTGAAGGGATCCAGCTTTCAGATTCCATACACCTTAGATCACTCTCCTCATCCGAAACCTACAAGTATTTGGGTATGTCGGAAGCGTTAGGCATTGCTGTACCGGACGTGAAACAATCGTTGAGGGAGCGCTTCTTTGGACGCCTGAAAAGGGTTTTAAATAGCCTTCTTTCAGGCGGAAACAAGGTGCACGCCTTCAACGGTTGGGTCATGCCGGTGTTAATGTACTCTTTCGGCATACTCAAATGGACTCAAACTGAACTCGACGCCTTGGATAGGCGGGTCCTTACACTGTTGACCGCAAACCGGATGCATCACCCACGTTCATCGGTAATGAGGCTGTACATCCCGCGGAAGTGCGGGGGTCGAGGCTTTTTAAATGCTAAGACCCTCCACAACCGCGAGGTATGCAGCCTCAGAGAATATTTTTTGAAAATGGAAGTGGGTATGCACCGAGATGTGGTCACAGTAGACAAGGGACTCACCCCGCTGTCCATGGCCAAAGAGAACTGGCACAAACCTGTAGTACTCAGTGCCGAAGACCGCAAGGAGGTATGGCAAGGCAAGGAGCTACACGGACGCTTCTACCGGGCCCTTCATGGGCCCGATGTAGATTTTCTAGCGTCTGTGTCCTGGCTACGTTTCGGTGACCTCTTTGGGGAAACCGAAGGTTTTGTCTGTGCGATTATGGACGAAGTTATCTTGACGAACAACTACCGGAGACATATTATAAGGGATGGGACGATTGACGTGTGTCGGGCATGCCATCGTCCAGGTGAATCCATTAGACATATTATCTCTGGTTGTTCTCGTCTTGCTAACGGCGAGTACTTGCACAGGCACAACCTAGTAGCCAGAATCATCCACCAGCAACTTGCGTTGAAATACAAACTTGTGGAATCTGAGGTACCGTATTACAGGTATGTGCCCGACCCAGTTCTCG
The DNA here is from genome assembly GCA_954870645.1 of Agrotis clavis. NCBI lineage: Eukaryota > Metazoa > Arthropoda > Insecta > Lepidoptera > Noctuidae > Agrotis > Agrotis clavis. The sequence goes on along the minus strand of OX940938.1, from coordinate 21,807,946 downwards.
AGAAAGACCATGTCACGTTGTACTGGGATCTGCCTATCATTACTGACAGGACTATTGTGGCCAATAAGCCTGACATAGTAGTGATAGACAGATCAGCGCGCCGCGCAATGATAATCGATGTTACCATCCCGCATGACGAGAACCTCGTGAAGGCAGAGAAAGATAAACAAATCAAATATCTTGATCTGGCACGCGAGGTTGTCGACATGTGGAATGTGAGCTCGGCTATCATTGTACCGATCGTCGTGACTGCCAATGGCCTGATGGCAAAGAGCCTCGACGAACACCTTTCGAGGCTCTCCTTAGGGAGTTGGATCAAGGGCCAGATTCAGAAGGCAGTACTTCTTGATACGGCTCGTATTGTGAGGAGGTTCCTGTCTCTGGAACCCTAACCACCGGTAGCTTGGACCCTGCTCCCACACCGGCGGACTACTATTTTTATATTTTTAAATGTTTTTTTTATTGTTTTGTATTTTTTTAAAGAAATATTTAAAAATGTAATAGTATGTATGAAAAATGAATAAACGGAATAATAATAAAGTTCTTACATCCATTCTGAGGGCTAAAATCAATCAACATATTGTGACTAATTCAATCATGTCAGCCTCTCAGAATGGATGTAGGAACGGGTCCCGCGGTACTAAAGAGCTCCTCCTCATTGATATGGCCATTAGCCAACAGGTTCGCCGCTCCCGAAAGGATCTGTCCGCATGTTGGATAGATTATAAGAAGGCCTATGATTCGGTACCCCATACATGGCTCATGAGGGTGCTAGAGTTGTATAAAGTTAATATAACTCTACGTACCTTCCTGTTGTCGTGTATGGGGACCTGGAAGACAGTCCTTCGCTATCCAGGATGTCGACAGATCCGAGGTAGCGGCGAACCGATAAGGATTGAGCGCGGCATATTCCAGGGTGACAGTCTGAGTCCTTTGTGGTTTTGTCTGGCCTTGAACCCACTCAGTACATTACTGGAGGGTTCGGGGCTAGGATATCGGTTGAAGAGAGGTGGTCAGGTCATATCTCACCTTCTTTACATGGATGATCTGAAACTCTTTGCCCCCAACAACTTGCAACTGATGAAGCTACTGAAGGTAACAGAAACTTTCAGTAGCGCCATCAGGATGGAATTTGGTGTGGACAAATGTGCAGTCATGCATGTGAAGCGAGGGGAGATTATGGAATCAGAGGGAACTCAACTCTCGGATTCCATACACCTTAGATCCCTCTCTTCAACAGAGACCTACAAATATTTGGGTATGTCGGAAGCATTAGGCATCAATAATGCTGACATGAAGCAATCGTTGAAGGAGCGCTTCTTTAGCCGCCTGAATAAAGTACTTAACAGTCTTTTGTCAGGTGGTAATAAGGTGCGCGCTTTCAACGGTTGGGTCATGCCGGTATTGATGTATTCTTTCGGCATACTCAAATGGACTCAGACAGAACTTGACGCCCTGGATAGGAGAGTCCGTTCACTGCTGACTGCAAATCGGATGCATCACCCACGGTCGTCGGTGATGAGACTGTATATCCCGCGAAAGTGCGGGGGTCGTGGCTTTTTAAACGCTAAGACCCTGCACAACCGTGAGGTATGCAGTCTCAGGGAATATTTCCTAGAAGCCGACGTGGAGATGCACCGAGATGTGGTCACAGTGGACAAGGGTCTTACTCCGCTCTCCTTGGCTAACGGGAACTAACGGGCGCAAACCTTTAGACACCAATGATCGTAAGGATGTATGGCAGAGCAAGGAGCTTCACGGACGCTTTTACCGGGCATTACATGGTCCCGATGTAGACTTTTTAGCGTCCGTATCCTGGCTGCGCTTCGGTGACCTGTTTGGGGAAACCGAAGGTTTTGTCTGTGCAATTATGGACGAAGTTATGATGACGAATAACTACCGGAAATACATTGTGAAGGATGGCACGGTTGACATATGTCGGGCATGCCACCGTCCGGGAGAATCGATCCGACACATTATTTCTGGGTGTTCTCGTCTGGCTAACGGCGAGTATTTGCATAGACACAACCTCGTTGCCAGGATTATCCACCAGCAACTTGCTTTAAAGTACAATCTTGTCGAATCGGAAGTGCCGTACTATAGGTATGCGCCCGACCCAGTTCTCGAAAATGGCAATATCTCGTTGTATTGGGATCGACCTATCATCACTGACAGGACTATTGTTGCCAATAAGCCTGACATTGTGGTGATAGATCGATTGGAGCGTCGCGCAATAATTGTTGATATAACGGTCCCACATGACGAGAACCTCGTGAAGGCAGAAAAAGATAAACAATTCAAGTATCTTGATCTGGCTCGCGAGGTTGTTGACATGTGGGATGTGAATACGGCAGTTATTGTGCCGATAGTCATATCTGCCAATGGCTTAATTGCCAAGAGCCTCGACCAACACCTGAGGAGGCTCTCGCTGGGTGGCTGGATCAAGCGCTTGATTCAGAAGGCAGTACTCTTAGACACGGCGCGTATTGTTAGGAGGTTCCTCTCTCAAGAGCCCTGACCACCGGTGGCCCGGACCCTGTTCCCGGTACTGGTGGACTGCTATTTTTTACATTTTTAAATGTTTTTTTAATTCTTTTTTGTAAAAATATTTAAAAATGTAATTTATAAGTTTAAAGAAAAATAAAAAAAATAACTAGACTTGTTGACGCTTCCCGTGACCCAAGAGCTGGCTTTTACTTTGGCCAGAGGCTAAGTATTGCTATTCAAAGGGGCAACGCCGCCAGTCTCTTGGGCACATTACCAGCTGACAGCGTTGAGGATGAATTTTTCGATGCTCTGTAATAGTTTAGTTTAGTTTTACTTTAATTTAGTATTTTATATTTATATAGTTTAGCTTAATCACAGAATATTTTCAAAATGTCTTCCATAAAAAAAATAATAACATTTATTTCAGACTACATAAGGTCCATAGTTAAGTTAGTATTTTGGTGTTAGTAACAATGGTGCTTAAACAAATATGTTAGTACTGTTAGTTTTACACAAATTATTATTTATGTAGACCAGTGACTATGCCCACCCAGTGTGCCTGAAAGGGACAGTCCGGTCTAGCAGCTATCATTTTCAGGATGCTGTTGTCACTACCATGCAAGCGCTGCAGTAAGGAGGCCGCTTTTTTCCGCAAGATGGCATGGAATCCATCAGTGCGAGCCTCAACGAACATTCCTGAAGCACTGCAACGCCATGGCAGTCCCAACAGCATCCTAAAAGCATTATTATATTGTACACGCAGGGCGTTATAGGCTCGGCGCGTGTACGATACCCACAGGCCACTCGTGTAAAATGACTGACAGAACGCCTTAAAAAGAGTTACTTTGACGTCTGTAGTACAACGAGCGAACCTGCGGGCAAGCATGTTGCCCCTCACCGACAACGCCCTACGCTCCCTCTCTACATCTAAATCATCCCTTAAGTCGCTCGTGACAATGTGGCCAAGGTATTTAAATTTATCTACAATTTTCAGTGCTACGCCGTTGAGACATATGGGAGGAACACTGCGCTGCTGCTGCTTAGGTGTTTTAAATACGACAACCTCACTCTTTTTCGAGTTGTATATTAACCCATGCTCCTCCACATAGGCCTCGCAAGTCGATAACAACTTCTTCAACCCACCCATCGAGGGACTGAGCAGGACCATGTCGTCAGCATAGCTTATATTGTTGACACTGATTCCGTCAATGTGGCAGCCGACATGTGTACCGCTCAGTCGCTCGATGAGCTGGTTGATATATAAGTTAAAAAGCAAAGGCGAGCTTAACCCGCCCTGCCTGACTCCACATTCCAGCCTGTACTCATCCGACAGAGTACCCGCCCATCTCACCCGGTTCTTCTGATTACAGTACCAATATTTGAGAAGGGAAATGTACTCCGCCGATACTCCCGTGTCCCTCAACTTTTTTTTTTTTTTTTTTTTTTTTTTTACGTGGCAAAATCATCAAATGAGTCCTCCAGCCCCGGGCAGGGCGGGAGGGACTGTCAGACTTCTACTGACTAAAATCCACGGTGTCCTTCAGTAGCCTGTTATGTTCCGGGGTCACGGTAAGGAAATAATCCCGCGACCAAATAATCCCGCGACCAAATAATCCCGCGACCAAATAATCCCGCGACCGTGTCCCTCAACTTGTCCCATAGTACGTCATATGCGACAAGATCAAATGCTTTTGACAGGTCGAGGAAACACGCAAGCACCGGCGTCCTTCTGGCCGTGTAGTACTTGACAGTTCGCTTGAGACTCAGAATGGCGCTCTCTGTTGATACTCCTGCTTTGAACCCGAATTGGGCATCGTGCAACTCAACCTGTGCCGTGAGGCGAGTATTCATCAAACTGTCAAGTACCTTGGCTGCTGTGGTAGCGAGTGAGATGGGTCGATAGTTACTGATGTCAGATGTATCACCCGTTTTATTTTTAACTATCGGGACGACTATGGTCCGCATTAGTGGCTCCGGCAAATACGAGTGACCTATACACAGAGTGAAAAGCATAGACAGTACTCGTGGCAGGTGAACCCCCGCAAATTTATAATGCTCGATACTGAGCCCATCGTGACCAGGCGATTTTCCACGCTGCATTTTTTTAATAATACTAGCAACACTCTTAGCAGGTATCTTGACATTCTGACCCGTCACAATGGGCTCACCACCGCTCAGATTATTGGACGAGGGACCCAAGGGCGAACGCACAGTAAAATGTTTTCTAAAGGTCTCGGCAATGTCACTGTGATCAGCTAAGCCATTAACACTCAGCGGAAGGCTAGGCCTAACGTTCATTTTATTGGTATTCTTCCAAAAACTTTTAAAATCTTTAGAGGAGTGATCCGAAGCAAGGATATCCATTTTAAATTGCTCTTGCCTATCCTGACACCATTTTAATTTTGCTTTAAAATGTTTCCTCGCTTCTGACATCTCATCAAAGATTCGACCATTAACTGGTCGCCCAGCTAAATCCCATAATTGAAAAGTAAGCCGCGCCTCCCGATGAAGGCCCGCTATGTGCTTATTCCAACCAATGACATAACCTCCTTTCTTGCGTCGCTTTTTCATGTATGTTTGGATGGCTGCTCGTGATAACGTATCAGTAATTTGTACATACAATTTATCAATGACCGAGTGATGTTTCTCGTCAGTACAAAAACCATCAGAACATATAGTCAATTCATGTGGAAAATCTACCAACCGCAGCTTAGAATGACAAATGTCACGGTATTCATTGATTTGCTCAGCCTGTCTCTCACCCCACACAACACGGTTGATACGCTTTATCGACATCAAATCAATAGCTTTAGGTTTCAGCTTATTAAGATTACATTCAACTACCAGTGGATAATGGTCCAACCAATACACGTCGTAAAATAAGGTGGCACCGGCGTCAGTTGTGCAACGTCTCTTGGTGAAACCATACTGCTGATCGTGTAAGATTCTGTTGGTGTTAAAGTGATTAAGCATCTGATTTAGCATTACTTTTTCAACTACCTTGCTAAAGACTGGCAATACAGATACTGGTCTATAATAATGTTAGTATCTTTAGAGTCCCCAGATTTAAAAAGAGGTACGACTTTACTAAACTTCATCAAATCAGGAAAAACTCCTTGATCCACACACATATTAAAAATTAAAGCTAATTGAGGTGCCACAGTCTCCACTATTGACTATGTGCGAAGTGGGTGGTGGGGAACGGCAAATCGATCGTAGCGCACGACGTGGCAGAAATGTGAATTAATTCTGGGCTGTCATGTGTCAAGTTGCTTTATTTTCATAACTTTCTTTATAATTTAATACGAAAACTTTAACTTTAACTTTTCCCGTTCGTTCTAAGCTCTTCCACTTCTCTCACATGCTGTGCTAATACTAATTTTTTCCCTTTTTGCTCAGTTTGAGGTTGGAAATGTATTTTATGCTTAACCGATTCAAATCCCGTGCGTATTATAATATCCATATTTTCCACGAGGAAGAAAATCGCTAGGTATAATATACACACTCACTTTTTACACTATTTTTTCAATTTCGTTGAAAAACTAGTCGAAATTTAATATCACAAAGATATCGTATCATCTAGTTGACATGATTTGACAGATGACAAGTCCTGAATAGTTGCGGCCACTAGGGGCGCTGTCATCGCGCACACAACGAATAGATATACAAACTTTAACAGACATTCCCCATAAATCTGATTTGGCGGAATGCCTTGATAACTGTCATCGGGCTTATGTGTTTGTTTATAAAATCAGCCGGGCAGCCAGATACGTTCGCCTTTAAAAAAGCAATTGATACATCGGGTGAGGAATTTAGAGCCTCCGTAGTCTTAAATGGTATATCTGTAAAGAAATTTAAAAATTCTTGAGCTACTTCCAGATTAGAGCTTATAGGACCACAATCTGTATCTAACGTATAGTTACTGCTACGCATTGTTTTTCTGCCAGTCTCGTTATTTATGACTCTCCAAACTGTCTTTATTTTATTTTCAGCTGTTTTAATCTTGTTACTAATAGAGCGGGAGCCCGTAACAGATGTCCGTGACCAATTTCCTCTCAAGCGGTAATTAGCAGACTACATGAGGGAGTCATATCATGAAGATTCGTGAAAGTCAGCTGCGATTCCGTTGGTGGGATAAGCAGCAATCGCCGTTCAAACACGTAGAAAAAATATTTTTTTTTAGTCATTTCCTCCCAACTGAAACCTGGTTTATATTGAAGATTACCTTGTATCACGAAGAATAAAACCAATCAGCCGACGGTACCATGGTGGAATACACGTCAGCCGGTCACTCGAACATGTAATTTTTTATTTTATTTTCAGTGATTTCCTCTCAACCCAAATTTAACCTGATGAAAGTTTACATGTAGTTATGGCTAAAAACAGACGTCAGCTGGCTGTATCTCGGTGGAAAGATCGTCAACTGATACTTTGAAAATTACAAACAGGACTTAGGCTCTCAGCCTAAATATGCATTTAGATCAAAGTTTTCAATTCCTCCCTACAGAAAACCTGTTTATATTGACGCTTACTCAATATCACGATGAAAAAATACATTCAGCTAATGTTTACAGACAGTTATGGGTCAAAATACAGAGTTATTCTTATTAAGCTGGGCATCATGAACATTGTGATTCCGTAAGAGATACGAAAAAACTTATTTAGATAACTTTAGCTCTTTTTTCAGTATAAAAATGTTAGCATTTTTATTTTTTTTGTCAAGTGTGAAATGTCCACTAAAATGAATTCGTTATGAACAATATTTGGATTATACAAAATGTGCAATACCTTAAAAACTACTTAACCGATTCTCATGAAACAAACTGTACAATAGTTTTTAAAACAAGACCATCACATTAAAATTAGTTCCATTGCAATAACCCCATAAACAAAAAATTACATTTTCAAGTTACGTAATTATGATCAACATAATTATCAAACTTCAGTACAATTTTCTAGTTAGTTTCGTTAAGATATTATGTATTTTAATTAGCTCTAATAAGAAAAATGCAGTATTCTAATAATAATTTAGCACAAACAAATAACTTAAAAAAAAACTGATTAGAAAAATATCTTAAGAGAGGTTCCTTACAAAGCATATTTACCTACATCTAGTCGCACCTCCCACTACGTGCACCTCTCGTCATAGCGGTGGTCTCATCGCCGACTTTTAATACTTTGGCCGGCACTTTCAGAAAACCCAAAAAATTTATGGAGCGTGATGAATGTTAAATGATGTCCTTTGACCAATTTCCGCCATCCTGATTTTCGTCTTCTGATACAACGAAATGATCTTTACATGAAACAGAGTCGAAAGGCATTAAAAATAAATCTTATATGAGATAATTATGTTGATCATAATTACGTAACTTGAAAATGTATTTTTTTGTTTTTGGGGTTATTGCAATGGAACTAATTTTAATGTGTTGGTCTTGTTTTAAAAACTATTGTACAGTTTGTTTCATGAGAATCGGTTAAGTAGTTTTTAAGGTATTGCACATTTTGTATAATCCAAATATTGTTCCTAGCGAATTCATTTTAGTGGACATTTCACACTTGACCAAAAAAATAAAAATGCTAACATTTTTATACTGAAAAAGGAGCTAAAGTTATCTAAATAAGTTTTTTCGTATCTCTTACGGAATCACAATGTTCCTGATGCCCAGCTTAATAAGAATAACTCTGTATTTTGATCCATAACTGTCTGTAAACATTAGCTGAATGTATTTTTTCTTCGTGATATTGAGTAAGCGTCAATATAAACAGGTTTTCTGTAGGGAGGAATTGAAAACTTTGATCTAAATGCATATTTAGGCTGAGAGCCTAAGTCCTGTTTGTAATTTTCAAAGTATCAGTTGACGATCTTTCCACCGAGATACAGCCAGCTGAAGTCTGTTTTTAGCCATAACTACATGTAAACTTTCATCAGGTTAAATTTGGGTTGAGAGGAAATCACTGAAAATAAAATCAAAAATTACATGTTCGAGTGACCGGCTGACGTGTATTTCACCATGGTACCGTCGGCTGATTGGTTTTATTCTTCGTGATACAAGGTAATCTTCAATATAAACCAGGTTTCAGTTGGGAGGAAATGACTAAAAAAAATATTTTTTCTACGTGTTTGAACGGCGATTGCTGCTTATCCCACCAACGGAATCGCAGCTGACTTTCACGAATCTTTATGATATGACTCCCTTATGTAGTCTACTAATTACGGCTTGGGAAGAAATCACTAACGATATTTTGGCCTGGCTCCCGCTCTATAATGTGCAAGGCTTTAGCAGCCTTGCAACAATTTCTGAAAATTTTAGAATACTGACATAATAAAAAGTACCGGCTTCAAAAACAAATATATACCAATATAATACCGACTTTCGAAAGAAAAGTTATTTTAAACTTTGTTGTACTTATTTGTTTTTGAAGTCGGTACTTTTTTTAAAAAAGTTTTATTTTACCCTTTTTATTTAGTTCAGATATTCAACAAAAATCTTTTTATATTCGGCGTCTTTAGAAATTTATATCCAAGTGAGCAACAAAAACGGATCTATGCGGGCAACGTCACAAGATATCCATTGTTGTTATATTTAAAACCTTCCCTAGAATGTAATGAACATTTTTCCGAAAACCGCATGGAAATCGGTTTAGACAAACGCGAGATAATCGTGAACAACATACAATCGACTTTGAAAGTCTACAATTCAAGTAGGAAAAAAACTTTTTATTTTAAAAACTGACTTCAAAAACAAATTCAAAAAAGTGTGAAATAACTTTTCTTTCGGAAGTCGGTGGCTTTTGATTTTTATGTCATTGACTATTGCCAGTTGCAACCGACTTCCGAAAGAAAAGTTATTTTACACTTTTTTATATTTGTTTTTGAAGTCGGTGCTTTAAAAAAAAGATTTTTTAAATTCTATACTTATAAACTTCTATTTTATCAAAGTTTTAGTAAATAAACAATGTAAAATACATTTTAAGTTGTTTTTTTTTTTACTAAATTTAAAAATATTACTAAAAGTCTATTAGTTCACCATCGAGCATGATACGTTAATTTCAGGTTGTATAAATAAAATACCCTTAAGTAATTCGTTTTATTCATTATAACGACTATAATCAAAGTATAACGATTACGATAAACGATTTTGCCGAGTTAGACGATCATACTAACAACAGGTTTTTAAAAAACTTATTTAAATGTTAGGTATTTATTTAATCATTTATGTACACACAATCTATCTATCTATCTATAGAGAGGTCAATTCTGTACATGAAATATATTTTCAAAATAACTATCAGGGGGTGATTAGGGATCGATACTGATGCCAAAAATGCAATTAATAAAATTATTGTCTGTCTGTCTGTCTGTCTGTCTGTCTGTCTGTCTGTCTGTATAACCGTTATAGAAACAAAAACTACTCGACGGATTTTGACGAAACTTGGTACAATTATTTTTCATACTCCTGCGCTGGTTATAGGATACTTTTCATCACGCTACAATCAATAGGAGCGGAGCAGTGAAGGGAAATGTTAGGAAAACGGGAGAAGTTACTCTATACACGCTAATCTTCGGAACTACTGGACGGATTTGATTGTTTTTTTTTTGTTGTATAGCTATTAAGTCTGGGCAACATATAGGCTATAATTTATCTTGGAAACTTGAACACCTGATGCAGAACTGCAATAGATCAGCTAAACTATAAGAGATACAAAAATAGCGCCATAGCAAAAATTGTTCCGCGTGATGAGCATTTTCTGCTGAGAAAATAAATTTGAAGATATGGAACACCTGATGTGGAACTCCAAGAGCCCAGCTACATTAATAAATATACAGTAATGCCGTCTTAGCAAGAGTTGTTCAGCCTGATGAGCACTCCCTGTTGTCGTATTAAAACTGAAGATTTGGAACACCTGATGTGGAACTCCAAGAGCCCAGCTACACTATAACATATAGGTATAGGAATGACGTCTTAGCAAGAGTTGTTCAGCCTAATGAGCACTCTCTGTTGACGTATGAAAATTGAAGATCTGGAACACCTGATGTGGAACACCAAGAGCCCAGCTACACTATAACATATACAGGAATGACGTCTTAGCAAGAGTTGTTTAGTCTGATGGGCATTTCCTGTTGACTTACAAAAATGAAAGATCTGTAACGTCTGGAATCGTCATGCGCTTCCCGTTATTTTCCCGTCCTCAGGCTCTAAGAATTCGACATCAGACGTTTCAGATCTTCGATTTTGACGACCCCATTGTCGCTGGCATAAGCAACAGGATCCGCGTACGAAGTCGCTGGCAGAAGCTAGTACAAAATATAATGACATACCTAGTTTAAACTTAATAGTACAAAGGCACTGCTTATTTCAAATCTGCAATCTGAAAATTTCTACCAGCAGATCTGCGACAGGAAGAGTGTTAAAAAGAAAAATATGTAACAGTACTGAGTGATAACAACAAAATAATGAGATAAAAAACCCGACTGCGCAAAACAACTAAAAAGAAAGAAACAAGCCCAGTAGTTTAGAATTCACTCATTCATACTCACAGTCGGAGCCCATTCAAATTATACCAATCAAATCTTCCCAAGGGGCCCCGACTGTGATGTGTGAATGAGTGAATTCTAAACTACTGGGCTTGTTTCAATCTTTTTAGTTTTTTTACGCAGTCGGGTTTTTTGTTTTTTTAAATATTTATTTTATTTTACTATTTTTAGTTTTTGTTAGCATTTATCAGTCCAAATTAAATTGAAACATATAAGTTACATATATTTTGGTAAACCATTTTTAAAATCCTTTAATTTGATACCCTACTTGATAGAATGTGAGAGATTTAAAAAAAATATTTTTAGTTCGGAACCCTTTGCACACGAGTTCGACTCGCACTTGGCCAGTTTTATGTACCCAGTGACACTCTCACGTTTAAGACGAATCTAACGACACCTCTCAAGTTAAAATCCATCAAGCCGTTTAGGCTGCAGAGCAACACACAGAAACATACATACATACATACATACATAGGTACACACTCGAAAAGCATAACCCTCCTGGCGCAGTCGGGTAAAAATACCGACATAAATATACTTACTTTCCATAGTAGGTAGGTACTTGAGCGTCTTTGTCGCGAAACAAAATTCGAAAAAAACGAATATTCGAATATCAAATTAGAATATTTGGAAGCCCTTGTGCGAGGTCGTTCTGTCGCAGTCGTTCCGGTTGTACTTCCGCTTTTAATTACTTTTGAACATTTCACCGACGCTGCCGCGAGTGCAAGGCCGAGTGCTGTCGACCGGCTGCGTAACAACAAGCGCGTGTTCTGGGCTCCCGACTAACTAATGATGTACGTACTTGTAATAACTGGTCCCTATATGTATGTTTTATTTAGTTAGCAGTGACGAGGCCGAGCAAGCGGCGCGGCATCGTCGTGACTAATATTTAGGCAGTCAGTTAAGTGTGCGCGCGTGAGTCACAGGCTATTTCAATGGCACTAAGATAAGGGTCGCGGCCGGCCTCGCCGCGGCGCCGCACGTCGGCGACCTCCCGCACACCCGATATGCAACTCGATGTACCAAAGTGAACTAAGTTCTCGTCCAGTTGAATGAGCTCGCGATCTATTTATCAAGTTAACGAACCACCCATTTTGGACAGCTGCTTGTCTCTATACATATAATTATTTAACTTTCATACCTATCAGTCTCGATACTAGCACTTTCATAGATCATCATAATCATCATCATCAGCCGGAAGACGTCCACTGCTGAACATAGGCCTCCCTCTTAGGCCGCCACGCCGAACGACAATTCGCCACTAAACTTGCATCCATCGATTGCCCGCGACCCTCATGATGTCGTCGGTCCACCTAGTGGGAGGCCTGCCTACGCTGCGTCTACCGGTCCGTGGTCGCCGCTCGAGAACTTTTCTGCCCCATCGGTTGTCAGTTCTACGAGTGATGTGGCCTGCCCATTGCCACTACAAAACTTGCAAATTTTATGAGCTATGTCGGTGACTCTGGTTCTTCGCCGTGTTCCGGATTTTATCCCACAAAGAAACTCCGAGCATTGCTCGTTGAGTGACTCTTAGTCTCTCTAAAAGGCCAGCAGTCAAAGACCACGTTTCAGAACCATAATATGTCATCACTGGCAACACACACTGGTTAAACACACTTAATTGTCTTGAGACACTGTGGGATTCTCGATGAAAATATAATCACGTAGCTTCTCAGATGCTGCCCATCCGAGTTGGATTCTTCGGGCAACCTCTTTGTCGAAGTTGGACCTACCTAACTGAACAATCTGTCCAAGGTTAGTATAATGGTCTACAACTTCGAGAGTATCATTCCCATCAACAACCGGTACGGGTGCCACATGGACATTCGACATGACTTTCATATTGTCCATGTTCAGTTTAAGGCCAACCCGTTGGATACTGAGGTAGCATTGAGGTGCTCTAACGATTCTGCCATGATGACTAATATCATCGGCAAAACGAAGGTGAGTGATGTATTCGCCATTGATGTTGATGCCGAGTCCTGTTCTTAAGAATTTTTCTGATGCTAGCTCGTACTTCCAATACGTAGTACCTGTAGGGAGAAAGGTTTCATACCCGATTTATGGCTCAGTTTTAAAGATTCCTGAAAAGACTCACGAGTAGTATTCGGCAATTTGCCACACATATTTTGTTCATATAAACAATCAAAGGCTTCCTTATCGGTGAGAGCTACGGGGACTGGTGGATGGTTCTTCGATCGTTAATCCTCACTAATTTCTCCGACTTTTTTTCAGTTTTATCGATGTCACCTTTACTATCGGTGCTAATAATGACACCCCCATTTCTGTCTTTTCTCAGACAACGGACAAATGTGGTTTTAGTTCATCGGCGAGATGATTTTTTGTAAAAGGCTCTTTGTTTCGTCACTTGTTTTAGTGTTGTCACTTGGATATATGGCAAAAAAGATCAGATTTGCTGGGCGGATAAACTGATAAAGTTATCCGAACCTTTTTGGCCCATATTGGCACTTGGCCGGTTTTTTATATCAAGTATTGGTCTGCCTGCCCCTATTACATAGTAGAATAGATCATAGATAGAAGGTAATTCCCCGCGCGCCGCCGGGGAATCACCTCTGAACTGCGCCGCTAGAAAACTCTCCATGTCACCCAATTTAAAAATCAACATTAGAACATATTTATGAGGTGAATGTGAAGCATTCAGTAGGTATTGATTACGCAACATTCAAATAAATGTTTACCTTTTGATAGTTTTTTCTAAATATTTAATTTATTATGGCGAGAGAATAAATTTAATTTAATATTCAGTACAATACTACTAGGTATCTCACGAACTTTTGGCAGAAAAATGCGTGCTAGCCAGCTTTGACGTTCAGCCACGTCATAATATCTACAGTAAGGTCAACATGGACATGTATAATTATGTACCTATTAGGCTATGGCTATTAAGCTCTCTGCAACCTGAAATATTTCCAAATCCGTCATCAGTGACGTAAACAAATTGCACTCAAGCACAATGCACAACTCAAGTCAGTTGCATGTGTGCGATTCTCAAACTGAAATCTATTCGTTTAAAATACTACTATACTACTAGCTCTGATTCAAATAGGTAATAATTTCCATTTATTAGTTTACTGTTCTAAAGTGTCGGCAGCTCGGACACGAGACAGAGTGCGGCGCGGCGGCGGGAGTCAGGGAGACCGCGACGTCAACACACAGTGTGGCAGTGCGGACACCGCACCAAGACGCCGCCGCCGCCGCCGCGCCGCACCACTCTTTGCCACAATACAGCCTGATAGCTTTCAGAACGTAAACACACACCCGCTACAGCGAAAATCGATACTAACTTTAACGTAGTCGACGATGAGGAGGCGAATAGTGACCGGTGGAGCCAGGTCTGTCGCCCTGAGCAGTGACGGCTGATGCCGGACGGTTTCACAACAAGAGTGTGTAGTGGTAAGCCGGTCAGAACTCGGCGCAGCTTAGCCTTTGTTGGCTTTTGGCCGGTGTAGATTCGCACAGAATCGTGTTCGTCTCCCAAGAGGGATTTTGCAGAATCACGAGTCCGCGTGTTGAGTGCGGCAGCAGTGCGCGCGAGACGCTCGTCGCAGTTCAGCCCGGGGGGCTCTAACCGGCGTGCGTGAGTCGTGCGGCCGCGGCGGTGGCCGAGTTCTACTGCCGCGCGCCCCGTCCGCCTGCGCCGCGCTACCTCTCGCGGAAGTCTCAATGAGTTACTCACTAACCTCCGCGCACCGGTTTGGTCTGATTGTGACGTGTGAGCTACTTCGACATCTGTTCGACACAATAGGCTAGTTGACAGCATCATTTACAAACATTGTTTGTATATCAATGTTTGCAAATTTGTTCAGTCCATCAGTCAGAGCAGCGGGGTTCTAAAATCAACCAACAAAAAAAATAGGTAGGTACTTAAGCGTTGTTATTTAAATATGTTAGCTTAGTTATGTATGTATGAGTAATTTAGAGCATGCTATGGTCTCTCATAACTGAAGAAGTAGGTACACCAAATAAATACCTTGTGTTGAAAGAGATGTTGCGAATATTCGCATTCGCATCCGCATTATATTCATGCGAATATTATGCGAATATGAACGAGTGAAATGTACCAATATTTGGAACTCTTTCTTTTACACATTTCTTTCATTCTTATCTGGCGTCTTCCTCTCCATTCATTTTTTATTCTGTGTGCCTTTATCTCGCCATTCATCAATATTAATATTCATCAAAATCAATCACAAACATCAATCATAAAAAATATCATCTAACTTAAACGTGTTTCATTCTACTTTTCTTTCACTGACTGACTCTCCTAGAGGTACTCTTACATACATTTTTCATTCTCGTTACAGACAGAAAGTAAAAAAGCTGTTAATATAAAAATTCAAACTTTAAAATTATGAGAAGTTCGATCATTTAAAAGTGTTTTTACAAAACGTGATTGATTTTAAACTGAATATTCACATTCGCATTCGCGAATATTGGAATTGAATATTCGCATCCACATTCGCATTCGCGAATCTCAAAAATCGAACATTACTTAGAAAACTGAAACACCTTACCTAACACACGTCCCAGATAAAATTACCCTAATCCTTTATTTTGATTTAATTGAGAATCGACACAATTTTTATAATTGTTTATAAGTATTTAAAATTCTTTATTTACAGGCTCTTACAGGTACGATCATTTGTTAGTACAAAATGTGAAACTGTAATAAATGTTGTCAATAAGAACACTTACACCAAATATATATATAGAATATTAAAGTATAATAAAACTCACATTAATTATTGAAGGGTTATTAATTAATTAAGGGGTATTTTCTCCTTTGTACACTTCGTAATACGTCCGCATTCGATGCTGGTCCCGAGCCAAATAGGCAGTCTGTCGCCAAAACTACCAACGTCAGTTCTAAACGTCATTCGTTCACATTGGTGTTGCCAGTAATAAGAAATAAAATGTCCCACTAATCGACTAAGTTAATTCAAGATTTATTAAAATTATGTCAAACCTAACATCATATACTATGTAAACTAATTGCAATTAAAATTTTATTTACAGAGAAACTCAATTGTGTTTTGTGTCGCCTAAAACTTGGGAAAATACATTATACATACATTAAAATAAAATACCGACCAAATTGAGAAACTCCTCCTTTTTTGAAGTCGGTTAAAAAGACGCAAATAATGTTAGTAGGTAAGTACCGACCATTAAGTGTGCTGTCTTCAATTTACTAATTATTCTCATGAGTTCTGGAACAGAGAATCAGGAGCACCATTGAAATGCACCTGTAGAGCAGGCAGGGTTCATTTCAAGAAGACATCTTGTACTAATTTATAGTTTGATCAACGTTTTTTTACCCATCCTGCATACTAGCTTTTGCCCACGTGGTAGTTGTAGTTCTCCCATGAGAACCATAAACGGGATAAAAAGTGCAGCCTACCTACGTGTTATTCCAGACTAATGTATCGCTGTGTCAAGTTGTATCCAGATACACTCAGCCGTTCTAGCATGATTCATAACCTAACTAACTTTCAACTGAATCATTCCATTCATTTAAACTAACTCATTTATTATTGATTTGTAGACGGGTTTGTTTGATAGTATAGGATAATTATATCATACAATCAAGCCTTATGTAGAAGGAGTCTGGAGTGTGGAACGTAAAACAGAATCACACTTGTCTTGTGTTGTACATTTCTCCCAGTTCAGTTTTTCCGGTTCTGGGTGTTTGAGTGTATGTTTCTATGTTTGTAAATACTTACATCTACGACACACGTGAATCAGCTAGCGAAAGGTTAATCTTTATTAAAAAAAAAATGAGATTCTAAGAAAGTACAGACGCCAGCACATCAAGCTACCACAATCTGTCAGATTTCTTTAATAGAATTTCAACCTTATCACAAGGGTAGAAGGTTAATGTTTGATTGGTAAAATCTGACAGATTCGGGTAGGTTGACCTGCTGGCGTCTGTACCTTAAATATAATGTACTATTAACAAAAGGGAGAAACATTCACAGGGCTAAGCAGTAAGCAGCCGCACCAGCACACTCGCCGTACCAGAAAGAATCCATGGCGCAAGGGTGTCAACTAGTGATGTAACTGTGGATGTAACGAATATTCGTATTCGCATTCTTGAAAATTAAATTTTAACCCCTTACCGCATATGAAACCATAAATGGACGACCAATTTCATATTTTTTTTATAAGCTGCTGATATACCCTATCTTACAAAACTAACTGACATCAGAACCCGAATTTCATCCTAAAACGGAACGTAAATAATTTGTTCATATTAAATGTCATCTTTCAAATATTTTTAAGATTATATTGAGCGCGTGCGACGGCCCAGGCACAACAAATAAAGTCCTATTTTGTTATTTAAAAAAAAATACCAAAACGTTGAGTAGACGCTTTGAAAAAATTATAACTACATTCTCTAAACTTTCATAAATACGGTAAATGTTTGACTTTTGCTTTGTATTACATACTTTGTCGTTTTTTTTTCACTTTTTAAAATTGCCATATTTGGCTTCGTATGCATTCTTGTCAAAAGTTTTCCTGTCATATTTGGCTTGATATGCATTTAAGGCTTCTTTCTCTCATATTCCAGAAATGGATCATATTCTCAGCATCAAAACTACAAAAAATGTTTTGATAACTGGTTCAATAGCCCGAATCTTCAAGTGTACCTTTACAAAAAAGGTTTACTTCCATTAGAAACTGTGCGACTCAATCGTGTTCCAAACTCATTATGCCTTCTGAAAAGGAACTAAAGAAGCGAGGACGCGGTAGCATGTAAAAAAAAGTAGCAGTCATAGATAAAGTAAAGTTGAGCTTGGTTTCCTGGTTCGATAATAAGAATGTGAATTTTCTTTCCGCCTGTGTTGGAAGTGAACCCAGGACAACAAAGCGGCGTTATGTTCGACAGGATAAAAATTGTTTACATACCTTTTCCCCAAGCTGTGGATGTTTATAACCAGCATAAGGGAGGAGTAGATTTACTTGATTCCGTGGTGGGTTATCACAGAATCCATTTGCGGTCTCGTCAATGGTAATATAAGAGATCTTTTTTTCACATTGTAGACATGTCCCTTGTCAATGCTTGGTTGTTATGGCGTCGAATCAATGCAAACTCTTACATGCCTTTATATGATTTCAAACTGGCCGTTTCTGAGCATATGCGAAAGGCAGGAAAAGCTGTTATGATCAAGAAACGTGGTCGTCCATCCAGCATTCTTGGAACTCCAACATCCAGCCGAGGCAGCACTCCCTCTCGTTTACCTGAATCTCCATTACCCACAAAAAAGCCAAGAAAAACGCCAGCTAGGCATCAAGAAATCCCTCTGGAGTCGGTACGTACTGATGGGATTAGCCATTTTCCGATTTGAAAGAAGAACGCCCGACAAATATGCCAAAATTGTTCTGAATTTCGGTCTTTCACACTATGTGAAAAATGTAATGTCTTTTTGTGCTATAATGACAAACGCAATTGCTATAAAGAATTTCACGAGACATAAAATAGTTTTCTCCTAAATGCATACGAAGCCATATTTGATTGAAGATTATTTGAGTGGAATGCATACGAAGCCATATATGGCGTCATTCAATAACTTTTAATATATAAGTTAATATTTTTTTCTCTTAATTTGATCGCACCATTTAAGCAAAAATAAACAGGTTTTCGCTAAAAAAAAAATTTTATTTCATCTCTTTCATAATTCATGCGGTAAGGGGTTAACGGCTTCCATAAAAAAGTTACTTACCTACATGATTTTTTAAGTAAGTAAATATTTATTTTAAAAATAAGTTGAATTGTTAAAAAATTCGCAAACATTCTCATCGATCCCTATGATAAAAAAACGTAAGTATTTCCTAAAATCCTGAAAAAAGTTATTTGTGTGAAACTCGGCTTGTAAATGTGATACTTTATAACAGCAAAACTTATTGTTCTAATAACTTTGGGGGAGCATCGCCGTCGCTAGAACCACAAAAACGTAACAATGGCCGACATCAGCACGGCACGCACCACACGCACGCGGGGACTCGGAGCACCGAGGGGAGGCTATTACGATCATTATGTAAATAGGTGACCCAAATACAAGAAACAAACAAGTGTCCCGCGGGAGCGGGGGGAGCCGACCGGTGAGTGAAACCCAAGAAGCGCGACCTAAGACCGGTCTGCTTTGTTCAGTCAGAGCTCGCGCACCCACACTGCTGTACCAGTGGTACCTGCATCGATCTAGGATGCTGTAGGCACAATGCACATGCAGAACACGATACGTGTTAGCAAAATAATTATGTCCCTACGAGTAGTAGTAAAATAGACATGCATAATGCTGTCGCGGACGTTTTTTACAACTTTTAGAGAGGATTTACATATTTCGACATACATTATTTTTGCGTACCTATACTTAACACCGTTTACGCAGCGGAAGCTCTCGAAAAGGAGATTTTGCAACATTATTCATTGCTGCTCCGCTTCTATTAGTCGTAGATTATTGGCCTATACTTAGCCTTCCTTGATAAATAGACTTTTCAACACAAGAAGAATTTTTCAATTCGAACCATAGTAATTCCTTAGGTTAGCGTGTTCAAGCAAACAAACAAACAAAGAGAGAGCAGTGGTGGCCCAGAGGAGAGCATTGGTGGCCCAGTTGTATCGGCCCTGACACGAGTTTTAGGACATTGATTCCCGGCCAGGCGCATTACTTGTTTAATTTATTTCATCACCACTTCTTCCAAAATGGTGAGGAAGCCGGCATGTCCGGCAGGAACTCAAAGTTCGAAGACATGGTATATGGCTCACTTCTCATAGGGATAGGGAAGGCCTGTGTCTCAGGCTCTCAGCCACAGAATTAATATATCTATGGTCTCAGCAGTGGGAACATTATAGACGCTGATGACGTAAGTATCATCATCCACAGCCCGTCTTCACCCACTGCTGGGTATAGGCCTCTCATTGTTTGTGCCAAGCACCACAGTCTTGCGCCAGCCTCAGTAAGTATCTATTTGGCTTAATTAATTAATCAATTTTACAAGCCTATTATGCATGCGAGCCTGCGCTAGTTTGTGTGTGTTTTTTCACGTAGTCACCAGTAGTTCCATGGTAGTTCCTAAGGTTTGTGCGTTCAACTATAATATATAATAATTCTTTATAATACAATTGTATATAATAAACAACCAATCTGTCCAGCTTTATAATGTTTATAGTTTCAAGTCTGACAGGCACAATGGTAGACGACATAACTTTCGTTTATAAAATTAGTAGGATTAATTTTAATTAGAGCTTTTAGGGAACCGATCAATTTACCGAATTTTGTTTGTTCGAATTTCATTATACCGAAAACTATTGATCGACATCTCTTTTGCTATATGCATTATTTGACATATTTTCAGATCATCGAAGTATCATTAGCCATAAGTATTATTTTACCGAAGTACGTTCCGCCGATTAACAAAATAACTTTTTACTATTGACCGAAGCCTCTTTTAAACTTTTTTCAGTTGCCATATGATTTATTTGCCATATTTTCACCATACCGAAACAACATTTTACCGAAAAATTAATTCAATATATTGTGCTAAAAAACTTTTTGGCGGAAACGAAATGCTGCATAGCCGACTTCACGTAGTCTTGTCTGCCCTACCCCTAGTAGAGTGTAATTTAAAATCGCGTAGGCGCGGAGGGGTGGGGTGGCCCGCGAGCTGAGGAGCAGGTGGTTAGAACGGCCGCCGCCGCCGCGGTGGTGAGCGTTCAAATCATCTGTGACGATAAGCTCGCGTGGGACCACCCGAAACCCCGCAGCGCCGGAGCCATGACAGAAACAATGCTTGTTGCATGTTTGCTTGAATGCTGCGTGTTTGCTGCATGTTGCATAGGGCGTGCTTGCTGCTTGTTGCATGCTTGCTTGCATGCTACCTGCTTGCTTGCATGCTGCATGCTTGCTTGCATGTTTTTGTGGTGCTTGTTTGCATGTTGCATGTCTGTTTGTATGCTGTATGCAAGTGTATCACAATACAAACCCTTTTACAAACACAAGAACAACACCATTTTCAATAACAAGTCACAAAAGAGTATCAAGAATGACACAAAATGCGCAAAAAGATTCGAACATACGTGCTAGCCAGAACACCCCTAATAGTGCAACTTTGTAATTAACAGCAAATGTGATTTAAGATAATACAATACCCGTCAGAGTTATACTATCGTTTATGACATTTGCACAATTATTTTGTATTGTCTACCTACATTTCAATGGCGCCTGCAAAAAATTTATTAGCAATAATTAGTGTGCACAAATTTTAAGGCGTTTGGTGAAAAGAAAATATGGCAACTAAAACAGTGGTTTACTGAATGTTTGGAAACATAATACTTCGAACAACCGTCGTTTCGAGTAAGTTTAACATCGGTAAAAAGTTTTTCGGATAAATGAAGTGTTGGAGTAACGAAAAAAAAACGAATAGATAATAGGTTAACTGAAACAGTGGCAAACGTGACTTCGATGAAGTAAAAAAATATCAAACGGTAATAGTTGAAAAGTTTTCGGTCAAATGAAATTCGGTCAAACGATTTTCGATCTTATGATAGGTAACCGAGCTTTTATATCGTACCTACCTATTGATGAGCTGTCTGTTCATTGTTAGCGAGTGCTACGACTGCAGACTAGTGATGTAACGAATTTTTGATTTTTCGCGAAAGCGAATGCGGATGCGAATATTGACTTTCAAGTTTGAGATAGGTTTGACATTTTGTTTCAGTCATTTTTAAACCAAACATACCATAAATTCAATGAATGAATTATAGTTCAAATAATTTATAGTAGAGCTGGATTCCTTGACAAACTTCCCTGAAACCTGTATGGGTACATGGGACACACCAAGGGCACACATAATTATTATGTAAAAACAAAGAAAAGAAAAATGATTCTAAATATTGTACTTATTATTTTCTGTAAAAAGTTTAAGAAATTGATTTAACGTGACTTTAAAGGCGCTTTGGAAGGTTTCAAAATATATTTTTTACATCTAACACTATAAATTCGGTGTTACGATATTATTGTTTGCATTTCTTTATCATTTTTTTTGTGCACTACAGAGCCATATTTCTTATTTCCATAGCTGCAGAAACATTGCCAAAAAAATTAAAACTTGTTAATATTTTTGAAAACTATTTGCGACGTTGCCAACTTTCAGAATACGCGCTGTATAGCATGGCTAAAACGAAGCCTGTATCGGCTGCCAGTGAAATTAGCCTGGTAAGGCCCTCATCGAAACGGTTATTCAAGTCAAGGCAACTCTAGTGGAACTCTACACCAGGCTATTTTTCAAGCCAGTGACCTCTACCAGCTAGCCGCGCATACACACAAAAATATTATTTCTGGAATAAAATTAATGGTCTCTACTAAAACAACACGGGCCAGGCCAGTGCAGGCTTGTCTGAGGTCTGGCGCCAGTTATATTGGCATCGTTTATATTATATAATATAATATTATCATTTACATTAATTTCCTGTGATCGCCCGTAATTCCTAAAGGTGTAAACAGAAGTGTTCCTAATTATATATTTTCCTAGTCATATCTTCTAAATAAGTAGATCACTTGTTTGACAAAAATATGTGCAAACATTTGCATCGTTTAGGTATCGTGAATACGAATGCGAATATTCACTAATAATAAATAAATCACTAATGCACAATTGCACAGTGCACACGCAGTCGCAGCATCAGAATTTCAGTAGACACGTGCACGTGCCTACTGAAATTCTGATAAGTAAATGAAAATACATCAGACACAAACATTTACTTTTATCTTTAAAAGGTTTTATAAAGAAGTAACTATAGTTTTATGTACACGATATAAGCATAGCTTACAAAAAAAAAACAGCTGCTGAACGGTACGTTCAGCCGGCGGAGGCAGGTTACGGGATCGTCAGCCTGAAGTTAATGACGACCATCACCAAGTAGAAGGATACGCCCAACTAGCAAAATAATCCTGGCATGCGATTAAAGAATGCTACCTGGACTTATAAAGCTCCTGAGAAGGTTTTGGTAGTTGCTACTACGCTTTTAACAGCATAAATACGTGCTGTTTTTACTCAAGTACGTTTTATCCGATAATTTGTACTTATATCCGTATATAAAACCATATTTCCTGACATATTTAGGATCAGGACTCCTATAAAAGCATGAAATAAGAGTAGTTACACTCAAGAGTAATTACTCCGGTAAGTTAGACTTATATGCGCCTATAAGATAACGTCTGCGGGCTATTTAAATCCTCATACTCTTGCAGAAGCAAGTACCAGGAAGATATAGACTGAGGAGCAATTGCTCTTGTTATTTTTACTTTTAGCCTCATATAAGCTAATATTTTGTGGCCAATATAAGTAAATTAAAGTTAAATCACTATAAGTCATTTATGTATCTGGTATGGTTCAACATAAGCTTAGAAGTAACTGTTAAATGAATTTCATATCCACGTTTTATGAATAATAAACACCAAGATTATAACAGCACTCGGTATGACAAAATATTTTCTGTATTATATATTTTTTTAGTTTTATCATATGCCGTTTTAAACCTAGACATATTTATATTAGCATTCCACAGTAGTGTTATAGTCTAAGTAATCTCAAACAATCCTGGTTAAAACTCTTATGAAGCCACTTTTGCTTGTAACGACCAGTACAGGCGAAAACACGCTTTATATAGTTTTGAGAAATTCTATTGTAGGACATGACATCAGCCATTTTGATTACAACAGTGTGACGACCGTTTAGCGAGGGTTCCGGACATGGCACATTTAGAAAAAGTTAGAACTACGAAAGTACCAAGTCTATGAGCGATATTGAAAGTGAGGAAGAACTTTCGGATTATAACAAAAATTTAGAACTGTGTCATTCTATTAAAAACTGGGTTTACACTTCAATATTTCTCATTCTGCATTAAACTCTTTACTTAAAATTTCAAATATGAGATTAAACAATGTTTTGCCTAAAGATGCACGAACATTACTGGATACCAAGAAAGAAAATCTAAACATTAGTGTTTCAGCCCCAGTGCACTATTGGCACATCGGTTTGGTCAAATGTTTGAAAAAAATAAAATGACAATGTTTTTTATTTACCAAATGAAATTTTTCTAAACATAAATGTTGATGGATTACCAGTTTTCAACAGTTCGAGTTTTGGCTTTGACAACCGGGACATATCTCAGATAACAAGAAATGTGTAACATTCCAAGGCCATTTTAAGTTCTTTAAAGATCTGAAATCTTTTTTGGTTAAAAATCGATCGATATCCAGGAACATCGGCATAGTCTTGTTTAAATCGTCAGTAACCTATTATATAATTAAGTTAAACAATGTTTAACCTAGCACGTAGGACAAACCTGTTTAAAAATATGTTTTTAACTTATCAATATAATATCAATCGATTTCATCTGGGCACATTGCGGAACCCTAATCGGTAACAATGGCGAATATGCTTCGGTTTTGAGATATTCCAATATAGAACCAACATACTTATATTGGTCCTATATTACACTTGGACATGCTAAAAATACTTATTTTAGCACTATGTTACACTTAGAAATGCTTACTAAGAAAATGTCGGCTGCCTTCATAATATTAATTTAATATTAATTAATACTAAAATGTAAATAAGCAAATTTCAAGAGGCGCTTTAAAATTGTAACCCAAACCACCACAGATTTCACAGAAAATTCATATTCCCCTATGAATAAGCTACCTACTATAAGACTAACAATAACTTTTTCTATTGTGGTTGACATTAATAAATTCTGATTCATATAAATACTTAAACACAAGAAGTTAAAAATATTTTCACAGCGCACAACAACTTCCGATAGTCTCTTCGACTGTTCTAATTATGAGCTTACAGCAGCATTTCTAGGAGCGTATTAATCAAATTTACTACTATAACTTACTTATATTGAGATTAACAGGAGTAATTGTATTGACGTAATTCTATTTAAGGAGCAATATGGGCGTAGATGGCATTTCAGCGGACTAATATAAATAGGTTTTAAGTAAAAGTAGACTTATAAAGTGGGCCCTTTTCGCGACTTATATGTGGATATAAGTCTCATATAGTCCTCGATAAATGTGGTTCTAGGATAGCATTAAAACCACTTTTTGCTAGTTGGGCGAGCACGGAGAGCAGCACGGTGAAGAGCACGAGCGTGGCCAGCACGAGCCGGTCGGCCAGCATGGCCGCGCCCGCGAACGTGATGGCCGCCAGCACCAGGCCCAGCCAGCACGCCAGCATGCCCCAGATGTACACGTCGCACAGCCAGTCGCTCTCCCTCACCACGCCCACCAGCAGCAGGGCGTGCAGCGTCAGCAGCAGTACGCCCAGCGCGCCGTGCGCGTACCAAAGCGCCGTGCTCGCCGAGCCCGCGCCCGCCGCGCGCGATACCAGCCGCGCGCCTGGCGCGCTGAACAGGAACAGGTACAGCGCCGCCCACGCCAGCCCCAGCAGCCCCGCCAGCAGCGACGCCTCGCGCAGCTGCAGGAAGAAGAACCGGTTCACCTCTGGACAGCGCTCCAGCAAGTACACCATGATGCCGGTCGCGTCCGCGTGTCTTGCGCCTTGCACTAGCTTAACTAAACACGCGCGATCCTCGCCACTATGACGATGCGAACTTGTAGCTTGCGCTACTTACGACAAATACAGCAGCAGAATTATTCCGACTAATTTTGACACTTAGGTTAACCCTATGACATACTGACGTGTATAACCAAACAGGTAGAGGTTTTTAGATTTGAATGTTAATATTTTAGATGCAACTCCTTCTGCTCAACCTTTTTAAATCTTTTAATTTAATTAACTTGTTTTTTGAACCAACAAGAATTACTGCATCTTCGTCGACTTGTCTTGACAACATCTTTACTGAATCTGATGCCGAAAGTAGAGCAGTGTTAAGTGACTTATCGTCTGATCACTGTGGATTGATGGCTAGCTTCCCTATGCCATCACGCAAAAAGCCTCACAAGATTGAATGTAGGCCCTATACAGTTAGTCGTTGTAACAAGTTTAAAAATAATGTAGCTGATAGACTCACACCAGCCATAGCTGAATCAGATAGTCTTAATGAAATCTATAAATCCCTTTTTGATATTGTTAAAGATGAATACCAGTCCACTTTTAAAACCAAAATCTTTTAATCAAACACTTGGAAAACTCGACCAGATGCCGTCCCGCAGGAGAGATGGGACAGATAAGAGTATCCAGGACATCATCACCTTACTAAAGGTGACCGATCCAGACGACGTGCCTGCTTTCGTGGCGAAGGAGTTGCATCGGCTGCCCCCCGTCACGTTTGACCACGTTGACGTAACTAGGCTGTTGAGAGATATAACATCCCTGAAGACAAGCCTGGCCGAAGTACAGTCAAAATTGGAGGTGTCGGATCGCACCATAGGTGAACTACGTGCCGAGGTAGTGTTGTTACGCAACGCTGGTGTCGTAAGTAGGTCACCTGACCCCTCTAATGTGAACACGCGCCGCGGGGCGCTGAATGCATCCATCAGCAGTTTTGAGTCGGCGAATTTGAATACATCGCCGACTGTCAATGTTGCGGACGATGCATTACGTTCCGCCACCGACCGTTCCTCAACTACGGTCGAGGTTACACGCGTTAGTACGTCAACCCCGAAACGTGCTTACGCTGCTATTACTGCCACCAACAAACCAGCTGCGCTCGCTGCTACCTCAATCTAAGCAGCAAGGGGATAAGCAGAAAGCTATCCAAAGGGATCTGCCTCAGCAGGGTCCAGTGAAAGACCAGTGTGACAAGGACGGTTTTGTCACAGTTGAGAAGAAGAAGAGGAGAAAGCCTACTTGTCGGAACCAGTGCGGTACCGCACCGACCGGACCGAATCATCTGCTGCGTCCTGCAGTACCAGCGACGCTGCTGTACGTGTCCCGACTGCACTACACTACAAAGGTAGAGATGATTGTAGAGTATGTCCGCATCAAGACCAAACTTACCCTGAGGGTCGAACAGTTGCAGTCTCGTCACAACGTGAACTTCAATTCTTTTGTGGTGAGGGTGCCAACTGAACATCTGTCGACTTTCACGAAAGAGGAATTTTGGCCGAGAGGTGTAGTGTTCCGGCGATTCCGAGGCCGGATACCTGACACCGCGCGACACACGACGCCGACTGTTCGTGTGAATTAGTTTTATTTGCGTATTGTTTATGTATTGTATTATTGTATTAGTTAAGTCATATTGTATTGTATCATAGTATTTTATATGGGCCTTTGAAGCCTGAATTAAATAAATAAATAAATAAAAAAATTAAGAAGAATGGATCCTCTGCTGGTTTCAATCAATGGGCTACACCTGGCATTTATAAAAGTAGAGCGAGATTGTACGAGTTATATAGTTTGAAGAAATTTAGGTTTGATACACCTTTTGTGGAATATGTAAGAAATTATTCAAAATTATTTAAAAAGATTTGTGCTATTGCTTAATCAAAATTTTTAAGCGAAAAAATTAAAAATTCTAATAACAAAGTTAAAGCTACCTGGCAAATTATCAACAGTGAAACAGGTAAATCGGTTAATAATGAAAAGCAAAATTATTTTAGAGATTATGATAGACAGTCAATTAATTACAAATGCGACTAGCGTAGCAGACGCATTTAATGAATTCTTTGCAAATATTCCTATAACTACGACTCGCTCCTTAAGCTCGTCTCCGTCTAAAGCTGAAAGCATTCTGCAAAGTAGTGTACCTAAATGCGGTAACTTATTTAGTTTTAAACACATAACACCATATGATGTAGTAAATGTATTCAATACACTTAAATCCAAACATACTGGTGATTATTGGGGCATTTCAATTAAACTTTTATGCAATATAATTGACATCGTCGCCCCCTATCTTGCAATTACTTTTAATAAATGTGTAGATCTGGGTACTTTTCCTGACCTCATGAAGAGTAGTAAAGTCATACCATTATTTAAATCAGGCAATAAAAATGATATTGGTAATTTCAGACCAATTTCTATCTTACCTGCTTTTAGCAAAATATTTGAAAAATTGATACTCAAGCAGTTGCTTAGTCATTTTAATGTAAATAGCCTCCTTCATAGTGAACAATATGGTTTTACGAAAGGTCGTTCAACAACTGATGCAGGTGTTGCTCTACTGAAGCATATATTTGAGGCGTGGGAGAGCTCTAAGAATGCTATTGGTGTGTTCTGTGATCTATCCAAAGCCTTTGATTGCGTACACCATGATACACTTTTGCGAAAATTACATCATTACGGAATCCAAAACGAAGCTCTTAATGTTATAGAATCGTACTTACGTAATAGATTTCAATGCGTAGATGGTAATGGCTCGAAATCTTCTGGACAACCTGTTCAGCTAGGTGTGCCTCAAGGATCAATTCTGGGTCCGTTTTTATTTTTGGTCTATATCAATGACTTGCCATATCTTTTAAAGGGCATTTGTGACATTGTACTGTTTGCAGATGATACATCTCTTATATTTAAAATTGATAAAAAGAGATAAGAATTTGACGAAGTTAACACCGCATTATCATTGGTCACGGATTGGTTTTCTGCTAACAACTTAGTCCTAAATGCCAAAAAAACGAAATGTATAAAGTTCGCCTTGCCAAATGTTACAAATCTAGGTCCTAACATTGTTCTAAATAATAAAGAACTTGAAACTGTTGACTCAGCCGTGTTTCTGGGTATTAAAGTAGATTCTAGAATTCAATGGGGCCCGCATATAACAAGTTTATCGGGAAGATTAAGCTCGGCTGCCTACGCTGTCAGAAAAGTAAGACAGTACACAGACGTTGATACAGCTCGACTAGTTTATTTTAGTTATTTTCACAGCGTTATGTCCTACGGCATTTTATTGTGGGGCAAAGCGGCTGATATTCAAAATATATTTGTCTTACAAAAACGAGCTGTTCGGGCAATTTACCAGCTGGGTACTAGAGTTTCTCTGAGGGATTTGTTTAAGGAGATTGGCATTCTGACGGTGGCATCTCAATTCATCTTTGCCAACATTATATATATTAGGCAGAATTTACACCTATATACCAAAAACAGTGATTTTCACACTATTAACACGAGAAATAAGCACCACCTACGTGTTCCTTTTCACCGACTTCATAAGGTTCATAACTCATTTGTAGGCCTTGGTATAAAATTCTACAATAAATTGCCTTCGTCATTGCTAGACTTGCCGTTTAATGAGTTTAAATCAAAGATTAAATCCATCCTTTGTTCTAAGGCATATCTATATATATAAAATTCAAAACTGACTGACTGATCTGACAACGCACAGCCCAAACCGCTGGGCCTAGAAGCTTGAAATTTGGCATAAGCCCTCCTTATACCACGTAGGTGAGCACTAAGAACGGATTTTGCGAAATTCGGCCCCTAAGGGGTTGTTTTTGGGGTTGATAGTTTGTATGAAACTTCGCTACTACAGGTGCTAGGAATCCCAAATTTTGCATGGGGTGTCTTTTTAGACCGTAGATGCTCATTATGACGGGATTTTGCGAAATTCGACCCCTAAGGGGTTTGTTTTTGGGGTTGATAGTTTGTATGAAACTTTTTTAGTACAAGTGCTAGGCGTCTCAAATCTTGCATGGTGGTACTTTTTAAGATGTAAATGCTCACCAAGGTGGAAATTTTGAGAAATTCGACCCTTAAGGGGTTGTTTTTGGGGTTGATAGAATTGAGACTCAAATTTTTACATAGGGGTTCTTTTTTGGACGTAAGTAATACCTAAGACAGGATTTTGCGAAATTCGATCCCTGAGAGATTGTTTTTGGGGTTGACAGTTTGTATGAAACTCTGTCAATATAAGTGCGAGGAGCCTCAAATTTTGCACCGGGTTCCTTTATAAGACTTAGATGGACACCATGGTGGGATTTTGCAAAATTCGACCACAAAGGGGTTTGTTTTTGTGTTTGATAGTTTGTATGAAACTTTGTTACTACAAGTGCTAGGCGCCTCGAATTTTGCGAGGGGTTCTTTTTAAGACCTAAATGTTCACTAAGACGGTTTTGCGAAATTCGACCCCTAAGGGGCTTTTTCGGGGTTGATAGTTTGGAGACTCAAATTTTGCATAGAGATTCTTTTTTGGACGTAGTTGCGGGTATTTTGTGAAAATAGACCCCAAGGGGTTGAATTAGGGGTTGATATTTTGTATGAAACTTCGTTTCTACAAATGCTAGGAGTATTAAATTTTGCAAGGTTGTTCTTTTATGACGTAAATGCACACCAAGGCACTATTTTCTGAAATTCTATCCCTAAGGGGCTGTTTATGGGGTTGACAGTTTGTATGAAACTTTGTTCCTACAAATGCTAGGAGTTTCAGCATGTGGGTTGTTTTAGGACCTAGGTTCTCAATAAGGCGGAATTTTACAAAATTCGTCCCCTTAGGGGTTGTCTTTGGTGTTTGTAATTAGAGGACTCAACATTGCAGGGGGGTTCTATTTAGGATACAGGTTCTCACTAAGAGAGGATGATACGAAATTCGACCACTAAAAGTTTGTATTGGGGTTGATAGTTAGGAGTTAAATTTTTAGGACCTAGGTGTTACCTAAGACGGAATATTGCGAGTTGATAGAATTTTTGTTGAATATTGATTGAGTTTTTCCAACAGTATCCCGTATAGAGGGTGGCCGGGACTAGAAATTCACAAAGGCAAAATTCGAAAATCACGCGGACGAAGTCGCGGGCGTAGTGCTAGTTATTCCATAAACGATTACTTAGTGGATAATAACAGCTGGTCACTCTGTTGAAGTTAAGACGGCTTTCATGCTCTTTCCCAGATGTTTTTAGTTCTCTTTTTTTTCTATTCTTTCTTCCAGACTAGTTATATGTGTTCATATAATTGTTTATATATTTTTTTAGGGTTCCGTAGTCAACAAGGAACCCTTATAGTTTCGCCATGTCCGTCCGTCCGTCCGTCCGTCCGTCTGTCCGCAGTTTAGCTCAGAGACGCACAGTACCTACTAGAGAGCTGTAATTTGGTGTAAATATACGAATTTGTTGTGCCGAAAAAGTGGTAAAATAAAATCTAGTAAAATATTTTTTTAAGGTACCTCCTGTCCACGTAAAGTGGGGATGTTTTTTTTTTCTCTCGCGTACCCCTTAATGTGGGGTATCATTTAACAGGTATTTAAAAAATATTGATAGTTTCCATTAACAATTTTTTGATAAAAAAATTCGTTTGTGAAATATTAAGCTTTAAAGTGCTAAATTTTTCTCGACTCGAGTGTCCCCCCCCCTCTACCAGCTAAACGGTTATGTTTGGGGGTGTGAAAAAATTCACAATAGTAGTATATATAACGAAGTTTAAAAGAAAATTATCATGACTAAGTAGGCTTTACAACTTTACGAGTAATAGTCGACCAACTTATAAAATGTACTTGGATAACATATTTTCTTAAACAAAATGTATCGGAGAACATGTTCTTCAACTGCATATGTAAGTTTGTCAACTTTATTTTTACAGCTTTATAGGTATGTTTTTACGGTATGTTTTTTGGGGATAGGTAGGTTTTTATCGTCAACTATTTTTAACTAACTTCAAAAAAAGGAGGAGGTTCTAAATTCGTCGTAATCTTTTTTTTTATGTGCTTTCCCCGATTTCTCCTTTTTCTCAGACTCCTGGACCGATTTTGAAAATTCTTCTTTTTAAAATTAAATTCAGCGAATCAGTTTAGTTAGTTCGCATAAGTATTTTGATGGGCAACTACGGAACCCTACACTGTGCGTGGCCCGACACGCACTTGGCCGGTTTTTTTATGACTTAGTTAAGTCATCTTGTTTTATTTTTATGTGTTTGTATTTGTTTTATAATAAAATACGTAAGCTTCCATCGACGAAAACACTACCTATAAAACACAGGAATAAACTCAACATAGCTACACTGAACACAAGATCGCTAAAATCTAAAGATGCTCTCCTGGAACTGGAAAATGCTTTGGAAACAGTGAATTGGGACATCATAGGATTAAGCGAGACAAGGAGAGCGGAGGAAAAAATAGAGGAACACGAAAAGTTCATACTATACTATAGAAACGATACAGCTGGATTATATGGAGTAGGGTTCATTGTGAAGAAACTTCTCAAAAACAATATTATAGAATTCCAAGGAGTGTCAGATAGAATTGCCATTTTAAATATTAGGCTCCCCGGTCATAAAACAACAACTTCAATCGTCCAGGTTTATGCTCCAACCGAGGTTGCAAAAGATGAAATAAAAAACCAATTCTACAATGAACTTAACAAAATTATTAGTAATCTGAGTAACACTGTAATCATAATGGGAGATTTTAATGGTCAAATCGGAAAAAGGAAAACAAACGAAGATAAAGTAATTGGACCCTATACTACAGGAAAAAGGAACGCTAATGGACAAAAATTGGTAAACTTCGTTTTAGAAAATAATCTACATATCATGAACAGTTATTATAAAAGGAAAAATAGTAGGAAATGGACGTGGGTGTCGCCTGATGGAAAAACCAGAAACAAAATTGACTATATTTTAACGAATAAACCAAAATTAATATCAAATATAGATGTTGTCAACCAGCTCAACTTCAACACCGATCACAGGATGCTAAGAGGCCAAATATATACAGAAGAACCAAAAACATCAAGAAAATTTATCCAAAGAACAAAAAAACCACTTACATTGCCGATTTCCGAAAACGAACTAAAGGATCTAGAAAATAACTTAAAACAAATACAAAATCTCATGAGCACTCAACAAAAATATAATGCACTAGAAGAAGAATTAAAAGAAATAGAAAATAACGTTACGAGTAATAAATCAATGAAAGATAAATTAGGACCAGTAGCTAGAAGTTTAATAGAAGAAAGACAGAACTTGTTCAAAGATAGGAAGACAAACAGACAGGAAATAGTAAAGATAAGTAAAGAAATTAAATTACAAATAAGAAATTTTAGGCAACAAACGAGAAACGAAACAATCAACTACTACATAGAAAAAACAGGCGGGGTTAGAAAAGCATGGCAGAAAATGATAGACAGCGTTGATTGGATCGGAAACATGGCACACCGAAGAACTAAAATTAAGAAGACAAACAGAATCGAAATATTAAAAATTGCAACAGACTATTACCGCGACCTATATAGTGATGAGGAAGACCAATCTAAACTAAACAAACCAACTATCTGCAAGGACTGTGAAGAGGAAAAGATCCCAAACATAATGAAAGAAGAAGTTATAAAAGCAATTAATACACAGAAAAGAGGAAAAGCGCCAGGCGAAGACTGCATATCGAACGAACTCTTAATAGGGACATCAGTCAAAACAATAAATACCATCACAGAACTATTCAATGAAATTTTATACACGGAGTATATACCTCAGCAATGGACATCATCAACTATAATACTCCTACATAAAAAAGGAAAAAAAAATGATATCGCTAATTATAGACCCTTAAGCCTGATGTCCAACATATACAAAATATTCTCTAAGATAATATTAGATCGACTAACCAAGATTCTGGATGAAAATCAGCCAAAGGAACAAGCAGGATTTCGCAGTGATTTTTCAACACTAGATCACATTCATACCATAAAGCAGGTTATCCAGAAAAGTAAGGAATATGGTATCGCTTACTATATTGCATTCGTAGATTACAATAAAGCGTTTGATTCACTTAAACACGCAAAAATATGGGAAGCACTAGAAACGCAGGGTGTAGATGGTAAATATATACGTCTCATTAAAAATATATACAAGAATATGACAGCAAAAATAAGAACAGAAAAGGTGGGGGAAGACTTTACTATAAAAAGAGGAGTTAGGCAGGGAGACCCAATATCACCTAAACTCTTCTCTGCAGTATTGGAATACGTTTTCAGACGCCTTGAATGGGACCACTATGGAATAAGCATTAACGGAGCACAACTGAATCACCTTAGATTTGCCGATGACCTAATACTTCTTTCATACGATGCAAGAACCCTGCAAGAAATGCTCGAACAGCTGGTACGTGAAAGCGGAGACGTTGGACTGTCAATGAATACCTTAAAAACTAAAATAATGACAAACGCAGAAAAGATCCCCATCATGGTCAATGGTAGCACGATAGAATATGTTGAAGAATACACGTATCTTGGTCAAATAATATCTACAAAAGACCTCACAACAAAAGAAATTAACAACAGAATTAATCTGGCTTGGAAAAGATACTGGTCTTTAAAAGAAATAATGAAAAACCGCCACGTACCACTTAAATCCAAGAAAAAAATATTCGAGTCGTGTATCCTACCGGTTATGACATACGGATGCCAAACATGGAGTTTGACGGAACAGAACATACGTAGTCTAGAGACCTGCCAACATAATATGGAAAGGAGCATGCTAAACATCCAACTAAAAAATAAAATAAAACTGGAAACAATTCGCAAGCGAACTGGAGTTACGAGTGTCACATATTGTATTAAAAAACTAAAGTGGAGATGGGCAGCACACTTGATGAGGAGTAAAAACGACAAATGGGCAAAAGATGTAACTGACTGGTGTCCAAGACAATATAAAAGAAAGAGAGGGAGACAATGTCGAAGATGGGAGGACGACATCAAAAAGATAGCTGGCATTACTTGGAGAAGGATGACATATGATCGCACTCTGTGGCAAGTTTTAGGGGAGGCCTATGCTGGGAAGCAACACGATCTTCGTGAAACTGGTGTCCAATATTAAATTTTCGCATGTAATGAAACTTTATGTAAGATTGTTGAATAAAGGCTATTATTATTATTATTATTATTATTTGTTTTATTATTTCATTTGATCTACGGACATTGTTGTCCTACTTTACATTTTATTGCTTGTTTTTTTGTGTGTATTTTTTTTTATTTTTTAAGTACGACAGTCGTAGGTTTTCTTGATTTTTAAAAAAATTGTCGGAGCGGATGAAGAATGTAAAATTATCTCTTGCATTGTATAGAGTGTATTCATCTAGTATTATATAGCGTCATAGCCAGCATTGTGTGAGTACCATGTACTTCAGAGCTATCTTTGACTAGAAACCTACGTCTTTCATTGACTTGAATGACCTTGGCAGTTGAGAGTATGTCATGCTCACTCAAAGGTCTCGCTGATGGTAGCGTGTATGTCGGATCATTTAGTTCCCTTCAAAATGGTTGAGCTGAATGGTGCTGATATATGTGTCATGTTCGTGAACGGGCGTTGTCAGTTGGGACTGGTCATCTCTTAGCTGCCACGGCCTATTTTAATTATTAGTAACTTTGTTTTGAATTGTCTTTTTATTTTACTATGGACACTATTAACTTGCCACATCGTTCTCACATAATGTACCATCTGATGATGAATGATGTAACAAAAGTTTTGTAATAATTTTGGCGATTGAAAAAGAGTGTCCATGGAGTTTCTTGCTCATTCTTCTCCATAGAGATCTACGCTTTGGAATGAGCACCTACGGTACTTTCACAGTTTTTATGTCTTGTGACTGGGACTGTAGCACCATAACTATTTTTGTAATTGTTTTATTTTATGTCTTTTGGCAATTCATAAGTGCCTGTAATTGGCCTAGTTGAAATAAACGTTTTGATTTGATTTGATTTGATTTGCGAATTAAAAAAATACCAGCATAAAGTACCTACCTGAGGAGCACATACCTGCGAGCGCTCTGCGCATGAGCGTAGCGAGCAGGCGGCGTAGGTCGGCGGCGCGCGCGCGGCGCGGCTTGCTGACGCCGAGCCGGCGACGTGCGCGCACCGGCCGCAACGGGCCTTCCGCGCCGGACACCTCCTCCGAACTCGCACTACACTTTTTAGTTCGCACTATGTTCACTTTCACCGAGGGCAGTTCGATCGGCGGGAGAGAGAATTTTTCTGGATTCAAACACTTTTTCGGCCAGAAGTCGTCGGAGCTGG
This sequence comes from Agrotis clavis, assembly GCA_954870645.1. Classification (NCBI taxonomy): domain Eukaryota; kingdom Metazoa; phylum Arthropoda; class Insecta; order Lepidoptera; family Noctuidae; genus Agrotis; species Agrotis clavis. Next base: position 21,772,002 of record OX940938.1, on the reverse strand, counting down.
ACAGGTTGGAGGAGTCCTTAGGGCTGGGCAGCTCTAGCGGCGGCAGGATTTTGTTGTAGGGCACCAGGCGGCGCGGGTACTCCGTGCTGCGGCAGCTGGAGCTGGAGGTGAACCACATGTCACTGGAGAACAGCGACGACGGTATGGAGTCGCGGCTGTGGCCGAAGTCGATCGTGCAATGACGCGCGCGCGTCACGCTCACGAGACTAAGCGGTGTGCTGTGCACGGTGGCGGCGCCCAGCTCGTAGCTGGGACGCGACGAGCTGCCCGAGTTGTAGTCGTCGTCGGAGGGCGGCACGGGCGGAGCACGGGGTGGCGCGGCCGGCGGCGCGGCGGTCGGCGCTGGACTCCACAGCGTCCAGGGCGGCACAGGCTGCATGTCGAGGAAGGCGCGCGCCACGTGCGGCGGCGCGGCGGCCAGCGTGGGCGGCTCAGCCGACAGCACGCCGAACGGGTGCGTGAAGTAGAACAGGCACAGCGGACGACTCTGTAACACAATATCACCAAGTTGCTGACCACATTATAAACACAAACCTGCATTATCGTTCCTCTGCTGAGCTCGGACTCCATACAAGTAATTACTTTAAAGGCTTAGGCGAACTAACCTTAACGTCGTCAGTGGAAGTGGACGCGTCCGATCTGCCGCCATTCATTTTCGTTTGCACTTTATTTGATCACTCCAAACGACACAATGTCCACAATATTGTACTGGGAGGTACAGCCTTGCGACGGCCACATTTCGACAGGGCACGCACTGAGAACGTTCAATAACAAGATAACAAGCCACAGTTTTAAACCACTTCCACACGTCCAATATTGTATCCAGTAGTTTTATCGTTAGCTGAAGAAGATGTTATAGCTACATTAAGGCTAAAGGCGGTCGGTTCGCGATGGGTCGCTGGTAACGTCGCTGGCGAGGCAGCGCGGCGCGCGGCTCACTGCCGCGCCGTGTCTGGCACGCGCGCCTCCGTCCTCACACAGATGCACCCCAGGGCAGCAATTAGATCCAATCCAAACATTTACTCACTAGTTTTCGTAGTGTACAGTAAGTGTGCTCATGTTGTGCTCCTGTAGCTCTCCGTAGTTTACAACCTCATCATCCTAATCTTGACTGTTACCAGTCAAGTAGACAGGACGTCAACATGTGGTCAAGTGCTCCCGTCAATCCCCTTAAAGTCAGGTACCACCAGCCGACTGTCTCCTCACTTGGTGGGTTTGTTTTTTAAGTTACCTAAGGATGTGTTTTTATCAACTAGGTACCTTAGATTAATCAACTAGGTGCGTTTAAAACAAATTAGTGTATAATTAGACCATGTGTTGTGTTCCACGAGTAAAAACTGATTGCAATCGTGTATCGAGCGACGTGGAGTACGTCCCTGTGCTAGGGCGGGCGGGCCGTGGTGCAGGGCGGTGACGTCGCCGGCACCCAATTCTCCGCACAGCCTTCGAGCGAGCCTACTGTATCTCTCCGGGAGCAGACGTCACTGTCAACAATATTATTATGTTTGTCTTTGTTACAACAATGTTTACTGATCAGAAAGCAAGCTCGACCGAACTGTACTTCACTGCTCTGGCTAGACCAAAGAGAATTTAGGCTAGACTGACGACTGGATCAAATTTATTACTACTCTTCAAAGAGACAAAGTGATTAAACGCGGCGCGTTCGTCTAATCTTTCATGTAGGTAAGACATAGCAAAAGTCAACGTGATGTGGTGTGACCACCTCGTCCGCTTGTGTCGCTCACACTATGAAATCAACCCTGAAAGATGAAAAACAATTCAGGCGTTTCATACAAGATGGAATATGTTTCCGTTCCGGACCAAATCACATCGGAATTATCGTTGTACTCGCAGTCCCAATTTTTAACCGACTTCCAAAAGGAGGAGGTTCTCAATTCGAATATTTGTATTTTTTTTTATATTATTTGTTCTGGCATAACTGCTTACCAACGCCGATTTGGAAAATCCTTTTTTTGTTGGAATATTGGTCGATACAGTACCTACCTATACCTGCCATTTAGTCCCATAAAACTTTCATTTAGTTTGGTTCAGTAGTTTTTATATTTTTTAGCTCATTGTGATACTTACATTTTCTTTTTTTAAGTTTTTTATTGTATTACCGGTTTTTTATATAGGTATGTATTACCTATACAAAAAAACCGGCCAAGTGCGTGTCGGGCCACGCACAGTGTAGGGTTCCGTAGTTGCCCATCAAAATATTTATGCGAACTAACTAAACTGATCCGCTGAATTTAATTTTAAAATGAAGAAAATTTCTAAATCGGTCCAGGCGTCTTTGAGAAATCGGGGAAAACACATTAAAAAAAAGATTAGGGTGAGTGGGGGTAAGATGAAAAACGGGGAAAGATAAAAAGATACAATAACGCCGAATATAAAGGAAATCTTTTGATGCTGGCTGGCAACATCATTGTAGACACCGTTTCGTCTTGCCCCACACCGCAGTCTGCGTCAGTCGCTAAGTGAGAGCATTCGTGTGTTTTTTGACAATTTTCCGCATGGACACAGTCATTATCCGCGTAAAATTGAAATTTAGTCTTCCATCAAGCGGGGTAAGAATAAAATCATATTTATGGTCGTAACCATAAGGACTATTTTAGTCACTATTTCATTCTTATCCCTTGGGCATTTCGTCTTACCCCTACATGTTTAATTACAGTTTTTTCATAAAATATTGTTACTTACATAAAGATTTCTTTCAACATTATATTATGTAGAAACAACTTGACCATTATTTTTTATCCAAATCATTTTTTTTGCATTTGCCTTGAATCCCTTTGTGTGACAACAGTTTCAAATCAACACTGTTCATCTCATCATATTTTCATTCCAACTTACCCCCACTCACCCTACGACGAATTGAGAACCTCCTCCTTTTTTTGAAGTTAGTTAAAAATAGTTGACAATAAAAACCTACCTGTCCCCAAAACATGTAACCCACCTATTAAACATGTAAAAAAAAGATGACAAACTTACATTTGCAGTTGAAGAACATGTTCTCCGATACATTTTGTTTAGGAAAATATGTTATCCAAGTACGTTTTATAAGTTGGTCGACTATTACTCGTAAACTTGTAAAGCCTACATAGTCATGATAATTTTCTTGTCACTGTGACACAACACACCAGGACCGCGCGCAACGCGCAATATTCAACTTGAAGCATTTATCTAGGACAGCTTGTGCAGCGTGCTTTGGGAATGAGGGACAGTGTAGTGTTGCTTTCAATGTGTGCCTTATTAGTGTAGACAAAGGTAGACTTTTAGTTTTGTGCTTCTTCTGTGAAGGACTCCTATAAGGGTAAAGGGTAACGAGCAGCAGCTGCGCGCGCACCGTACGTCAGGCGTTTGATTGATTTCAATTGATTCTAGTGGCCGCCACGTGCTGCCCAGTGAGGCTGCGACATACATTGTTGATTGAGATAATGCTCTAGTGAGCCGATGAGCGGCGGCGCAGCGGCATTCCCCACGAGATAACAAACTGTATCATAAAGGCTGGTGACAGCCCGGGGCGGCGCGCCAGACACTGTTGTTGAAATGTGCTTTACTGTATAGAGGATTTGAACGTAGGTAGATCACTTCATCATTATCATCATCATCAGCCTATAATGTTCCCACTGCTGGGACACAGGCCTCCTCTCTGTGAGAGGGAGTGGGCCATAATCCACCACGCGGGATCAATGCGGGTTGGTCACGCCTGTGACCCCGAAGGGTAAGGTAGTGGTGTAGGTGTCGTAATAATTATTCACATTTAGATAGCTAACATTAACATTGTAATATTGGTAGTATTTAAGTGCAAGTAGTGGCGACCTTATTGCCATCAATCGGACACGGATACAGACTCCTATTGAAAACACACTGTTGTGCCCTATCTGGGAATCAAACCCAGGATCTCATGCTCAAAGTGCGCCGCTTGCAACCACTAGTAGGTACCCACTAAAAAAGTAGGCCAAACAGGTGTAAAAAAAATATGACGTTACCTACAGTGATGAAGATGATAAGACTGGACTGAACAGAGGACTGCACGGTACGCAGCTCTCGAGGTGCGCAGGCGCGGGCCACCGCCCGACGTCACCAAGTAGCCGGCGGCGTAACAAACATGCAGCTTATCTTTATCAATGGCGCAACTGATTATTAAATTTCAGATTATCTCGTTACAAATCATGTTGTAGGTACCTAGCAACTTTATTTTCGTGTGGAGCATCATTAAATGAGTTCTCCTGCGAGACAAGTTCAAAAAGAGTAGAGAGACTGTCAGACTTGAGCACTCTGTTCCTTCAGTTACCCTTTGCCTTCCAGAGCCGATTCTCCTGACCACGAAAGAATAATTATTAGAACAGCGAACGTTTTACACTCAGGTTTACAACTCAGGACAGCGAATTAAAATTCCGATGTAAGTTTGGATCTGGGCAAGTGCTTTTGGTGAATATGCCAATAAGACAGCATGGATGCCAAAGGACTGTACTCTCCATTACCACCTTACATGTCATCAGGAAAGAGAACAGACTGGCATCCGTGTATAGTAGGTACCCTTAGGAGGCTTTCTTGTACCTTTACTGACTGGGAATAAACTTGTGCACTTCATGGCAGTGCTGTTGAACAAGCATGACGCTAGCTGCAGGCTCCAGGCAGTCTCGGTACTCAGACCGGTCATTCGACTCTACACAACACATGCCATATTTTATAATGGTACCTGATATGCCGTAATCCGCGTAGTCTGACTCCACTCTGTTTCTGGGTGGTGTGGGAGGGACTGGCAGACTGTTAAACCTGCTGACTGGTAGTCCACCCTGTTCCTTCGATTGCTCTTTTGCAATCCATGAATCCAGCCAGAGTCACGGCATACGGAAAAAATAATTCTATCATGCTGGGTTCGGCTTCGGGAAGGCACTCGCTCCTACATTTTCATTTCTGATAGTGTGCGGGGTGCAGCGAGCATTCAAATTTTTCTGACAATAGAATCTAAGCAGTCCCGCTAAAGGCCTTTCCCCACATAACGCGAACAGTGTTCCGACGATCCTAACCGAACCCATGCGATCTAAAGGCCACAGAGCGTGATCCGATCTGACGACACGATCTGGCGATGCGATCTCTGTAAATCCAGCAGATCTGACGCCAGCAGTGAGAAAGGACATGCTGACATCCATAAGTACAGAGAGGACATTGATTCAGATCATATCGCCAGATCGGATCGCCGGAACGGATCGCGCTCTAATGGAAGGCCGTTACAGAGATCGCATCGCCACGCCGCGCCAGATTGTCGCCCGCCTGGGACGGATCGCGCTCTGTGTGTAAGACCTTTATACATAGTTATCATGTGCAGGAGAGGATGCGCCCGCGCCGCACGGATTCCCGCCAATTTTAACAGTCGTTAGCGGCACGAGCGAGCGCGAGCACGCGTGCCAGTCCGCGCCGCATGCCGCCCCACACGCTGCACGACGCCGCGCGCGCCGCATTATCTACATAATGTATAATACAAGTGACATGAATAATAGCTGCATCAGTTAATGATCCGTGCCAGTGATAAGTAACTTTAATAATTTACTCCGCTTTCCTTCAGAAAGTGGGCCAGCCAGAGGCGGCCGTGTGACGGTGTCACTGATTAGATTAATTACTTAAACTCTGATAATATCCAACATTCACTTAAAGTACACAAAACACCAAATTCTGTGAAAGACTTATCAGTGCCAATTATTGTAGGTTTAACGATTAATAATCGTTTGATAATAATTTTCGCAATGGGAGTCGTGAGGCTAACACTTAGGGTCACGACACGTAGACACACCGTAGACATAGACATTACAAAACCATATTGTGTAGGTACAGGTACGTTAGGCGTACTGTAGATAGACAGGATAGAATTAATTTTAAAACGACCGCAACGCTCAGTATGCTAGGTACGATACAACTCAGTCGAAAAGCACCAATGTTATTTACTGGAGTAGGTAATAAAAAAATATCTGGAGATTTGCATAGTCTATAAAAAAACCTTAGGTATAAATTACACAAACGAGGTAGGTACCTACCAAATTTTTTGGGATCAGCGGAGCTCAAATCGACCTCACGAATCACCAAACACTTGCTTGACTCTCTAAACTCCCTGTGAATCAGCCAGCTGAGTGTTGTGTCTGTACACGTGTGTTTCTACAAGTTATCACCGCTATCACTTTTATTATCTTTAGTCGAGTCATTTAAAATCACCTAATCACTTACAACCTGAATATATGCAAACATCCCCACTGATTGGCAATAGAAGGCAAAACAGTAGAAAAATTAAAAATAATGGGAAGCTAGCTATTTGCAGAATGGGGTAGGAATGTAGGCTGTATGATAGTACAAATAATAACTACAAGATTCTCCACCAACCTCCTGCTTGCTTATTACTTTCATTGTCCGCGAAGCAGACAGTAAGTACGAGTAGCTTATAACAATCCAATCGCTCGGACATGAGAGGAAACTCAACCAAGACTCTTGTTCTATTCCTAATACCAATGTGTTCATTTAACGTCCTCCTTAAAATATTATTTGTTTCTTGTCAGGATCAAGGTCATCTGCTAAGAGTTCTCCTCTTGTAGTTACTTTCGCCTAGATTTACTTTGTTTCCCCAACGGCTTAGCTCCATATCAGCATGTCGGTACATATTTGTAATAAGTAGTTACTTATTCTGGGCAACTTATTGGAACAAGGGCTTGCACAATTAATTTGGGGTCAATTTGAAGTTGTTTCATAATCATAGTCAATCACAATTAACTAATGAAGACCTGCTGGAGCCTACTGACATTTTTAACGAGTTGGGCTTTAAATTCCAAAGGTGCAGTACTTACTTTTAGTTTGCACGTGTTATAAGTTCATAGGGTTGGGTTCCGAACTTCGGACATACAAAACTTTATTACTCGCTTTTCATAAAAGTGGCATACCAGACCAGATATTATTATGGTCGCCGTGGGTGTCGGCAATGCTCGCGCAAACGCATGAAGGCTGCGTGCCATTGTTTACCACATGAGTGTAGGCGCCAGCGCGTCACACACCCAAATGTCTACCTAATAGAGAGAACAACAAGTCCCACACTCGGAATCAATCGAAACCAGAAGTGCGTTGGTAAAATATACGTTGACTAATCAAGAGCAGCGCTAAGTGGCACTGCTTCGACTTCGCCTCGGCACATGATTGTGTCCGTGTCAGATATCAAACACAGAACAGTTTCACGAGTGACAATTATCGCTATTGTTTGAATGATCGTTTTGTTTCGAGTCAATAAGTAGGTAAGCGTTATCAACGTGCCCTGAGAGTTGAAACTAATTTATGAACAGATAACAATAGTATATTAATGAGTGTGTGTATCACTGGTACAATATCAATAAACACAACACTTGGCATTACACGAGTTAGAGCGACAGAGGTGTGGATGGAGTCCACACCTTGGTCGCTTACTGTGTACTTGTGTAGCCTTGGACAGGAAAGGTTAGAATGAACTGCAGCAGGTATTGATGACGATATCATATCAACAAACAATTATACCGTTAATTTTCAAGTTCAATTTAATTTTAAAGGTAATCGTAAAACGTCTGACATCTCACCATGGCTTTAACTTTGACAATGACTTCTACTTCCACTTCGAGACAAAAACAGACACTGACAGGCGTTGCTCAACCTTGCTCACCCAAGTAAAGACGGACCTCGGCAAGAGTTGCATTTGAGGGCGCGGTTAGCGTAGTGGCTGAGCGATCAACTGCAGCGCAGTGTGTCGCAAACTCGATCCCCGTAAGAAACAAATATTTGTATGACCTGCATATGCATTATCATTGTAGGTATTTACTTGTTCCGGGTCTGGGTGTTTGTGTATGTTTGTGGTGTATAATTCGCACACACGATACAGGATGAAATTCCTGAAGCGGGGCAAAGTTTTTTTTAAAATAAACAATACCCCATATTACTTATTAATTATTTTAAACGCATTATCGCATGCGACGCGCATCGTTACCGAAAAGCGTTCAAACGAGGAATAGAGAATTTCAGCCTGCAGGCAATGGCTTAGTTGGTTAAGGCGTCTGGAGTACCTATCCAGAAGACGCGGGTTCGAATCCCACTTGCAATCTGAAAATTTTCTTTCCTCAAAAAATCATCTTTACCCCATATTACTGCAATTCATTGGTAAAATCAAATTGCGCGCGTTACCAAATTGCTAGGTAATTGGGCTTGACCAATCCACAATCTTTTAAGACCAGACATCAGTCATCATCATCATCAGCCGGAAGACGTCGCTGACCATTGCTGAACATAGACCTACATAGGCAGACAATAGACATATTAATTAGGGCTATGCATAATTTACCTTTTGACTAAAATTCGACACCGGAAGTATCAATTAACGTAAGGGACATTTTGGCGAAAATGAGTTATATATATCATTGGATTCAGAATTTCGCGCTCTATCGATTGGTAGTATTAAAAAAAATCTATCTTTAAAAAAATGTCCCTTACAGTACAAAAATTTTGACCGCGAAAAACGATTTCTGAAAAATAATGTGATGTAACAGTCATTAATATTTCTTCTTCTCAAAAAATTGAAGTAAGTCACCGTAGTAAATAATTTACAACCTTACCTTAGTCAAAAATAAGTTGATTTAAATGACAATGTCCCTTACTTTAAATAAAATGCCCCTAACTTTAAAAACCATGTCCCTTACTGTAAATAAAATGCCTCTCACTGTAAACAACATGTCCCTTACTTTAAAAAATTGTTTGACGAAATCTGAATTTTATATGAAATGTTAGGAATCGTGACACTTACGACATAAAAAATCCGAAAAATTACCTCGAAAAATTTAAATGCAACAGAAAAGGGTGAAGGGATTTGGAAAATTACGGCTATTAGACATAAAAATACATAAACTATAGACAACACAAATCAATCTTTTTACATTTTTATAAAAACCCTGAATATACAAAGCGATTATCACAGCTCAAAAAAAATCCCCCTGCTCCAGTCACTAATTTATTTAAACAAAGACTCCTTACTGAGTCCAAACCTATTCTGAAAAACGCTAGTACTCAAACAAATCATGTGTTCTCCGTCGAGGAAGCCGTACCTGGTACCTCTAACGATAACCACTTACCTATTTCCAAAAAAGATGAACTCGGTGTCGCGGGTACTCAGACGTTTTTTCGAGAATAATATCATAAGAGTAATTCACCAAAACATCGCCGGATTACTAAGCAAAATTCATTTGATTGAAATACATTTATCAGAGCTTTCGGATCTTAAAATGAGCCCAGACATTATATGTCTGTCAGAAACTTTTATAGAACGTGGTAATGAAAGTCTTATAAAAATCTCTGGTTATAGTCTGGCTACCTCTTACTGCAGGACAAAGAAACAAAAGCGTGGTGGAGTTTCAATCCTCGTAAAAAACGGAACTATATTTAAAGAAATATCATTTTTAAATCACCACTGTATTGATAATATCTTTGAGTGTTGCGGCATTGAGATCATGCATCAGAATATATTCATTTTATGTGTATATAGAACCCCAATTTCTAATATTGACAAGTTTTTCGAAAAACTTGAAACTGTGCTTCAATTTATAACTCGTAAATTTAAGAAAAAAATAGTTATAGCAGGTGACTTGAACATCAACACGCTACAATTAAACAATAAATCCAAGGCGTTAATCGAAATTATTCAAAATTATGATCTACTACTCCATATACAAGAACCTACCCGACAAAACTCTTGTATAGATCACATAATAAGCAACATCAAATCTGCGAAAGGTGAACTTCTACACCTGGGTCTCTCTGATCACAACACTGCTCAGTTATTAAGTATACCCGTGAGAAAAAAAGAAACAACTTTAATAGAATATTCTACGTACAAAAGAGACTATAATAAAAATCATATAGCCAAGTTTAGAGAATGTATATCTGAACTATCGTTTTCAGAAGTATATAAAGAATCCAATATTGACGCAGCTTACGAACAATTCTACGAGCTAATATATCTATTTTATAAATTATGTTTCCCTATCAGAAGGATAAAGATGTCAAACAGGGATCGACCCCTAAAATGGATATCTAAAGGTATTAGAGCAAGCTGCAGAACCAAAAGAACATTGCGAAACAATTACTACGCTAACAAAACTATAGAAAATAAATCAAAATTCAAAAATTACTCTAAACTCCTACGTCGTTGCATACACGGGTCTATTAAAAGAGCTAATCATCAATTTATCAGCAACTCAAACAACAAATGCAAGGCAGCGTGGCAACTGATAAAAAAGGAGTCAAACGGTTTTGAGAGCAAACAATTCATTGAAAAAGTTAGGAACAAAGACACCGTAGTTAATAGCCCGGATGAAATTGCTGAAGCATTCAATGACTATTGGATCAATCTAACTAATGATACCCTTGAAAATACTCGTGTTAGGCTTAAACAGTCGGTTAGCGATAGTATATTTCTAAAACCATATGGATGTGAAGAAACACACAGACTTATTATGTCTCTGAACAACACCAACGCAGTAGGTTATGATGAGTTAGCTACAAAAATTCTGAAAATTTGCTCAGCGGAATTATCACCAGTGATAACATTTTTAATAAACCTCTCCTTTGAAACTGGGTGTTTTCCCAACCAACTCAAACAGTCGTACGAAAACGTCGTTGTAAAACCTCTCCACAAAAAAGGTAACAAGGAAGATCTAGATAACTACAGACCAGTTACTCTTATACCTATCATGTCAAAAATATTTGAAACTGCCATGCACAAACGCCTGAATGAATTCATCAAAAAACATAATATTCTAAGGGAAGAACAATACGGCTTTCAAAGGGGGAAGTCCACAACTTTAGCATGTTTTGATCTAATTCACACAATAGTTACTAATTTGGATAAGCGACTTGTGACAACAGGCATATATTTCGACATGTCAAAGGCCTTTGATTTCGTATCACACAAACTGCTTTTAGACAAACTAGAAAAGTATGGGATACGGGGCCCCGCACTTCAGTGGATACAAGGTTATTTGAGTAATAGAATGCAATGTGTGGAAATCGAAAAAATTGACAGTAATTTAGAACTAAAGTCATACAGATCAAAATGTAAACATAACAAAGCTGGTGTGCCCCAAGGGGGTGTACTTAGTTCCCCATTGTTTCTACTTTATATAAATGACCTTCCCGACGTTACCAATAACCCTTGCTTTCTGTTCGCTGATGACATATCGCTAATAATGACATCAGATAATACTGACATTGATAAATATAGAACTGACATAAATAATACAATTGAATCGATAATAACATGGCTTGATGAAAATAATCTACGTGTAAACCTCACAAAAACTAATTTCATGCAATTTAGTACATATGGACGAGAAAATGAAACTTTAGACATCAATTATAGAGGAATTAAATTAAAAGAAGTAGACGAAACGACATTTCTCGGTATAACAATCGATAAACACTGCAACTGGAAGGCTCACGTCAATAAAGTATGCAACAAAATAAATAAATTCGTGTATGTTCTATACGAACTCGCAAAAACATCAGCGCTAGAAACCGTTTTGTCTGCATACTATGGATACGTTGATTCTGTGCTGAGATATGGTCTGATCACCTGGGGTTACTCAACAGAAAGGCAGAGAGCGTTCATCGCACAGAAAAAATGCATCCGCGCAATAGCGGGAATCCGCCCATGGGAATCTTGCAAACCCTTCTTCAAAAAATTCAAGATACTTACGCTTCCATGTCTATATATCTTTGAATGCGCTAAATTTGTTAAAATGCATCCGGAGTTATTTAAAAAAAAAAAATAAAAAAAAAAATGCATTTATTTCGAGTTACTATGACTCATAAAATTAACATAATACTAATACCATAATCAAATTAATCAAACTTAAAATCATCCTAATAAAATAAAACAATAATAATAGCTACTAGTGGTCAAACAACACAAAAATCAAATTAAATATGAATAAGATATAAAATAAATTAATTGATTGATTGAATAAAATAAATTACTATTATAATTAAAAACAAATTAAATTAAATTGTAATAAAATGTGAAATAATTAAATATGGCATAAAAACTAAAATAGAAATACGCTACTAGTCACGTGTTTATCAGCGCAATTCCTTAGATAAGGACAGTCCACCCTGTCTGCAATCATCGACAAGACAATGTTAGGGCTGCCCCGCATCCTGTGCATCAACGAAGCCGCTCGCTTCCGCATGATGGCGTGGAAGCCGTCTACCCGCGCCGCCGCGAACATGCCTGAGGCGCTGCAGTAGCGGGGCAACCCCATCACCGCCCTGAACGCGTTGTTGTACTGGATACGGATTGCGCTATACGACGCCTTTGTATACCTGGCCCACAGACCACACGTGTAGAGTGAGGTACAGTACGCTCTGAAGAGCGTCACCTTCACCCCCTCGGAACACCGCGCAAATCTGCGTGCCAGCATATTCGCCCGGATGGACAGCGCCCTCCGTTCCCGTTCGATGTCGGCATCGTCTCTGAGGTCGGATGTCAATATATGGCCAAGGTATTTGAAGTGATTCACTCTTTCAAGTTGAGCCCCATTGAGAAAAACATCCGGTACGCTTGTGTTTCGTTTTGTTCCGGCCTCAAAGACCATGCACTGACTCTTTTTGACGTTATATTGTAACCCGTGACTAGCAGCATACTCTTCACACGTCCTAATAAGCCTTCGCAGGCCGCAGACTGACGCGCTCAGCAAGGCCATGTCGTCCGCATAGCTAAGATTATTTACGCTTACTCCGTTAATGTGGCAGCCGACATGCTGCTTGCTGAGCTCGACAATAAGGTCATTCATGTACAGATTGAAAAGTGAGGGAGACGTCAATCCCCCCTGCCTCACCCCACATTCCAACCTATACGGCTTCGACTCTGCACCCGCCCACCGGACTGTATTGACCTGGTGCCCATACCAATACCTAAAGATGTTCGTTAGCTCATATGGTAGTTTTATGCTTTCCAGCTTCCCCCATAGGATATCGTATGACACCAAATCAAACGCTTTAGAAAGGTCTAAGAAACAGGCATGAACTGCGGTGTTACGTTCAGTGTAATGTCTGACGACATGCTTAAGGCACAGTATTGCACTCTCAGTCGATAGATTGGGCCGAAAACCAAACTGATTATCGTGCAGAGACAAGTACCTGTTTAACTGTGAGTTAAGCAGGCCGTCAAACACCTTTGCAACAGTTGTTGCCAATGAAATCGGCCTGTAATTACTCCTGTCTGATAAATCCCCGGTTTTATTCTTAAGAATAGGTACAACAACTGTTCTCATGAACTCTGAAGGTAAGTAAGAGTGGCTCACGCAGAGCGAATAGAACATTGCCAGCACTCGAGGTAAGTGTGGACCTGCATGAAGGAGATGCTCTATGCTGAGGCCGTCGTGGCCAGGAGACTTGCCTCTTGCAATGGTTCCCATCGTCTTTCGAACATCTTTGGCAGTAAAACTGATCTCCACCCGCCCCTTCCGCCTCTCAGCATCGATCAGCCCCCCCGACTGACTTAATGGTGACTGCGCTTTAAACTGGTCAACAAAGCTGTCAGCAACACCCTTTAAGTCGTTCACACCACCAACACTCACTGGAAGGCCAGGTCTTGCGTTCATTTTCTTAGTACTCTGCCAAAACTCTCGAAAGTGCCCCCGTGAGTGCTTGGCGGCGAGAGCATCCATTTTTATCTGGTCTTGATGGTTTTGGCACCATTTTAGCCGAGACTTGAACACCCTCTTCGTCCTTACCATATCGTCATACAGACAACCCGACTTTGGTCTACCACTCAGTACCCACTCACGAAAACTAGACCTGGCCTCTTGGTGAGCCCCACTGACGTGCTTGTTCCATCCCACCACGCGCGACCCCCTCCCCCCCCTTTCCGCAGTTCTCTTTTCCCGACCTTCCCGAGCGGCGTCTCGAAGGGCGGTCACAATGTCTGAATACAGGCTATCGAGAACCTGCTTATGCCCCTGGTCATAACAATAATTGTCAGCACAATTCATACATTCTTTAGGAAAATCTAGACAACGTAATCTTTTATCACATTCACTGGTATAAAATGCTATTTGGTCACCATCCATAAAAAAGCCCATGAAATATTTCCAAAAAGTAATAGGCACAGGAATAGAATAGTTTTGCCCATAATTCCAAGGACAGCGTTGTATAGTAAGAATAGCTATGCAATGTGTTGTCGAATATTTAATGCTATACCTGATAATATTAAAAGCTTACCAGTTAATCGGTTTACAGGGTGTCTTAAAGTATGGTTAAGGGAAAACAACTTCTACTCAGTAAATGACCTATTTGATAAAAGATTTAAGAATAAATAATAATCATCCAAGTACCCTCTGACATCATATTTTTTATTCTGCTTTTATGGTTTAGTTTTTATGTTGAGAATGTATTTAATATTATAATCACATCAATAATGAATTTTAGTTATATTTGGATTTTAAGATTATTGATAAATTATTAACACAAATGTTTGCATGTCACACAATTATGACTAAGTGTTATGGATCTGTATTATAGTTAAGACCTAAATTGTACCAACACTTATGGCAAATAAATTGAATTGAATTGAATTGAATTGAATCTGCAGGTGAAATTCATCACCATTATCATTTCTAAATATTATAGACCGCTTTTGGACATAGGTTTCCTTCACCCAAGGAGCACCACAGCGCACGATCTCCATTCTAAGTCGAAATAAGCTGAAATTAGTGCAGATGAAATACGTCAAACAGATATTTATTGCTTCATCTTTCACACAACCCATGCACCTAATAATCTATCTTTTCCCCTTTCGTCCTCTCTACTCGTCACTTCTACTTTATCATACTAATATCTTGTTTCGCACAATTCCTATGTCTTAATTCATCGACCTTTCGTTTCCATTACATTCATTAATTCATCGGCTCTGAAGAAGATAGGTATCCTCTTCAGAGCCGCTATCTACACTTCATCACTTCTTGCTAGGTGGAGAAAAAGTGGTAGGTAGCAATAAATTCCAAGAAAACTTAAATTGTTAATATAATCAAATTATAAAGCCAATTAAAGCAGCGTTGACACGGTCAGAGTGTGCTCAGACCGAGTGGGCTCAAACGAGTAAGTTGCATACAAAGTGTACTCGGATAGTGGTTAATTCTGTTAAATATTTTATAGTCAACAAAGAAAAAAAAACGGATTTTGTTTTAAATGGTATCTCAATTGTCAGAGACATGTAAATCGAAGAGGTAGGACGGGAAAAACATAAGTCTTTTATAGCAAAAGGATAGTAATCTGTGAAAAGGAGAAGAATTTGGACTATTCTTTTGATTCAGCGATCACGAAGAACATCGCACATCTAGCAATTTTCTCCGAGAAAGTGAACAGGTAAATCCTGCTTCATAAACATCTAAAACTATGTAGAACTACTCTGAGCCTAGTAACCGAGCTAGCTCGGAGCAGTAGGACGCGGTCCGACTCAAATTAGACTTAAATCTGCTATAGCTAGCAGCAAAACCTTAAACTGAACTCATTTACTCTTTAATCTCATTTCTATAGTGCTAAAATAGTATAAATTGTAGTAGATAATCTATTGTTACATTAAATTGCAACACTAATAAAGTCCTTTACAATAAAATTTCGTATAATTTTCTATTTCTCATGCTGCTTACACTACGCTCGACGGATTATCTATAAAATTTCTGTAACGTAACGGTCATCTAAACATTTTTTTTAATGTAAAGGACATTCTATTTTTGAAACTACTGGGTATTCCTAAATCTTTCGTATAAAACAAGAAATAAGGGGAAATTCTAAGAAACTTTGCTCTGAACACCATAAGAATTGGACCAGACAGTAAAAAGTTATACACAAAATAAAAAAATAAAAATCGTTTTTTGGCTCTCCTGAAAAGTCGTATTTTGTCCCTTACGTTAATTGATACTTCCGGTGTCGAAATTTTCTTCGAAATCGTATCGGACCGGTTACTGAAAGAACACTCAACACGGAGACGGAGTGCATCGGATAAGCTGAATGTGACAGATGGAATAAGTGAACCAATGTATTTATAGTGAACTTTATAAATGTTATCCAGTGGTAGTGTGTGAATCAGCTGTGGCGCGGGCGCGGCGCGCTCCGATCGAAATAAACGTAAATGTCAGACCGACAGACACCGCGCCTGCTGCCCCACATGAGCCAGTGGAGCTGCTGTTTTCATACACTATGAATTTATACACGGCTGCCAAGGAAGGCCGTAAAGCTATACTTATTCGAGAACTAAGGAAAGTCGAGATTCAGTGAGCCTCATCGAAAACCTGGATCATCGAAAAGCTAGATACTATAACTTAGTAGCGCTAAAAAAGCATACAAATTGTTGACTTCTGAAATAGGTTAAGAAGCTTTGCGTCAGTTTCATATTATCATGAGCTTCGACATATTGGTACCTATTCGATGTATCTTAAGGGGGATGCTCCAACCAGCCCGCGAAATTCAATTTTTTTTATGTTTTTTGCAATTTGCAGGCCAGTGACATGTTGTATAGCTTTATAAATACATGAGTTGCGGTAATAACAAGTATAATTTTAAATATAAAAATTATCAAAAAACTCGCTCCATCAGCTCTCACATAGAAAAGGTGCATCATGTTAAAATCTCCGAAATCTAACTACGATGCACCTTTTCTATGTGAGAGCTGATGGAGCGAATTTTTTGATAATTTTTATATTTAAAATTATACTTGTTATTACCGCAACACATATAATATTTATAAAGTTACAACATGTCACTGGCCTGCAAATTGCAAAAAACGTAAAAAAATTTGAATTTCGCGGGCTACATCGAAGCAATCACCTTAAGGTACTGGGGTGCTATATATTAAGGATACAGCCTGTTTCAGAGTGCCATTGTTTCAGCGCGGCCTCAGCGTTGAAACTAGATTCGTCAACGAGGTGGTCGATGATGGATGATTTAAAGAACAGCATTTAATATTATAACTGGAGCAGTAAAACTAAGAAATGTCAGAAAGGCCATGTTGTGTTGGATATAGTGAATACATCTCGAGAACATCCTCTATTAACACAGCTTTGTGACAGCAGCGCTCACGGCACCCTGGCACTATAGTTTACTATTTACGTAGAGTCCAGCGATGAGTTTTCTTATGTATAATAGCACAGGAGCTGGTCTTCTTTCGCTGACCTGCTGTTACCCTGTTTTATTATTCGATTGCCTATCTATATAGAGGTTACTAACCTCTTTATAGATAGGCCATTTATAAACTTTCCTCGCTGAGGGCATGCTTAGACTATTAGTTGATCGCTCCGATGAACTTACTCAGCCGTACAGTGGTGAGGCTTTTTGGTTGTGTGTCCGGCCAAATGAACCCATGTCTATATTTTAAAATGTATTTGTTTGTAATGTTTTGGCACGGTAAATTATACTGTGGTTTTGGCTTCCGGTCCGCCTGCTTTACCTTCTTCGCTAGCAAGCGAAGGAACTAGCTCTAGCCGCGCTCACTTGAGCTGTTGTGCAGCGGAGGGGAAACGTTCAGTGGATTCGAACCTTGTTTTTTTTTAAAGGTTACTACTGGGACTTAAAAACATTAGCTACCTTCTTTTTACCTGACTGAGTGAGCGTCAGGTAAAAATAATAAAGGTTACCGTTTTTTACCCAAATATCCAGCGAAATTGACTGGTCTGTCCAGGTTTTCGGATATTTGAGCTGGTATTCCTATATGTAGGTTCCAGCTAACTAATAGGTAGTAGGTGGTCCGTGGTTGCGTACGATTGTGTGATTGTCGTCGCACATTCACTGCTCCAGCGCATTCCGCAATGTCCGCACTCCGAGCTCCGTTCAACGTAACAGTTTATTATATTGACACGTGAACTGTGTGCGCACTGCCACACCTTTCGTCTTTGACATTTGCTACATGCGCTGCAACTTCAATGCTGCATTACTCTATCTATGCCCCTTTTCCCCATGGAACTGAGGAATCAACAGGAAGCGGGCACTATATCACCAGAATTTGGTCGCTTTAGGAGGAAGCGACCAAATGCCGCCGTAATGTCAAGGCTTCTGTCTGGTAGCTACTCACTCAATCTTCAAACTATTTTACCTACTTCTTTGATTTCTCACTGGAACAAGAATGAAAGTTCATCTGTCTTATCTTTAGTCTTTAATGTTATGAACTTATAAATTAAAATAAGTTGCCGCCTAAGAGTTACGACATACCGTTGGTGCATAGAGTCACTTGCACAAACAAACCGGGAACATGTTTCGAGTTAGTTTCTGTAATGTCGCTAGTTGTACCTAGTAGTTTCGCGTACAGTACGACGATGGCTCGATTGGCTCACGCGGCACGCGCCTCACGAACAATGTTAGTGACCTCAGTGACCTCAGCTTCCGGCGTAGGCCACCGGAACACAATGTTATATACCTAATAGTTCAAAATTATAATAGGTACTCACACTATCTACAGATAGGATCAAAGCGAGTAAAATGTGAACCGGTTGATCACCTGCGGTTAGCTTCCCGTGACACCCGTAATAAGCTATGTCACTTCCGAGTCCGACACGCGCCGCGACACTCACAGGTACGACTCATTACATCGCGATCGTATATGTAGCTCACACGCTGTCACTCACTCCAAAGATGTATCGTGGGAATTAGCGAGAGTCCACACGGCGCGTTGCGTCAGCGTTGCGTCGACGCAGCGCTGCCGTTGCGTTGTTTTACATACAAATAACCAACGACGATATAATACTAGACTGGTAATAACAGGCGACCGATGTCTGCCAACACATTAGGCAAAAAAGTCTTATATCCGTCTCATTTCGACCAATCCTGTGAGCCGTAAACATACGTTGAGACAGAACCGACCTTGAGTTAGCCAATCACAACGCAGTACCCCGCCTCCCTCGCTTACGTAGTACCTCAGCGAGTTGGCAGAATAGTTTTGTTCGATAAATCGTGCAATGCGTAGTCTAGTATTATATCGTCGTTGCAAATAACCAAGGTGTTCACACGGCGCGCTGCGTCGTCGCAACGCACATATGACGGACAGCAGCCCCCGAGACGAAGCGGGAGGGGGTGTACTCATTGCGGCGACGGAGAGGCAGCGCTCAGTTGCTTGTGCGTTGATAGGGAGGATACACGCAAGCTCATTTCATTTTTTACCTACGTACTTTTGTATTCAGTTTTATTTGCAGGGTAAAATGAGTACCATTGAAGAAATTGATATGGATTACTTCATTACATTGATTCAGGAAAGGGCTTGCCGCAACTGTGCGTCACCGCTGCGTCGACCGAACGTTAAGACTGCGTCGTAGTAACGCTGCGACGACGCAGCGCCTGTGTGGCCGGCTATGCGTCAAAATATTTGCGTTGCGACGACGCAACGCGCCGTGTGGACTGGCTCTTACCTAATAAAAAATGATCCGGTATATTTATTCAATCTCTTTGCACAGCTATAATAAAACCAAAACTGAGTCTGCGGTGGAACAGCCATGACGAAATACCAACATAGAAATTCCCTCAGATAAAATTACCTATAGGTACCCACAATTTTGAAAGACCTAATTTAAGGGTCGATTTATACTAGCACAGAGTCGAAGCGCATCGAAGCGCATTTTCTAAAACTGAACATAACAATTTCAACCTTAACTCCACAGCGTAACGCACACTTTACCTACTTCTAAGATTTTCACGATTCACGATCGGCGTTGTTCTTGCGCAGACGCGCGAATTCTGAAGAATGCGCGCGACTTTTTAAAATGTTAGAAGTAATTATGTGCGTTACGCTGTGGAGTTAAGGTAGAAATTGTTATGTTCAGTTTTAGAAATTCGCTTCGATGCGCTTCGACTCTGCGCTGGTATAAATCGACCCTAAGACAGTTGGAATCGAAAGACTAAGGTCAAAGAAAAAGTTCTGAAATGCGATAGAGGTCATAGTATGTATTTGTACGCACGGTCACACGGTGCGCGGCTGGCGCGGGCGGCACGGCGGCCCGGCCGGTTTCAACTTGGGCTCGCGTGCTGTATAAGTGGGTGTACTGCATACTGCAAGTTCAACGTGCATGGCTATCTGTAGGATGCAGAGCAGCCAAGGTGAACCACATCCACCTAAAAATAACTGAGATACCTACCTACCTACGAGAGTTACAGTAGGTAGGTACAGTACGAAGCGAAAGTGAAGCCTCGCCAGTTTGCAGTGTGCGTGGTGTGCGCACGCCGCATTCCTAACGCCGGCCGCGGGCGCCGCCGCCGCCATGCTAGCCGTGCGGAACACTATGCCAATCAAACGTTCATACTTCATTATGTACATTGTTCCTAATAATAATAAGTGATCCTAATTCATAAAATATTTAGTAGTCAGCAAGCGCTGATCCATCGTTCTCTATTATTTTATTTATTTTATTTGAAGTCATTATTCGTATTCGCTTTTGCGGATACCTATTGAAAATGAGTATTCGCATTTCCATTCCTATACGCGAATGTGAAAAATCAGTGTGCGTCAGAATGGCTGGTTGCCTGTGGCGTTGGTCAATGAGAGTTGATTCGAAAATTGCTACATAATTGCTTATATTTGCTACATATAATAAATAATTGCTACATATACTTAGATATAAAATATTTTTTTTGACCAGCCATCCTGACGTCAGGATGGCTGGTCACTTCCTAGTTTAAAGTCAAGCGTACAGAGTTTCCCGAAATGTATTGCGTCAATAATTGCTTCATATTTACTTCATTTATCTCATTTATTTGTATCTTTAAAAATATGCTAAATAAAGGATGTAGCAGTAATTTAAATTATCCCAAGGAAAAGACCCTGATAAAATAATATAGGCAAATAGTTGCAGTGCGTCTTAACTCAACGGTATTGCTACTTTAGGCGGCAGGCGTTCTAAATAAAATTGTTAAATGGCATGTTATGCATGAGTAGGTAAGTGGACAATAAGCATATTAGAAGGATATCGTAAATAAAAAAAAAATACGAAGAGTAAAAAGAAGCTAATTCCACATTGTATAATTTATGCGTAAAAATAATATGAAAATACTCGAAGTTGTTGACTCATATAATAATTATCTACTTAGGACAAGTAGTCCAGTTAGTTAGGTCCAACTTCGAGAAAGAGGTCAACCACCAAATCCAACTCGGTTGGGCAGCGTTCGGGAAACTACGCAATGTCTTCCCGTCCGACTTACCCCAGTGCCTCTAGACGAAAGTCTTCAACCAATGTGTGTTACCAGTGATGAGTTACGGCACCGAAACGTAGTCTTTCACTATCGGCCTCATCTCAAAGTCGCTCAACGAGCTATGGAGAGGGCTATGCTCGGTGTTTCTCTACGTGATCACATACGAGTCACTGATATAGTCCACCGGATTAGCAAGCTGAAGTGGCAATGGGCAGGCCATATTGCTCGCAGAGCAGATGGCCGATGCGGTCGAAAAGTGCTAGAGTGTAGACCACGGACTAGCAAGCGCAGCGTAGAACGTCCACCAACAAGGTGGCCAGTCAACCTTATAAAAGTCGCTGGAAGACGCTGGATGCAGGTCGCTTCCAACCGGTATATGTGGAGATCAAAAGGCCTATGTTCAGCAGTGGACGTCCTATGGCTGAGATGATGATGATGATGAATATGAAAATAAGCTAAAAAATTGGTTCGGGCGAAACGACCCATGCACATTTTAAAAAGGGGACATCTGGCCTGCGGGCCACCTTTTTTCGTGGGCGAGATGTCCCATAACCTCAGCATTAATTTACCATATTGTCATATTATTTTTTCGCATATATTATGCAATATGGAATTAGTTTCTTTTTACTCTTCGTATTTTTTTTTTATTTACGATATCCTTCTAATATGCTTATTGTCCACTTACCTACTCATACATACATAACATGACATTTAACAATTTTATTTAGAACGCCTGCCGCCTAAAGTAGCAATATCGTTTAGTTAAGACGCACTGCAACTATTTGCCTTTATTATTTTATCAGGGACTTTTTCTTGGGATAATTTAAATTACTGCTACATCCTTTATTTAGCATATTTTTAAAGATACAAATAAATGAGATAAATGAAGTAAATATGAAGCAATTATTGACGCAATACATTTCGGGAAACTCTGTACGCTTGACTTTAAACTAGGAGGAACATCCTGACGTCAGGATGGCTGGTCAAAAAAAAAATATTTTATATCTAAGTATATCCTATGTAGCAATTATTTATTATATGTAGCAAATATAAGCAATTATGTAGCAATTTTCGAATCAACTCTCATTGACCAACGCCACAGGCAACCAGCCATTCTGACGCACACAAAAATCAAACATTAATTACTTACATCAATAGTACCTACCTACCTCTCAGGTCTTATGGATTAGGTTTTCCTTTTGACCCCCATAATTAAAAGAATGACTCAGACTCTTTTTAGTAAAATCCGCACAATCCTGTACGTAAATAGGTACCTAAACCTACAGGTTATTCCGGGAAGTAATGATCATGTAGAGAGGGAGAGGTAATTTCTGCTATTTTTTATTACACATGATAAATAAACTTATAAAAACTTGCGCTCGGCACTCGAATTCAAACTTGGATTACCAATTTATTGGGCCAATATCATTTAATGCGTCTGCAAAAAATCAGATAGAGCTACAAGGTTACCTAGACCTACTGGTTACTGGTAGGAACCTATGGACTTTGCCTTGTTTGGGATTTCAGTGTTTTTATATGTGCCTAGTTGTTTTAATTAACGATGCATCCGATACCTACCGATCTACCGATACCTACCGTACTGAATTACCGTTATATATCGGCGATACCTACTTCGAGTTAGCCGATATATCGGTATCGACAGAATTTTTATAACTGATTCAACCAATTCAACGACACTTTTTAATTTAAAAATGTAGTGTAAACGAGCCTTTTTGTCTCGTCTGTTATACTTTGGTTTCCAAATGAGTTCTGTTGCGCATCGCATCGCATCTGAGAGAATATTTTCCAGCGCAGGGTCTTTAGTGGAGTGCCGTAGCCCGTAAGGCGTAAAAATAGTAAAACCTCGGAATCCGAGGCCAGTCAATGAATCTTCATACATTTTTTTAAAGTGTTGATAACAGCTATTAAAAAAACGTTAATAATTTTTTTTTGCCCAGTCTCATTTTTTCTGCCAGTTTTTTTCGTTCATAGGTACAACTTTTATGAAAAAATATTTAATAAATTGAGATCGGGCAATTTTTTTTAAAGATTTCTCTATAAATATTTGTTAAAAACACATTGACTGGTCCTGGATTCCGAGGTATAAACCCTAAGGCACTCCACTAACATAATCAATCAGACTTGCGAAAGGTAGGTATCTACTTTGTTTTTTAAACAAAAATCTTATTATGTTAATTTTATAATTATCTAATTCACCTATGTCACTAGGTATTTTTTATATTAAAAAAAAATAATAATCTGACTTGTGATTTATTTATTTTATCTATTTTTTTTTATGTATACATATAATAAAATAGTAGGAAAGTCAAAACTGTACATTGAATATTTTTTGAAAAGAATACTTGGGGTGTGATCTACAATCGATACCGAAGCCAAAAATATAGTTTTTAGAATTTTTGTCTGTTTGTCTGTATGTATGTCCGGGATAAACTCAAAAAGTACTGGACGGATTAGAATGATTTTTTTTTTGTTGTATAGGTATTAAGTCTGGCCAACACATAGGCTATAATTTATCTTGGAAACTTGAACACCTGGTGCAGAACCGCAACGGACCAGCTAAACTATAAGAGATACAAAAATGGTGCGATAGCAAAAATTGTTCCACCTGATGAGCACTCTCTGTTGACGTATAAAAATTGAAGATCTGGAACACCTGTTGTGGAACTCCAAGAGCCCAGCTACACTATAACATGTAAAGGAATGACGTCTTAGCAAAGTTGTTCAGCCTGATGAGCAGTCTCTGTTAACGTATAAAAATTGAAGATCTGGAACACCTGATGTGGAACACCAAAAGCCCAGCTACACTATAACATATAAAGGAATGACGTCCTAGCAAAGTTGTTCAGCCTGATGAGCTGTCTCTGTTGACGTATAAAAATTGACAATCTTGAACACCTGATGTGGAACACCAAGAGCCCAGCTACACTATAACATATATAGGAATGACGTCTTAGCAAGAGTTGATCAGCCTGATGAGCACTCTCTGTTGACGTATAAAAATTGAAGATCTGGAACACCTGTTGTGGAACACCAAGAGCCCAGCTACACTATAACAAATACAGAAATGACGTCTTTGCAAAGTTGATCAGCCTGACGAGCACTTTCTGTTGACATATAAAAATTGAAGAACTGGAATACCTGATGTGGAACACCAAGAGCCCAGCTACACTATAACAAATACAGGAATGACGTCTTTGCAAAGTTGTTCAGCCTGACGAGCACTCTCTGTTGACATACAAAAATTGAAGATCTCTGGAACACCTGATGTGGAACACCAAAAGCCCATCTAAACTATAGCATATACAGTGGTGGTCACATAATTAAAGACACCCTTCATGTTGACCACATACAACAAAATAAATGACATTTATGGATCCAAGATAGGTATCAATTGCATTTCAATTGTCATTATTGTGTACACTAAAGTCGTATTTTTCAGAATTAAAACAGTATAAAAGTTATAATAACAAGAGTTTAGTCATAGTTCCCATTTCAAATGTGATACAAACGTTTTTGTACATTTTCCGCTGGTCATCTAATTAAAGACAGTGCGTATTTCAATTTTTTTCTTTTAAAGGAGCACTAATTTTTTACCATTATGCATGTGATTTTTTGTCACAGCAAAAAATAGCTCAGTATAAACCTTCATTTAAGTTCGATTGTGAAATTTAAATTGAATTAGTATGTGGGAATAGCAGAAGTTGCGATCCTTCTGCAAGGAAGATAATTCTCAATTTTTATGACAAGGGTTGGTCATTCAATAAAATTGCAGATTACTTACGATGCTCTAAAGAAATAGTTAAAACGCCATCCGGCATTTTAAGAAGTTCAATACTACGGGAAATGTGCCTGGGGAACCTAAACCCCGAAAAACAACCCAGCGAGAAGACTCAAGAATAACATCGCTGGCTAAAAAGAGCTTTTCAAAGGATCAGAAGTGATTCGCTTAGTAGTATTTGGTGCACAGGGGTCTAGAGAAGTGTCTGCAAGAACGATTAGAAGACGATTATGAGAGCTAAACTTCTTTGGAAGAATTTCTCATGAGATCCCACTTTTGAAGAAAGAAAATATCAGAACAAGTTTTCAATTTGCCAAAAAATACGCACACTGGACAGATCGACAGTAGAAAAATATGCTTTTTTTCGACGTAACTAAAATTAAAATGGATAACTCTGATGTAAAAGTTAAAGTTAGTAGTCCTGCAAAAAAAGGAATTGATCCAAAATGCACAAAGAAAACAGTCAAACATGGAGGAGTAATATCGCAGTTTAGGTATATTTTTCTGGTCACGGTGTGAGACCTATTAAAAAAATAGAAAGTAACATGGATACATTTCATTAAAGGAATATTTCAGAAGAAAACATGTTACCTTATGCCGAAGATCATTTGCAGGTGATGCGAACTTTTCGATATGATAACGATCCAAAGCACACCTCAACAGTGGTCAAAGAAGTTCTTAGAAGCCAATCAGTAACAGTTTTAGATTAGCCACCGTACAGTCCCTACACTAATCTGATCGAAGTCTTGTGGTCCCGTGTGAAGAAAATAGTTGCAAAAAACGTACAAGTATTGTGCATCAACATAACACGGCATTTAAAAAGGTATGGGAGGAGATTTCGATTGTAACCTCCAATAATTTGATCGCTTCAATGCCTAAACGGTGTCGGGCTCTCGTTGATGCTAAAGGACATGCGACAAAATATTAATAACGTGGTTTTATGTTTTCATTATACATCTCAAAGTAAGTATAGCAAAGTTCGTTCCAAGTTTCGAAACATTTATTTTTTTATACTTACATGATTTGGGTGTCTTTAATTAGTTGGCCAAGTTTTTCTATTAGTTTGAACTGCTTGCAATAAAGTAAACTTGATAAAAATTTAAAATACGATACTTTGATCTCTTTACTTAATTTCAAACATTTCACGATAGCCGTTAGAATATTTTAAATAATATCGCAAGGTCCTATTGCATTATGATAAAAAAATATAGGGTAGGTAAACTTTGAAAAAATCATATCCTATCAAGTGTCTTTAATTATGTGACCACCACTGTATGTATAGGAATGAAGTCTTAGCAAGAGTTGCTCAGCCTGATGAGCACTCTCTGTTGACGTATAAAAATTGAAGAACTGGAACACCTGATGTGGAATACCAAGAGCCCAGCTACACAATATAACATATACAGGAATGACGTCTTTGCAAAGTTGTTCAGCCTGACGATCACTCTCTGTTGACATATAAAAATTGAAGATCTGGAACACCTGATGTGGAACACCAAATGCCCAGCTACACTATAACATTAAAGGAATGACGTTTTAGCAAAGTTGTTCAGCCTGATCAGCACTCTCTGTTGACATATAAAAAATTAAGATCTGGAACACCTAATGTGGAACACCAAAAGCCCAGCTAAACTATAACATATATAGGAATGACGTCTTAGCAAGAGTTGCTCAGCCTGATGAGCACTCTCTGTTGACGTATAAAAATTGAAGATCTGGAACACCTGTTGTGGAACTCCAAGAGCCCAACTACACTATAACATAAAAAGGAATGACGTCTTAGCAAAGTTGTTCAGCCTGATGAGCAGTTTCTGTTGTACGTCACTAACAAAGTAAGATGCGTATTTTTTTTTTTTGTTTTTTAAAGTCCCATTTAACTAAGACAACACTGCAACACTCAACGTGTTCGTAGTCATGAAACTGTGACAAAGCAAAGGTGTTTCAGGATTATAATGTAGTCGTCTTCCCCTGGAGGCGACGGTCCTCCATCGCGTCTATCGAGGCGCATCGCCAGGAGAATGATCATCTCAACCGCACGCAAAATACGCGCATATGACGTGGAGTTGCGGATACCAGCCCGCTATACAATACAATCGCCAGGATGAATTCCCAGGTGATCACAGGGCAATATTGAGAGAGCGACTGTCGCAACCGAGTTCCGGGCAAGCCCCAACCGCGGCGGTAAGACCCCTCTTTAAGGAGTAGCTGGATAGGCGTCACGGCGTCCCGCCTGACCTACCACATGACGTAGGTCCTCACCGGACACGAATGTTTCGGGAGGTAGCTGTGTCTGATAGGGAAAGAAGAATCGCCTGGGTGCCACCACTGCGTGGATCGCCTGGAGGACACGGTGGAGCATACGGTGCAGGACTACCCGCTTGGGCAGAGCACCGCCGTGTCCTCACTACGACGATAATCGGTGACCTCTCGTGCTTAGTGTTGGTCGAGGCCATGCTGCGGGGCGAGACAGAATGGGAAGCAGTCGCCTCCTGCTGCGAAGCAGTCATGCTAGCGAAGGAGGAGGCGGGACGCATGAGGGAGAGGACAATGTCCACCTCCAGCCCAGCCGCAGCGGTAGACGCCGATGGCGACAGACGTCGCTACACGATCTCCAGCCACTGTAGGCGCGGCCATGCGGGCGGCGAGTAAGAGTGCACGTTGTGTTCCACGTGATGTATTACCACGCTAAAAAATGTAATCGTCTGAATGTATCATGTCGAACAAAAAAGCCGTCGAGGCCGTGGACAGAACACTTTGAGACATTCGCCATGATGATAGACCCATGGACAATATCACGGTAGGTACTGTTCTCTGTAAAATTCCGGCAGACACTGCCCGTTGTAAGAACAATTGATAAGTTACGTATTCGGAGTCCCGTCAAGTATAACACTTCAGGAAAACTCTTGGCTATATGATCGTGCGATACTAAAAAAATGACCGAACCGCTGCAATAAATGAAAACATATTAGCCGAAATAGTTGGGAATGATGTGGTTTACACATCAAACAATAACGTCGTCAATTAGGGTAATGCGAGCAACTACCCACTCGAGATTTTAAATTCATCAACTGCCTGTGGTCCTCGAGCTCATAAAATAACCTTAAAGTAATAATAATGCTTCTAAGAAATCTAACTCCACCAAAATTGTGCAATGGAACGCGACTAATAAATTACTGCATTACGGTGCGTACAGACTATATAACATAACATGTTACTTAACATTGTTATATAACATTTTTCATGGTAACATTCTACATAGAGTTGTAGTGTTTTATAACACATGTTATATAACATGTCAACATGGTCTGTACGCACCTTTACACAGAAATTTAAGCGAAGCTGAAATTCTCACCGGATGTGGCTCAGGGGAAACTGCATTGATACCGTGAATACCACTCATCTCCAACAATTTCCCTTTCCAGTTCAAACTCACACAATTCTCGGTAGCCGCTTACTTTGCGATGACCATAAATAAGTCCCAAGGATAGACCCTGAAGGAAGCTGATGTCGACCTAAGGTCCAACTGTTTTTCCCACGGCCAACTATATAACACATGCTCGCCTGTCAGTAATGCTGACCACCTTTTTATTTTAGCACCAGAGGGAAAAACTACTAATGTCGTATGTAAAGTGTTGTGTCTGGAAGTTTTCATTTCATTTGCTTTAAAGTTTGTTATAGATTATATTTCGTCGCTTCATCCTTCAGATATAAGTATACCAGGTAGTCCCTTTA
This sequence comes from Agrotis clavis, assembly GCA_954870645.1. Lineage (NCBI taxonomy): Eukaryota > Metazoa > Arthropoda > Insecta > Lepidoptera > Noctuidae > Agrotis > Agrotis clavis. The sequence goes on along the minus strand of OX940938.1, from coordinate 21,743,249 downwards.
ACCTACAGGCAACATCGCACGTTCTTCAAAGAGTTACTAAATCGATGTTTAAATCGATTCCAAAAAAAAAAAAGTTTGACATTTCCGGTTATACCCTCTATACCGTGTCGGGTCCAACCTTGTCTCATTCCTTTTTCGTGCGAGGCAACGTGCGCATGCGTTCATGTAAAATGCCGAAGCGCAGTGCGGAAGAGTTATTAGTTCATTATGAACAGAAGATTAAGAAAATAAAGGAAAAGAAACAGCGCAAAGAGACCGAAATACCCCGACGTCGAATAAGACGTCTCATAATTGATTCATCAGACGACGAAGATAATGCAGGTTAGTACCTACATTGTGTTTTTTATTTCTAAAAGTGAAAATTGGTGCTCGTTACACGTTTATACAAAATTAAATCGGGATTGCCTGCGAGGCAATTGCGATAACATGATCAACTGCGAGTTGATTGTGAGTCAATATTGACTAATTAGTACAAAAATGTGTAATCTTAATAGATACACGTTACGTACAAGATATTATCCGCGAGATAATATTGGCCATACCTACTTTTTTCAAATATTTTTTTTGTCTACCCTCATTGGCAAAAAATTAAAATACTTACGTATTGTATTTTTAGAAAATGATGCGGGTCCATCAGAAACCTTTTGTGGTCACCTATCCCAGTCGCGGAGCGAGAATCTCACGCTTCCTGCACCACAAGAGGCCACCGCGACTGTTGAAGGAACGCCGCCAGCTTACGTCCAAGACGGAAATGTACCGGACACCTCGTCGTCTGACACCCCGGCCATCTCAGTGCCTGTCGCCACGTCGGACGCTATACCCGATGCAAGCCTGGATCCAGAGCTTTTGTCCGCTTTGGGAGCAGTTACATCCGATACCCCCGAATTTGGTGAAAATATTCACACTAGCTTGGCCAACCTATGGACTCCTTTGTTAAAGAAAGGATTACCAAAAGAAGACAAAGATAAAATATTAAAAACTTATCTTGTGCCCGGCAATTGCAGATTACTGCAAGCACCTAAGCTCAATGCAGAAATATCCGCCGCCGTCTCCGAGCTAGTTAGAGGCCGAGACAAGAAACTTTATTACTTTCAACAGCAGCTGGGCACGGGCACTTCAGCAATCAATAAGGCAATGAACACATTGCTTACGACGGATGATAAAATATCAGCCTTGAAATATTTAAGCGATAGTTGTCGCATTTTGTCGGATTTGCATTTTTCCCTGTCAAAGGACAGAATAAAATTAATTACCCCAAGTCTAGAAAAAAATTTTCTACATGTAATCCAAGATGCCGAACGTGATGAGACGTTATTTGGAACGACACTGAATGACAAAATCAAGGCTAGTAAAGCCATTGAAAAGCAAGGCTCTCAGATAAGGAAGATGGTAATGAGTCAGAAGCCCAGCGCTTCACAGCCGTCCTCAAGTCGTCCTGCTCCGCCGGGAAACTGGTCAGGACCTCCTCGTTACTCGTCGAACAGGGGGGGGCGAGGAGGTCAGAGGAAACCGTCGTCGTCGTCACAGCGGCGAACGTACCCTCCGGCTCCAACACCAGTGAAGAGTGCCAGCTACAACCAGCCGAAGACTCGTGCTCCACCTCCGCAGTAGCACAGGTACACGCAGGCAGAATTAAATTCTATCTTAATTGTTGGTCAAATATCACTAATAACGAAGTCGTACTTTCATGGATAGAACATGGCTACTCAATACCTTTTTGTAAGGAGGTGACTCAACACAGAGCACCATCCCTCTCAAACCTATCTTTAATTGAAAGCCAAGAAATGGCTAAAGCTATTCATAAATTACTCGAATTAGGAGCTATAAGTCAGTGTCTAACAGAAAATAATCAGTTCATTTCAAACACCTTTTTAGCACCAAAAGCTAATGGAGGCAAAAGGTTTATTTTAAATTTAAAGCCATTAAATAAATTCATTACGAAAGAACATTTTAAAATGGAGGATTATAGAACCGCCGCGAAACTTATTCCTCGAGACGGTTTTCTAGCCACCATTGACCTAACAGAAGCATATTTGTTAGTGCCTATTTCGATTTCTGATAGAAAATATTTGAGATTTTTTTACAAAGATCCTAATTCGGGTAGTATAAATACCTTTGAATTCACGGCGATGCCCTATGGCCTGTCGGTAGCACCCAGGGTTTTCACCAAAATCATGAAGGAGGTTATTACTCATCTTCGAAAACGGGGATATAAATCAGTAATTTTCCTTGATGATATATTATGCATTGGGGATAATTATGAAGAGTGTGTAAACAATGTATACGAAACTTTAAAGTTGTTACGTTGTTTAGGTTTTGTAGTTAATTATACAAAAAGCTCATTAACTCCATCGCAATCATGCAAGTTTTTAGGCTTCATGTATAACACAGGTGACCTATCTCTTTCATTGCCGACAGATAAGCGTAATAATATTGCACAGATGGTTCACAAGTTCACTCATCTTCCAAGGTGCACTATTAGAGAATTTTCTCAATTAATTGGTGTTCTGATCGCAGCTTGCCCGGCAGTTAAATATGGATATTTATACACAAAAATTTTGGAACGTCAGAAATTCTTAGCATTACAAAAATTTAACAATAATTACGATGCGAAAATCAGTCCTTCAAACATTATTTTACAAGATTTACTTTGGTGGCGCAGTAATATATTAACAATAAATAATTCAATGAGAGTTTTAAGCTACAGTAAAGAAATCTTCACAGACGCTTCAAGAACCGGGTGGGGCGCTGTCTGTAATGGTAAAAAAGTAAACGGAAGATGGAAGGCTACGGAATCAGAACACCACATTAATTATCTAGAACTTCTTGCTGCCTTTCTAGGACTAAAAAGTTTCGTCAAGGAGGATGACGAACATTCTTCAATACTATTGCGCGTAGATAACACCACAGCAATATGCTATATTAATCGTCTTGGTGGAATACAATTTCCCCATTTAAATGATCTTACAAGATCTATTTGGCAATGGTGCGAGAAGCGCGACATCTCTCTTTTCGCATCATACATTAATACAAGAGAGAACTGTGCGGACGCCGAGTCTAGAAAAGTAAACCCAGACACAGAGTGGGAACTGTCAAATAAAGCCTTTAGGCTTATTCAACAAAACTTCGGCTGTCCCAAGATCGATCTATTCGCTTCTCGAAGCAATGCCAAATGCGACCTTTTTGTCTCTTGGAGACCAGAGCCAGACGCATTTACCGTTGATGCTTTTACTACTATGTGCTTTTACCATAAATTGGAAGACGGATTTTTTTTACGCGTTTCCTCCATTTTCTCTAGTCCTCAAATGTTTACGAAAGATCATCGACGATGAAGCTACCGGTATCTTAGTTTTTCCTCACTGGCCCTCTCAGCCATGGTTCCCCCTTCTCCAAACCTTACTGGATTCGCAGATACTTTATCTCAATCCTAATAAATTTTTACTTCAATCCCATTTCAGACATCATCATCCCCTACACAACAAACTTACCCTGGGTGCCGCCAGGCTTTGCGGGAGGCGTTTAAGAGGCGCGGCACACCAGTTGAGACGCTCGACCTAATGTTGGCATCCCTCTCTGATAGCACTATCAAGCAATATAGCGTAACTTTGAAACTATGGTGGGACTATTGTGCTCTTCACAATTCTTGCATTCATAATGATTGCATAATGGATGTTCGTATAGCTCTCTTAACACTCACCGTTCAGCGTTATCTTTGTTTTTAAATGACAAGATTGGTTCGGACGAGAATATAAGGCGATTACTTAAAGGGGCTTACAAACTTAAGCCAAATCGACCTAGATATGCATCCACTTGGGATCCACAAATAGTTTTTAATTACATTTCAAATTGGCATCCTAATTTGGAATTGAGTTTGGAAAAAATAACAAAAAAATTAGTTATTCTATTGGCACTCAGTACGGCACATAGGGTGCAAACACTATCATTATTAAAATTAGAAAACGTGTCAATTACTCAAAGTGGTGTTAAGATAGCCATAACGGACGCAATAAAAACCTCTGCCCCTGGTCGTGACCAACCAACACTATTCTTACCCCTTTTTCATGAAAATTTGAAAATATGCCCTGCTTCAGTCCTCAAGGATTATATTTTTGTTACAAAAAATATGAGAACTACGAATGCGGGAAGTTTGCTGCTAACCTATAAACCTCCACATAGGGCAGCTACAGCACAAACCATCAGTCGCTGGCTCAAGCAAGTGCTGTCAGAGAGCGGGGTAGACGTGGGTACGTATAGCGCGCATAGTACGCGACATGCCGCTACGTCAGCTGCATACGCAGCAGGGATAAGTGTGGATACGATTAGAAAAACAGCTGGTTGGACCAGCACGTCCACAGCCTTCGCCCGTTTTTACAACAGGCCTATTATTGACGAAAGCGGTTTCGCTAGGGCGGTTGCCTTTCGAAATTAATCGATCCATTCATTACTTGATTCATTACTTTAAAAGGTTAATTAATTTGTAAAGTAAAATTGATTTGTTACATACCTTAATTCTGTTTTTCATGTTTAAAAATAAATAATATTAAGATGTACTTGTGTTTCACCTTAAGAAAGCATCCTAAAATTATATCTGTTTACCAAAGACACAAAGTTTCTATCTCTAAATATCTACCTGGTATACTTATATCTGAAGGATGAAGCGACGAAATATAATAGATGATTAAACGAACTTTGAAAGTGAAGTTCGATCACTATTATATGAGTCGCTTCATCCGAAGATATAAGGTCCCTCCCAACCCTTTAAACAAATCACGTGGTACCTAACCGGTGATTATAAGCCCTGTATGAAAGCTTTGTGTCTAAGCTCTAAAAAATGAGACAAGGTTGGACCCGACACGGTATAGAGGGTATAACCGGAAATGTCAAACTTTTTTTTTTTTGGAATCGATTTAAACATCGATTTAGTAACTCTTTGAAGAACGTGCGATGTTGCCTGTAGGTTAAAGGGACTACCTGGTATACTTATATCTTCGGATGAAGCGACTCATATAATAGTGATCGAACTTCACTTTCAAAGTTCGTTTAATCATCTATTCTATAACAAACTTTAAAGTGGGACATCAGGTACCCTCACTTTCTCAACAAATTAAAAAAGAGAATATTAGTTTAGGTGCCTTAAAACCAAATACAATGCGGACGAAGTCGCGGGCAACAGCTAGTTCACAATAAGCGTACCGGTCGGTAGGTAGGTATCGGTATCGCCGATATTTTTTGAGTAGGTATCGGTATCGGTACCGTATCGATGCATCCCTAGTTTCAATAGGTACAAGCCAAGCCCCTCTGTTATTTATCTAAGTATTTTTTTTAACCGAATCAGTAATCAGAATTTATCTCCAACATTTTGTACCTACTTATCTACCCAAAACGTGTCTACTCACTTAAGTATAGGTAGGTAACTACTCGGTCTAATGGCTGCTACACACCTTACGATAAATCGTTACGATTGGTCGGTACAGTTCAAACTGCAACGATACCTAAATCGACAAGTGTGTATGAGAAAAACTGTACAGTTTGTTCGATTTTTCTCATACACACTTGTCGATTTATCGTTGCAGTTTGAACTGTACCGACTAATCGTAACGATTTATCGTAAGGTGTGTAGCAGCCATAAGTCGCAGTCGTCGATATAGTTCATTGAAATTTGAATTATTAATCTACAACAAAGTGCGGGTTCATTGAATTAGTCTACAACAAAGTGCGGTCTCACGCGCATCGTTCTGTCTGTCAAGTGATTTTGTGCAACAGTGGAATGTGACGTAATACGAGTGCAGGCATTGCAGGCAAGAGATGGCGTCGCGGTCGCCCATGCTGGCGCAGCGCAAAGTGACGTGGGTCGTGGAGATTGGAGACATACCAGCGTATGCGTATGCGCCATACGAGAAACACCTAAGTACTAGTAAATGTAAGTGTTACATTAAGGAAAAAACTGTTTTATATTAAACATTTTAGTACCTACCTACTTAGGTACCTACTGTTATCTAAAAAATCATGTTGCTTGATATGTAGAAAATTAGGAAAGTTGTGTGACATTATTTCGCGGTTGCCTCGTAAGCAATCTTTTAAATCAACTATTTTTAAAAACCTGGCTTTTTTCGTATCGAGAACGTAAACGTATTCTATAAAAAAAATAGTAGGCTTCCTACGAGTAGGTAGGTGTCTAGTTCAAGGATGAATGTTGATATCAACGACATCTATGTCGTATGAGTACAACTATGCGTCTCTATTTATTTATACCAGATGGCGGCACACACCGAACTACAACCAAATTATTTTTGAATTGGTTTTCAGCAAAGAAATTTGGTTGTATTGTACGAGACATAAAGGTTGTAAAACTGTGCAAAACTTAAGCAAAGTACAAAATCTTTATCTTAGAATCAAATATTTTCTTTATTATTTGTTTTGTTTTTCTCTGGTCACACAGTATCATCTGAGTGTGCGTGACACACTTCCACACTACAGCAATTTCTATGTACGTACTCGTATTCGGTTCCCTCCACCCTCCCCGCATGTCATCTTGTTTCGAGTCGCTGTCATTTTCGTAGTTTCGGAAACTAAGTTTGCTGTGTCTGTCCGTGATGTTTTCCACGCTTTTTAGCGTCGGTTCAATATCTTTATTTTTTTGTACGCGACAGTGAGGAAACAGTGTTGTTATTTCAAGTGAACAGTGACGTAAATCGGCCGGCGGTGTTTCTCCGCGAGTTCTAATAATCTTGTTTTGAAAAGTTTGGACAAAGTTTCAACTTGGGAGTTGCGGTGTGTGTGTGTGTGTTGTCATGTCTTTGACAAACTTTTTATCATCACTCAAACTGGATTGAAAAGACATCGACGGGACAGATAAGGCTAGGAGAAAATGGAGCCGAGTTTTATAGGTAAGAGCGGGGTGTGTTGTGTGGCGCCTCCATCGTAAGTTAGTGGCGAGGACCTTGAGTAGTGTTGAGGTGCCGCGCTGCGCCGGTGATGCAAGCGAGAAGCGCGCGGGCGCCTGCGCACCTGCCGCCGCCGCGCTTCGTTGCGCTGTGGCCTTATCTTATCACACAGACACCATGTAATATATTGTGTACATAGCCATCTGATAAAATAGGAACTCACTCTCTTCTCATAGATATTTTATAATATTATCCAGTGGATTAAGTGTAAGAGATTAATTAGTGGTAGGTAACACTAAGGTAGCCAAAGTTTTAAACTTCCTAATTCCAATCACTCCAAATACATGAAATGAATATAAAACAGTGATCAAATGAGATCATGATAAGTTTTCAAAATTAAAGTAATTAATCAAGCCCGAACACAAAGATTCCATAGGCTTACGTCCCTAGGATAGATCTGAATGGTCCAATGGATGCTTGTTCATGCAGGAACATTTTCATTAAACAGAGAGTAGTTTATCATTTGCAAGTCTGATGGGCAGATAGTATAAACCAATTAAAAGCTCCCCAACTGTAACATAATTGGGAAAATGCTCACGATGGACCAATGGACTCATGGTGTAGTGTTCAGTTAGATAGTGTTAGGGTTGAAAAAAAACAGTTTTCTTTTAAATTCTATAAAACACACCATTCAAACTGTATATAACACAGTGTTTTATTTGTTATTTTTAGTTTAGGACACTATTACAAAATAATTTGTAATAGTGTCCTAAACTAAAAATTTTATAGGTTGATGTTAAATGAATTATATACGCCTCATTTCCAGACCACATCTTTTCAAATTCACCATAGTAATTAAATATTTACAGAAAGTTCAAAAATATAACAGCATTAGCATAACTCAAATGATTTTATGCTAAGCTACTACTTAACTTTATTTACTCCTTAATAGTAATTCATTTTCATTTTATATCCATTAATGCACCATGAAAAGTAGTTAAAAGTGTAATAAAAACACTTTTAATTCAAACACATGTTTTAAAACAACTTGTTTTATCCTTGCCAACCCTGGATGGTCTGTACCGACTCATTACATACAGATTCAAATAGTTGCAGATGAACATAAACATGTCCTAAAAATACTGCTCATACAAAGCTTCTAGTCACTGAGAGATTTTTTACTATACTTACTAATATAAACTGGACTATAAAGTACACTGTAACATTAGCTTGCATTGATTGTGGAATTAGTCAGTTTGTCAACAAGCATGTATGTGCGTGCGACTAGATTGCTGCCTTGTGCGGAATCCGTCATGCACCAATTGTGTTGAAGAAAGCTGAGTATGAAATGTTGGCAGGATCACCTTTCAGCAGATCATGTTCTTCCTTATGGAACTAGTTTGAGCCGGGTGCAGGTACTCCTGGGTAATCAATTGAATCTTATTATAAAGAGAGTCTATCATAAGACTACATTAAAACAAAAATGGTGTAATGATAAATCAAATGCCAAATCCTACTTCCTCAAACTTAATATAATACCTTTATACATGAAAGTTTGTGAGAATGTATGGATGTTTGTAACTTTTTCTCGCCAAAACTACTGAATAGAATTGAATGAAATTTGGTACACAGATATTTTATAATCAGGATTAGCATTCTTATAGGATAGTTTTAATCCCCATTTTATGTTTGTAGGATAATATTCAAGTTGTAGCAGGTGAAAGGAAAGGTTTATATTTAATAGTTGCAGTGGAACTATTAAATATAAATAAAATTGGAGTGTCTGTTTTTGATATTAAAAAAACCGTTTTTACTACATGCATAGGCATACGAATACAGTATACAGTACATACACCAAAATAACATTTTTTACAATTTTTGTCCGTCTATCTGTTTGTAATGGCTAACCACTGAAATGGCAGGGCCAATTTGACGGGACTTCTATTGGCAGGTAGCTGATGTAATAAGGAGTAACTTCGGCTACTTTTATTTTAGAAAAAATCCTTCATTAAAAAAAAAAAAACATTGTTGAGTTCCGACATCCACGCGAACGAAGTCGCGGGCACAGCTAGTTAATTATAAAACAACTTGTAACAATTATCAATGTACCTACTGATTACAATTTAAGTTTATCAATCTAATAATCTACTTTTAATGGTTTTGTTGCAGTCTCTATTATAAAGGTAAAATAACCATAAGTCAAGTAGTTAGTGAATATTCAACTCGTTAAATAAGATCCCATGAATTGTTGACGCTTGTTGTTGTGTTGTTCCACAGAATACATATGATAATACATTAAACTATGTAGTACTTACTACCTGTGGTACAGTCGGCCAAGAAAGTGGTGTACCACCCTAAGGTTGAATATCGCTTGCAGATTCATAGGTGATAAAGATTAGTTTCGCTTGCAGATCGATCTGACAACTTCTATTGCTGTCTTTATCTGATTATTGATAACGACTATTACTGTTTGTAACGTGACAGCTGTTCTTAGTTTGAACTTGATGGAACCAATGACGTCGTAAAATCAACGGCGGGGGGCTGTAGATTTTGATGACAAAATTGTATCTACAAATTCAGAATTGTAATCAACAAGTTACATAAAATTGTAAAGGCACAAGGCGAATCCACAAACCTACAATTTCTGTAAACTTGTAATTACAATATCAATAAAAAACAAGCTAAAAATAGATTTATCCTTTTATTAAATTTCTACAATCAATTTTAAAATACTTATAACAAACAAAAACATAGCATATATAGTAATATTTAGAAGATATTGAAAATTTTTAAAAATTAGAAACTGGTGTAACCGCCGTTGGCCTCTATAACCTTTAAAAGACGAGACCTCATTGAACCAACCAGCCGTGAGCAAATATCGGTTCCCCGCATTTCCTCCCAAATATAATTACAGTGACTAATAAGAGCTTGTTTGGTTCTTTCATTTTGATGCGACCATCGTTGGACCATAAGGCCCCAAAGATTTTCTATCGGGTTGAGGTCCGGCGATCTTGAGGGCCACTGAATTACCCTTACGTCAGTGTGTGAACGAAACCAGGCTCTTACGATCCTCGCATTATGAATTGAACAATTATTTTGAACAAAATCAAATTGTGGCACTTCGTTCTCCGGGTAAACATTACGGACTGTCGGTAGCATTGCATTCTGAAGCACGTCGATATAATTTACAGCCGTCGCTCGAGGAGGTAGAGAACACAATTCTCCTACACCATCCGCACTCATCCAGCCCCAAATATTTACGGAAATTCGACCTGATTCTCTATTTGGAATTACATGATCATCTTTATACCGTGTTGAATTATATCGCCAAAGGTGAAGACGTCCATGCTGACTGGATTTAAACGTTTTTTCATCACAAAACACTGTATTAGACCAATCAAACTCTAAGTGCTCTCTGGCGAAGTTCAGACGAGCAAGTCTGTGAGCATCCGTCAAATATATTTTCTTGGCGTAATGCCTGTGGTGCAACCCCATGTAATGTAGATGATTCCTTATTGTTTGGGCACTCACATCGAACATCTCCGCAAAATGTTTTGTGGGCTTAAAACCATTGATTTCATATTCCCGTCTCATGAATTCTCTATCGTTAATGGAGAGTGCAGGCCGGCGACCACTTCTTCTGTGATCCAACAAACTTCCCTCCTCTCCTTCACGACGAATCCAAAAGCGGACAGAACGCCTCGATATATTCAAATTCAGGGATATCGCACTGATACTGCTTCCCTCATTAAATTGGGCAATTATTTGTGCTCTTTCGGCAATGGTCAAGTTGGCAGGCATTGAGATGATTTTATATGCAGTTGATTGAAAAATAACACGGAAAATATATCGATTTTTTGCATATATTTGACAAAATGTCAATTGTCAGTTTTCTTTTTCAAGTGGAATTCGGTTGTCTATTTAAATAGTTTTTATTACTTTTGTTTGGAAACATTTCAATTGCTTTGTAGAAACTAATGTCCTTTTCATTTATAATAATAATAATAATAATATTCCACAACTATCACACAACGCCATCTAGTCCCAAGCTAAGCAGAGTTTGTGTTATGGGTACTAGACAACTGATAAACATACTTATATATTTCTAAATACATACATTTTATAGATAAATTACACCCAGACACAGAACAAATGATCGTGCTCATCACACAAACAGTTGTCCTGGGTGGGAATCGAACCCACGACCTCCGGCATAGCAGTCAGGGTCACTAACCACTAGACCAACAGGCCAGTCAATTATTTTTATTTTATACTAAAGGTTAAAATGTCATGTACTTATATGTGACATATATGACGTATGAATACTAAATACATAGGTTTACGTCATGATAATGTTGTCTCTTTCAGTAATATCTTTTTATAACGAACCTTGTTGTAATTTTCGATGACCGGGAAACTAAATCAAAACTGGTACACCACTTTCTTGGCTGACCGTACTACGGTTGTGCTGAGATGCCAGGCAGGCGTAGCCCGTCGACAAATATGAATGACTATAATATACCTATTAACTCAGTTTTTAGGGTTCCGTAGCCAAATGGCAAAAAACGGAACCCTTATAGATTCGTCATGTCTGTCTGTCTGTCCGTCCGTATCGATGGCGATGGTAAAAATGAGGTTGATAAGAGTACCGTCTCGTGAACTTGAGCGACAGCCAGACCGGCGTGCGCGGGGCGTGCGTGCGCATCTTGTAGTGTTGCACAATTACCGCGGTGATGTCATGCCACTAATTTCATTGAGTGACTAACTACCTAACAAGAACTATGAGTTCGTTGAGCTTGCAGCCAGCAGCTTGTAAAAGTAATAAATATCCTCTAACGTGCTTGATATCTCGAAGGCCTTTCACAGGGTCTGTCACGCAAGTTCACTCGACAAGCTTCCTGCCCATGGCATTCCAGCTCATTTTTGTAGATGAATAGCACAAGTCCTTAGTGAACGCTCGATTTGAGCAGTTGATCGTTGCTCCTCTAACATTATTGATGCCGGAATTCCTCACGGATGTCTGTTCTCTCTGTATCTCTTTACCGCCACCAAAACCCAACAACCACCATAACTTAACTAGGTAGCTTAGGCATGGAGGTGACTTCTGTCTCAATTTTTTTAACTTTTTAGAAAGCACAAGTCGCTGCCAATTAAGAACCTCTGCGTCAATGAGGCAAACTGCGGCGCGACGCTATCCAGCGGAGTTGTGAAGCAGCTAACCGTGCCAGCCAAGCTCGTTGTCATGCAGCGTGTGCGGTGCCGGCGGTGCATCCTCCGGCCGGACTGCGGCGCGGACGAGCCGCGTCTCCTCGTTACTACTAGCTAATCGTCTCGCTGGTAATCGCTGCACTTCCGGGCCACTGCTCACCGGGGCGCTAACTTGCATACAAACAACACTCTTTGCCTTGCGAGTTGCGACAGTTACGTCGTAAATTATAATAACGTTCATTCATAGCAGTAGATCTACGGGTATTTTCATTTATGTATTGGTGTTGATTGTAAAGGCCTGACATAATCTACAATAAGTTAATATTCTAGAGCTATTCATTGTTTAGTTGAACGCGCTGGTAGGAATTGGAAAAATGTTGTACCTTGAAGGTGCATCAAGCGGTTTCCCGAGCTGTAAGCGGTCTATAGCGCTTGTCGTCAGTCGTTGTCTGGCGTCACGAGGCTCGCCCGAGGCTGCGTGTCTCGTGTCATTCCCATGTATTAGTCATAAGTGGTTCAATTTTCCGTTGTGGTAGGATCATTGACACGGCGGCGGCGTCCGACGCTGGCGACGTGCTCGTACTGATACAATAATTACGTGCAGCACGTGTGCACACCGCAAACGCACGCTCCGCCTAATGAAGAGAAATTAGTGGAAATAATTGTTACGCAGCTAAACATGGAATGTTTCGGCATCTCCGCGCACCATCGGACATACCTCATCTGCTCTGCTCTGCTCGTTTTTACAGCGCACCACTTCAATTAGGTACTTCGACGACAATTGTTAATAAACCAGCCGCTGCATACGAACAGTCATTAGAGCGGTGCGCGGGCTATTTTAGTGCTGTATGTGAATAAATAATGATTCTACAGCATTGTACTGCGGATATCGACTTCTGTTTTGTTATTAGCATAATTTTGGAATATGTTGTGTATACAACTTACATCATAATTATCAATAGTGAGTGGGGCTGTCCGGTCTCCCGGCCGCCCACACTCGTTCAAGCTCTCCATAGATTCATGGGTCCGCGCTGCCTGAACAGCCGTAGATGCCACCTATTACTTTCTCTTTGAGAATATGTCATCGAAATATTGATTACATTTTCACTAGTAGGTATTATTTTTATTTTAGCCTACCAACCTTTGCAGTGCATTCGGTAGACATTAAATTGAATTCAGTACTTAATAAATAATCAAAACACAGTTTGTGGTTCTAATTTGCTTCAAATATCAGTGCACTTGCAAGCAGCTTTTAAGTTTGAACTCATTGTTTTGTCATTAGCTGACATTTTCATGATGTAATTTCAAGTCTGGGCACAGATGCTCGCGTCGGAAGGGACGCATAAATAAACAAAGACGCAAGCTGGCGTGCGCCATGCGCTGCGGTTCGGGGGTCGCAGTCGAGCTGTGTGTTCTTATGAAGTATAGTTATGTGATCGGTACGCAACGCAGCAGAGAAGGTGATGCACGGACGCGCGCTGCGCCCCCGCAACGTTCGCGATCGTGACGGTCCCACTGCGTGTGCGCTAGTTAACGATGAAGTGAGAACACTGCCGTATGTGGGTGGGAAGCTCCTATGTTCCTAACGGTTGACGCCATCCAAATGTTCATCGTCTTTAAGGTTATCTTATCAGTTACTTGTGCGCCTGTTGTTATGATAACGTAAGGTCTACATCCCGATTTGTAAGTGTAGTATTGACATAGCTATTCTCATTCATTAAGTGTCGCTGACAATATCACTTATTTCCCGCTGTAGCTTGCCATCCGAAATGTTGGGCTGTTAGGAGTAAAACCACAGAATATATAATAGTACTAACGGCTTGGCTCAGTCTCCTACTTTAGAATCCCTTGCCGCAGCAAGGATAAAAAATCACATAGTTGTTTGTTCCCTACGCAACCCCCTAGATAAACAATCTACTACACTCGGCGTCACAAAAATCGCACCTCTTCGAAAATAAGTTTAAAACATGTCCCGCCAGTAACGAATACATAAACCCAATTAATATTGGTATCAATTGAAAGTATGCTTAACGACCTTTAAATTAACAACAGTTAGAATCCCTAAACACAACAGGTTTCATTAGCACGTAACGTTAAAAAAAATGTTGTCAAAATACGCATTGCAAGGGCCACTAATTGCACCTCCCTACAAGGGTATAAAACGGGCGACCCGGGTTAAATGTGGGTCATTCGCTATTCAACCTTTGAAGTGAACACACGTGAACAGCTACAGCAAGAAAAATACCCCAGAAGATGGATACCACTGCAGATGAAGCCGCTCAAGTCATTGCACTACTGCAATCAGGGATGCGGCAATGTAATGTTGCTCGGCAACTGAACTTGAGTCGTTTTGCCGTTCGACGAGTGTTCCAACGCTTCCAAGAGACTGGTGGCTATATCCGAAGACGTGGATCTGGAAGACAACGGTGCACATCGGAAAGAGACGATCGCTTCATTGTTTCGACGTCTTTACGTAATCGGTTCTCCAATGCTGTTGAGCTGCAACAACAACTGCTATCAGCTCGCAGAACTTCTGTAAGCGTCTCCACGATTAGAAGAAGAATGCGGGAGAAGAAAATTGCAGCTCATAGGGCTGCTACAGGGCCAAAATTGACTGCACAGCATAGGAGAGACCGGTTGCAATTTGCCCGTGACCATGTGGATTGGACAATAGACCAATGGAGGGCTGTGCTCTTCTCGGATGAGACGAGGGTGTGTCTTTTCTGCAACGACAGGCGTCGAAGAGTGTATCGGAGGCAAGGTGAACGATTCGCACAAGCCTGTATTCAAGAGACAGTGGAATACGGGGGTGGCTCGTGCATGTTCTGGGGCGGCATGTCAATCGACGGTAAAACGAACCTTGTGTGTGTTTCTCGGACTGGAAGTGCTCGCGGGCAAGGGTCGCTGACTGCTGCTCGGTACATAACAGAGATCTTAGAGGAGCATGGTTGTCCCTTATGCGGGTTTTGTTGGCAGTGGGTTCACGTTAATGCACGATAACGCCCGCTGTCACACCGCTTTAATTGTAAGAGACTACCTGCAAGAAGTTGGAATCCCTGTTATGCGCTGGCCGGCGCGAAGTCCAGACCTAAACCCTATTGAGCACCTTTGGGATGAACTGAAACGGCGAGTACGGGCACGTGATCCTGCCCCTACCACTCTCCAAGACCTCCAAGATGCCGTCGTTGCAGAATGGGACAACATTCCTCAAGAGACTGTTGTCACATTAATTAGGTCCATGAGAGAACGCATGGAAGCAGTCATCAGGGCTAGGGGGGGTAACACTAGGTTTTAAGTTGTTTTTAAGGACTTTGTTGTAATTTTTGCTGATAAAATAAAATTTAACTTTTTAATCATTTGCATTAGCTTGCTTTTTTTTATTCCCTGGTAAACAAAAAACCAAATCCATTGATTTATACTGAAATTTAAATAAATTGCCTTTCCAATGATACCTTATAGTCATATGTCTACCATTGATTAATAGGTTTAAAATGACTTTGAAGGGAATTCTTAAAGTGGTGCGATTTTTGTGACGCCGAGTGTATATCGACATACAACTTCGGCAATTACATACTTCATAAGCCTATCTGGCTAACTCTACAAGTTAAAGGCAAGAGTTCCAGCTGTTTCGGTCCAAAAAGCTGTAAGTATGGAAAACAAGGTTTCAAATCAACTCACGACCAAATCCAGAATGTCGTAATACTACGTTTAGGGTGTTGTGTGTGTTTTAAAGAAACTTATAGTAGTTCGAAATAACAAGGTTTAGTTCTGCTAAAATTGTAAAGTATGAGTATCGTGCGGAAGCAAGCCCAATCCGGCCAGTCTCCGCACCTCGTATTCAACTCCGCCGTCTAATTAGCACGTTGCTCAACGGCCTTCACTGCGTCTACTATCGCCGAATTATTTCTGAACGTGAAACTGCACAAAGTTACCTCCTAGATACAGTTTTCAATTTACTGACAAATCTTTGTCGATGAAAACACGCTGATCAAAGATGACTCACACTTTGCTAAATCAGTGACCAAATGACCTCTACAAACCGTCCTTTGGTTGAAATGAAAGAGTTGTACCGAAGCAATATAAATTATCGTAATCAAGATGTCACAAAGTCTAGCAGCTATTTGCTTCTTAATGAATATGTACAATGTCCTGGAAGCAAGCTGTCTGTTGCTGCTTACAAGAGTAAATACGACAGCATTTCAACCAGTTTGCAATTATATTCAGTACCACGTAATCTGACGGCAAATATGCCTGTGACCAAGTAGGTATTTGGAGAAAAACTTGTGCAAAATAAGACGATGCATGTAAATATGATGTAAGACTAGCTACAAACTGTTGGTGGCACTGAGACGTACGCGACTCGTGTAGTCAAGAGGTCTGAGTGCCGCTGTCCGGGACCTTTAGCCTCTTATCTCGATGGCATTTGGAAGTTTTGGAACAAGGGTCAATTTTTAAAACCATACTTAAATAATTGTGTTAGCTGAACAGTTGGAAGTGTCTATAAAGGGCCAAACTCGTGCTAACATTGCTTGCACAAGTAAGCGCAAGGTCGGAGGACAGTATTCGCCGTATTCGCTGATGGTGACATCAGGTAACTACTTTCGGTTATGACACTGTGGGTTAAATTAAATCTTACGTCATCATCTCACGTCATAATCTCACGTCATTTATTCAAAGCGCCACGCGCTGTACGTCGCACTCTTATTGCAGTGTGCGGTTGTTGTCATGGACACTCTAGCCTCGAAGTTGTTTTATATCAGTGCACAGTGTAAAGAACAGTTACGTATAACAGCGAGTAAAAAAACTTGGACAAGGAGAGTACGCTCATTATAGCGGGATGTCATAACCAGATTACACTTCTGCTTTCATTTGTATGTTGAAAGTAAACGTTATTATAAACAACAGTAGACTCTGTGGCGATGTTCATGCAAAGCCTTTATAGGTTTTTGTGGGTCTATAAAAGATCATCAGTTTTTATTTTTTAAATGATAAAATTGATGCAAGTGCAAGCTTTGTGGATCCAGGTGTATCATGTCCAATATGTAAACTGACTCAATTGTAACTTAAGGTTCGAAGTAGGTACTTCGACTTGTGAAGCAATAGATTCGCGTTCGTTCCGGTGCAGATGATCGAAGGTCGCGGAGACACCGCCGCACATCTCATTATGCGACACACGCCGCAAACAAAGCGACTATAAAGTTCGCTGGAGCGGATAACGGGACCTCGGCGTCCATCGATGCCATAATGTATTAGTTTTCAGTCGGCTCTCGGGACTCGGGAACATAGCTAGCCTGCTCGTGCATAATGCGGGATAGTTTATCTTGTTCGTCGTGTTGATGAATATAGTGGTCGCGGTGTTGAGCTCGCTGGCGCGGCTGTGGCGGGTCATGCTCACGCTGCTCAAGACCTGGGAGGCGGTCCTGCAGCCCGCTGCGTCCTGCCAGGCGCACGACGGTGATCGTACTTCAGTGTTACGACGTTGTCGGGAGACCGTAAATTATACATCATTGTTGTCACAATTGATGTTTAATTGTTTATTGTTGAAAAACCTTTTACAACAACACGTGGGCGGTTTAAAAAGTTCTCGGCCCGACCTAAAAAATAAAGAAAAAGAATACTGTTTAAGCCCAAACTACGGTAAATTCTAAGATTTTCCAGTGAAATGCTCACAGGCCGATTTCTCGATCGCCGCCGGTGTAGTCTTAGGATGCTCCTGCGGTTCTTCATCAGGTGTTGACGTTTCAGGGATCGGATTATTATTCACTAACACTCATTTAAGAGACTTTTTAAACAATTCTAAGACATTCCAAACAATTAAAACTCATAATTTGGGCATTAAATTAAGCGTATATTTTGTTTGTTTCAGATGAACGAGAAGACGTCCAGAAGAAAACGTTCACGAAATGGATCAATTCGCAGCTAGTGAAGGTAACTCGTAACGTAGGATTGTTGTGTGCCGTGTACTACCTACTTAGTTAGCATATTGGTTAGCATAAAGTCATAAGGCATCGGACTGGTAATTATGCTGTAGGTTTTGGCGCGTAATAGATAGGTACTTGATCAATTAAATTGTTTTGTTGTCGATGGGCGCACGCCGCCGCCGCCGCCCACTCCACTGAGCCTATTGTGTGATGCTCTGCGACTTCTGCTAGTATTAATATTGATGCTCTTATTTATTACTGCTGTAGAGACTCTTTCGAAACATTGTTAGAGATGTCAAATGACATCAGTCGTGTGCCTCGCTCCTTGGCGAACTGATTGACTATTCTGTTTGATGTGTCAATGACTCATCTATTTTTAGTGGAGAAATTGGCAGATCAGTTTAATTGATGGTAGTAACAGCACAGTACTTAGCCCCACTGTTTTTACTGTCAAGCACGTTTTATATACAGTATAATATTATACAGCACCTATTACACCCTGGACGCGTGCTGCACTCGCTACGTTGTAATCTCAATATGACAAATAATAAATGTAAAAGCCAAACGTCCACAAAAGGCAGTCTAGAAGGTTTCAAGGTTTGTTCACTATTCAATGTTGTCGGTCGGAGTTGGATCAAGTGAAGAGCGCGAACTAATGACACATCCGCGACGCTCACAAATTGTGTGCATGAAGTAATTAGGGTCAATTCTCGACACTCAGTGCGCCGGCCGCGATATTGTTTACAGCTGGAATTTTTAATATTGCGGAGGAGCAAGCTGCACGATGCATGTAACAAATTATTAACGACATTCGGTCAGAATTTGACCAAAACGAATAGGCCTTTGCCCAGAGTTGGAGACTGTACAGAATTTGAAAAAAAAAAAGAAACTTTAATGCTTTACTAAGTACATAATTATTATACACTTTTTATGTCCTGTCTTAAAAATCTATAAGGGTTCCGTTTTCTGCCATTTGGCTACGGAACCCTAAAAAGGCACAAGTGGAGAAAAGGAAATAGGGAAATATAAAGGCGCAAAAAGCCCAATTCGCAAAATGGCAACCGAGTCGCAAAAGGACAAGTTCTGAAATTGGCGAATTCTCTAAAATCCTAATTCTCATAATGGCAAAGGCCGAGACTCCACCAAAGCTGTGCAAGTCGAGACGTGTTTTGAACAACCAATAGAATTGCGTTATTGACACAGCTCCACTCCGGCAACGCAATTCTATTGGTTGTTCAAAACGGGTGCCCTCTATCTGGCAGAAACTTGTTTCTCCGAAACCTATTTGGCAGAAGTCACTTGGCAGAAACTTTTTTAACCACTCACACGTCCATGGATACCATAGTATCCTAAAAAAAAGTAGCTCCTAACGTCCCGGATACTATAGTATCCAAATTGTCACATTTTGTAAAATCGACATCTATTTAAAATATACCGTACTATTTGGAACTTTTGTTCGTTAAGTCAATAGCAGATGAACAAGTTTGTACAACTAAGACGAGATGGCGCTGTTACAAGCCCAGACGAATAAATAAAAAAATGTCAAACTTCAGTGTACTCGCGTGTGCGTTTGGTGAACGAGTGTTTTTGTTGTGCTCGTGGTTATGTCGTAAGTACTCAAGTTTTATTGAATGTTTCTTAGATTATTATATGTCAAAATAAACTAGACAATTAATGCTTTATAACTACGTACACATAACATAAATTTATGTTTAAAATCAACTAATATTTTACATTCAAAGTATAGCTGTTTCGCAAAAATGGCGGCTCTAAAGAATTCTGCATAATTTTAGTTATGTTTACGTTGTTTTTCCGTAAAATATTATTTGAACAACAAATAATAATTCGTAATAAACGTAATTATGCACTTTACAAACAGAAATTTAATGTATTCACATAAGATTACTTGAAAATGTTATTGTGTTCCTCAGGTTTTTTGTTGCGGATACCGTGGTATCCACGCGCATACATTGGTTCGAAATAAGGGTCGGTCCAAACGGCAAAATATAGCTAAGCATTTTTTGCTTTTTGCAGGTCTGTTTTTTTATTAAATACAATAAAAAAACAGACCTGCAAAAAGCAAAAAATGCTTAGCTATATTTGGTGTAATTTGTTTTTATATTATATATTTTTTCCTATGTTTGGCGTAAGTATATCATTTCTCCCTAAAATTTGATTCTTAATAGGGACACTATCGAATGGTGTAATAATACAGACTGTAATTTTTTTCTAAAATCAGCTGGTTTGATTGATTATTGGTTTTTCCAAAATCGAATGATGTAGTTTTAGTATTCGTCAAAATTAACCCCGAGACTCCTTTTAATGTTATTCGATATTCCTCAGTTTCGGATATTGCCATCCATGTCCAGTTGAAAAATGCACCTGTATAAAATATAAAAAACACTTAGTTACCTGTATGCAATAAATTATTACATCGAGATTATTATTTGTTATTTATTTAAAAAAAAAACCATTAAAAAACTGTTTTCTTTATTTGCGAAAATTAAAAAAAGTCTGAATGAGACCTTAGCTAGGCGGCCATCTTGGTTGTATTTTGTCCTTGACTGCGCTTCGACAGCGCTCGCGATATCGTGATAAAATTATAAGGAGTAGGTGTTTTGTATTAATTTATTTCACTACTTAGCAATGAAGAAACATAAACATCTATACATCATATTAAAGGAATAAAAGTCTAGTTTGTTGTGGCATTTTTGTAATTGTAAAATAAACAATATTCTTTCATTGTGGTGCGAATAAATAAAATTTGTATGTTTATTTTACTCCAAATTGAATGTTCATACCTGTTTTTAATATCTTAAATTAGAGTTTTAGATCTTAAAATGTACATAGGTTTAATCTGCATTCTTCTGTCATTTTTTCGTAGTTTTTCTCTTTACTCTAGCTGTTGTAGATAAGTAGTTATAAGCGTTTTTTTACACAACAGGCGAGCGCGGTAGCGCTCGAATCAAGGCCGCGCGCGCTCGGACGTAACGACGCCATGTGGTCGCGGGAGCTGGACGTGTGAGTGGTTAAACGAACATTGTTATGGTATAATTTTTTTTTTATATAATTGTTTTTTGGCCTAATGTTTTTATGTCCGAATTTAAATTGGGATACTTTTAAGATGGCA
The DNA here is from genome assembly GCA_954870645.1 of Agrotis clavis. Classification (NCBI taxonomy): domain Eukaryota; kingdom Metazoa; phylum Arthropoda; class Insecta; order Lepidoptera; family Noctuidae; genus Agrotis; species Agrotis clavis. The sequence continues at coordinate 21,722,106 of OX940938.1, read as the reverse complement.
GAATTGTATTGGGCATAATTACTTTTGTCAGAGTTACAATTTTGCATATTTTCATTTAGCATAACGTTTATTTAGAGCGCCGATTATTTGGAATAATTTGACTTGGTATACTTCGAAGATCACAGAATTTCACAATAGAAATAATTTAATAGTCATAATAAAAAATAAAAAAAATGTTTTATAAAATCAATATGGTGTGCTACAAAAGTTAGTGACAGAAATGAATCGCTGCAAAACCGACTTCACGTAGTCTTGTCTGCCCTACCCCTAGAGTGTAATTTATAATCGCGTAGGCGCGGAGGGGCGAGGCGGCCCGTGAGCTGAGGAGCAGGTGGTTTTAACGCACACCGCCGCGGCTGAGGCTGGCCGGCTTGCCGGCCAGTAAGCCGAAGCTGCGGTGGTGGGCGTAAAATCATCTGCGACGATTAGCTCGCGTGGGACCGCCAGAGACCCGCAGCGCCGGAGCCGTGACAGAAGCCATGCCTGCTGCATGTGCTGAATGCTTGCTGCATGCTTACTGCATCATCTTACTGTCTGGGAAATAAAAACCACACAATTATGCAAAAGATGATTCTGGTTGTGAACTTTCTACGATATGATGGTTATACTTATTGATTATTATGGAAATGAAATTTATGCCTAAAGATGATTCTGACTTACAAAATTATGGGTTTCGGTGTTATGGTAAATGAGTGTATGCCAAACGATTTTCTGCGAAAAGAGGTTTATGCTATCCGTTGCTATGCAAAATAAAATTATGACGTAAAAAGTTCTGCTATAAAGGGTGGACCCGTTCAAAACACGTCTCGACTCGCACAGCTTAGGTGGAGTCTCGGCCAAATTCTCAAAAAGCCTGATTTTTAAAATGGAAAATGAATGAATGGAAATGATGATAAGGATGATGGGAGGCTGCTCTGTATTAATGTATTTATTTCGACAACATGGTGTCAATACTGCATAGGTACTAGAGATGTTACGAATATTCGCATTCGCATCATGCGAATATTCTCATATTTTTAGACATTCGCATTCGCATTCGCAAAATTCATGCGAATATTTTGCGAATACGAACGACTGAAAAAATACCAATATTTGGTACTCCTTCTTCCACACACTCCATTCATTCTTATCTTTTGTCGTCCTCTCCATTCATCTTAATATGTTCAATCTGCCTTTATCTCGCCATTCATCAACATTAATGTTCATCAAATCAATCGCAACAATTAATCATAAATATGACCATGCTAAGATAAACTTGTTTCTGAATTCTGTCTGTTTTTCTTTCACTGACGCCACTCTTAGAGCTATTCTTATACAGGATGAATTTTTCAACGGGGTGTGGATGGCTATATCCGAAACTATGAGGAATATCGAAAAATATTGAAAGGAGTCTCGAGGCCGATTTTAAAACTGCATCATTGGATTTTAGAAGAATCAGTAATCCTGGCCAGGAATCGAACCAGCTGGAGCAAGGATCAAATTCTGGTGAAGTAAAAATGCAGTTCTAGTTTTCGTCAAAATCGGCCTCGAGACTCCTTTCATAGTTTATCAACATTCCTCTTAGTTTCAGAAAGCCATCCACGCCCAGTTAAAAAAATCACCCTGCATACTTTTTCCATTTTAGTTACAGTCAGGAAGTAAAAAAAATAAAAATAAGTTATAAAGTTGCATTAAAAAGTGTTCTTTTTGTATTTTCTAAATTATCAAACGTAATTGATTTAAAACTGAATATTCGCATTCGCATTCGCGAATATTGGAATTGAATATTCGCATCCGCATTCGCATTCGCGAATGTCAAAAATCAGATATTCGCAACATCACTAATAGGTACTAATGAAACCCCGCAGAACATGGTGTTATTTGCATTCTGTGGCCTCATGAAGGTTTACGTAAAAGAGCAGCACTGAATCAGCAGTTTCGGTCGGACGCATAGACATTGTAATTTTTAGGAGAAGTCAAAAAAGTTGACAATAGCTTTCAACATAGAGTACATTTCATAGAGTACATTTGTATATAGGGGTACATTTGTATATGGCTTTCAACCAGCAGCATAGACGTTTGATAAACGTATGCTCAGCCTCAGCGCAGAATATGTTTCCTCTGCAATTAATTGATCACTGATCCAGTGCTGCTCATAAGTCAAACAATATCGTTCTCGAATCGACGTAGCACTGTATCGAATAGAATTGTGCTTGTAACCATAGTGTTAGCGCAGCGTACTTGTGTACAACATGTGTCCCACGCTGTGCATACGTTCATCGAATGCCAACGCTGGACAACTACTAGTGTGAAGGATCCCGTAAATGTAACTAGTAATTACCCATACATTTGTATTTATTTCGGAGTATGTAATGTGAATGGTTGTTCCAAAATACCTCAGAATTGTCAAATATTGATGAAGTTCCTATTGGTGCGTGATGTTTATGTGACAATTGTTTGTGTTGCAGAACGACAAGCCGCTGGTGGAGGACCTGTTCCTGGACCTGCGAGATGGAGAGATCCTGCTGTCGCTCCTCGAGATACTCACCGCGCAGCAGTATGTAAGTGCACGACGGCACGTCGTCAACCTTCTGGAAACATGTACTCAATACTGGATGATGCCACCTCCTGTTAAACCTGTTGTTTCTGTAGATTACTTCTCCTTAGACCTGTGGGTCACTGGCGATTACCTGGCCAACATACATACCAGCATAGTTTCTAACTGTGCAATGTTAATTGTTACAAACTCGCTGCCTTGTCATTGTAGGTTGTGTTGCTAACTCAAATGCTGCACTTCCGTTTTTGTGTCAACTTTCACTTTCTTGTTATTAGCTTTGTGCAAATGTCCGTTGTCGTCGTCGTTCCTTGCCTCGTAACGTGTATGTGTGTCTGTCACTCGTCTGCCGGATCGACTTCTACTTATTATACTGTTAATGACACGCAGTGACGCTGGTCTCTGTAATTGTTCTCTACAACTGTTGACGTTGTTTAAAATTCATCGGCATAGTATCATTTTCTTTTTATTCTATCTCTTGGAAAGCTTGCTTTTCCGTTGCTTTACATTGACCATGTTAAACATGAAAGCGACAGACAGATAGCTGCGTCCTGCTGTAATTTAGAAATAGCAATCGTCGTTTTAGTGAACTGAAAAGGTGCATGTACCCCAACGACGAAATATGTCTTCGTGGATGTACACCTTTTCTTTTAACTAAAATTTTTTATATGTTCAGAACTCAATTATTGTTTTTACAAAAAAAAAAACTTTTAAGTAATGATTTTAATTTGTCAACTTGTAAAAAAATAAAGAAGAGTCCAACGACGATATAATACTAGACTCCTAATAACAGGCGACCGATGTCTGCCAACACAGGCAAAAAAGTCTTATATCCGTCTCATTTCGACCAATCCTGTGAGCCGTAAACATACGTTGAGACAGAACAGACCTTGAGTTAGCCAATCACAACGCAGTACCCCGCCCCCCTCGCTTACGTAGTACCTCAGCGAGTTGGCAGAATAGTTTTGTTCGTTGGATCGTGCAATGCGTAGTCTAGTATTATATCGTCGTTGGAAGAGTCATTTACGGCCGACGTACGTGGTGGTGGTGTTGCAGAAGCGGGAGCGCGGGCGCATGCGTGTGCACCACATCAACAACGTGAACACGGCGCTGGCCGTGCTGGAGCAGAACGGCGTCAAGCTCGTCAACATCAGCTCCAACGACATCGTCGACGCCAACCCCAAGCTCACGCTCGGTACGTACTCGGACACACTCCCATTTACGAACAGGTTTCATAAAGGTAGGCGACAATACACATTGACTGTGAACTTCTATTGGTAAAGTTTGTTTGAAATATGTCCATTCGTTTAAGCGGGATGGTGTGCTATTGTAAGAAAGAAATGGTTGAAGATACTTGTAAATCTTTGAGCCTTCATTTAAATAATATAATAACTACTGTAATGTTGAACTTGTTTGCTGCAGGGCTGGTGTGGAGCATAATCCTGCACTGGCAAGTGCACTACCACCTCAAGGAGCTGATGTCGGAGCTGCAACAAACCAACCTCGAGAAGACGCTGCTAGCGTGGTGCCGCACGCACACGCAGGTGGGTGCCCGCTGTTCAGGCGGGAAAGACCGAGCACAGACTTAGCGAAGGGTGTTTCTTTTGCTGTCACTCGTTACAGTGCTATATAACTCAGTGACCGAGTTTGTACGATCGTGTATGTTCGTGTTGGCAGAACTACACGGGTGTGAACGTGAAGAACTTCACGACGTCGTGGTCGGACGGGCTGGCCTTCAACGCGCTGCTGCACCGCTGGCGGCCGCAGCTGTTCGACTACGCGGCCGTGCTGGCGCGCGCGCCCGCCGCTCGCCTGGAGCACGCCTTCAGCGTCGCGCACGACCACCTCGCCATCGACCGCCTGCTGGACCCGGAAGGTACCGCGTTTACTTAATCGCGCTGCTGCGCCGTGGCGCCTGCTTTTATAAATCACGCTTATTGTGGAAAATCTTTCAAGCCAATATACGACTTATTAATTTTAAGTTACAATTCTAATACTCGAAATCGGTTTAAATTCTGAATTGCAGATGTGAACACGCCGAACCCCGACAAGAAGTCGATCATGATGTACGTGATGTGTCTGTTCCAATCGCTGCCGCACTCCAGCGAGGACGTCGCCGACCTCGAGAGTATCCACTCCGAGCCCAGCACGCCCGTCGCCACGCAGCCGCCCGAGGTGAGCACGCGCGACCCCTGACAGCGCGCTGTCTACTGGACAGATCGCTATCAGTACAGCTGTGTGTCGTCCGCAGCAGGTGTCGGTGAGCCGGCCGCTGTCCACGGCCACCACGGGCTCGGCCGAGCTGGGCGGGTACTACGCGGCCTTCGAGGAGGTGCTGGCGTGGCTGCTGGAGGCCGAGGAGCGGCTGGGCGCGGCCAGCGTGCCGCGCGACGCCGAGCTGGCCGCGCTCAAGGAGCACTTCCACGCGCACGAGGCGCTGCTCACCGGCCTGGCCGAGCAGCAGGCGCGCGTGGGCGACGTGCTGGAGCTGGGCGCGCGCCTGCTGCACGACGCGGGGCTGGCGCGGGACGAGGCGGCCGAGGTGCGGCTGCAGCTGCGCCTGCTCAACACGCGCTGGGAGGCGCTGCGCCGCGCCGCGCTGGCCACGCAGGCGCACGTGCACGAGGCGCTCATGCGCAAGCAGCACCAGCACCTGGGCGCCTTCCGCCAGTGGCTGACCAAGACCGAGGACCGCATCTCGCGCATGGGCACGCTGCGCGGCTCGTCGCACGCCATCCAGGCGCAGCTGGCGGCCGTGAGCGCGCTGCACGACGACCTGCGCGCGCAGCAGCCCGTCGTGGACGCGCTGGCCGACTGCGTGGTCGTGGTGGACGACGACGCCGTAGACAACTGTACGTGCGACTGTGTTTCGTGAAAAATAACTTAATGAAATCTCGTTTTTCATTAAATTTTGTGGCAATGAAAAATTTTACAAAAACGTTTCAGCCGTGACCGAAATCGAAGACGAGTTAACCGCACTGAGCGAGCGATGGTCGCACACATGTCAGTGGACCATGCAACAGCTGCAGCGCCTGCGCGACCTGCAGGCGCGCTGGGCGGCGCTGGACGCGCAGCACGCGGAGCTGCTGCAGGCGGCGGAGAGCTACGAGCGCGAGCTGAAGGAGATGGAGGCCAACCCGGCCAGCGAAGTGGGCGCCGTGCTGGAGCGCGTGGCGGCGCTGCAGCGGCTGAAGCGCGAGCTGCTGTCGCGGCAGCGCAGCGCTGCAGCGCAGCTGGAGGCCACCGCGGAACTAGCGCAGCAGTGCGGCGCGCCCGAGCCCGCGCTGCTGGACCGCGCGGAGGCGCTGCACGACCGGCTGGACGCGCTGCTCATGATACTCGACGTGCAGGCGCAGCGGGTGAGTGTCTCTATACACAGCTGCAGTGCGGCGCGCCCGAGCCCGCGCTGCTGGACCGCGCGGAGGCGCTGCACGACCGGCTGGACGCGCTGCTCATGATACTCGACGTGCAGGCGCAGCGGGTGAGTGTCTCTATACACAGCTGCAGTGCGGCGCGCCCGAGCCCGCGCTGCTGGACCGCGCGGAGGCGCTGCACGACCGGCTGGACGCGCTGCTCATGATACTCGACGTGCAGGCGCAGCGGGTGAGTGTCTCTATACACAGCTGCAGTGCGGCGCGCCCGAGCCCGCGCTGCTGGACCGCGCGGAGGCGCTGCACGACCGGCTGGACGCGCTGCTCATGATACTCGACGTGCAGGCGCAGCGGGTGAGTGTCTCTATACACAGCTGCAGTGCGGCGCGCCCGAGCCCGCGCTGCTGGACCGCGCGGAGGCGCTGCACGACCGGCTGGACGCGCTGCTCATGATACTCGACGTGCAGGCGCAGCGGGTGAGTGTCTCTATACACAGCTGCAGTGCGGCGCGCCCGAGCCCGCGCTGCTGGACCGCGCGGAGGCGCTGCACGACCGGCTGGACGCGCTGCTCATGATACTCGACGTGCAGGCGCAGCGGGTGAGTGTCTCTATACACAGCTGCAGTGCGGCGCGCCCGAGCCCGCGCTTCTGTATGCTACATTATGTCTTATGAAATGCCATTTTACTGTGGGGACGGGCTGCACAAATTGTAGCAGAAACATAGTAATTATTTTAGCGTGTTGGTTTTACGAGTACATTAGCTTAATTACATTAAATAGCATGATAACACTTGGCCATTCAGATAAAAGACTTGGGATTCGACATCGACCTGGATTCATCGTCCGTGGCGATGGACACGTCATCACGAGATGTCCCCGCGCCGGAGGAGCCCCCCGCGCCTGCCCCCCCCGCCCCCCCCGCCCGCGAGGAGCACAGCGGCTCCAAGAAGCCGCGCCTGTCCAGTGACGTGCGCCAGGACTTCCAGCTCGGATACAAGGCCTTCGAGAGCTGGGCTGACGGAGCGGAAAAAATGCTCGACGATGTGAGTGTGCTGCAATTTGCAATATGCTAAGTTGACTACATAATTATTGTTTAAGTTTTTTTACGAAATTCTGCTTTTATTATCCATCAGTGCGCACGCTCTCTGGAGAACGACAGTGGAAAGCGCAAACAAGTTCTTCCCACACTGGAGCGCCTGGAAAAGGAGCTGGAAGCGCAGCGCGCGGACTTCGCCAACGTCGAGGAGATACAGCGCCGGCTGGCGGCACAGCCCGGCCTGCACGGTCAGTACACATCAGTTTGTTCTCATGTTAAAAGAAAAATGGTCATATTAAAAAGTTAAAATTGACTAACTGGTTTTTGCAGAAGAAGCAAAACGACATGCCGAAACTATTGACGACTTGAAAAAACGATGGGAAAATATACAACGAACGCTATCAGATGTACGAAACACGACAAACTTGCTGGACGACGAAGAGAATTTCTACAACAACGTGGAAACAATGCAGAGGGAGCTGGACGAGGTGGACGCCTGGAGAGACAAGGTGCGCGCCGAGCGACCTGGAGGGAACCTGCTCATACACCTGCGGAACAGACTGCGAGGTCTGCGGCAGCTGCGCGCGCGCACGGCCGAGCTCGGCGCCGCCGCCATCCTGCTGCGCGAGCGCGCGCCGCCCGCCCGCGCGCAGCGCCTGGCCGACTGTGCCGCACGCCTCGCGACCCACTACGACGGCCTGCTGCAGCAGCTCGCGCAGCAGGAGACCGACCTCAAGCGAGCGATCAGCCAGAGACCGCCCGATACGGTCGAAGACGACTTCGACGCGCTGCGGAAGAAGATCCAGGCGATGGAGACGCAGATAATCGCCGAGCACGCCATGATCGCGCCGCGCGACGTCATGTCCGGCAAGCTGCAGCAGCTGCAGGAGCTGCACGCGCAGTTCTCAGCGCTGCAGACCACGTACGACCGCGTGGTGCGCGAGCGTCGTGACGCTTGCGAGAAGGGGAGCGTGCAGGAACTTAACTTTAAGAGCAGCCTCGAAAACCTCGTCACCAAATTCGAAGACACCCGCACTATTCTTCAGCAGAAGATAAACAAGCTGGAAACTGGTGAGAACTCTCTTCTTTCTTCAAATTATGAGTCAGCGGCTGAAATGTTTTTGTAGTTGCAAACAGTTGTGATATCTCGTGTACCGAGCCGTGTTCGCAGTGTAACGTGCGTGTCGTGCAGGTCTGCAGCTGACGCAGCAGCTGTCGGAGCAGAGCGCCGCGCTGGCGGGCTGGCTGGCGCGCGCCGAGCAGCTCGTGCAGGAGGCGCGCGTGCCGCTGGGCGAGCTGGACCAGCTGGAGCTGCTGCTGGACCAGAGCAATGTGAGTGCACACTGTACACTCGACTCGTATAAGAGTCACAACGCTAATGTATCTTCTGTTCGGTTCACAGAAATTCGAAGAAGAAAAAGAGGATCAGAAAACCAAGCTGGAAAGTATCGAAAGCATCAGAGATCAAATTTTGGAGGATTGTGAGGACGTCCTCGCGAAGACGATACAGAGCGACACGCGAGCGCTGCGCAAGCGCTTCGACAGCCTCGCGGACAGGAGCTTCAAGCTAAACGAGAGCTTGCGGAGAGGTCTGTGCGAGCATTATACATATTATACTGCGCGTGTTTCGTTTTTCGAGTTACGGATACTTGTTGATAAAAACGAGTATACACAGTTACTTTTAGGTCGTATTTTAATTTCAATTTTTAATTAATTGTGTACGTGGCTAATGGTTTCCGTGTTTGCAGGCCTGGAGCGCACGGAGGCCGTGTTCCGTCAGATCGCGGCCACGTCCTCGTGGCTGACCTCGCTGGAGGCGCAGCTGCCTCGCGAGCACGAGTGCCGCATCTCGGACTCGGCCGAGCTGTACGCCATGAAGGCGCGCTTCCAGGCGCTGCGCGACAAGTGCGACGACCACACGCAGCAGTTCCGCAACCTCAACGAGGCCAGTACGTACTTGTATAATATCATCCCGTCTACTTATTTTTGGACGTTCTTTAAGTGTCCATCGAGGCCTATGTGAAATTAAATATTTTGTTGTGAACATTTATGTAGTCTAAATTAGTATAATTTATAACAAAATAAGTACCTGTCTTTTAATGTACTCTGTATAAAAGATGAAATGTGTTCGTCTGAATGTAGTGTTGATTGAAATATGAACAATGACGCGCAGGTAACGACATCCTGCTGGCGGCGGAGGGCGGCGCACCCACCGCGCTGGCCAAGCAGGTCACGCAGCTCAACGCGCGCTGGACAGACGTCACGCACGGAGTGTACGAGCGATACAAGTGAGTAGCGGTGCGAGTGCAGCGCCGGGCCGGACCGGACGTACTGACACTGACTGTGTGTGCAGGGTGCTGGCGGAGGCGTGGCACGAGAGCGGGGAGCTGCGCGCGTGGCTCACACAGGAGGCGGCCTGGCTGGACGGACTGCAGCGTCGCCTGCGCCGCTCGCCCAACGCGCCCGCCGACGCCGAGGAGATCTCCGACGAGCTATACGTGAGTGTCACCTCTGTACTGACGTGGCTGGACGGACTGCAGCGTCGCCTGCGCCGCTCGCCCAACGCGCCCGCCGACGCCGAGGAGATCTCCGACGAGCTATACGTGAGTGTCACCTCTGTACTGACGTGGCTGGACGGACTGCAGCGTCGCCTGCGCCGCTCGCCCAACGCGCCCGCCGACGCCGAGGAGATCTCCGACGAGCTATACGTGAGTGTCACCTCTGTACTGACGTGGCTGGACGGACTGCAGCGTCGCCTGCGCCGCTCGCCCAACGCGCCCGCCGACGCCGAGGAGATCTCCGACGAGCTATACGTGAGTGTCACCTCTGTACTGACGTGGCTGGACGGACTGCAGCGTCGCCTGCGCCGCTCGCCCAACGCGCCCGCCGACGCCGAGGAGATCTCCGACGAGCTATACGTGAGTGTCACCTCTGTACTGACGTGGCTGGACGGACTGCAGCGTCGCCTGCGCCGCTCGCCCAACGCGCCCGCCGACGCCGAGGAGATCTCCGACGAGCTATACGTGAGTGTCACCTCTGTACTGACGTGGCTGGACGGACTGCAGCGTCGCCTGCGCCGCTCGCCCAACGCGCCCGCCGACGCCGAGGAGATCTCCGACGAGCTATACGTGAGTGTCACCTCTGTACTGACGTGGCTGGACGGACTGCAGCGTCGCCTGCGCCGCTCGCCCAACGCGCCCGCCGACGCCGAGGAGATCTCCGACGAGCTATACGTGAGTGTCACCTCTGTACTGACGTGGCTGGACGGACTGCAGCGTCGCCTGCGCCGCTCGCCCAACGCGCCCGCCGACGCCGAGGAGATCTCCGACGAGCTATACGTGAGTGTCACCTCTGTACTGACGTGGCTGGACGGACTGCAGCGTCGCCTGCGCCGCTCGCCCAACGCGCCCGCCGACGCCGAGGAGATCTCCGACGAGCTATACGTGAGTGTCACCTCTGTACTGACGTGGCTGGACGGACTGCAGCGTCGCCTGCGCCGCTCGCCCAACGCGCCCGCCGACGCCGAGGAGATCTCCGACGAGCTATACGTGAGTGTCACCTCTGTACTGACGTGGCTGGACGGACTGCAGCGTCGCCTGCGCCGCTCGCCCAACGCGCCCGCCGACGCCGAGGAGATCTCCGACGAGCTATACGTGAGTGTCACCTCTGTACTGACGTGGCTGGACGGACTGCAGCGTCGCCTGCGCCGCTCGCCCAACGCGCCCGCCGACGCCGAGGAGATCTCCGACGAGCTATACGTGAGTGTCACCTCTGTACTGACGTGGCTGGACGGACTGCAGCGTCGCCTGCGCCGCTCGCCCAACGCGCCCGCCGACGCCGAGGAGATCTCCGACGAGCTATACGTGAGTGTCACCTCTGTACTGACGTGGCTGGACGGACTGCAGCGTCGCCTGCGCCGCTCGCCCAACGCGCCCGCCGACGCCGAGGAGATCTCCGACGAGCTATACGTGAGTGTCACCTCTGTACTGACGTGGCTGGACGGACTGCAGCGTCGCCTGCGCCGCTCGCCCAACGCGCCCGCCGACGCCGAGGAGATCTCCGACGAGCTATACGTGAGTGTCACCTCTGTACTGACGTGGCTGGACGGACTGCAGCGTCGCCTGCGCCGCTCGCCCAACGCGCCCGCCGACGCCGAGGAGATCTCCGACGAGCTATACGTGAGTGTCACCTCTGTACTGACGTGGCTGGACGGACTGCAGCGTCGCCTGCGCCGCTCGCCCAACGCGCCCGCCGACGCCGAGGAGATCTCCGACGAGCTATACGTGAGTGTCACCTCTGTACTGACGTGGCTGGACGGACTGCAGCGTCGCCTGCGCCGCTCGCCCAACGCGCCCGCCGACGCCGAGGAGATCTCCGACGAGCTATACGTGAGTGTCACCTCTGTACTGACGTGGCTGGACGGACTGCAGCGTCGCCTGCGCCGCTCGCCCAACGCGCCCGCCGACGCCGAGGAGATCTCCGACGAGCTATACGTGAGTGTCACCTCTGTACTGACGTGGCTGGACGGACTGCAGCGTCGCCTGCGCCGCTCGCCCAACGCGCCCGCCGACGCCGAGGAGATCTCCGACGAGCTATACGTGAGTGTCACCTCTGTACTGACGTGGCTGGACGGACTGCAGCGTCGCCTGCGCCGCTCGCCCAACGCGCCCGCCGACGCCGAGGAGATCTCCGACGAGCTATACGTGAGTGTCACCTCTGTACTGACGTGGCTGGACGGACTGCAGCGTCGCCTGCGCCGCTCGCCCAACGCGCCCGCCGACGCCGAGGAGATCTCCGACGAGCTATACGTGAGTGTCACCTCTGTACTGACGTGGCTGGACGGACTGCAGCGTCCTGAGACGCACCTTCCAACATCGAGCTGCTCATTAACAGGTAACCGACAGTATGGGTGGATTAAAGGAAGAAAATTGAAATATTATGTTTATAAAAATATGCAGGACTTGGAGAATTATATCCAGAACCACAGCGACGAGCGGCTGTCGCGCATCCAGGACATCGGGCGGCAGCTCATCGACGCGCACATCATGCCGGGCTGGATCCAGGCCGAGATCGACACCGTCACCAACACCTGGAACACGCTCAGGGCTGAGGTACGCTCGCAATACATGTTCCACAATATAATACACGTTGTATAAAAGAACAGGTTTTTTTTAAGACTCGACTACAGCTGAAACCGCTAAGCGCAGTAACTTGAATTTTGGACAGCAGTTGCAGTCTACCGTGAAGGGAAGAAGTAAGACGGGATTTTGCGAAAATCTTCCTCTAAGGGGGTGAAAAGGGGTCAAAACGTTTGTATGAAAAATCTTGTTCCTTGGGTTTATGAACTTGAATCTTACCACGGTTAAGATCACAAGTAAATAAACAAGATTAGCACCATTATTTTTCAAAACTACCCGCCATTGGTAATCTACACGATGTTAATGTTTGTATGGGAAAATCATAACGCGTGAGCTGATGAATTTGAAAATCAGTATTCATAACTTAGATAACAATTAATCAAACACGTGTGTAAAAAATGGAAAGGAAAAAGTTGGTCGTAAATATTATTGGTTACAAATGGTACGTTTCATATGTCAGGCGGCGTCCCGCAGCGCGCTGTTGGAGCGAGCCGTGCGGGAGGCGGCGCGCTCCGAGGTGTCCGTGGACCAGCTGCAGCAGTGGCTGGAGCAGCTGGCGGCAGAGCTGCGGCCTGCGACCGGCCTGCCGCCCGCGCGCCGCGCGCAGCTGCGGGAGGAGCTGGCCGCGCAGCGCGCGCGCATGGCCGACGTGCGCGCGCAGGCCGCCGCCTACGGCCGCGCCGGCAAGCACGAGGCCGCCAGCCGCCTGGCCGAGCAGCTGGACCTGCTGCAGGTGAGGGCCGCGCGCCGACCGAGGGCTCCGCTGTCTGATGGCGGCTCCATATTAGTGCCGTGAATTCACGGCGAGAATTCTCGCCGTGAATGGGGATTGTCCTAATTTTTCAAACATTCGATTTTATTTTATTTTCTGCAAATTTAGAGCATTTTTAGAAACTAATTTGAATATTTTAATGATTGGCTCAATAGTTTTTTTTATTTTTGATATTTTAATTTTTGAGGTAGGTGACGTCACCGTTGGCCAAAAAGTTGTCCCGTTGCCTTACTAGAGCAAAATTAAAAAAACTGTCAACACAACGTCAACTGTCTAAACGTCACTTACATCCGATAGGTTATTATTCACAGAACAAAATTACTCCTAGATGAACATACAAAGGAATCTAAGGCTTCTGAAATACTTACATCAAAGTGATCTTCGCAACAGTACATTATATAAACCTTGCAACATTCCACACCTACATCACGACACCACTTTTCTCGCAAATCTTGATTTTGTTTGGATTATTATTCTATTATTACGATTCGATTAAACGATTCTGAACAAACTAATTTCAGGATGTGCGTTAATTATGTTACATGTTGTATATTGTGATTGAGGTTACAAACATCATTTTTCTAAACTGAACAGTTTGCGCGAGAGACACTTCCAAAGTGGTAAATTGTGTGCCCTGTAACTTCTAAAGTAAGAGAATGATAAAACTAAAAAAAATATTTGATGTACATTACCATGCAAACTTCAATTGAAAATTGGTTTGTACGAGATCGAGTTATTAGTTTTTTTTTAATAAATCATAAACCGCAATTTATCTTGCAAAGTTACAACCAACTACAAGAACTTTACTTGCTGCTACGAAACCCTTTATGGGCGAGTCCGACTCGCACTTGGCCGGTTTTATATTTTTTTTTCTGAGGCAAAGATACAAAACTGTGTACGGCCAAAGGTGACGTCATTTGAAGGGCAAGGAAGGTCAAACGTATTTTATTAAAAATATCAATAAAATATGAATATTTTTCATTTTTAATTAGTCCATAATGATCAGTAACGCTATTCCTCGAAACGGTTTTTCAATTAACATATTTAAAAAAATGAACAATGCCCATTCTCGGCACAATACCGCCACGATCGGAGAACAGGCGAGAACGCGCGTGAACCCCGCGAAAACCATCCACATTCTCGTTCACGTTCACGGGGGTTCACGGCACTAATGTGGAGTCGCTGTGACGGTGGTGCAACCAGTGTGATCGTTGCAGCGCAAGTTCGAGGCGGCAGAGGAGTGGCTGCAGGAGGAGGGCGCGGAGGAGGGCGCCGCGCCCGGAGACATCGGCGCGCGGCTGGCGGCGGCCGTGGGCGCGCTGCAGGGCGTGCAGCGGGAGTGTGCGCGCGCGCTGCCGCTGGCCGGACACGAGCCCGACAGCGTGCGCGCGCAGCTCAGGACCTGTCTCGTGAGTACCTACACACATATCGCTGCAGGGCGTGCAGCGGGAGTGTGCGCGCGCGCTGCCGCTGGCCGGACACGAGCCCGACAGCGTGCGCGCGCAGCTCAGGACCTGTCTCGTGAGTACCTACACACATATCGCTGCAGGGCGTGCAGCGGGAGTGTGCGCGCGCGCTGCCGCTGGCCGGACACGAGCCCGACAGCGTGCGCGCGCAGCTCAGGACCTGTCTCGTGAGTACCTACACACATATCGCTGCAGGGCGTGCAGCGGGAGTGTGCGCGCGCGCTGCCGCTGGCCGGACACGAGCCCGACAGCGTGCGCGCGCAGCTCAGGACCTGTCTCGTGAGTACCTACACACATATCGCTGCAGGGCGTGCAGCGGGAGTGTGCGCGCGCGCTGCCGCTGGCCGGACACGAGCCCGACAGCGTGCGCGCGCAGCTCAGGACCTGTCTCGTGAGTACCTACACACATATCGCTGCAGGGCGTGCAGCGGGAGTGTGCGCGCGCGCTGCCGCTGGCCGGACACGAGCCCGACAGCGTGCGCGCGCAGCTCAGGACCTGTCTCGTGAGTACCTACACACATATCGCTGCAGGGCGTGCAGCGGGAGTGTGCGCGCGCGCTGCCGCTGGCCGGACACGAGCCCGACAGCGTGCGCGCGCAGCTCAGGACCTGTCTCGTGAGTACCTACACACATATCGCTGCAGGGCGTGCAGCGGGAGTGTGCGCGCGCGCTGCCGCTGGCCGGACACGAGCCCGACAGCGTGCGCGCGCAGCTCAGGACCTGTCTCGTGAGTACCTACACACATATCGCTGCAGGGCGTGCAGCGGGAGTGTGCGCGCGCGCTGCCGCTGGCCGGACACGAGCCCGACAGCGTGCGCGCGCAGCTCAGGACCTGTCTCGTGAGTACCTACACACATATCGCTGCAGGGCGTGCAGCGGGAGTGTGCGCGCGCGCTGCCGCTGGCCGGACACGAGCCCGACAGCGTGCGCGCGCAGCTCAGGACCTGTCTCGTGAGTACCTACACACATATCGCTGCAGGGCGTGCAGCGGGAGTGTGCGCGCGCGCTGCCGCTGGCCGGACACGAGCCCGACAGCGTGCGCGCGCAGCTCAGGACCTGTCTCGTGAGTACCTACACACATATCGCTGCAGGGCGTGCAGCGGGAGTGTGCGCGCGCGCTGCCGCTGGCCGGACACGAGCCCGACAGCGTGCGCGCGCAGCTCAGGACCTGTCTCGTGAGTACCTACACACATATCGCTGCAGGGCGTGCAGCGGGAGTGTGCGCGCGCGCTGCCGCTGGCCGGACACGAGCCCGACAGCGTGCGCGCGCAGCTCAGGACCTGTCTCGTGAGTACCTACACACATATCGCTGCAGGGCGTGCAGCGGGAGTGTGCGCGCGCGCTGCCGCTGGCCGGACACGAGCCCGACAGCGTGCGCGCGCAGCTCAGGACCTGTCTCGTGAGTACCTACACACATATCGCTGCAGGGCGTGCAGCGGGAGTGTGCGCGCGCGCTGCCGCTGGCCGGACACGAGCCCGACAGCGTGCGCGCGCAGCTCAGGACCTGTCTCGTGAGTACCTACACACATATCGCTGCAGGGCGTGCAGCGGGAGTGTGCGCGCGCGCTGCCGCTGGCCGGACACGAGCCCGACAGCGTGCGCGCGCAGCTCAGGACCTGTCTCGTGAGTACCTACACACATATCGCTGCAGGGCGTGCAGCGGGAGTGTGCGCGCGCGCTGCCGCTGGCCGGACACGAGCCCGACAGCGTGCGCGCGCAGCTCAGGACCTGTCTCGTGAGTACCTACACACATATCGCTGCAGGGCGTGCAGCGGGAGTGTGCGCGCGCGCTGCCGCTGGCCGGACACGAGCCCGACAGCGTGCGCGCGCAGCTCAGGACCTGTCTCGTGAGTACCTACACACATATCGCTGCAGGGCGTGCAGCGGGAGTGTGCGCGCGCGCTGCCGCTGGCCGGACACGAGCCCGACAGCGTGCGCGCGCAGCTCAGGACTTGTCTCGTGAGTACCTACACTCATCATTATCTCAAATAAAATTTTAATAAAAAATTGAAAAATAATAAAAAGAACCTCGAAGTCGATTTTCAAGAATTCAGAAACTACATTTTTGAATTTTAGAAAAATCTATATTGGCCGGGAATCGAAGCCGTGGTCTTTTAAAAAAAAACAGCCTGTATACACCATTCGATAGTGTCAGTGAAGTTACCAGTTTCGGGTGACAAAATTTTGAACCAGTTCGTATATAAATCGCGTGAAAATACGGGACATAATTATTCCAAAGAACAATGCCCAAAACGTCCCCACCCTTGTAGCACCTTAAAACCTATGTTAATCGAAGGATTATAACCGTCTTATCATTTTATTGTTCTACGGCGAAACTGAAATGTGCATCTGAAAAAAGTTATATCGACATGAAGGAACTGGATTCAGTCACAATACTATGTTCCCACAATACTGTTTTCTTCTTTAATTATTACCGTGGAATGATTTTGTTCGTTCGTGGCTAATTGAGAAGCTCGCGGCTAAATAAATACAGCCGCACAGGCCGATCATTCGGGTTAAGCCGCGCTTACCGAGGTCGGTCTGTGGATGGGTAACAATCTGTCATTGTAGTTTCCTCCGTGCCTCGGAAAGCACGTAAAGCCGTTGGTTCTGGCCATCATTGTAGATTTTTGACAGTCTTTACAGTCTTACCATGCAATGGGGTATCGTATTACCCAGTTACTCCGTTGTGGAGGTCCGATAGGCAGTCGCTCTATGTAATATACTGATATTCAGCTGCATCTGGTTCAACTGGAACCCGACTCCAATATAGTTGGGAAAAGGGTAGGAAGTTGGTGGATGATTTTGTTCGGAGTTGTCAAACAACTCTTTGGAACTAACTAAATGGTGACTTCCGCACGGAAACAACTCACGGAGCAGAAAAAAGTTCAATGAAGAATTCTAATGAATATCGTTATTGTGAAGTAACCATTGACCGTTTTTTAGGAGTATTCAAATAAGTATTTAAAATAATCTTTTTAAATACAAATAAAATCATTTACTTTTTATCACAACAAATACATTTTTCGGTTGTGAGATCGAGCTGTCCTGTCCCTCACGGCGCCTGCCTCCTCCTTCGCTAGCACGCCTATCGCCGTAGTGAGGACACGGTGATGCTCTGCCCAAGCAGGGTAGACCTGCACCGTATCCGAGCGAACCTCGTAGTGATGACACCCAGTCAATTGTTCCTTCCATATCAGACACAGGAACCTCTCGAAACTTATGTATCCGGTGAAGTCATGCGTCAAGCGGAAGGTGAGGCCGCCGCCCGTGGCGCCTCTCCAGCCATTCCTCAAAAAGGGTCTTACCGCCGCGATCGCGGCGTGCCCGGAGTGATGAGGGTATGCCTGGGCCAGCGACTTGTACTAATACGCGATGGGTCGTATCGGGCGGCCGATGCGATTAGAGGTTTGCAGCAAAATTCAAAGAAACGCTTGGAAAGGCGTTTCATGAACTGAAGAATTGTGGGGAATTTAAGGTCTCCTGGCTGCGCGCATGTCGTCAGTTTCGTTTGACGTACTGTAGGGTTGGAAGGCATTAAGAGAATTTCATTGGGCCAGCCAGTGCCTGGGACAATATTGCAATAGACATTAGAAAACACTGAATAATGTATTTGTTGTGATAAAAAGTAAACGATTTTATTTGTATTTAAAAAGATATTTTTAAATACTTATTTGAATACTCCTAAAAAACGGTCAATGGTTACTTCACAATAACGATATTCATTAGAATTCTTCATTGAACTTTTTTCTGCTCCGTGAGTTGTTTCCGTGCGGAAGTCACCATTTAGTTAGTTCCAAAGAGTTTTATGACAACTCCGAACAAAATCATCCACCACCTTCCTAGCCTTTTCCCAACTATATTGGAGTCGGCTTCCAGTTGAACCAGATGCAGCTGAATATCAGTATTTTACATAGAGCGACTGCCTATCGGACCTCCACAACGGAGTAACTGGGTAATACGATACCCCATGGAAGACTGGTGGTCAGATTTTAGAGCTTCTGATTGTAAAGACTGTCAAAGATCTACAATGATGGCCGGAACCAACGGCTTTACGTGCTTTTCGAGGTACGGAGGAAACTACAATGACAGATTGTTACCCATCCACAGACCGACCTCGGTAAGCGCGGCTTAACCCGAATGATCGGCCTGTGCGGCTGTATTTATTTAGCCGCGAGCTTCTCAATCAGCCACGAACGAACAAAATCATTCCACGGTAATAATTCAAGAAGAAAACCATCGTGATCGGGAACATAGTATTTGACTGAATCCGGTTCCTTCATGTCGATATAACTTTTTTCGGATGCACATTTCACTTTCGCCGTAGAACAATAAAATGATAAGACGGTTATGATCCTTCGATTAACATAGGTTTTAAGGTGCTACAAGGGTGGGGACGGTGTCCATACATTTTTGAACCTTGTTCTTTCATGGAAAACGTTAAAGCCGTCTTCAATAACCGAAAATATACAATGTGTGCGATTTCGGTCTGTGCATACTTAAAGGAGAGGTAGCTTGCTCAATTCTATCGATAAAATTATTCTCCATAAATGGGGTCGGAAACCAACCCCTGCTGACTTTGTTTCTTACTTCCTTGATATTGCCACCGACTTTCAAAACAAATTTGTCATTAAAAAGTTATTTTATAAAAGCATAGCAAGCAATATAAGCATAAAATTAAACCGACTTCTAAAATAACACAGAAAAGTTTCTGTGTTATTTTAGAAGTCGGTTTAATTTTATGCAAAAACCTTTTAGTGGGTAGTGGGCTAGTGGGTAGAGGCGTAATATTTTATTGTTTAATTGCGTAAACGATGCACATCTATGCGATAGCAGCAATCGCCGTGGATTTGGTGTAATTTATTGAAGAGTTCCCTCGATGTCTCCAAGATTCCGTCACCAGATCCTGACCTGATTACCGTTGGACTATCTGTCTACTCCAAATCGGTCCCAATAAAAAAAAGGTACCAAAAAAAAGATTCCAACGAATTGAGAACATCCTCCTTCTTCGATGTCGGTTAAAAATCTATAATTAAATAAAACGTCTATCTGCATGTCGTCGTGCGATGACAAAGTTTGTCCCCTCTACGTGAACCAGTTAAAGTACAAGTAATATAATCTGGGCATTGCATCTGTATTGGGCCACAGTATCGTGTGTCGTCTCGAGTGTCACTGGTCCCCACGCTTGCACATGTTGAGTGCCTCCAGTAGTAGGTAGTGAACCACTTCTTTAGCAATACAGCATCAATGTACGGAAAGTAGTTAACTTCGGAAGAGGCGTTGTAATACAAACGTGTTCGCAACACAGGTGCACTTCTCGACTCAACCATCGTGCTCTTTGAGGCATTGGATTTAAACCCGGAACCTTTTGATACGCAGCCGTATAAGCAAGCCACAAAACAACGATGCAGTTAAAAATAAAACAAACAGTAAAGTGCGGGCAGAAGGCCCACTGCTTGCTGCAGCGTCGTAACCACAAGGGTCACACGCTGTGAGGTGTCGCGTGTGAGCTGTGGTGGAGTGGAGCTTCGGCGTGCGTCCGTCCGGTCAGTGTGGTCGCCGGAACTGAGCGGATTACGACCTAACAAGATAATGCGGCGGATAGGTCCGGAGCGCGACTATTGTGCGCTAATGTTTATCAACAATAACATTGTGCAGTGACCGTGCCCACATTTACATACCTTCCGTGTTCATCATATCAATTGGGTATATTGTGGTTCAAATCTATTGTATTTCTACATGCATTATTTTTAAACATGATTTGTATATATCAAATAAAATACACTACACAATTCTTTGATAGAAAAATGAATGATTTCCAACACTGAACAAAACTGGTGACATAATTTTGGCGAGCCTTGCCCCGGCCTGCACAACTGCAATTTAAAAGTAAAACATTTAATATTAAGTCATTATCTTCTTTATTTCTAGATAGCACTACGTATTTTTTCGTAGACGCAGCCGAAGTAAATGACAGTGCTTTGTGAAGATACTACAAGCAAGTGTTTAGAGCTAATAGTAGTAGTAGTAGCAGTAGTACAACCTAGTGGTACGGCGGCGTGCGGTCGCGTGCGTCTCATCACTGACATTGAAAGGATTCTGTGATTCCATTTGCGATCGCCCGAGCTACGATCATCTGTGGACGTGGAGCAGGCAACTCATGCCTCTAATATTTGTTTGAACCAACAGTATATTCGTGTCTATTTAACATTACGTTTTACGAATTGGGCAATGAATTATATTAAAGATTCTGTAAAATACCTAAGTTATCTACTAATAAATATTTTTCATAATTTGTATTCATTTTTTTTTAAAGAATAAATATTTGTTGCATTGAATGAGCATACTCATTTACGTGTTATTTATATCAGAGATACTTGACTAAGAGCGAGATGTAGTGCATATTGTCGTATGAGAGCTCTGTGTTCGCACATCCGCGCGCGCGGCCCGGCCGGCCTCACTCGCGGCGCATCAGTCGCACGCTGTCCACATCCTCTGCTGTCATACAATCAAATGAAATGTATTGGGACTCTCTTTATTTACTTGTCATATTAAGCCTCGCTTTGTACAAATGGCTCGTGAGTATGCATAGTTATGACGCGACCACGAATGTAGCCGACAGTTTTCTGATATGAGTTATCCTTCGGCAGAGATTCTACCGCACTCTGAGCGAGATCAAGTCGGAGGTGGAGTCCATCATCAAGACGGGGCGCAAGATGGTGGAGGAGGGAACGGTGGCGGCGCCGCAGGAGTTCTCCAAGAAGATCGACATGCTGAAGGAGCTGTACAACAAGCTGGGCGCGCAGATCACGGAGTCCAAGTCGCGGCTGGAGCGCGCGCTGCTGACGGCGCGCGAGCTGCAGAACGACCTGGCGGCGCTGAGCGCCTGGCTGGACGGACTGGGCGGCGCGCGCGCCTCGCTGGACCCGCAGGGTGCGCGCGCGCAGGCGCTGGAGCTGGAGATGTCGCGCATGCAGGCCACGCGCGACAAGCTCAACGCCAACTACGAGGACTTCGCGCAGCACTGCGCGCCCGCGCACCTGGCGGCGCTGCGCGAGCAGATCGAGCTCGTCAACCGGCGCTGGGAGGCGCTGCGGCGCCCGCGCGCGGACCCCGAGCTGGCCCGCTGGCTGCGGGAGGCCGAGGCGCGGCTGGAGGCGCGCGCGGCGCCGCCCGAGCTGCGCGCGGCGCCGCCCGAGCTGCGCGCGCTGCTCGCCGAGCTACGCGCGCGCCTGCCCGACGTGCAGGCCGCCGACTGCCGCGCGCTCACCCAGCAGTACGAGCGCATCCGAGACAAGGTCACGGTGAGTGCGCACGAGGGTCCGCTGTGGTTTCATTCTGTTCGCAATTCACTCGCATTACCTGATGTACGGATGGCCATTTCATTCGATCGGCAGCTGGGATTATAAAATGCCCAGATTCGATGTTCGAAACAAAACGTAACGTCTTTAGCGAAGCCACTTTTTAAAGTGTGTGAATGAGCACGCACACATTTTAATTTATTCTTGGAGATGTTCACTTGATTTATGTAGGAATCGAAATACGAGGGTAGTTTTTCTTTCGTGTCTCTGACTCTTCTTTTTCTCCAACGACGATATAATACTAGACTCCTAATAACAGGCGACCGATGTCTGTCAACACATTAGGCAAAAAAGTCTTATAGTCGTCGAATTTCGACCAATCCTGTGAGCCGTAAACATACGTTGAGACAGAACAGACCTTGAGTTAGCCAATCACAACGCAGTACCCCGCCCCCCTCGCTTACGTAGTACCTCAGCGAGTTGGCAGAATAATTTTTGTTCCTTAGATCGTGCATGCGTAGTCTAGTATAATACTAGACTACGCATGCACGATCTATCGTCGTTGTTTTTCTCAGTGGTCTACTAGGAATCCTGGCATTTTATGATCAAGGAGCGGCAAAATACATTATTATGACAGTGTTTATGTTGCCGATATGAATTTATCAAACAATTATTATTAATAAAAGAAGCAATTCATTTTAATGTCAAAATAAATGAGGGATTAGAATTCCGAGTGAGTTACGTAGTTAGAATGCAGATTGTTTCGTTGTGTTGAACTTGTCGAATGTTTATTTAAATTCATAAATCAATGAATCTAGTTACCTCATCATCATTGCCATGAGATGTTATGAATGTTAAATATTCGTCCGAAGTCGTAGTTTCTCAACTATCTGTCGGGATGTGTATCTAGTTGTAATGCTTGGTCGGTTCACTGAACATATTGCACGTAGTGGCTTCATCGGCACGGTAAGTGATCATACATGGTGTTCGACAGTTTGTTAATTGTTAGTGAGAGTTTGAACGTGTCCAATAACAAACTAATCGACTGACGATGTTTGTGGCGTGACGCCGACGTCTCTATACATATGTACATACGATGGTGTTGGTGTAAATGTGTGGCGTGACTGCGCTTTGTGTGTCACGGCATACAACCATTCTATACATGGGTGCCGCCTCAGGCTTGTAACGGACTCACGTGCTGGGATCATGCTTTATCACGCATCTCATACGACACGCGGCGCTTGGACATCACGGAGGTACTCGACGGACGACTCACTAACATGTAAATAACAGTGTGGCTTGTAACACATTAACGATGCTCTGGAAACTAAGAGAGGCGCGGTTTGTGCTTGCAGGCCGCCATTAGCGCCGCCACCACCGCCCCCACCACC
The DNA here is from genome assembly GCA_954870645.1 of Agrotis clavis. Lineage (NCBI taxonomy): Eukaryota > Metazoa > Arthropoda > Insecta > Lepidoptera > Noctuidae > Agrotis > Agrotis clavis. The sequence goes on along the minus strand of OX940938.1, from coordinate 21,699,099 downwards.
ATCACTACCACCACCACTACCACCACCACCACCACCACCACCACCCAGGACCGCAGAGACGATGCGGCCGTGGTCGAGTACGAGAACGTTACGGATACTATTAAGAGGCGCCTAGAGAGCCCCGTCAACACTCCCGAGACGGAGAAACCTGAGTTTAAAAAGTCAAAGATACCGCTCGCGCTGAAGAGCCCCGTGCCCATCAAGAGGGAGGTCAAGGAGGGCGGACATCGCAGTCGCGGGTCCTCGCTGGAGCGGCGCCGCGCCGGCGACAGCCCCGCACTGTCGGCCGACTCCATCGAGCCCGGCTCCGTGCCCAGCACGCCCGACACGCCCAAGAAGAACACCAGCAGCACCTTCAATCTGCTCAACGACAGTGAGCTCTTCACGCAGATCTCCAACAACAAGATACAAGCCAAGCAGCCCGCGCCCGACCGGGACCAGCCGAAGGCCGACCCCTGCACCGTGGTCGAGGTGAAGGAGCACGAGATAGTCAAGTCCACGGTCAGCCCCATAGAGCCCGTGGAGATGTACCCTTTCGAGGCTATCGACGCCGTCGTGGAGTTCATCCCGCAGACCGTGGAGACCGTCGAGATCATCGACGACACTGAGAACGAGTCGCTCGGCGAGGAGGACGAGGAGGACGGTCCTCTCGGGAGCGACGAGAGGCGCCGGACCGTCGACCTTGGCACCGAACCCAAGACCTTCGTGGTGGAGGTGAAGACTCTCGAACATCGAATGAAACCAACGCTAGGTATATTGAAGCGGAAGAATAGTGCGGACGACGAGCAGCCGAAAGCGATGCGGGTCACTACGGTGGCCGTACCGGACTTGATCCCCAACTCGGAGAAGGAGGCCGCGGACGACAGCGCGCCGCCCGGGCCGGCCGCGCGCCGCGACCACGTCCACGAGTACCTCGTCCTGGACGACGTGCCGCGCGACCAGGCCGCGCTGCCCGAGCCCTCCGCTACCGACGTCTGCGCGGGAGACGTGTCCCACACTCACGACAAGCTCGAGACGAACGACTCACCCGGAGACAAACCGGACACACAAGTCCTTAGCGCGGCCACACCAGAGAAGATCTTGAGCAAGTCCGCGGATAGTGAGGCGGAGGAAGAGGTTATATACTCGGAGGTCGAAGACACGCCGCAGGTAAACGATTTACATACAGGAGTTCTTTTTATTAATTGAGGAAACGTTTGAAATGTCATTGAAAGATAAAAGCATTGCAATAATTCGTTTGCCATGAGGTATGGATGCTGGACTCATGATATAATACGTTTGCTTCGTCAATTAATGAAAGTGAATCCTGTACTATCCCAGAACTTGTCTCGACGTCGTCCCCATACATAATATTATGTTTACCTACCTCAGGAGTTAGTAGGATATTGTAGCCGTCGAAGTTAGTAACCACGATTATAAATTGTGTACTGTATGTGGGTATGTGACCGCGATTTATGATCAAAAATCGTAGTCCCGGCGACGTTGGCTAAGCTGATCGAAATGAATAGTCTGTAGGTACATACTTTATTCAAAATAATAACTTTATTGTCCTTTTACAGTTATTTTTCCTATGAAAACGGCAACCTTACGCCGACTTTACAGTAACTAGAATGAGTGATTTTAACTGAGTTGTTAGTAGAAGAAACATAACTCTTCTGTCTTTCAAACTTTCAAAGGCCAAAAGAAACATCTCTACAGTAGGGATAAGTGATGCAGTCAGAGGTAAAGTAAGTGTGGAGGCAGTGGTCGTGAGGGTGTCTGACTGGTGCTGACGTTGCAGCTGCGCTCCACGACGTGTAGCGAGCACGAGCACGAGCACGAGCACGAGCACGGCGCGCCGCTCAGCACGTCCACGCCCGTGAGGCAGCACGCGCAGGTCGTGGCCATGTCGCCCAAGCAGGCCTCGCCGCCCGACCAGGCGCCGCCCGCGCCGCTCAAGTCGCACATCCCGGTCAGCAAGGAGCGCATCAAGGTGCAAACTGACAAATATCAGAAGACTGACGACTCTGTTCAGGTATGTGTGTCATTATTTGTATGAGCACTATGTCACCGTATGTCTCTGTTCATAAGGAGCTTTTGTCGAGGGACATTTGGGAAAAAAAAAACAACAAAAGACAACCATTTAAATTCGGTCGCATTGAACAGTGTGGTGTCGCGACGATTATTTTTGTTGAGTGTATACAGTAACTTCGTTCCATCCGGGTGGTTATTTCCTGAAATTATATCGATATTTATGCAAAAAGGAACCACCCGACAATTTGTTTTTTTTTTTAAACTTGAAGAGGTGTCAAGGGACACCCGGATGCTACGAAGTTACTGTATACACTCAACAAAATAATCGTCGCGACACCACAATGCGGAATAGAAAGACGAAACGAAAATATCTGGCTTGCTTACTATAAGAGAGAGAAAGATACAGACAAAGAAACATGCGCACGCCGCAATGCGACAAGAGTCACGTGGAACGGGGGTTGGGCGAGGGGTGCGGGGTGCGGCGCATGGTAAAGGACGAGCCGCCGCCGCGCGCTCCGGCAACCTCAGCCAAAAGTGTCGTTACAACTTTTCGTCTTAATTTTTTCCGTCCAGCCACCTTTCACATCGCGCGATAAGGAACTTCGTTCCAAACAAATCATGATATCACGAAGTGCGTTTTTGCTAGGTGGTTCCTTTTTGCATAAAAACGGTCAATTTACTATGTAAATATACTTGAGTTTTTTTAATAACGTGCCTGTGTAGCCTAATCCGAACACGGAGAGCCAGACGACAGAGCTCAGCAGCGCGCTGCAGAGCCAGTTCGGCTCGCTGCAGGACGCCGAGCTGACCGAGTGGGAGACTGCCGCCGGAGCCCTGGCGCGCCGCATGGACGTCATGCTGCTCACTGTGGGCGGGGTGGCCGCCGAGCGGGACCCCGGCAAGAGGCTCGAGGTACGCCACCAGGTGACTGCCTGCTAGCCAGGTGTAAGTATGGTAGCTGGCCGAGTGGGAGACTGCCGCCGGAGCCCTGGCGCGCCGCATGGACGTCATGCTGCTCACTGTGGGCGGGGTGGCCGCCGAGCGGGACCCCGGCAAGAGGCTCGAGGTACGCCACCAGGTGACTGCCTGCTAGCCAGGTGTAAGTATGGTAGCTGGCCGAGTGGGAGACTGCCGCCGGAGCCCTGGCGCGCCGCATGGACGTCATGCTGCTCACTGTGGGCGGGGTGGCCGCCGAGCGGGACCCCGGCAAGAGGCTCGAGGTACGCCACCAGGTGACTGCCTGCTAGCCAGGTGTAAGTATGGTAGCTGGCCGAGTGGGAGACTGCCGCCGGAGCCCTGGCGCGCCGCATGGACGTCATGCTGCTCACTGTGGGCGGGGTGGCCGCCGAGCGGGACCCCGGCAAGAGGCTCGAGGTACGCCACCAGGTGACTGCCTGCTAGCCAGGTGTAAGTATGGTAGCTGGCCGAGTGGGAGACTGCCGCCGGAGCCCTGGCGCGCCGCATGGACGTCATGCTGCTCACTGTGGGCGGGGTGGCCGCCGAGCGGGACCCCGGCAAGAGGCTCGAGGTACGCCACCAGGTGACTGCCTGCTAGCCAGGTGTAAGTATGGTAGCTGGCCGAGTGGGAGACTGCCGCCGGAGCCCTGGCGCGCCGCATGGACGTCATGCTGCTCACTGTGGGCGGGGTGGCCGCCGAGCGGGACCCCGGCAAGAGGCTCGAGGTACGCCACCAGGTGACTGCCTGCTAGCCAGGTGTAAGTATGGTAGCTGGCCGAGTGGGAGACTGCCGCCGGAGCCCTGGCGCGCCGCATGGACGTCATGCTGCTCACTGTGGGCGGGGTGGCCGCCGAGCGGGACCCCGGCAAGAGGCTCGAGGTACGCCACCAGGTGACTGCCTGCTAGCCAGGTGTAAGTATGGTAGCTGGCCGAGTGGGAGACTGCCGCCGGAGCCCTGGCGCGCCGCATGGACGTCATGCTGCTCACTGTGGGCGGGGTGGCCGCCGAGCGGGACCCCGGCAAGAGGCTCGAGGTACGCCACCAGGTGACTGCCTGCTAGCCAGGTGTAAGTATGGTAGCTGGCCGAGTGGGAGACTGCCGCCGGAGCCCTGGCGCGCCGCATGGACGTCATGCTGCTCACTGTGGGCGGGGTGGCCGCCGAGCGGGACCCCGGCAAGAGGCTCGAGGTACGCCACCAGGTGACTGCCTGCTAGCCAGGTGTAAGTATGGTAGCTGGCCGAGTGGGAGACTGCCGCCGGAGCCCTGGCGCGCCGCATGGACGTCATGCTGCTCACTGTGGGCGGGGTGGCCGCCGAGCGGGACCCCGGCAAGAGGCTCGAGGTACGCCACCAGGTGACTGCCTGCTAGCCAGGTGTAAGTATGGTAGCTGGCCGAGTGGGAGACTGCCGCCGGAGCCCTGGCGCGCCGCATGGACGTCATGCTGCTCACTGTGGGCGGGGTGGCCGCCGAGCGGGACCCCGGCAAGAGGCTCGAGGTACGCCACCAGGTGACTGCCTGCTAGCCAGGTGTAAGTATGGTAGCTGGCCGAGTGGGAGACTGCCGCCGGAGCCCTGGCGCGCCGCATGGACGTCATGCTGCTCACTGTGGGCGGGGTGGCCGCCGAGCGGGACCCCGGCAAGAGGCTCGAGGTACGCCACCAGGTGACTGCCTGCTAGCCAGGTGTAAGTATGGTAGCTGGCCGAGTGGGAGACTGCCGCCGGAGCCCTGGCGCGCCGCATGGACGTCATGCTGCTCACTGTGGGCGGGGTGGCCGCCGAGCGGGACCCCGGCAAGAGGCTCGAGGTACGCCACCAGGTGACTGCCTGCTAGCCAGGTGTAAGTATGGTAGCTGGCCGAGTGGGAGACTGCCGCCGGAGCCCTGGCGCGCCGCATGGACGTCATGCTGCTCACTGTGGGCGGGGTGGCCGCCGAGCGGGACCCCGGCAAGAGGCTCGAGGTACGCCACCAGGTGACTGCCTGCTAGCCAGGTGTAAGTATGGTAGCTGGCCGAGTGGGAGACTGCCGCCGGAGCCCTGGCGCGCCGCATGGACGTCATGCTGCTCACTGTGGGCGGGGTGGCCGCCGAGCGGGACCCCGGCAAGAGGCTCGAGGTACGCCACCAGGTGACTGCCTGCTAGCCAGGTGTAAGTATGGTAGCTGGCCGAGTGGGAGACTGCCGCCGGAGCCCTGGCGCGCCGCATGGACGTCATGCTGCTCACTGTGGGCGGGGTGGCCGCCGAGCGGGACCCCGGCAAGAGGCTCGAGGTACGCCACCAGGTGACTGCCTGCTAGCCAGGTGTAAGTATGGTAGCTGGCCGAGTGGGAGACTGCCGCCGGAGCCCTGGCGCGCCGCATGGACGTCATGCTGCTCACTGTGGGCGGGGTGGCCGCCGAGCGGGACCCCGGCAAGAGGCTCGAGGTACGCCACCAGGTGACTGCCTGCTAGCCAGGTGTAAGTATGGTAGCTGGCCGAGTGGGAGACTGCCGCCGGAGCCCTGGCGCGCCGCATGGACGTCATGCTGCTCACTGTGGGCGGGGTGGCCGCCGAGCGGGACCCCGGCAAGAGGCTCGAGGTACGCCACCAGGTGACTGCCTGCTAGCCAGGTGTAAGTATGGTAGCTGGCCGAGTGGGAGACTGCCGCCGGAGCCCTGGCGCGCCGCATGGACGTCATGCTGCTCACTGTGGGCGGGGTGGCCGCCGAGCGGGACCCCGGCAAGAGGCTCGAGGTACGCCACCAGGTGACTGCCTGCTAGCCAGGTGTAAGTATGGTAGCTGGCCGAGTGGGAGACTGCCGCCGGAGCCCTGGCGCGCCGCATGGACGTCATGCTGCTCACTGTGGGCGGGGTGGCCGCCGAGCGGGACCCCGGCAAGAGGCTCGAGGTACGCCACCAGGTGACTGCCTGCTAGCCAGGTGTAAGTATGGTAGCTGGCCGAGTGGGAGACTGCCGCCGGAGCCCTGGCGCGCCGCATGGACGTCATGCTGCTCACTGTGGGCGGGGTGGCCGCCGAGCGGGACCCCGGCAAGAGGCTCGAGGTACGCCACCAGGTGACTGCCTGCTAGCCAGGTGTAAGTATGGTAGCTGGCCGAGTGGGAGACTGCCGCCGGAGCCCTGGCGCGCCGCATGGACGTCATGCTGCTCACTGTGGGCGGGGTGGCCGCCGAGCGGGACCCCGGCAAGAGGCTCGAGGTACGCCACCAGGTGACTGCCTGCTAGCCAGGTGTAAGTATGGTAGCTGGCCGAGTGGGAGACTGCCGCCGGAGCCCTGGCGCGCCGCATGGACGTCATGCTGCTCACTGTGGGCGGGGTGGCCGCCGAGCGGGACCCCGGCAAGAGGCTCGAGGTACGCCACCAGGTGACTGCCTGCTAGCCAGGTGTAAGTATGGTAGCTGGCCGAGTGGGAGACTGCCGCCGGAGCCCTGGCGCGCCGCATGGACGTCATGCTGCTCACTGTGGGCGGGGTGGCCGCCGAGCGGGACCCCGGCAAGAGGCTCGAGGTACGCCACCAGGTGACTGCCTGCTAGCCAGGTGTAAGTATGGTAGCTGGCCGAGTGGGAGACTGCCGCCGGAGCCCTGGCGCGCCGCATGGACGTCATGCTGCTCACTGTGGGCGGGGTGGCCGCCGAGCGGGACCCCGGCAAGAGGCTCGAGGTACGCCACCAGGTGACTGCCTGCTAGCCAGGTGTAAGTATGGTAGCTGGCCGAGTGGGAGACTGCCGCCGGAGCCCTGGCGCGCCGCATGGACGTCATGCTGCTCACTGTGGGCGGGGTGGCCGCCGAGCGGGACCCCGGCAAGAGGCTCGAGGTACGCCACCAGGTGACTGCCTGCTAGCCAGGTGTAAGTATGGTAGCTGGCCGAGTGGGAGACTGCCGCCGGAGCCCTGGCGCGCCGCATGGACGTCATGCTGCTCACTGTGGGCGGGGTGGCCGCCGAGCGGGACCCCGGCAAGAGGCTCGAGGTACGCCACCAGGTGACTGCCTGCTAGCCAGGTGTAAGTATGGTAGCTGGCCGAGTGGGAGACTGCCGCCGGAGCCCTGGCGCGCCGCATGGACGTCATGCTGCTCACTGTGGGCGGGGTGGCCGCCGAGCGGGACCCCGGCAAGAGGCTCGAGGTACGCCACCAGGTGACTGCCTGCTAGCCAGGTGTAAGTATGGTAGCTGGCCGAGTGGGAGACTGCCGCCGGAGCCCTGGCGCGCCGCATGGACGTCATGCTGCTCACTGTGGGCGGGGTGGCCGCCGAGCGGGACCCCGGCAAGAGGCTCGAGGTACGCCACCAGGTGACTGCCTGCTAGCCAGGTGTAAGTATGGTAGCTGGCCGAGTGGGAGACTGCCGCCGGAGCCCTGGCGCGCCGCATGGACGTCATGCTGCTCACTGTGGGCGGGGTGGCCGCCGAGCGGGACCCCGGCAAGAGGCTCGAGGTACGCCACCAGGTGACTGCCTGCTAGCCAGGTGTAAGTATGGTAGCTGGCCGAGTGGGAGACTGCCGCCGGAGCCCTGGCGCGCCGCATGGACGTCATGCTGCTCACTGTGGGCGGGGTGGCCGCCGAGCGGGACCCCGGCAAGAGGCTCGAGGTACGCCACCAGGTGACTGCCTGCTAGCCAGGTGTAAGTATGGTAGCTGGCCGAGTGGGAGACTGCCGCCGGAGCCCTGGCGCGCCGCATGGACGTCATGCTGCTCACTGTGGGCGGGGTGGCCGCCGAGCGGGACCCCGGCAAGAGGCTCGAGGTACGCCACCAGGTGACTGCCTGCTAGCCAGGTGTAAGTATGGTAGCTGGCCGAGTGGGAGACTGCCGCCGGAGCCCTGGCGCGCCGCATGGACGTCATGCTGCTCACTGTGGGCGGGGTGGCCGCCGAGCGGGACCCCGGCAAGAGGCTCGAGGTACGCCACCAGGTGACTGCCTGCTAGCCAGGTGTAAGTATGGTAGCTGGCCGAGTGGGAGACTGCCGCCGGAGCCCTGGCGCGCCGCATGGACGTCATGCTGCTCACTGTGGGCGGGGTGGCCGCCGAGCGGGACCCCGGCAAGAGGCTCGAGGTACGCCACCAGGTGACTGCCTGCTAGCCAGGTGTAAGTATGGTAGCTGGCCGAGTGGGAGACTGCCGCCGGAGCCCTGGCGCGCCGCATGGACGTCATGCTGCTCACTGTGGGCGGGGTGGCCGCCGAGCGGGACCCCGGCAAGAGGCTCGAGGTACGCCACCAGGTGACTGCCTGCTAGCCAGGTGTAAGTATGGTAGCTGGCCGAGTGGGAGACTGCCGCCGGAGCCCTGGCGCGCCGCATGGACGTCATGCTGCTCACTGTGGGCGGGGTGGCCGCCGAGCGGGACCCCGGCAAGAGGCTCGAGGTACGCCACCAGGTGACTGCCTGCTAGCCAGGTGTAAGTATGGTAGCTGGCCGAGTGGGAGACTGCCGCCGGAGCCCTGGCGCGCCGCATGGACGTCATGCTGCTCACTGTGGGCGGGGTGGCCGCCGAGCGGGACCCCGGCAAGAGGCTCGAGGTACGCCACCAGGTGACTGCCTGCTAGCCAGGTGTAAGTATGGTAGCTGGCCGAGTGGGAGACTGCCGCCGGAGCCCTGGCGCGCCGCATGGACGTCATGCTGCTCACTGTGGGCGGGGTGGCCGCCGAGCGGGACCCCGGCAAGAGGCTCGAGGTACGCCACCAGGTGACTGCCTGCTAGCCAGGTGTAAGTATGGTAGCTGGCCGAGTGGGAGACTGCCGCCGGAGCCCTGGCGCGCCGCATGGACGTCATGCTGCTCACTGTGGGCGGGGTGGCCGCCGAGCGGGACCCCGGCAAGAGGCTCGAGGTACGCCACCAGGTGACTGCCTGCTAGCCAGGTGTAAGTATGGTAGCTGGCCGAGTGGGAGACTGCCGCCGGAGCCCTGGCGCGCCGCATGGACGTCATGCTGCTCACTGTGGGCGGGGTGGCCGCCGAGCGGGACCCCGGCAAGAGGCTCGAGGTACGCCACCAGGTGACTGCCTGCTAGCCAGGTGTAAGTATGGTAGCTGGCCGAGTGGGAGACTGCCGCCGGAGCCCTGGCGCGCCGCATGGACGTCATGCTGCTCACTGTGGGCGGGGTGGCCGCCGAGCGGGACCCCGGCAAGAGGCTCGAGGTACGCCACCAGGTGACTGCCTGCTAGCCAGGTGTAAGTATGGTAGCTGGCCGAGTGGGAGACTGCCGCCGGAGCCCTGGCGCGCCGCATGGACGTCATGCTGCTCACTGTGGGCGGGGTGGCCGCCGAGCGGGACCCCGGCAAGAGGCTCGAGGTACGCCACCAGGTGACTGCCTGCTAGCCAGGTGTAAGTATGGTAGCTGGCCGAGTGGGAGACTGCCGCCGGAGCCCTGGCGCGCCGCATGGACGTCATGCTGCTCACTGTGGGCGGGGTGGCCGCCGAGCGGGACCCCGGCAAGAGGCTCGAGGTACGCCACCAGGTGACTGCCTGCTAGCCAGGTGTAAGTATGGTAGCTGGCCGAGTGGGAGACTGCCGCCGGAGCCCTGGCGCGCCGCATGGACGTCATGCTGCTCACTGTGGGCGGGGTGGCCGCCGAGCGGGACCCCGGCAAGAGGCTCGAGGTACGCCACCAGGTGACTGCCTGCTAGCCAGGTGTAAGTATGGTAGCTGGCCGAGTGGGAGACTGCCGCCGGAGCCCTGGCGCGCCGCATGGACGTCATGCTGCTCACTGTGGGCGGGGTGGCCGCCGAGCGGGACCCCGGCAAGAGGCTCGAGGTACGCCACCAGGTGACTGCCTGCTAGCCAGGTGTAAGTATGGTAGCTGGCCGAGTGGGAGACTGCCGCCGGAGCCCTGGCGCGCCGCATGGACGTCATGCTGCTCACTGTGGGCGGGGTGGCCGCCGAGCGGGACCCCGGCAAGAGGCTCGAGGTACGCCACCAGGTGACTGCCTGCTAGCCAGGTGTAAGTATGGTAGCTGGCCGAGTGGGAGACTGCCGCCGGAGCCCTGGCGCGCCGCATGGACGTCATGCTGCTCACTGTGGGCGGGGTGGCCGCCGAGCGGGACCCCGGCAAGAGGCTCGAGGTACGCCACCAGGTGACTGCCTGCTAGCCAGGTGTAAGTATGGTAGCTGGCCGAGTGGGAGACTGCCGCCGGAGCCCTGGCGCGCCGCATGGACGTCATGCTGCTCACTGTGGGCGGGGTGGCCGCCGAGCGGGACCCCGGCAAGAGGCTCGAGGTACGCCACCAGGTGACTGCCTGCTAGCCAGGTGTAAGTATGGTAGCTGGCCGAGTGGGAGACTGCCGCCGGAGCCCTGGCGCGCCGCATGGACGTCATGCTGCTCACTGTGGGCGGGGTGGCCGCCGAGCGGGACCCCGGCAAGAGGCTCGAGGTACGCCACCAGGTGACTGCCTGCTAGCCAGGTGGAAGTATATAGGGAGACTGCGTGTACATACATGTGTTGTGGTGTGCAGATCCTGAAGCAGCAGCTGGGCCAGCTGGCGCCGGCCGCGGCCGAGCTGATCTCCCGCGGGGACTCGCTGGTGTACGCGCGCCACAAGGACAGCCCGCTGTTGGCTGACTACCTGCAGACGCACTTCCAGGTCTTGTCTTTACAAAAACTCATATCAACGTTCTTTGATTAAACTTTGTTATGAATGTAGTCTCACCCTCTCGCTTTCAAATGCAAATTGCATGGCACAAGCTATTATAACTGAAATAAGTTCATCTTTACGCTGTATCTTCCAGCAGTGCCGTTAATATTCTAAGATTAACCTCAATATTCACAAGTAAATCCAATCCGGGGTTGTAAAATATTCAATGAACGGGCTACTGTTGTGTTGGACAGGACAAGCTGCGCAACAAGTGGTCGATGGTGATGTCGGAGATAGAGCTGAAGCGGAACGTGGCGCTGCAGGCGGAGGACCAGCTGAAGGAGCTGCAGCAGCTGCTGGAGGAGCTCGGCGCCTGGTGCGACGGCCTCGACCAGAAGCTGGCCGCCGACCCGGTACGATATTGATGCAGGGCTCGTTTAGACCGTGCTGTGGTGAGATCGCTACGCCTAGCTAAACCACTATCTCCTAGCAGGACGGCGCCCGCGCCTCGTACCTGGAGCGGCAGGCCACGGTGGAGCGCGTGCAGGAGCTGGCCCGCGCGCTGCGAGCGGAGCGCGTGGGGCTGCCCGAGCGAGCGGTCAGCGACGCGCTGGCGGCCTGGGCCGCGGCCGAGCGGAAGTGCGAGCAGGGCAAGGGCAAGGTACGACAGCACTGACTGCAGGTAGGCAGCTGCTGCGGCAGCCGACGTCACTGACCGACCATGTGTCCGCAGGAGGCCGCGGAGTCGCAGTGCGGCGCGTACGTGACGCGCGCCAACCAGGCGCGCTCGGCCATCGCGGGCCAGGCCTGCGCCCTGCGCGCGCACCCGCTGGGCGGCCGACACTACGACGACTTCCCGCTGCAGGAGGACGCGCTCGCGGTGCGTGTCCCACATGTTTGTCGCGGTTTAATGATACAAAATATGAGGTCATATTATTATTTTGTGTGTGCAGCGCATAAAGGCGGCCATGGCGGAGATCGCAGTGACGATGGAAGAAGCCGAGCGCGAGTACACGTGGCTGTGCAAGCGAGCGCGCGCGCCGCCCGAGCAGGCCGTGCGCGTGCGCGACAAGCTGCGCGCGGAGTGGGCCGCGCTGCAGACGCAGTACACACAGCGACATGAGAGGTGGCGCACCGCACATTTAATAGTCACGTGCAAATAACGGAAACTATAGTGTTGAGTGATCGTTGTGCATGTGTGTGTGTGCAAAGGGTTGTGGTGTGCAAAGTGGGCGCGGCTGTACGCACAGCTGGAGGCGTGCGGCGAGTGGCTGGACATGTGTGTGTGTGTGTGTGTGCAGGTGGAGCACGTGCCAGGCGGAGTGGGCGCGGCTGTACGCACAGCTGGAGGCGTGCGGCGAGTGGCTGGACATGTGTGTGTGTGTGTGTGTGCAGGTGGAGCACGTGCCAGGCGGAGTGGGCGCGGCTGTACGCACAGCTGGAGGCGTGCGGCGAGTGGCTGGACATGTGTGTGTGTGTGTGTGTGCAGGTGGAGCACGTGCCAGGCGGAGTGGGCGCGGCTGTACGCACAGCTGGAGGCGTGCGGCGAGTGGCTGGACATGTGTGTGTGTGTGTGTGCAGGTGGAGCACGTGCCAGGCGGAGTGGGCGCGGCTGTACGCACAGCTGGAGGCGTGCGGCGAGTGGCTGGACATGTGTGTGTGTGTGTGTGCAGGTGGAGCACGTGCCAGGCGGAGTGGGCGCGGCTGTACGCACAGCTGGAGGCGTGCGGCGAGTGGCTGGACATGTGTGTGTGTGTGTGTGTGCAGGTGGAGCACGTGCCAGGCGGAGTGGGCGCGGCTGTACGCACAGCTGGAGGCGTGCGGCGAGTGGCTGGACATGTGTGTGTGTGTGTGTGTGCAGGTGGAGCACGTGCCAGGCGGAGTGGGCGCGGCTGTACGCACAGCTGGAGGCGTGCGGCGAGTGGCTGGACATGTGTGTGTGTGTGTGTGTGCAGGTGGAGCACGTGCCAGGCGGAGTGGGCGCGGCTGTACGCACAGCTGGAGGCGTGCGGCGAGTGGCTGGACATGTGTGTGTGTGTGTGTGTGCAGGTGGAGCACGTGCCAGGCGGAGTGGGCGCGGCTGTACGCACAGCTGGAGGCGTGCGGCGAGTGGCTGGACATGTGTGTGTGTGTGTGTGTGCAGGTGGAGCACGTGCCAGGCGGAGTGGGCGCGGCTGTACGCACAGCTGGAGGCGTGCGGCGAGTGGCTGGACATGTGTGTGTGTGTGTGTGTGCAGGTGGAGCACGTGCCAGGCGGAGTGGGCGCGGCTGTACGCACAGCTGGAGGCGTGCGGCGAGTGGCTGGACATGTGTGTGTGTGTGTGTGTGCAGGTGGAGCACGTGCCAGGCGGAGTGGGCGCGGCTGTACGCACAGCTGGAGGCGTGCGGCGAGTGGCTGGACATGTGTGTGTGTGTGTGTGTGCAGGTGGAGCACGTGCCAGGCGGAGTGGGCGCGGCTGTACGCACAGCTGGAGGCGTGCGGCGAGTGGCTGGACAGCGCCGAGCGACAGCTGGACGCTGCCAGGGACCCTGACCTGCCTTTCAAAGACCTCAAGCAGAAAGTCCGAGATCTGGACAAACAGGTTCGTTTAATAATAATTGTAATCGTAAATGGTCTTTTATTTCTGCTTTTGTATCCCTGACTACCATAGTCAAAGTCTTTGTTGGTCCACCAAAATTGCTGTTTCATCATCACAAATCAACGTACTCATTTACCTAAACATTTTTGTGTTCCATGACTTTTTACACTAGGGCCACACTAATGGAAACGGCCGCTAGTGTGGTCAGTTATTGCTGGGCCTCTATATGGGGGACCGACTGAACAACTTGCACCTACGTAGTTTTGCGCAAACCGCAGAGAGTGACGTTCGTCACAGTCGTAAAGGGAGGTCGCGCGATCTAGCGGACATGACTTTCTGCAAAACTATAATGTCGTAAAAGATAGCTGCAGGACGGTAAGGGGCCTAGCCCCCACTGTCCCGCAGCACCCGCGCTCACAGCCCCCCCCCCCCAGATGTCGTCCCGCGCGGGCGCGGTGTCCGCGGCGCGCGCGGCGGGGCGCGGGGTGGTGGCGGCGTGCGGCGCGCCGCTGGCGTGCGACGTGCAGGACCAGCTGGAGATGCTCAACGAGCGCTGGTACGCCGCGGCCGCCGCCATACAGAAGCTCAACGACAAGTGAGTAGTATATTGTGATGCTACAATAGTACTGGTGTGTAGTTTTACGTCAAATATTTAATTTGAGTTTATATTGTATAAATGTTCTGTTCAGGATCAGTTCAGTGGAGAGCAGTAACGTGGTGAAGGAGGGCGGCGCGGCGTGGGCGGCGGCGGCGCGTGCGCAGCTGCGGCGCGTGGACGAGCTGCTGCACACCACCAGCGCCAACGTGGCCGACCGGACCTGCCTCGCCATCAGACTCAGCCTCGTTAAGGTACACCACTCATTGTCATATTTTGACGAATATAATTTTAGCAGCAGTAACAGGTAGCCTTACTACAAACGTCCAGAAGTAGCTTTATGAAAATGATTCCATAAACTCCTTTAAAGTCGATGTAAAGGCCAGCGCTTTCATAAAGATTATCTCTAAACATGTCAAAGAATTGTTTTTAAGTCCTTTTTTTATATGACATCTGTGAGCAGAAGAAAACAACAACCAATATGATCTGCGATATTTGAGCATGAGCGGGCCTCAATAATATTATAAATATGATATAATTATTAAAAGACATGATCACTGTTTAAGTCGATAAATTATTTCATCAACCAATCTAGAAAACGAAAACCGCTTCTGATGTTACTCTCTAGATTCTATTTTGATAAATGACAATATCATAACATTCATTCCATAAGCAACACGTTTCACACTTTTATTTCATGAATCCATATTTACCAATAAGGCCATTTTTAACCTCCGACGGAAAAAGAGGGGTGTTATAAGTTTGACGTGTCTGTCCGTCTGTCTGTCTGTCTCTCTGTCTGTCTGTGGCACCGTAGAGCCCGAACGGATGAAGCGATTTCAATTTAGTTTTTTTTTTTTGTATTAAAGGTGATTTACGTGCGATTGTTCTTAGATATGTTTGATGAAAATCGGTTGAGCCGTTTAAAAGTTGTGGGAGTAAAAGTGAGGAAGGGTAAACGAGGGTTTGCAAATAAACTCGAGTGGGGTCTTAAATCAAAACAAACTGAAAGGGAATATTGATGACTTAATTGAGAGTGTTCTTAGCATCGTTTGATGTCTCGGGACCAACGAATACCGTGACCCTGGAACGTAAAGGGCTATTAATGGACATCGTGGATTTTAGTCGGTACATTAAACACTGACAGAAAAAGAGGGGTGTTATAAGTTTGACGTGTCTGTCTGTTTGTCTGTCTGTCTGTCTGTAGCATCATAGAACCCGAACGGATGAATCGATTTCAATTCAATTTTTTTTTGTAATAAAGGTGACTTACGTGTCGAGTGTTCTTAGATGTGTTTGATGAAAATTGGTTGAGCCGAGTTGTAGGGGTTAAAAGTGGGGAAAAATAACCGAATGTCTGCAAATATACACGAGTGGGGTTTCAAATGATTTGAAAGCCACTGAAAAATATTGATGACTTAAACGAGGGTGTTCTCAGCTTCGTTTGATGAGAAAATTGGTGGAGGGAAAATTGGGACATGGAAATCCGATTGTCAAGTGAGAGTGTCAATTAATACATCTCAGTTTTTGCAATTCTGCTAAAGATGATTTATCACTTGGGTTATTAAATAATTTATGCTGTAACCGTCCAACATAAAATGATATACAGGGTGTTTCTTTAAAATGGGGCAAAAGGGAGAAATCCGAATCCATAAGAGATATGGGAAAACTTTCTGGGGGACCGAAAAAAATCGTAGATAATAAATAATTTGGCCCGGTCCCCCAACGTCACGTATTTTTTTAAATAATTATTAATACATAGTTAGGTTCTTTAAGATTGAGTTTTTTTTTATTATTACTTTTTAAAGGGATCTTGGTTTTTGTGTCGGGGGTTTTTTAAATTTTTAATTTAATTTTTTCTGCATAAAAATGCAAGTACAATGTGTTGGTGTGGCGGTTAGGTAGTTAGACGTCTCCTGGTTATAAATAACGGGCTGTAGGCTGGCTGGATGCTCACTACGAGGCTGCGTATCGCACAGTGCAGCACTGGCACCCCGCCAACATGGACCACACGCGACGCTGCACAGGAAAACCTACTTTAACAACAAGCGTGTAAGAATTAAGGTCGAACATCACCGCCAGTGCACGGCAATGCAGTTTCCCGTACATACTTGTATACGAACCATTAATACCCAACAATTTTAAACCTTAAGCTTGAATACTTAGAGGTTGTATCGGATCGTAAGATAGGTGTCGCCACGTGTTGGTCGTGTCGCTTATTCGCAGTTTTGTTCCTCGTTGGCCGTTGTTTTGGCAGGGACAAAGGCTCGTTTGATCTATAATTTATCCGCTATCAAGTTGGGAAACTGAGAGAATCGCGGAGAATTCGCATTTACTCGTTCGTCTTCGAAATGGATTTTGCTTTTTTCATTTGTTTATTACTAATTTGTACGTTTTTGAGTCTTTGCTATAATTTCAATATATTTGCACACTTATCATGTCCCACTAAAATGTTTCCTGTCTCGTACGAGTGTAACACATCCTCGTCTCCTCACGTGCCACGTCGCGCGTGTTGTGTTCGGGCATGTTAACGGGCCCGCGCTGCACTGCCCTGTACTGTGAACAGATTTATTACCGCATCCATGGAAAATATATTGCTTATACAATGTTGGTTTCTCTAATATGAAAGTTCATGTTGAAATAATAAACTTTATTTCAACTAAATAACTTTCATTCTTATAAAATTTTCCGGCTGCTACCTAGCTATGAAGTCATCATGATCAGTGGCACCGTGCTTGAGCGATTGAATGTTACGCTGCGAGTCGCGGGGCTCGATTCCCGCTTAGAACCAATATTTGTAGTTGTCTCAGAATTTTGTTTTATTTTTTTTTGTCTTTGACGATTCAAAAGTGCCTGTAACGGCCTACTTGAAAAACCATGCTTTGATTTTGATTTTCTACCTTAAACACGAGTTCTGAACATGCCTCTGTAATATAACGAAACAATGATGTTGTCAGCACGGTGCGGTGCAGTATCAGTTACGGTCTCATTATCGTAGCCATGCGTTCTCGTCACTCGCGGTGTGTTCTGACTTACTGATCATGGTGAGGTAGCAATGCAGACCCTGCTATAGCTCTAACTAGTCGACTTCACATCACTATGGCATATTGTAACATCGCATGACGCGACGTATATGATAGCTTCAGAGGGGACCGCCGTTGCTGGGGTTGCGGGACTGTCATAAGCAGGTACTGTGACCCTGCAAGTTAGAAGGCATGTCAAGAATCTGGGTGGTTTTCAGTCTCATGTAGGTAATGATTTTTACACTTTATACAAAAACGGGGGACTCCCGCACATGTGCGACTGCACGCGTAAAAATACGAGCCGCTGGTATTTACAGCGTGTTCTAATAATAGAACATGTTTGTTTGTGTTTTAAAAATACGCGCGCGACGGGAATGCGCCGCGCTCACGTGTTGGCAATCAGACACTTACAAAAAAACTATTTGTAAATACGTATTGCATTGCAAAGAACTTTGAAGAGATTCCACCACAATTTGATGAAAACAATAATATTTGATGTTAGTTTCGATCAACTGTCAACACACGAGCTATTCCTGTTTCACGTGACGTGCGCTTTGAGATGGTATTTAGATGAGTGCGGTTAAGATGGCGCACATCTCACGTTCAACGTATACTCATATAAGCTCTGCACTCGGAGAGGTGACATTTATGAGAAGTTGGAACAATATATTAGACGTTTATGTTCTTCCTAATAGTTATTGAGCGAAATAATGTCCACACAAATAGTCAATTATTTTCATGTCTTGCCATCATGTAGTTTCTCATAGCATCGTAATAAAGGTATAAACACACAAATTCTTGAATTGTGGTTGTCTGCCAGCTCGGTGCAGTAGCGACGCCGGGCCTCTCAACATGTATGTAACGACGCATCTTTTTGCGCCGTCTCCTGGTCATCTTTGTGCCCTTTGCGTGTTTAACAAACTATTTTATCAACAAGAAAGTAATAATGCGTGGCTTCTACAGATTATGACAGCTCAAATCACATTACATATCTAGGGCGAGAACAGAAAATATTTTGTAGGAAGCTTCAGTGTTAGCGTTCCTGAGAATACACGCTAAATACATATAACACAGCTTTGAGCTCAAACACAGTAGCTTTATAGCTTTGTGTTCCATCTGTGAAGCACTTTGTTAGGGTACCGAGAAGTGTCCCTATAAGGAAGTAGAGTGATAGCCAGCAGACCTGGTGGATCGCGGCGGCATCGCGGCTATTTCTGAATCTATGAAAATATTCGTGTCCCATCTCGTGGCCCCACTTGCGTACAGTCGTAAGAGCTGCGTGAGCCGCGCTCCGATATAGATCTACTGCTGATCGGAGTAATGTTTACATTGGTGGCGGGATCGTCTGCCGGTTTATATCGAAATGAAATATGTGCGGTGTCGAGGCGGGCTTAGTTCCCCGGCGGGCACTTCCGCGATCGTGCGTCGCAGGTCGCGTCGCGTCTCTGTGCGGTATCTTCTGCGCTCGTGATTATTGTCAGTGCGTCGTGTGACGTGCGAGTCGTGCGCGAGTGACGACTGTCCAACGGTCGCTCACCTGTGGATACTATGTGTTGTTACACGATTGTTTAGTGAGGTGCGATCGGTGCTGACCGTACAGTGATAGCCAGCAGACCGCTGCATTGTACAGAGTACGTACCTACTGCATTTGATACGGTAATTTGAAAAAAATGCGGTTTGGTTGCAAGATCTTGAGTGGAACCAAGACCCCACTTTGAGTAATATTGGCTGTGAAAGCATTTCTCGGATAACTTAAATAAAGGTATTTTGAATAGATACTACCTCCTCGTGGAACTAGTTTTTCTCCGAGGTTTAAACCCCGCTGCTCGGCTCCTGTTGGTATGAGCATGTTGTTTTGTAGCCTATAACCTTCCTCGATAAGACTATCTATACTA
Organism: Agrotis clavis; assembly: GCA_954870645.1. Lineage (NCBI taxonomy): Eukaryota > Metazoa > Arthropoda > Insecta > Lepidoptera > Noctuidae > Agrotis > Agrotis clavis. The sequence continues at coordinate 21,680,488 of OX940938.1, read as the reverse complement.
ATATTATAAAGAGGTAAAATTTGTTTGTAAGTTTGTATGTAGGGGGTAATCTCCGGAAGTAATGAACCGATTTTAAAAAATCTTTCACTGGTAGAAAGCTACATTATCCGTGAGTGCTATAGGCTATAATTATAAAGATATTTACTGCCCAACGAAGTGGGCACGGGTCAGCTAGTTTAATATGTATATGTAGGTATGACACAAACATATTTTTTCAATTCCAACCAGTAGTTCAAACAGTTCAGATTAACGCGTACAACCAAAACAATAAACAAGATCTAGTGTCCGCCGACAACACCCGTCTTTAATATCCTATGTGTTTATCTTATATATCCTATGTGATAAGTAAGGAAATTTACTCATGGCGCGATGCGACGCAATGCGACGCGATCCGAACGAATTCCAACTACAAGTGGAAACCAACCTTGCCACTAAGAAATAAAGATGCAATTCGATTGACTTGACGTTGTTATGGCCATCGTGTTTTGTTTTTCATCTACCCATAGATAACAACGTGTTTTATGTCTTAAGTCATAGTGGTAAGGTTGATTTTCTCTTGTTGGAATTCGTTGGAGTTGGAATTCGTTCGAATCGCGTCGCTTTGCGTCGCATCGCGCCATGAGTAAAGTCCCGTAGACTTGCAGAAGCTCGCGGTTACATCCAGTTACTACTACAAGTATAACTGTAACTGGCTGTAACTTTCACACACAAGTCCGCACCGCTCTTCATGGCCTCTGTCCTGCTGGTTCAGGTGGTTCCATGACGTCTTGAAGCGTGAGTGGTTCCGTTTAGTGAACGAGATGGCGCTAGACGACTTGTATAGCTCTGTCTCTTTCCCACAACCTCAACTACTCACGTTTTGGTGGGCCATCTGGTCTGTAGTTCTTGAACAAGTAATGTGCTCCAGGTCAAAGTTCCTTACAAACCGTCTACCTAGTATGTATCGATCCTGGCGTGTCAGGTCGACAGCTCGACACATATCTCCGCAGTGAGCGCTAATGTCACTTAACGACGTCGTCAAAGCCGCGCTCTTTGCGATATCGCACACTTTTTTATGTCTTCAATATTTAATGTCATTCAAGACAAGTGATATTAAGAGCGCTAGTACATACTGAAAGAACACAGTTTCTGTCAATTTGACATCGTGATGCCCCCCGCATAAAAACAAAACACTAACGAAACAGCTATGCCTCGTATACCAGGAAGAAAACAACATGAGCTTTTGCCACTTTTCTTTCGAATAAACAAAGTAAGATCCCGAGCTTCTAGACACTACTTGTATTCTTAAACGAATGGATAATATGATAAATGTATACCTATCAAAATAAAATAAGGGCCATTCATTATATTACACTTTAAACCGCACATTGTGTCACACTACGAATTGGATATATTTGTAATTTACAAAGTGTGCATTATAAAGATTAATTAATTCCATTCTATAATACGAGTAAATTATCTTGTTATGATATCTTTCAAGTGTTAATTTTGTTTCTAGAGGCTAATTTGAATTCATAACTTATTTAATTAGATTTTTGAAATTATTTAGAATTTACGATTTGGTGTTTAAAATTTTTCAAAGTGAAAAAAAAGTGTTAAAATAAAGTTAAATAAGTGTTATTTAGTTTAATCTAGGAATAAGATACATGAAACAGTAGTTATACAGTGTTTTTTATCGCGAAATCTTCGTAAAATCAGTGATTATAAAACCAGCTGTCAACAGACATCTCAACGGTGACGGATTTCAAACAATCATCGAACCCGGGGAGTATTTTTATATGTTTTTGTAATTGTATATTATATTTACATTACACGGAACATAACACAATACTGCTCCGGCCTCTGAGCAACGTCCATCACACACCGGCACTGGTTTATGACTCCTTTTGCTTGACAATTGGTGGAAGCAGAATCGAAGACGTAAACGTTCGCCCAGACAATAAACACTTCAATAATATACTACACAAAATAGGGCTCATTAGCTACGTTATTTACTATAATACTTTAAAAAAAAACCCTGTAATGTGACCAAACCTTTACTGTCAAACTTCAAAAAATAAAATTCAGAATTAGAGCAGTTTAATTTCCTGTAAATCTCTTTAAATTTGCTTATTACTTTAGTTTCTAATCAATTTTAACTTTTGTAACTAAGAATAACTTTCAATTTAATTTCTTTTCTTTTCCATTTTTATATATATATATTTTTTTTCCCCAGTCTACCTCCCTTTTTCTAAAATATCACATCTTTATTTTTCAAATAAGATTAATCTGCTTAACTTCACACATTTCAGGTGACATTCCAAAACAAAATGATGACCCGCAGTGCAACCATCAAGGAGCTGGAAGCAAAGCTGAGAGCTACATTGAAGGAACTTGACCGTTCTAAAGCAGAATGCAAGAAACTTCTCCAGGAGATGGATGACAGCGAAGTGGAGGTGCAGAAGGTTGTTGAAAAGAACACCTTCCTCAAGAACCAACTGGCTGAACTTCATATTGAACACATGGACTTAGCCGATCAGCACAGTCAACTTAAACATCAAGTATTGACTTTCCAACAGTGCAGTGAAACTTATGATCTGGCCATGCACCGTATATCAGAACTGGAACAGGAGCTATGTGATGCCCATAAGGCCCTTTCGCTCTCAGAATCTGCTAAGATTAGCGATCAGGTTTCTAACACCAATAGCCTTTTCCAAGAGTTGGTTGGTAGTCAGTCCAATTTAGTGTGTGAGCCATCTGTAACCATAGATTTAACTGGTGATGACACCATACCATTGTGTCCTATTATTATGAGTCACAAAAAACTAAAGAAATATATTAAAATTAAGAAATTTATAAAACGGTCACAAAGATCAATTAAAAAACAAAACCTCTTAAAATTAAATATTTCCCTTAGAAAGGAACGTGTGATCCTTACAAACCGTCTTAATATATGCTGTAGCGAGTTAGATCAATGTAGGGAAAAATATGATACTGATACTCAGCTACTCCAAAATGATTTATTATACAAAGAGTGCTTGCTGAAGGACATTTTTGAAAAATATGAAAAATCACAGGAACAGTTGAGTGACCGTCTGTTTGAAGCCGGGGAATTGTTGGATTTGGTGAAGTACAATGCAGAGAGATATGAGTCACTGACAAATAATCTCCCTTGCAGCTGTGCCAATAAACCACCTCCCCCTCAGCCCCAACTTAACTTATCAGCTTCTCCAGCAAAGACATATAATCACAATCAAACAAGTAAAACTATACTTTTTAGTGATGAGTTAGGGTCTGGCTTTGGAAAAATATTATATAACTACCTAAGCCATAGTTTTACTAACCACTGTTATCATAACATAAGTTTTAAACAAATGATAAATAGAATAACTGAAACAAATCTGGAGGACTGTTCTTCTTTAGTTCTACTTTTAGGAAATAGCTTTAATGTAACTAAAAAGGACATAGTGGATGGTGTGGACTCCTTATTGAAGTTAAACATAGGAAAGCTGATGTTGTGCGCTTTTCCTTACTCGGATAGTTTAAGTGAATGTGAAAATAACCATATTTATAAGTTAAACTGTTGCATTCACATGTTGACATGTTGTCATAGTGACAAATTGTTGTTTTTTGATTCTAACAATTTTGTTAGTAGTTTTGTTTTGCATCGGAGACATTTATCTCTGTCTTTGAAATGTCGACATTTGATTGCTATGTTGATAGCATATAATATTAACCATGTTGTTGCTGATGTATTAGATTCTAGGTTAAGTAGGTTAAGTAGTAGTTTAAGTGACGAGTCTGTGTTGTTAGGTTGTCCTAAAAACATAGTGATGCAGTGTTCTGTACTTGCATGCTGTACGAAGGAGGGTCTACCTAATATACCACCGGCCTTGGAGACCACTACTACTCAGATTGGGCATTCCCTTCCTGCTGGTACACTAGACGGTCCCGTCGTGGAGATCACTCCGGATATTACTTTAAACTAGATTGTAAGACAACAGAAGAAACCTCTGCAATTAGTAACTCATTATCAGTGAACAATAAACAGGTTTCTTCTAGCAAATTAGTTAAGTATAAAATAACAAGTGGAGAGCAACACACTTTAAAATTGTTTAATCAAAATATTCAAGGGTGCTCTTCTAAACTACTGGAAATAGAAATGTTTTTGGAATCAACCAAGTTTGATATTGTTTGCCTTACCGAACATTGGTTAAAAGATCATCAAGTTTTGTCAATTTGTTATGATAATTATTGTGTAGTTAGTCATTTCAGCCGCAAACGTATGTTACATGGCGGATCTTTAATATTAATTAAAAAATCAATTAAATCTAAAACTCGAAATGACATTGTGGAACTGTCAGTTGAACACATAATTGAATTGTCCTGTGTTGAGCTTGATAGGCATGTTATAGTGTGTGTATACAGACCCCCAAATTACCAGACTCTTCCTATATTCGATTCAATAATGGAAGATGTGTTAAATAAAGTATGTAGTAGTAGTAAATCTATCATCATCTGTGGTGATTTCAATATTAATATATTAGAAAATAACTCCAATAGTATCAAATTGTTGAGTCTTTTTAAATCATTTAACTTGTCACATATTTTTATGGAACCTACCAGAGTGACAGCTTCTTCTGCCACTTGTATAGACAATGTTTTTTCTAATTGTGATTATTTGCATAAGGAAATTATAAATAAATTGCCATCTGATCACAGTGGCCAAACAATAACGTTTTGCGCCTACACACCTACGCAAAAAACCCAAATAAGGTATAGGCCAATTACATGTAAAAATTTAGAAAAATTTAATGATACACTAGCGAGTAAATTATGTGATCAAAATATCTTTAATAATATAAATGACCCAAATGAGTTTTACGCCGAGTTTTTTGCAATTTTAAATACACAATTTACTCACACGTTTCCAGTTAAAACTAAAACTATCGTCACAAAATTCTTATTTAGTGATTGGGCGACACCTGGAATTCGAAAGAGCAGAGAAAGGCTTTTTGAACTTTATGGTCTAAAGAAACACATTGTGAATGATACCTTTCATCAGTATGTTGCTAAATATTCTAAAACTTTTAAAAATGTATGCAAAACAGCTAAAGCTATTCATATTAGTAATAAAATTAAATCAGCCGATGATAAAATTAAAACAACTTGGAAAATTATAAATAATGAGACAGGTAGGAATAAACAGCGCAATAACGAATTTAATTTAGAAACTGCACATGGCCCTATAAGCACAGACGTAGAAGTAGCTCAGGAATTTGAAAAGTTTTTTTCGAATATACCTCTTAAGACGACTGCGTCTTTAAATTCGTCACCCGCACTCTCTGCTGCCTTACTTAGAAATAATGTAAAGGCCTGCCCGAAGGAGTTTAGGTTTCAGCACACGAACCCCCAAGCTGTGATTAAAGCATTCAAGGATCTTAAAATTAAGTCAACAGAAGATCTCTGGGGAATGTCTGTAAAGGCCTGTAAATCTATAATAGAAACCGTGGCACCTTATTTAGCTTTTATATTTAATAGCAGTATAGACCAAGGAGTGTTTCCGGATCTCATGAAGCATAGTAAGGTTGCTCCACTTTTCAAATCGGGTGATTGTAAAGAACCGAACAATTATAGGCCTGTGTCAATTTTGCCAGTCTTCAGTAAAGTGTTTGAAAAGTTAATGCTTGCACAACTGCTATGTCACTTCAATAGAAACTCCATCTTTCATGATCAACAGTTCGGTTTCACCAAAGGTCGTTGTACAACTGACGCCGGTGTTACCCTATTGAAGAACATTTTTAACTCCTGGGAGGAAGCACAGGATGCCATAGGAATCTTTTGCGACCTCTCAAAAGCATTCGATTGCGTTAACCACGAAACGCTTTTGCTGAAGTTAGAACATTATGGTATTAAAAATAAAGCCCTTGATTTACTAAATTCATACTTAAAAGATAGACAGGTTAAAGTTCAGATAAACGGTACAAACTCATTGGGGGCTGAAATGACTATGGGAGTGCCTCAAGGTTCTATTTTGGGTCCATTCCTCTTCTTAGTCTATATTAATGATTTACCTCATTTACTAAAAAATCAACCACAGATGGTGTTATTTGCTGATGATACATCTTTAATTTTTAAAATTGACAGACGTGCACAAAATCTAGACACTGTTAATGACTGTATTCTTAAGGTTCAAAATTGGTTTACTGTTAATAATTTAGTTCTTAATGAAAAGAAAACAAAATGTATTAGATTCACTTTACCAAATGTTAGAAGTAGCGAATGTGACATCTTATTGAACGGAAAAAAATTGGAATTTATTGATCAGACAGTTTTTCTAGGAATCACGTTAGACGACAAATTACAATGGGGCCCCCATATAGCATCTCTAGCAGGGCGACTAAGCTCAGCCGCTTATGCTGTTAGAAAGATAAGGCAGTTAACAGACGTCGAAACTGCGCGTTTGGTTTACTTCAGCTACTTTCACAGCATTATGTCATATGGCATCCTATTGTGGGGCCGGGCAGCTGACATTGAATCTATCTTTATTTTGCAAAAAAGAGCTGTCAGAGCAATTTACAATCTACGTCGTCGCGAATCTCTTAGGGAATTATTCAAAAAGATTAATATAATGACAGTGCCTTGTCAATTTATTTATGAAAATATAATGCATGTTAGGAAAAATCTTCATCTTTTTAACAAAATAAGCGACAGACATAACTTTAATACGAGAAATAAAGATAAAATTGATCAACCATATTTTAGATTGTCTAAAGTACAAAAATCTTTTATGGGGTTCTGTGTTAAATGTTACAATAAAATCCCGAGTGAAATCTTAAATCTAAATGAAAAAAAATTTAAAAGTTACATAAAAAGCACACTTAGTAAACAAGCATATTATAAATTAGAAGATTATATTCAAGATAAAAATGTTTGGAAACATGCTGGTCCTGCTCCATAGTACAATGTAGGGCTTAAACAAAGTCAAGCTGGTTGAAATTTGAATGCTCACACACATATATTATATTTGTAAATTGTGTAATTTCAATATTTTGTTAAAATGTGAACGCCATGTACCTTTTTGCTCTTATTATTTTTTTAATTTTAGTCTAGATTTTCAAGGTGCATTGCTTTGACATTAATTATTTCAAACGCTGTTAAAAAATATTGTAAAACATTTTTTTTAAAAGAGTAAGTATGGAGTTTCTTGCCCATTCTTCTCCATACAACCTACCTTAGCGAATGGGTGTAGAATCAATCCCTTCCCTTCCTATTCCCTTTAAATTTAAATATCGACGTTCAAAAGTGCCTCTTTGATGGCCTAATTGGAATAAATGATTTGACTTTGACTTTGACTTTGACTTCAAACTTTTTCTTTCACTTATACATCAAACAGTCATTTATTAAATGCCATCTATTCAGAGACATAATTATGGACGCAAAACCAGCCACTTGGGGTGATTACGGTGACATAGATAAGGAGATATAGCCAGAAGTGGTCGGTAATGCTCGAATATTTCCAACCAGTAGTACAAAATATTTGTCAAAAGAGACGGGTAATATCACCAAACGCCGTGATCCAGGAAGAAAGTGAGTAAGGCCCAAGAAGACCACCAAGTTCGTTAAACCGCGCAAAGAGAGCGATAATCTACTGCGCGGATCATACAAACTCCATTGCGACCAGCCACAAGCTCCCCTATAATTGATAAGATAATTTCGAATCGGCACCATGAAGATTAAAAATTAATATTCAAGAAGATTCTTGGTTCGCCTGCAGTTAACTGTGAGCGGATGGTGCAAATCGTTAAACATTTGCAAAGGAGAAAATTTATTGAACTGTTTTGACTGGGCTTCAGTGCTTCATATACTGGGTTACAGCTGGATTATTTTTTTAATAAAGACAGATCTATCAGAGTTCAACAGGTTTCGGATCATTTCACTCTTGAAACATAATGTTTTGGTGAGCTTTAAATTATAATCTCTATCTCGCACAAACTGAGCTTTCACTTCCTAACGAAGGTACGTAACTGCTCAAAATTGCGTAGAAAATGTGGTTCAACTCCACATTATTTCATTTGCACAGCAAGTAGTACCTGATTTCATCTTCGATCAATCGCGACTACCAGTGCATAGATTCGTTTATGCTCGAATTACGATGCTACAATTGGTCACTCAGGCTTTTTACCTGATTTCTACTGAAATGGTATAGAAAATGTTCGTTATTTAATACAGAACATTTCACCTTCAGTAAAATAACACAGGGTTTAAGAGAAAAAAGAACTCTCTGGAACATTGAAAACATTATTTTTTCGATTTCATTATTTTATTTATGAAACTTGACACATTCCTGTAATTTCTCACTTTTCGTTCAATTTCGCTTATTTTTATGATTTATTGGAATGCTAACTTATTTTTTGTATGTTTTGTTCTGAGTAGTATCTGTATTCATGAATAAAATTCACAAAATAATATCAGGCGAAAGAGCCATGGCCGGCTGAGTGCTTGAACTTCAATGCTGCTAAGACGTGAATTTTTCCGCAAAAAGGAGCCAATCCGACCCGGTTCTATCTTTCTGAGGTGTAACCGTAAAAATGACAGGCCATCTTGACCTTTTTGGGGTGCCGTCAAATCGACCCACAATATTAGTCCACTTATTGAGTTGGCTGCAAAAAAGTTAGGTACATGGAGTGGTACCTACAGGTTTGCCAAATCCCAACTCGATGCAATTTCGAGTCAATTTAATAGCGCCCTGCATTGATCGAGGCCACGATCTGCGGGGCGAGACGGAATGGGAAGTAGTCCTCGAATCATTATGCAAAGCAGTCATGTTAGCGAAGTAGGAGGTGGAACACGTGAGGGAGTGGACAGCCGCGTGACCTACGCCGCCGAGAAGCGATTTCCAATCAGAGAGGTACGCCTTGGAGGGCCGGAGCTTGTCTTGGTCACTGGACTGTCTTATCAGGTAACGGTGACCCTGGAACGTAAAGGGCTACTGAAGGATCACCATGGATATTAGTCAGTACGAGTCTGGTAATAAATCCCGTCCCACTCGGGAGGACACATTTGATGATTTTACAAAAAAAAAAAATACAATGCAGCTGCCAAAACGGAATACCGCAATTGACTGGATGCCGAACCTGATACAAGACTTCAACTCTCTTCGATCAAACCTAATAACAAGAAATCGACTGATAAAAAAAAACTTTATGAAAAAAAGTACCGACTTCAAAAACGAATACAAAAAAGTTTAAAATAACTTTTCTTTTGGAAGTCGGTGGCTTTGTTATTTATTTCATTGACTATTGCCATCGACTTCCAAAAGAAAAGTTATTTTAAACTTTTTTGTATTCAGAAAAGTTATTTTAAACGAAAAAGTTAAAATAAATTTTCTTTTAGAAGTCGGTGGCTTTGTTATTTATTTCATTGACTATTGCCACCGACTTCCAAAAGAGAAGTTATTTTAAACTTTTTTGTATTCAGAACAGTTATTTTAAACGAAAAAGTTAAAATAAATTTTCTTTTAGAAGTCGGTGGCTTTGTTATTTATTTCATTGACTATTGCCACCGACTTCCAAAAGAAAAGTTATTTTAAACTTTTTTGTATTCGTTTTTGAAGTCGGTACTTTTGTCAAAAAGTTTTTTTTTTAAAGTTACTTTTCTCTGGGTTAACCGCTACCTCAAAACGATCAGACCAATTTTTCACGGATTTTCGGGGCGCACGTTAGAGAACCAAATCCTGCCGGCGTCGTGGGACTGTCTTATCAGGTATCCATGGCCCGGATCGCAATGGGTTATTGAAGGACACCGTAGATTTTAGTCAGTAGTGTCAGTACAAGTTTGTATGTCCTTCCTGTAGTCCTGTCCTTCCCTAGGTGGAAGGGCTGATCTGACGATTTTACCACGTAATAAAAAGACATACCACCAGGGGCATGGTCGGTGGTATGTGGTTCCCGCAGCGAGCTATATTATCCAAACGAACTGGAATGTTTGGGAAGTTAGCAAGTCTAAAATAACATTTAATTACCAATTCAGAAAAAAAGCTATCAGAATTATTTACATTATTTTATTCTCTACAAATTATATCCACATTCGAATATAGTAGGAAAATACAATCAACACATTTATATATTTACATTGCAAACAGATCAAAATTAAATTAATTCAAAATATTAGCTTGTATCAAGAAAGGTAGGTTATGCTGTATTCTTGGCGATTGGGAAAATTACTGGCCACCACTCATGACCTGCGGAAAATTCGAGGTACTACATTTTTCACATGGAATTTGATGTCATGACAAAGACACTAGCGCCGCGTATGAAGGTCATGAATGGTGGCGTGTATTTTAAAATTTAATAATTACGTGACTAATGTCAAAATGGTTGCGAGCGATACGTCCTCCCCAACGACGATATAATACTAGACTACTCATTGCACGATCTAACGAACAAAACTATTCTGCCAACTTGCTGAGGTAATACGTAAGCGAGGGGGGCGGGGTACTGCGTTGTGATTGGCTAACTCAAGGTCTGTTCTGTCTCAACGTATGTTTACGGCTCACAGGATTGGTCGAAATGAGACGGTTATAAGACTTTTTTGCCTAATGTGTTGGCAGACATCGGTCGCCTGTTATTACGAGTCTAGTATTATATCGTCGTTGGTCCTCCCTCAAAAGGCGCCCCGCGCCGTCTAAATCAAAGAACAAACCGTTCTTGGTTTTATGTTGAATTTTGTCATTGCATATTATAATTGTTTAATACTATTATTTTACTTTTAAATGAGCTAATTATTTTTTTAATGCAAGCTAAGATAGTAACCTTAGTTATTCAATACTTTTTGATTGAATATTCAGTAAATATTGATAGATAAAAAATATAATTTCGGACGAAAAAATGTCAAATTCTTCCTGTTTTGAAAAATTATTTTTGGTGTATTTCTGAATGGAAATTAAAAAAGTGATTAATGCAGTCCAAATATAATCTTTCAGATGTACCGTGGACATTTTCAAATATTATTTTACTATTATACCTTCTATGTAATTCGGTACCAAAGTATGACAAAAAGTAGAATTTTATGAAACATCCTTTGCAAAGACAAGGTTTTTACTCATGTATGTAAACAAATCTAAAAATTTGTTTAAAGCACTCCACACAGAAATAATCAAACTTTCTCGAGTATATATCTTTTTTTTATTTGTGGCAATGACATACCCAGAATCAGGTTCCAAAAGTCGCACAAAAACAACGAAACGTGTGAAAGCCCTCTTAATAGATATCAATGAGTATAATGATATGTAGCCACAGAAATATTAAATATACTCGTAATCTATGTATGTAGCTGTTTCCCGCGGTTTCATCCCCTGCTTGATTCTTATTGGTCGTAGCGTAATGTTATGTTCGACAGGCCTGTTGGTCTAGTGGTTAGTGACCCTGACTGCTATGCCGGAGGTCGTGGGTTCGATTCCCACCCAGGACAAATGTTTGTGTGATCACTGAGAAAAATGTCATTTTGGCATAATCTTAAAATATCGTGACGTTGGTTTAAAATAGATGCGTTGTCCTAAAATATGTTGATAATAAGTAAATATTACGCTAGAACTGAAATGTGTTAAGATGGAATCGAATTGTTTGGGTAAATAATGCAATATTATGATACTTGTCATCGTAAATATTTGTAATTTTAAAATAACATTGTCTTCTTCAAATAATAACACAATGTAATAGAAAATGGTCCACTGTCCCATAAATTAGTATGATAATTATAAATAAGATTCTAATTAAAAAACACAATGACATGTCACCGTAATTTATGTAGATTTCATAGTTTAATATGAAGAAGTATCTCTAAAAATACGATGACCTGGGACCTAATGTACTATATTAAATTATAATGCTATAAACTTATATTTTTAAAGTAAGCATCATTTTTTAATATTACAGTCATATTATTTTATGTGAATCCTATGATAATACGATTAAATAATCTCATATTTTTAGAGTAAGCATCAAAGTTCAATAATATAGTCATATTATTTTAAGTGTATCCTACTAAATTATTATTACAGAAACCCATTTATGAGTAGCATCAAATTTTGAATGATGTCCTACAAATTTATGGTGACGGAATTTTATAATGAGCAACCCTCTTTCACTTCATTCCGCCGCCGCGCCATTTTTATTTTATCGCTACAGCCAGCCGGTCACGACTCACGACTCGTTTAATTGTTATAGCAATAACAATTCTATCAGTGCCAGTGAACGTGTGTGATCAGTGCAAAAATGGATACGGCTACGCGTGATCTTTTGAAGAAGTGGAATTTGGAACGCTACATCGATCGTTTTGAAAGTAAGTTGACAAACCTAGTAAGTTGCTAGCATGAGCTCACACATTACATTTTATAAAGTCGATGCGACGTAGTGCATTTCACAGCTGCAATCAGGGCGCTGTTAAATTTACCTTTTTTTCAGCTGAAAGAATTGATATCGCAACAATGCAGATGCTTAGTAAACAAGATATACATAGTATGTTCCCTCAATTAGGGGACAGACTCCGGTTCGAAGCAGCTCTGGCCATGTTAAAAAGCGACCAACCAAAAGATATGGTTTGTTTTCTTGTTAAATTTTATTTTAAAAAAGTAAATTTTGTTTTAAACTTTTTGCTTACACAATATGCCCTGCGTCGCTTAAATGCACATTCTCCTACTTGCATGTAGGTAGGTACCTACTTATTAACTTTTATTTAAAGTCTGTAAAGTCAAAGTCAAAGTCAAAGATCTTTATTGTGAGACAGCGGTTTAAAAAAGTTGTTCTAGAGGTTGTTGTGCTCTTGCACTGCTCCACCATGTTAGGCATACAATAATTGTGACAAAATTATTAATTGTAGTTAATTGCTAAATTATCAATTATATTAAATTAAAAATTATTAATTACATTAAATTATTATCAATTACATTAAATTAAAAAAAAAAAAAAAAAATTATATTATATTTTGCATCAAAACATAAGTGTAAGTTAAATTAAGATACCTAACAATTTAACCGGTGCAGTATTTATTTAAAAAGTGGAATAAAATCCTAACTTTTCATCAGTCTTGTTAGTTTACCAACTAAGTGCATTATTATTACCTTTTTAAATTTCTTGTTAAATTTTAGGATAACTCCTACAATTCATCACTCTTTGAAGAGGTCCTAAGGAATGACTTGTTAACTAGTCTACCTTGTAACTTAGAGCCTCTGCCACCGTGTGAAGGACTGCAAAGCTCAATCCTCAACCAAGACTGCGAAGCAGGACTTAACCAGGAAAATTTGGTAAGTTATGCAAAATTGTAGAAAAGTACTCGTACTTACTGTTATTTGGTTCAAGAGCAATATGTATTAATTTGTACTTACATCCATACTAATATTATAAATGCGAAAGTAAGTCTGTCTGTCTATCTGTCGGCTGGGGCAGGACCTTTTCACATTTTCATACCTAAGACACTGAACCGATGCAAAATTTGGTACTTATAGACATTCTTTGAGACCAGGATCAGTCCTGATCTTGATCGATTAGTTTTTATCAGGGCCGGATCAAGGGACGAGGGCAGGACCTTTCACACCTGCAATGCTGAACCGATTACTAGTAAAAAAATATAACACTTCCCTTAGTTAACCCCGGCTAGGGCTAGCTATAGCCTGTTAGTTAACGGTCGCACTCAGACACATTTAGTGATTATTTCAACGATTATTGAGGTTAACTGACCGTACATACTCATATTATCACACCTTTTTTTACATGTACTATTATAACATTGTCTCAAATTAAATATTATTTTAGGATGGTGACATATTGGTGATACCACTGGACTCGTCGTCGTCAGTGGGTGAAGCAGTTACACAAGAGTCCACCGGGAGCAATTTAGTAAGTTATTACCTATTACTCTATACTTTTGATAAGGAATTTAAATTGACATTCAATATTTTTAACCCCACAAACAGATAAGTTTAACGTCTGTACCTGTCCTGTCCTGTATGTGTGTACGGACGGCCGTTGAGGAGCTATACTGTCACAAAGATTAGTAATATATTTGGAGTTGGTGACAGCTATAACTAACGACTAAATTCATGATGCCTAGACTGGCACCGACTCCAACTAATCATTATACTGAATAGAAGGTAGGTATTGAACCTGTATTTTCAACATTTTTTTCACATTTTTGCAAGCTTTTTTTTTTTTTTTTACCTTGCATATTTATTTTGTAATGCCATACTTATACTATTTGTGTTTCAGGCGAATGTCATACTGAATTCATCAGTCGAGGGAAAACAAATAATAGCAATTGGGCAGAAAACGGCCTTACCCTCAAACGTGCGTGGGCGTTTATGCAAGCTGCTTATGGAGAAGCTCATTACGGCCGAAAACCCGGTACTTCTGACAGATTCGCAGCTGCTTGCTCTATCCTACGACATTGGCAGATTATTTAAAGAGGAGTCACCACCCCTATACTACGCGCCGTACCTGTCGGCTGATGCTTACCAGGCTAAGCGCAATATCTCTGGCTGGTTAGTCACCGCCAGAAGGGCTCGACGGCAGCATTTAGTTTCGTTGGGCCTTATTGAAAAGCCCAAGTCACGTTCTCGCTCCAAGTCCAGTCCTAGGCTAGACAGCCCTTCACTCGCTGGAATCGACCTAGTCCGGACTTAAAGAAGGTAACTCCTTTTCAAGAAATTTTATGTTTTCAGATTGAATTAAATTATCAAGAACAAAATTATTGAGAAAAATATCTGAATTAGTATAAATTTTCGTTACAAATGACAAATATCTGAATCTAAGAACCGCTATTGTTATTGTATTAATTAATAATCGTTTTAATTTTTGTGTGCAGGTGAAGTGGAGGACGTAGCGTCAGCATTAGAGCAGCTGTCAAGTCCTTCAGCTGGTCCGTGGCAGGAGGTCAGTGCCCTCTGGCGGGAGACGGTGCCAGCTCGCCTCCGGTACTTGTACTACGAGGAAGGGACATTACAGGAGTACTTCAATAAGTATCCTATCCTGAAGTTTTAATTAGGTACTTATTATTATTAGAATTATTAATTATGTACTTATACCGTACGCGGCGTTGCTAGTTTGAGGCACTGCAGAGTCCAAAGGGCAGTTAATTTTTTATAGCAGGGTGCGCTCAACTAGTATTCTACCCTTAGTTACGGTATTTATCGGATATTCCTTTAGGATATCCTATAAAGACGGCCCGATAACGGTGTCCGCATAAAGTAATGGTATGAGCCAGCACCAATAGCTGGTTTATGGTGAACGCATACTTATCAGAGCCGAAGGAGGCGAAGGAATCAAATTTTAGAATTACTTGAATGAAATCCAATGTAACTTCGCACACTTATCCGCACCGAATCGGACGACCTTATTCGTCCGATTCGGTAAGTGTGCGAGGTTTCATAGGATTTATATTTTTTTTTTTTGAACAAGTAATTCTAAAATTCGATTCTTTCGCCTCCTTCGGCTCTGAAAAGTATGCGTTCACCTTTAGTATATATAGATTTTTAAAGTAAAGTATTTGTATGAGGGATAGATAAGTCTCATCGGAGTGTTTATAGTAGCACTATACTTGAAAATAGATATTTACTATAATAATATAACCAATTTATTGTATGCAGCTTTAAGGTGAAAGCGTCAGGGTAGCCCGCGAAATTCAAATTTTCTTACGTTTTTTGCAATTTGCAGGCCAGTGCTAGGTTGTATGTTGATTGAAATGTTGGACGCGGGTGTAAGACGTATGTAGTTACAGAATTATAATCATCAAAATCATCAATACAACCCTCAAAGTTCATATAATTCGAGGAATGACTTTGACCTCGAAAAAGTAAAAGCACTGGCCTGCAAATTACAAAAAACGAAAACAAAATGGCTACCCTGAAGCAATCACCTTAAGTGCAAAAATGTTTTAGTTATAGGTACATTAATGTAAAGTTAGTTATTTTTTGTAAATTAACCTTTAAAACAACCTTTATTTTAATTTATAAAAACCAGAATTATTGAACAAAATTTATATAATGATTTTATTTAATGATTCTTTATAATGACCCACAAATAGATACTGTAAACATTAAGGCGAGGCACTCCATGTGTATCTTCCGCACAGTAGCGCCACTATAAATTTAACATTTTTCATCTTGTTCAGTTAAAATCAAAACTTGGAACGAATGTGACTAGTAAAAAGTTTATAATATTTTCTCGATAAGTAGCACCTGCACCGACTCAGAAAATATTAGAAATAACTTACTCGTCAAATTCGTTCCTAGTTTTGTTTAAATTTAACTGATTTACACTTAAAAAATTAATCGATTAGTGGCGCCGCTGTGCGGACTCACCCATGAATACTGAAACGTCACTCAAAATTAAAGGGCTGCTTAACATTTGAGCAGCTCCTAAACTTTAGATTTCGTATTTTCAAACGTCACTTTTGAGTATCTGTTAAAAAAAAATCATCAATACAACTCTCCAAGTTCATAATGGTGTAGAAATGACTTTTTCTGTTTTTTTTTTGTTCCTGCACCATTATGAACTCGGAGGGTTGTATTGATGATTTTGATGATTATAATTCTGTAACTACATACGTCTTACAGCCGCGAATCAAATTTTCATCAACATACACCCTAGCACTGGCCTGCAAATTGCAAAAAAACGTAAACAAATTTGAATTTCGCGGGCTGATTGGAGCAATCACCTAAGGACGTAGGATAAGTCACACTAGCGCCGCTATTGTATGATTAAATTCACCGGTTGCAGTTGCAGTCGGCCGGCGCTTCGGAATGAATTTCTTAGTCTTCTTTTATACTGAATAAATGTTTAGAGTTTATAATATTCATTCACACTATGGAAATAAAAATACCATTGATTCAAATTTCTGTTTAATTTATACATACATCCCTTCTTACCTTCTTACCATTCTTGCCAAGGTACTTTTTCCTATTTTTTTACTTGCTCCCCATTTTTTTAAGGTTCAATTATATGGTTCTTCAGTTTTTTTTTTTTTATATTGAGCGCACACCTAATAATATTTAAAAGGAAAGAACCAATATTGGATACTTAAAAATAAGGATATCATGTAAGTCCAGTGGCGCCCTCAATTATAGGAGGATTGTGATTTCTAATAATCCAAACAATTTCTGTGTAATCCACCAGTGATTAGTTGTAGTCCTACTGATGGAGAATGAGTAGAACTACAACTAATCACTATGGTGTATTATAGAGATATTAATTGGTTTATTAAAAAACACAATCCTCCTATTGAGGGCGACCTCCGTAAGATAATAGGCTATAACCAGAGATATGAGGAAATAGTAGGAAAAGTAAGAGGACCTAACCTAAAATACGAGGAGGTTACCGAAAAATAGTAGGAAAAATAATAGAACATAACTGCATATATCATTAAGGCATAGAAATATTGTATGACATAACTGAATATGTGAGGAAGTCACCGAAAAATAGTAGGAAAAATAATAGGATATAACTGGATATATGAGGAAGGCATCGAAAAATAGTAGGAAAAATAGTAGGACGTAACTGGATATGTGAGGAAATCATAGTAAAATAGTAGGAAAAATAGTAGGACGTAACTGGATATGTGAGGAAATCATCGTAAAATAGTAGGAAAAATAGTAGGACGTAACTGGATATGTGAGGAAATCATCGTAAAATAGTAGGAAAAATAGTAGGGCGTAACTGGATATATGATAACGTCACTGAAAAATTGTGGGAAATATTATTATATAATGTATGCTCGTCCTACTAAATCCATGGTGACACATCATCTTAAATACTGTTATCATCAACATCAGTATTATCATCGTTCTTTTTGGTGAATCACTATGCTCCGTCCTTGGAGTGAATTCATCATACTTTAAGCTGAATTCACCTCTTTTATGATTGCCAGTTTTCTCAGTGATGAGCACGATCATTTGTTCTATGTCTGGGTGTAATTTATCTATAATATGTATGTATTTAGAAATATATAAGTATGTTTATCAGTTGTCTAGTACCCATAACACAAGCTCTGCTTAGCTTGGGACTATAGATGGCGTTGTGTGATAGTTGTGGAATATTATTTATTTATTTATTAGTGTAGATGATAAGATAAGAGAACATCATAAGAGTAAGGTATTAAACCCGTCAACTCGCATCATACGAAGTGTATGTTATAGAGTTGTCTGAACATCTCTGAATTGGTACAGATCTGTAAATAGCTGAGCGGTCGTTCGTAAGTCAACACCGTGAATTATAACTCGCACACGTTCATAGCTAATGTACGGTTATATTTAGTTACCTGCCTGTCTGCCGCCGTACCAACAGATATGGTAACTAAATGACTATAACAGCACGGTTGGCGCAGTGGCGCAGCGACCGGCTGCTATGCATCGTGTCGCGGGTTCGTTTGCCGCACGGAACAAATATTTTTATGACCTACAAGTAGTTGTTCCAGGTCTCGACCTTTGTGTGTGTGTGTTTCTATATTTGTAAACACACCCACGACACAGCGGAACCTTCCGTTTTGTTTTTAATAAAAAATGTTCAGTGGTGGAGGAACAAGTTGATGCATCACAAATCTCAAAAATACGAGGAACTGGCGATTTGGACTTGTTCAGTCAAATAGGATTTACAGTAAAGTTCGGTGTACTGTCATGTGTTTGCTTGACGTGCAGGCTCGCGAGGAGGAGCTGGCTGGCAAGCTGCGCGACATGGAGGTGCTGCGCAGGAACAAGCAGCTGCCCAAGGGAGAGCTGGTGCAGCAGCTGCAGGCCGAGCTCGAGAAGGTATGTACCGGACACGGCGATACACCTGTGTACCACGGAGGACATAGAGGCTACATTATTTAATAAAATAACGAATGTTATAGGGACGGAGCTTATTGCCATTAAACAAAATACAACAAACCTAACGTTTGCGCTAGTCTCACAGAATTTCAAATCGGAATTCCACATTAGGAAAACGAATACGCAAAACGTGTTTGCGGCCAGTCTATGCAGTAGCACTTGCAACCGGGAGCAAAATGCACACTTCATGAATCATAGAATTTGATCTGAAATATGGTAGTAAACACCTGTGTCTTGACCGGGCCGGTGAAATCAGTCAAATCTATGTGGATACTTCAGACTTGCTTCTGTCAAACAATTAATTAAGAGTGTACAGCTGTCCGCGATATATTCTCGTTAGAGCCCGCGGTCATTGGCACCGCGTCGTCAGCGTGACGCGACGTCCACGTCACATGACGCGCGCGTGACGACGACATACGACGCGATCTTTTAACATAGTTAGCGGTTCCCGTAGATATTCCTTTTGTATCTTTTGACTTATTGATATATTTTTTTTTTTAATTTAGTATAGTTTCTTTTTATTTAATTAATTAAACCTAAATATTTAACAAACAAAAAAAAACTACATAAAACCAATACGTCAATTACACTATTACAGAGCATCGAAAAATTCATCCTCAACGGATATAATTATAATAATTATAATTCTTATTGATAATAGTTTAAAAGTCAGATTTTGAGTATGTGCATCGGCGTTTCGTAGTCACAGCTACAAACTCCCCTCCATCACATGATGCGCCATTCCGTTGATTATGTAAACAATATTCGCTGATGCGGTGTAATGTTCGAGCACATGTCTGTCATAACTAGCGGCACACACGAGAGCGTGGCTAGACTAAACAGCCCTCCAGCCGAGAGGGGCTGAGGGCACTCGCGACACCGCTACATACACATGATCAGAAGCACAGCGACTTGTTCAGCGACGTGGAACACAACCAAACGTGTCTAGTAAAAGCTAGTGTGCTTGTACTTACTTTACGTAGACGCGTGTATTTTGCGTACATGCGTGTCACTCGTTTTATGGTGTTGATCTTCTGTTCTTGCTGTGTAGTGGGCACACACTCTTCTGGGTACCGGAGTCTCGGAACACACGCACACACATACATCGCCCGCTCACGCGGGTCTCGATGGGGTTTGTATGTGAGCTTCGATAGTACGTGAGCGATTGATAACGACGTAATGAAGTTGATTATCTGCATTTAATGTAATTCAATGAATTAACAGATGAGAGAGTCAGTGATGTGTTAAAGGCAGGTCTAATTAAAATTGCACACATCATACTTCAGTTTTATTTCTATTATCAGTTAAAAATAAGATAGCTAAGTGTATATTTGGGTGTTAAAAAAGAAATTAACAAAGTTCCAAAATTCAAGTTCCTATTCGGATTCGGAATCGAACCCCGTCCACGCGTGTGTCCCTTTGCATCTTACACATTTCTCGCCGGGGTTGTGTGTGTCGTGTGCGTGCTCAGCATACCATTAGCGACAGTTGGCGACGCTGAGGGTGACGTGACGTATCGATTTACACTCTATGACACGTAAAAAATACTGTCTAAAACGTGTCAGTATATGGGTTCCGCATGAACAACAGTTCACTTCAAAGAAATACCTAAACCTATTTTATTCACATTAGGCTGAAAATCCGCACGTCAAAATTACATACGATAAGGGAGGCCTATGTTCAGCAGTCGACGTCCTACGGTTGATATGATGATGATAACGATGATGATGATTTTACATACGACAGTTTCATTTGCCACCATTCGCTTAAAACTAAAAACATCATGAGTCAGTATTATGACGTCGATTAGAGCTCTTAGGCCCGTATTACAGAAAGCTACTCAGAACTCAAGTATTACTTAAAACTAGTTTCAACCAATCAAATGGCTTGAATCTAGTTTTAAGTACCTAATGCTTGAGCATTGAATGACTTTCTGTAATACGGGCCTTAGTTTAAAACTAGCAAAATATTCATGTGTGCAAGTTATATTTTTTGACAACACAAAAAATACACGCACGCCTGACCTATGTAATCATTGGTCCTTGACGCTGTGCGCTGGCTGAACCCTGAAATTGTGTCGAAAGTGCCGCCAGACGACGGTTCATAGTAAAAAGTCAGTCATAGTATCATACGTATCACGTGGAGTATCTAGATCGTGTCATGTGTAGATACCTCATCCATTCGACTGTCCGTCGCATGCTTGCTATTAATAGACAGGACGTTTTGGGTATAAATAGCTCATCATTCGGAATAGTGAATGTCACGTCCAGTCCAATTTGCGTTGCATCCGGCCTTCGATTAGCTGACGTGCAAAAACCTCCCGGCGCAACCATGCAAATGGAGCTGCACAGCTATCTATAAACATAAACTATCCTAGCCGGAATATTAAGAAATACGAAAATCTAAATGTGTATCTCCCAATAAACTATGTCTTTCTCACCGTATCCTGTGACCTCTCCCTAAGACAACACATTTTTGTGTTGCTGAAACTATTTCAGAGTCGTATACTTCATACATTGTTTTCAGCGACATTCGCTTTCCAACACAAAGACAAGTTACATCAACAATGTTGCGCAGCTTTTGTTGTTTGGCAAGATATATCAAGGCTGAATCAAGTGTTCCTAATCTGCACTCGGAGTTGTTTTAAACAGATTCATGACAGCACAGATTCAGTTTGCGCAAGTTTTCAGCAAAACTTATCGCAAAGTTGACAGCGACTGCGGACAAAAGTAAACGTGCAAGCGTGAAGTAGGACATGCGCGAGTTGTTCGGTACGACACCACGAACAAGCGGCGAGTTTACGGACACACTGCTGAGAGCTGCTCACTGGCACTAACTAGTGGGTTCCGACTGAAGTTTTGGATATCTCAACAATATTACTGTTCATTCAAGATATCTGAAACTGAAAGCATTGAAGTTTGCTTATCAGATCGTGGGGTTTATGTTGTGACAATTTATTGTTTATAGGTGTCTAGACTCTAGCCTGTCATATATTGTGTTACATACATGTATACATAAAGTCACGCCCTTGTCCCGTGGGGGTATGTAGAATCTACAGAGCGGCACCTGCTACGATCCTTATATACTCCTTGTCTGTAGCTTGTCTTAATGTATGTTTGTTATAATTGTAATCTGTAGCATCCCACTGTCGGACAATACCTCTCTTGCCAGTTTCCAGTTGTGGCATCTGATACTCATAACTTTTACTCGTTCTTAAATAAATGATCACATGAAAAATATGAGTACCAGCAGCATGTTTTTTATCAAATGCAATGTTCATATTCTGATGCAGCGATAAGAGAAGATTTGACTTAAGGTGATTGCGTCGATGTAGCCCGCGAAATTCAATTTTTTTACGTTTTTTGCAATTTGCAGGCCAGTGACATGTTGTAACTTTATAAAAATATGAGTTGCGGTAATAACAAGTATAATTTTAAATATAAAATTTATCAAAAAATTCGCTACATCAGCTCTCACATAGAAAAGGTGCATCGTAGTTAGATTTCGGAGATTTTAACATGATGCACCTTTTCTATGTGAGAGCTGATGGAGCGAATTTTTTGATATTTTTTATATCTAAAATTATACTTGTTATTACCGCAACTCATATTTTTATAAAGTTACAACATGTCACTGGCCTGCAAATTGCAAAAAACGTAAAAAAATTTGAATTTCGGGGGCTGGTTGGAGCATCCCCCTTAAATATTAGAAGAAACTTTGCTTGTCGGGTGTTTATTTTTATCGAGTTTTGCGAAATTTAGTAACGCAATCACAGTTCGAACGCAGATGTGAATTTTTTAATAACAAAGCTGACGGAATATGTGGTTGTTCAGGCTCAGGCGAGTCTGGCAGCGCACGGCGAGTACATCAACAGTAAGCTGAGTGCGCTCAGCAAGTACAGCGCGCGGCTGGACGAGGCGCTGCAATGGTGCGGCGCGGCCGCCGCCAAGCTCGACGGTGCCGCCGCGCTGCCGCAAGCACAGCGGCGTGACGCTACCGACAGCGTCGCTGTAAGTTCTTCCTACACACTCATTTATGATAACCAATGCTCACTACACTGTCGTAAGATTTATCTACGACCAAAATTGCATCTTCTTGGATAGGAATTTTAATTAGGTATGCAACTGTTTTATGGTGACAAGTAAATGATTTCCTTCTAAATAATTAGCTTATAGCTCTTCAAGGTTCATCTAGGGCGGGACAAAAATAGAGGATCTTTACTCTATGTTCTGTTACTGTTCCCGATACACACCATAGAGACTAATTAGAAGTTTCGTTGTATCTGTATGTGCAGGCGAGCGTGAAGGACCGCGAGTCTGAAGTGCGTGAGATCCTGGAGAACTACAACAACATGGAGCGCGAGTGCGTCGCCGCCAAGCAGACGGTCGCCGCAGACGTGCGCGACGCCGCCGCACGCCTGCGCGACGCCTGGACCGGCCTGCGCAAGCGGGTCGACGCTGAACTACAAGTGCGTATAAATAAATCGCTCGCTGTGTTAGAAACAATGTTTTACTAGTTTTTATTCAATCCTGCAAGTGAACTTGCTACTCCAACCTATCCGAATCTGTCAAATTTGACCAAACGAATATTAAAATTCATTATAGTGAAAATGTTGAAAATATTTAAAAAAAATTGACAGATTAAAGTAGGCTGTTGTGCTGGCATCTAAATTTATTTTTAATCTGGAATAATATTTGCATCAAGTTTATTTTTGCTAAATGTAATTTTCAAGTGACAGATTGACAAATCACGGTCATCTATGTATTCACAATAATTTACAATAAAATTCACCTTGTAGGTGGCGCGTGCTACTAGTGAGGCACCAGTCACGCCCGCACGAGACAAGGACGTTCTGCTGCAGGCCACTCCAGCCATACCAGCCACTCCAGCAGCTCCAGCTCCAGCCAGCCAGACCACTCCAGCCACTCCAGTGGCGGCGCCGCGCTCGGACAGCGCGGAGCGGAAGAGTTCCTCGGACAGCACGCACAGCGGTGAGTGGACGAGGACAGAGCACACGATACGAACACTTGAACAATCTTCGACCCACATAAACCAGTTATCACATACAAAAATTTTCCGAATTTCTGCATGGAGAGGGAGACGATACGGTTGATGCAGTAAATGAACAATGGGGATGGTAACTGGGGAACTAATGGCGCTAGTATAGCTTGTTCCAAACATCGTCATTGGTTCAAATCAGTTCAAATCATAAATGTACTTCAAAATAGTACTACGTCATTGGTCGGATTAGGACTACTCTATGGTGGCGCCATCTAATAGCTTTGACTTGCCTTCCCCATTGACTACAGACTGCGAAGCTTGTCGAGGGTTTATATTGCCCAGATGGGTCAAATATTTGTATGACCTACAAGTAATTGTTCAGGATCTGTGTGTTCTATGTTTAATGCACTTACAACAGAAAAAAATAAAAATGTGAGTCGTGCTAAAAAGGTCTGGATTCATGAACGATATTGATCCTTTCAATCAAATCAACTCATTAAAGTCGTATCGTGTGCTCGCAAGTAATCGCTAACATTGTGAGATCAGCTTTGGTGGTGGTATGTTACTGTATTGTTTGTTGACAATAAACGATTGGGATACTAACAGCTCGTTTCATTCACTAATGTGTAAGGGTAGTGATAAGTTTGATATACACCTGTATGTGTTATATAATGACGCTGGAAGCTGTTAGCCATCCAGTGTCGTTATAAATACGTTATCGCACGCATGGTATGTGTTTGGTAGACGGAAGCTAACGCTAAACTAATAATAAAACTTAGGTACTCATTTTACTTCGAAAACTTAAACATCTGTTGAAAACCTGACAAAAATACCAAAACGACCCTTATATCAACGTCAAAATGCCGTTTTTAAGTTTTTTTTTGACTAATTTTCAACAAATGTTTATCTTTTTCGTAGTAAGATGAACCTGGTTTAATTGGTAGCAGACAGTTGACTGTCTTGTAGTCTAACACCTAACATAGTTGTGTACTTACATCATAATATTATCAAAGTAAACACGTCCCTCATTGAAGCTTGTTTACACACAGTGTGCAATCATATCACTAAAACACGGAGGGACGAAGTGTTAGGGGGATGACGGGACACATCGGACGGACAACTTCCAACTAGCTAATCGGAGGCAAATTAATGATGCACTGGTTAAACTGTTATCAGTGCATCAAGACTGAAAGAACCTCTAGAATAGTCATTGTATTTCAAATGGTACGGTCTAGTCTTGGCTAAAGATTTCATGTTACATTTATGTATTTGACACTAGGTAACAGAGGGATATCAAATGTGAATCATAATATTTTTTTTGTATGAAAAACAAGCATACGTTAAAGCATTGTGCTTGCCTCACTGTGGTGTGTGCACTGTGGTACGAGGGGACTTATTTGAAGGGGGGATCGGACGGGACAAGTTTTTTCATTAAACAGTGGCGCATAGAGCACAATCGCACTGACATTGACACCGAGATTTGTACGACGCACGGGATGCTCGTGGTTAGACTTTGTGACGTATACGTTACTGATCAACCGACGAAAACGTTACATACGTTCATACGAACTAAACATTTCTAATACATTACTTTCTTACAAGTAAACGAGGGATGAGTCGTAAAGCTAAACGATATATTAATACATACATACAGGTGATCTACCGCGTGCTCTCTAGGGATATCATACACTCAGCTGATGGCTTATCGCGGATAGCGCGCTTTGAAAGTACCGCGCCGAATATCGATGCCGCTGGCACACCTCCGCTGCAAAACCATAATAGCGAAACTACTGAACTATCTTTTAACGCAGGATCTATCGCAGAGATCTAACTATGCCGCTTTCTCTGTCAGTCGCTGATTCGCTCATAAGCCGGGTATAACTACGTAGGCGAAACGTGTGAAAATTAAAATAAGTAACACACAACACATTTTCAGTTGAATTTTCAGGGAAATTTATTAAAAAGGTTCACAATAAACCCATTATTTATTTGATGTGTAACGACATTTCACCAAGATTAGCGTTAGCAAACGCAGCGCGGCGTGTGTGGCGCCAAGTTCGGATGCGGAACGCGCGTTGCAGTTTCGCGCCGGATGTGTGCTACTGGCACGAACCCCGCGCTCCGCACTGCACCATAAAATGCCTGAATTATTCTCTTTCGGCCGTCTTCGCAGTTAATATTTGACGGCAGTCTCGTTGGCTCTCACTGCTCACACACAGGTTGTCTAGGCACTCTCATGTCTTCTATCTACAATTTGACATGGACGGGCTCTTATGAGAAAAAGAAGTTCGCCTGACAGCTAAAACGGACCTTTATTAGGAAGCTGGTCGCAACGAATTGTTAGTTTTAATTTGAAACCAACTTATCTCAAACTGCAATCCAAAAAATGTTTGTCCGTTTTGCTAGTTCCGGCTGTAATAAAATAAAAAGTCCGGCCGTGAATCATGCGGAGCGCGCGCCTATAAAACGCAGCCGGCATTACGTGCGCGCGGACGGACGCGGCCACACATCACGCGGTGAGTGTGTGTGACGTGCGCGCCGCATACATAAGAGTGACGTCGCGACTACGAAATGAAATCTCGAGCCGAGATTAGCAATTCGAGATCTCGTATAACAATTGATAGAACAGTCGAGATCCGGCGAGAATTAGAAAAGGTTGGTTGTTTTTTCAACAAACCTATACTCTTCTTTTTTTTTGTTTATGCAAAACAAATATCAGAATGTGTGCCAAAAGAACAAATCGAACTCGTGACAGGCCCAGGCGAAGTTGACGAGATGAGTTCTGAAGAGAACCTCTTTATGAAGGACTGGACCAAGACTGCAGAAGCCGCGAGAAAGGGAGGGAGGTCTTTGCACAGCAGCTGGACAAGTGGACACTATGGGCCAATATAATTCCTAATAAAAAAAATATAGGTACATAGTAAAAAACAAAAAAAAGATTATTAAATCACAGAATGAAATTAACAAAATTAACATGGCAAATAGAAACAAAACGGCATGTTTTACTTCACCAAAATTCCGTTATGTCGAAATAATGAAAGTAGGTAGGTAAATAAAAAGAAAGTTCTAGCTTTGGTTTTTAAAATACCTTAGGCAGCAAACAAAGAGTATGCATGATGGGCTGTTACTACTCGTTTGTACCTAGTTTTTAAAGCCTGTTCTTGGCCATAATATGAACAATAGTAGATTAGTAGCCAAGGGCTGTAAGGTATCAATTGCAGCCCGAGATATTTAGGCGCACGAGCGCAGCGAGGGCGCCTATAGTTCGAGGGTGCAATTGATGCTTACACCCGAGCTAACTACTCTGCTTTACATCTCGATTGTGAGGTAAGTAGAAAAAACCGGCATTGCAAGAATAAAACATTTTATTAGCTAATTGCTGCTTCAGCTTCCATTTTCATTGATTCGGGAGTGCAGCTTAATTTTAATCTTCATCACTTGCAGTACTCATGTTTTTTTCCTAATTATCACGTAATTATAAAAAAGTCCCAAAAACAAACAATATAATATAAATTATATATTTAAAGTAAAAGTTTTCTATTCCCGCCTTTTTTCATCTTTTTTTTTCAAGAATTGGATTTGAGCTTCGCCGTTCGATATTTAAAATTGATGACTATTAAACTCGAAGACAAGGCTGAATAGTCTTTTGTCATTAGGCTGAATGCATGATGTCCATTGCCATGATGGTTAGATGTCCGCAAACTTTTTTTTTAATTACTTACCGCCCTAGGGCCTTTTTTAGCTACATTAATACCCTAGAGCGCTAATTGGTTACTTACAAGCCCCATTTGGGGGTAATAAGGACCTACTTACCGAACATGAGAGATGTAAAACTAGTTAGGTTGCGCTCGTTATCTTAAGTTTATGATGATAGTTAAGTCAATAACACATGCGCGGGGGAATTAATATCGGCGAGGAGTTGTTCTCAAACAGCCGAATAATAGGAAGGCATCTGCATGCCGAGACGTGAGCTCATTTCCACTACAAACAGTGGGACGCGGCGCCCGCCACGAGCGACCAGCGAGCGAGCGCGAAGTGCGCGGTACTCACAGGTTTACTCGAGCCTGATGACAAAAAAAAAACGACTGAGAAAAAACAGTAGTAGGTAACACCTTTTCTTGCGAGTAACTTTAATCGTACTGTCTCATTTGGTTATGATAAATCTGACTCGTAACTTAGTTGGACGACACGCAGCATCTTCACATTTGTACCACACCAAATATTCTCACAAAGCTTGTAAATTTCCTTATTATTAGCGAGTTTGCGACTACCGCTCAGTTCAGCTGGAATGCGGCGGGCGCACAAGCCGCCTACCCGCTTACAATAACGACGCCCGGCTTGTTCCCGGCTTGTTCAAATGCTAAATATTTTCGGTGAACATCTCGCAGCGGTTCCTGTGCTTATTCATTACTAGCGAAGCTTTGGAAGTGGGTCGACTGGAAGAGACTCGGCCTACTTATCTGAGAACGTCCCTCGAAGA
Organism: Agrotis clavis; assembly: GCA_954870645.1. Taxonomy (NCBI): domain Eukaryota; kingdom Metazoa; phylum Arthropoda; class Insecta; order Lepidoptera; family Noctuidae; genus Agrotis; species Agrotis clavis. The sequence continues at coordinate 21,652,172 of OX940938.1, read as the reverse complement.
CGAAAAAACTGGAATAACAAACAATAGGCAGCGTGCGCATTGTGGCGCGAGTACAGGCGGCGGCCGGCGCAGTGGGTAGCGGGCAGGCGGCCCCGCGCGGCACAAAGCGCGGATCTGGGGCGCGCCATGAGAGGCGCAGTAATCAGCGCCAACACTCGCTGTTTCATTTGTAACTACGATACTACTTGCAGGAACTCGACGGTTTCTTAAGAACAGCGCCGGGATTACAGCTCACTATCACGGTCTGGACTTTTGTCACGAGAAACGCGACATTAACAAACAGGAGATCGAGATGAATACGAGTGTTTCTCGTTAGCTGTGAGCTAGTAATACCGCCCTGTACCAGGTGCGGGTGATGCGGTAATGAATTGCTTCTTCGATAACTAATAAAATGCTCGGCGAGCTGACCTCGACACGATCGTGTATTAATAAAACCGCACCTGGAGATGCCCCTCCCCTCCCCCCCTTTCCCGAGAATATAATTAATAACCGAATATTTGAGTGTTATTAGAATTGAAGCAAAGTCGTTTACATACAATTTCGCAAACGAAGTGTCAGGCGGAAGGCAAGAGGGGCGATGATGATACCTACTTATTATGGTAAAATTACTTTTCGATATTTGAGCAGTAAAAGGAGACACAAATCAGTGATTTAGGTCACTTTAAGGTTTCTTTATACTTACAAGTCGCTGACCTTGTTGAGATTTAAAAAATAAATATAGGGGTAACAGATATGTAGGCAGTGCCCACTTGCATCAAACGGCAAGTATTACTAGATACTAAAATATGTCCAATGATGAATGAAAAAAAATATGTACGAGAACTTGATGTAGATTGTAAATATTTCGCTCGTGGAAACTTGCCTTTAAATGAGCAATTGAACGGCTATTGCGGATGTGAGTCTCCGCCTGTTCAGTGTTGCCACTATTTCGGCCACCACAGTGCGAGGCTCTCGTAATGAAACTTAATTTACACTCGTAGAATATGACAGTAGCTCCCTGACACGGAGATTGAACCACGCGACCGCCGCCGGATGACCCCGGAAACTGGCCACAATGGCGCTGTCACTCAGTTTAACACCGTCATCTCTCAAACCGTGGCCGATGTTACAGTTACTGTAATAAGTACAGCTTGGCCAGAACGGATTGAAACGGAACTAAAATTTTTATTTCTGACAGCGTTTTAAAATCTTTGATATTTGATGTAAACAAAGACCGCAGGTTTGTTAGATTTATTATTGTGCCATAAAACTATCGTAATAATTGAAAAAAAAATAAAATAAAATCATTCAAAGTGCTGGTAGCGCGAAGACAGTGGCGACTTCCGGTTTTCTACATTTTTATGTCAAGCTGTACACAGCCACTGATTCGGGCGTCAAACTGACTACTTACGTCTTTCTACATAATTATGTAGTTGAACAAACGTTACATTCTAACGAGAAGAGTCTTTTGTCGAAAATGTGTTCACCTATTGTAATCCTGACCTACCGACCGTTGTGTACCTATCAGATCGCACACACGACATATCTTAACTTAAAATGTAATAAACATACCTACAGAAGTGAGTATGCGGCACAACTAGCGGCGCGCGGGACAGACAGCGTGTTTGACACGACTGTGTGACAACGGTGGCAAAATACATGAGAAAGATATGCGAGGAACGCGTGAGCGACGCGCAATGCACCGCAGCGCATTGTCAGCACAGCAGCGGCCACGCTAACTTAAACTTTAACGAACAGCAATAAAGGACAAAATAATTATTTCCAAAATCGGCAATACATATGCCGATAAATATCCTTGCATTTGTCATAAGCTTTATGTTTGAAACAATTTAAGTTACCTATATTGAAAGTTCACAGAGTTGATAATAAAAATGTGTCGCTGTTTAAGGAATGTGTGGGCGGTCGCTCGCGCCAAGCGAACGGTGTCGAAATGTAAAAGTTTTGTATCACGAGGTGTTTGTTGTTCATTTTATAATGTATTCTGTCGGAATGTTGTAATGTGTGAGAAATTTAATTTTCGGCGGAATCCAGTAACTGCGAACTGAAGGTACCTATACAGAGTTTACAAATAACTCGAGCGGAGCTCATGTAAATTGTGCGTTCTTTCCATCAAAAAAAAAGTTACTAATAGTTATAGTGATTTATTCTAACAAGATAGACAGTCCACCAAGGATTTTTCTGTAGATTTTGTAAAGAACTGCATTATAATATGCGCCCAGAAATTAGTTTTTTTTGGACTTGAATTCCTATGAAATTTAATTTATCTGTTTTGAGTGTTTTATTATGTGTTTTATTTATCTGTTTTGAGTGGTTTATAAACCATCCCTGAAAAATTATAACTATCTAGTTAAGCGTTTAGATAGACAGACAGCAGAATAAAGCGACTTTTTTACCTGACTGGCAAGGAATATAACTGGAAAGGAGTATAAATGTACTATGTAAATAAGATATTCTTAAAAGTCACATACAAAGTACTGAATGAATTATACGCGGTACAGACCTCTCTAGTGTTATATGAGCACAAATGCGTGTCGGTCGCAGATGGTTTTTATATCGCTGTAGCCCTGAGAGGCTCTCGAGACGAGGCGCAGACGAGGGGCAGCACTAGTGCATGCGACTGACTGAAGTGGAGACCTTGTGTTCAGGTGTTGGGGTGCTAGCCTCATGGACAACAATGTCATTAACAGTAGCCACACTCGTACTATTATTCTTACGACTGGTAGGCGTGGGAAATCGTTTTAACCCCATCGATTGAAAAGTTTTTGTTTGAGGTTCAGACACTAAGGTTTTCCAATCAATCAACAATAATGTTTGGGCGACCAAATAGCATCACAAAAATGCCGTTTCACCATTATGAGGATTTTCGTTTTTTAATTTCATATCGACTATTTGGAGGCTCTTGGTCACTTATTTAATCATAAAAAGTATATATTTTTATTTAATATGAAAGTAATTCAGCAGTACATCAATATATCAGTGACCGCCTATATCGACAGAATCTATCTCTTATCCTAACCTCAACTAACTAATGTATTGTGATTGAGATAAAACGAGCTCAATCTGATCACCACTCAATTAACGCCTAGTTAAGGGCACTTCGTGTGAGTCACCGCGTAATCGCATGCACTCTTATTCGCGCTCGTTATGTTATGCTAATACCTCTGTGTCGTTGAGGGGACCGCCTGCATAATGCAACAATATGTACGATGTGGGGAAAGATGACTTTATTGGGAACCAATTAGTGCCTAAAATATTTTGTGGTGTGTCGCATGTTAGCTGCTAGTTTGTGTGGTCGACGCTTCCGGTGGTGGTGGTGGTGGTTACGGGTGATTCAATCATGAAGTTTGTTTTTAAATCAAGTATTTACTTGTTAATTTTGTTTTTCAATTTTGGTTGCTTATTTTATTTTTCTATTTCAGGTAAGTACTTCATAGATTGTAACTCTGCCTGCACAGGTAAGACATTACTTTACCTATATTTGTCGCAGCAAGCGGAGCGAGCGCTCGGAGCGCTCACCGTTTCACAAACTCGGGCTAAGCGCTCAAACACATTACCGACGGTTGTAAAAAAGAGAATTATTTGAATCTGCAGCTTTAACTGCACTTGGGAGCAATGGAATGTTTTATAAATCTACTATTTTTCGTTTACCAAGTGTCCTTGCAAATAAAGCGAGCGAACGGATTTACGAGTTTGTTTAAGAAAGGATTGAAAAATAGTTTAACCTAGATTTAGTAGTTCTTTGTGTTCGTACAATGGTACCGACAGTGTCGCCGGGTACATTCGAGCTCGATACAGATCCGTTCAAGTTGGTCGGTATCAGTGCGCGTCGTTCGCAGCTAGTCTAGTCGGCTGAACGTAAAGCCTCTTAACAAACAGTTAGGTTCTAATCACGTATTCTCAATTAAGCTTTGAGGACAAATCCACCGCCGCGCCGCCGGTGCCCGAGCCCCGGGCGCTCTTACGACGAGACAGTGTGCCGCCAGAAGGTACACACTACACGTTCTTTTGTTCTCTAAAAAAAGCAGTCGTATATCCGGATTTACCATATTATGTTGCTCACCACGCTTATCGTGAATTCGTGACTAGCCATCGCTGTCACAAAGTTCCTCATTAGGACCTCTGGGCAATGTAAAAGTAGTAAGAGGTTGGCAGCCGGTGGACGTAACCAAGACCTTGAGGTTGAGGCTTAATTATCAACCAATCATGACACGATGTGACCATCTACGAGCCATGATAGAGGATGTACAGTAAAGTGGACATGTGGACCTTCTCCGTGCCACGCGTGTGTGGCTCGCCTCGCTCGGGCGCTCCATTGTTGTCCACGACATGCGCTCGCTATCATCAGATCCAGCCGGATATCCCGCCGAACGTTAAATTAAGCTGCCTTAGATAAGTATTTATGCTAGCGCTCGCGAGCCGATATAAACACATTATATGATCGGGAACGAGATAGCAGACGGATCTCCATTCAGAGACGCTGCGGTTGAGTTATTTATTTGTTTACTTATCGCAGTAAACGTAGTGTCAACAATAATGCTGATTTCATAACATACCAAATATTACGAACTCGGCTAGTATAAGTAGTAGCGAGATGTCATTATAGCCTTCCTCGATAAAATTAAGTAGACTATCAAACACAAAAATATATTTTCTACTCGAACCAGTAGTTCCAGAGATTAGCGCGTTCAAACAAACAGACAAGCAAACTCCTCAGCTTTATAATATTGGTATAAAGACGTATTTTATTTTAAATTGGCGGAATAATAAATCAAGTACGTGATTAGTAATTAGGTTATAAGTTCGGTACAAGTTGTTTCAAGCAGCACGCATTTTAGAGCGGAGTGTACAGTGGGGGGGGGGGGGGGGTTACGGGTGCGTATACGGTCATTATAGTAAATCGTGGAACGTTAATAGAGTCACAACGCGATGCTAACAAACCGTAATTTACTATTATTTTATTAGCAAGTATCTAATTTCTAAGGAACTCGTAACTATTTTAGCTTAAAGGAAAATAGAAACATAACAAGTAAACGTAACGACACCACAGGAGATCTATAATTTTTCTTTTCTTTTTTTAAACGCCCTACACTAGAAATTTCAAACATAGAAAATTATATACACAAACACCAAAACCCGAAACAAAGGGACTTTACCCATGGCGCGACGCGATTGCATTTCGACCGATACCAACTACAAGTGAAAATCAACATTACCACTACAACATAATTATGGCATAAAACACGTTGTTATCTACGGGTAAATGAAAAACAAAACACGATCGCCACGACGACGTCAAGTCAATCGAATTGCATCATTATTACAAATTACAAATGTTTGCTCCATGCGGGATCTAACCTGCAACACACTGCGCAGCAGTCGATTGCTAGCCACGGTGCCAACCGCGCCGTCAAAGCCATGCAAATACTTGTCACCCTATGTTTTTAGGGTTCCGTAGCCAAATGGCAAAAAAAGGAACCCTTATAGATTCGTCATGTCTGTCTGTCCGTCCGTATGTCACAGCCACTTTTCTTTGAAAGTATAAGAGCTATCCTGTTGAAACTTGATAAGTAGATGTTGATTGAGTGAACCGCATTAGGATTTTCACACAAAAATAAAAATAAAATTTTGGGGGTTGCCCTCATACTTACTTACAATTGCATGCAACCATGCAAACTTCAATTGAAAATTGGTTTGAACAAAATCAAGTAATTTACCTATCAAAGTTACAAACAACTACAAGAACTTTTATATTTTTGACAGGCCTGTTGGTATAGTGGTTAGTGATCCTGACTGCTATGCCGGAGGTCGTGGGTTCGATTCCCACCCAGGACAAATGTTTGTGTGATGAGCACGATCATTTGTTCTGTGTCTGGGTGTAATTTATCTATAATATGTATGTATTTAGAAATTTATAAGTATGTTTATCAGTTGTCTAGTACCCATAACACAAGCTCTGCTTAGCTTGGGACTAGATGGCGTTGTGTGATAGTTTAAAAAAAAAAAAAATGTTACTTGCTGCTACGGAACCCTTCATGGGCGAGTCCGACTCGCACTTGGCCGGTTTTTTTTAATGAAGTGTCCCTAGAAAGTTTGTATCTCGAGACTGACCGAGCCAGACAGACGTACGTCAGCTGTACACTACTATAAAAGATGAAAGTAACATCACACGGCGGGGGCCGAGTACTTACACGAATTGAAGCTGCTTAATTAAGAAACAGACATCCCGCCGTGCTGCGGGACAGACAGACAGGGATCCGGCTCGAAGGCCCAGCCCTCTGCAGTACCTACATGCTAGTCTGTTCTTGTTTGTTAACCACCTCATTAACAATAGAAATGAATTGCACCAAATTGGTTCAATTGCTCGTGATACGTAAAAATGTTTGTGACTGTCAATGTTTGTAAACGCAACCCATGATATAGGAGGGAGATATTCCTAGTTCATAAATTCAATCATTCAACCCAAGTATGGAATAATATTTCAAAGCACTTTTTTTACAAGAACATATACAAACATAAACATGAACTTAGTGATTGTAACTGCACGCACACACCAACGAACACTGGACAAAGGACACAATAGCGAGTCGCAGAGAGGAATAAACATTGCAAATATACATTAAAAAAAAATCAATATAGGTATGATTTATCAACTTAATATAGGTATCTTTGAGTGTGTGTGTCACGTCACACTTTGTATGTATGATTATAATTAAAGTGCATGTATTGTGAAGTTAAACGTCCTATTGTAACCAGTAAAGGCTGTGTCCAAGCCCCCCCTCCCTCCCCCCTCGGCTGGCAGCTTCCATCGCTCTGATTCCCCATCATTGTCGGGAGCTTGTCTAAATACCTCCTCAACATTATAGCCTGCACAACACTGCAATTTGCACGAAGCAATAATAACATTACGCCGTCACGCTTGTAATGTTGAGAGCAGCAGTAAGAGGGCGAGTGCGTAATTTATAGCGTGCACTTCCAATGATATGGGGTTACATAATAGTGCCATTTCCCAGCATTTTCCTAGTTAATCCCAGAAGGTTTCAGTCCAAAACATCTTATTACAAAATTGCTTTTTAGCATTCATTCCGTGTCTTCGTGTCGGCGTAGCATGCGTCATTCTTTTTGAACGGTCGTAGCACCCGTAGCACGCCGGCCGCGTAGCATGTAGTCGTAGCAACGTAGCGCTCGCTACGAATATGCTACGCATTTATTTTCGTAGCAATGTATTTTCTGTTAGTTTTGCGCTGTTGCTTTCAATATTCATGAAAAAACAAAGTTGAGACATAAAAACTCGTTATACTTAATTGGAGTTCTTTTATTTGTTTGCTTATGCAACTAACTTTAAAAAGTACATAAATGTAGTTATTTACATAGCATAGATTATTAAGAAGCTTACCAACTAAATTGTAGCCTACATAAAGAAAAAAGTGTTAGGGGAATATGATATTTGTGTTAATATTGCGTTTGGAGCAAGTCATTAATAACACGCATACGTAGAAAATGTAGACAGTAAAACACTTTAATATTTCACGTTACATACAATGTGAGTGACTTGCAGTAGCTCGGCTCACCTGTCGCCCGCCTGACTGTGACGTGTGAACACACGAACGTCTGCCACCAAGAACTCAAAGGAAAATTAATATTACACAAATCGAAGCACTTTAATACTGTCAATCGGGGATTCTTACATAAAAATAGGAAAAAAGAAAAGAAGTCGCGCAACCTCTTCGGATCCAATCCTTCAGCATTCCGTGCACGGGTGAGCGCTCACAGGCATTCAACTAGCCAGGTAAGGAGATTGATGCGGGGCGGGTGCGTGGCGGGAGCGGGCCGGCTGCGGGGCGACTGCGGAGCCGTCGCAGGACATTTTTCCCCCGTGAATAATATCACACAATGCACACGCCGTGATTTATGGCTGACAGTCGTTTGTATGACGTCTGCATTTTGTTCAGTTGAGCCAGTCGACTGGTGCCCCCTGTGTGTGATAGTGTGTCTGTTAATGAATATTAATTAACCGTACGCTGCGTGTGACGTGCGTCGTGTCGCGGCGGTGCTTGCTGCAGATCACGCGTCTCGTTCCTCGTGTGTCGGTACCAGAACAGCTGATATAAGACACGGCTGTACGACTGTCGGTAACATCTACAATGAGATAGGTAGATGTACTATTAAATTAAAAAAAATTAAAAATGTTTTATTGTTACTTTTACATTATACAGCATTACATATGAAGAGTTAACCCCAGAAAGTTATAAAATAATACTTGTATTGGGGCTACCTCGCTACCTCCCAGTGACAATTTTATATAATGAAAAGTTTTTGTTACAGCTAAACAAAAATAATAAATTAAATTTTAAATAAGGAGAAAGGAACAGCTTTAGGTGTATGAATGGATTTTGTGTGTGAATGTGTGTTTTGTATTCGGGGTTTTTATGTTTAGTGTGTTTGTTGAATGAGTGTGAATGAAAACCTGATGTTGAGTGTTTTCTTATTATATTTAGCTAATTCTAACTAGTATGGCTTCTGTGTCTGCATAAGTTAATGTATTTAACCATTTTACTAGTGTTTTTTTACAGTCGTGGATCAACATAGGGAAAATTTCTAGTTTTAAATTGACTTTATTGTAAATGTAAGTGGACTGTGTGGAGTACTGACGCCTAGCAAATACAGTGCGCACCATTGGCGAATAAGCCACAATGTCTTTACGTCTTTTACTCATATTTGTAGGCTTATAGGGTAGTTTCTTATGCATTTTTAGGGTTATGTTTAGGATATAAAGCTTTCTGACTGTCAAGAGATTGCTAATCTTGTAGAGACTTTCAGAGGGGAATCGATATGGCTTGAAGTACATAACCTTTATGGTTACTAATAACTATGAACTCTATGATATTTAGAATAACATTTGTACTGCTTCATCGTTGTGGATTTATACTAACTAAACTTAAACCCGTGATACAGCCTTCATACTTACCTATGGTAACGTATTTTAATGTGTAAACGTACGCACCGGAAGCATTACTCTAACGTCATCGAACGCGTTGCAACCGTGAAAAAACATCCGTTAGGCTCGCGTCGCGCGGGCGTCAATGAAACAAGGCGACATTCACTACGCGCCGGGAAAAGTCACCTGAGATAGATATACGCTCTGTTACGCGAGTGAGAGGGAGAGAGGACAGTATGGAATGATTTCCCTCTCGTTTGGGCGGGCGGCAGCGACAGTGTGACTGGGGCGGGCGCGCGTGTCGCACGCGGGACGTGACGCGCGGCGGTGACGCGCGGTGAGTGACGCGCGCGAGTGAGTGAGTGATGTGACAGTGACGAGCGGCGGACACAGGCGCGACTTGCAGCTGGTACGACGACATCGTCGCTGTACGACCAGTGTCGTGTGTCTGATGCGAGGCCAGCCGGCCGGCGTGCTCGCTCGCAGACATACGTACGTACAATATCAATTGCTTATTGATTTACATGAACAACAACAACATAAACATTGACACAACCATGTGCTTCAAACACAAACCCTTTGTTTTTATTTGCACAAGAAAGTTCACCTCGCATGTACTTACAACTACAGTTAGTTTCGCGTAAAGTTTAATGTTTGCACAGCAACTTCACAGCTCGCTAACTTTGCTGACAGAACAATATAATCAAACGACGGTTGATTAGTTTTCAATGAGCCTTCATCACGCCGCACTCGCTACTAAATAACTATAACTGAAACAATGATAATTACAGAACACTAAATTAGATATGTAATCAGTGCAGTTGTTAATGAGCGTGGAATGTTAATTGTTCACTAAGTCTAATACTATCCGAACATAATAAAGAGCTTCTGTCTAAGCATTTTTGTAATCGGTATCGATATGCTGTCGATAAAGAATAAAATATAATTAGCATAATGGTCTCCAGTTATTCACTTTACACATTGTTCTTGGAGTCTATTGGGTATAACGATGTTAGTTGTTCGTTTTCGTTAAGTAATCAAAAACAGTTTAAAAAAAGCATTTGTTAAACATTTAAATGTACCACTACTAACCAATGTCACTTTCTGTGCGCGGTTCAAGTATTAGATTTGCCTGAGAGAAGTCGAATAGTATGAGAGGAAGAGTTTTTAATATAGCTGGTATATTACACAAGGTATATTATATAGCAGGTATATTATATGGCAGGTATATTATATAGCAGGTATACAGCACATATCAGAAAATATGAGTGATGCGTCGAACTGTTCAATAATTTGATGATATCGGTATCCACACCACCGTACGCCGTGCAGCCGCTCTGCCGACCCCCGCGAGGGATGAGCGCCGTTATCTTATTATTTATTACGTCTTACCCAACCCCTTGCACTTACAGTATCTGCCGTGCACTCCCCTACAATGACCCAATCATTTCATATTGCTGCCGACTTTGGAGACCAAAAACTGTGCGATCCCGGGCGCATATATTTGCCAACTTTATGTTTGTACTAACTATACGTTCGGTAGGTAGTTCAGTGGAATGGCCAACAGTGGGTGTTAGGATTTATAGACGAACTTTATCCGAATTCATTCTGTCGTTGAAGGCAGAATCCAAGGTTTTACCTTGTCTTTGTGTGGTCAACGATAGCTTAGCTAAGTGTATAGAAACACATGCTATGTTCACGTGTGGTATACACGTCTGTGATAACTTCGTTCGGTTCTGTTTAAGAAACTTCTCTGTGCCTGTAATTGAATATTGAACTGCGGATCCAATACCCAGTAATCGAATTTTCGAACATATAAATTATCAGAACGTGTTGCGGGAATTCCAATCGGTTGCAAAGTTTTCATACAAAGAAAAAAAATCACGCGTGTATGGATTATCTGATAAGTAGGGTAGCTTTCAGGCATGTTTTATTCAGGGCCAGCCACACTTCGCTTCGGTTTTATTCAATAACGAATATCACAAAAAACATCTCGCCGTCGATCCTGGAATTAAACAAAAACACGCGCTACTCACGTAAGCTGCTTAACTTGCTGCTATTGTAAAAACGTGAAGGAAAGGGTTGTGCGAGGGTTCCCGGAGCGCCCACTGCCGCCTGCCGAGGTTTTCACTGCCCATTATGCCTACCTTCGTTTGAAATCGCTACAGAATGGCGGATTTTAATCTTACTTCACTTTGAATAATTCTCATATTTTACCAGGTTTGCGTTTTGGTGTTTGCAACAATCAATGCACAGAAGCTCGCTCGGCCACGATTTAACGGGTCGTTTAGGAATGTCTATTTGCCGATAGTGTTTACTCGGTGTCCGACGGCGCGGTCTTAGCAAACATCGTGCACGTCGGTGAAAAGTTACACGGATATCACCCTCGCTAGGGATGCCACATGAGACTCCGGACCTTCACAGGGTTTCCCTACCTCGACCACAATGAACGAGGATCCCTCAATCAACAGTCCTTGTATAACGACGCTACCCTGAAATTTTATAATAGACCAAACCCTCTTCTAAAACTTTTTGTAACATTCGCGCTTATATTTTTAGGTTTTAACATCTAAACGTCTTTTTTTAACAATCACATTGAAATATCAACCGTTATACAAGCCATCCTATCTGGTGGCCACTACAAAGGTCCGCACGACTGATTGACGTAACTACTACACCGCACACGACAGACGGACAGCTTCCGCGACTCCGAACTGATCGACAAACAAAATAAAACGTGGCTTGTAATAGTGCAGGCTTTTAGCTGATGGCCGCCGCGGCAGGGAAGCGTGAAGCGGTGTCACGCTGCAACTGGCGCAATATTTAAAGTGTTCGCCTTATGTGCTGAGAGAATGCGAAAGCTGGATTCAATGTGCATTTTTTGCGTTACTAGAAGAAAAACATAAACACGTTTTTATAAATCAGACGAATAGGTCAATATCTACTTGGTCCTCTTTAATATTGTTCTTTCTTCGTGGCCAGGGTAACTTGATCCGTATCTAAACTCCAGTTGCTATGCGCCTGTTTGATCACTTGGCAGTGTGCATTAAGTACCACTTCTACAATATTGCTGTAAGGCAGTAATGCGCCAAGGTCAAGGTGAACGCCGCCATTACTTGCGTTAACCCGGGAGAGCAACAAAACGTTAGATGTGCTCCAACGAGCTTTACATTCCTCTGTCAAACGGATGAACTGAAACTTCACTGAGGTATAATTATTATATGAGAGCCTATAAACGTTTACTGCTGAACATTCATATATGTCTCTCACAGTAGTTAAAGTTAGAAGCGATATAGCAGCATCATTGATGTGATGTAATTAAAAATCGGACTCACGTTGCAAGATACTGGAATCCAATTGAGAAGCATCTCACCAGCCTTGTCAATACTGATTTTTAGTTCTCTTCTTAGTGTAACTATACAAAAAGAAAGAGATTTAAATTACTGGGTGAACTCGTGTTCAGTATTTTGCAGTAGGTAGTACGAGTATTAATATCAAGGTGACTATAACTCACGCAACACACGTCTGTGATTCGTCACCATTTTTTTACCGTGTGTCAACATTATAACAAGATTACTATAATATGACTAATCGTATTAAACTTATTACTTCCACGACGAAAGAAAAGGAACTTTTACTTTACTTTATGTAATTATATTTTTAACTCGACACAGCTATTGGCGCCCAACAATCCGCTGTTGGCGCCCAACATGGGATCTCAGTCAGTTGCCAGCTAAGTATGTATCGTGACGAGCGGGGTCAAGGTTACATCTCGCGCGCTCTCATTATCTGCCCTGTTCTTTGTGATGTTTCATTACTTTATTCAACCGACTTTGTTTCATTAGATTATGATACTTTTTCGGAATGGTTATTGGTTTGGTTTTTATCCTTACTAAAATTCAATAAAACAATGTATGCGGGCTCGTGTGAACAAAGGCATATTTTGTAAGCGACTCACACACGCTAGCTTTTATTGCGTATATTCGCACATTCATATTTTCGTACATTACGCACTACGGCAGCAGGTTTCTATTAGTGCTTATTTATCGTTCGCCGACGCGCTCTAACATATACCGCGGAGTTTCATTTGCGCGTAACTCGGCTTTAGTGATACTAAAACTGTTTACTATTCACCATCATGGAGCTACTGCACCACGTCACGTAAAATACTATCTTTGTTCTATCATAATAGAAAAGCCTTTTATTACAGTTTTGTTATACAATATTTCTTAATAGCTGCTATTCTTTAAAATGTTCGGTATCGAATAAAGACAAAAAAAAAAATCTTCTGGAAAGATACGCTTTTCATTTAGGTAGGACCCTAAACTTTTATACCGGGCATATTACCTACAACATAAAAGCGAATTATCCACTTAAACAATTTCCTATAATTAAACTCCTCTGTGCTTCACAAAGCGTCTCTTAAATTCTCAATATCTGGAGAGGGTGGGTGCCTCTGAGTGACGTCACGTCGTCACTCGCTCCTCGCTAGTTAAAATAGTCAATTTAGCGAACATTGGCAAAATAAGAGCTTCCAAAGCTGAGCAGTCCGCAGGATTAGGATATAGGAGGCTGCCGAGGTGTTCAGCTTAGCGAGACGGTGCCCGCAAGCCTGCTAGCTCACGGTTAGCTTAGAAACGCAATAACACTATGTCATCATTATTTTTAAAACATTTTGTTTCCAAGAAGGATATTTTTAAACTTCGCCAGGACGTTGTGCCTTGGTAATGGTAGATATTTTCTTATTAGTGCCGCGACAACAAAGCCAAAGATTGCGTACCTTCCTTTCTTGTCTCTCTTTGTTTAATGAATATTTAGATTTCATGATTCATTTAATAAATCTGCTTCAATCAAGGCTTGTATAATCCTACACTACAGTCGCACAAGTCAATCCCTACCTTCACAATGACGAGCACATCGCATGTCCCCCTCACTTTTATTTCAACTGCGAAATATAAGGGTCGTTACGAAGAAGACGCGTCGAAACACCTTCTGTGACTGACTGGTGGCGTCAGGCGCGACGCCTTTGTGTCACGGGATTTCAGCTGCGATGTTATTGCTTGTACTTTTAGCTCGAAATATAATGAACTGGGTCTCAGTAGGCCAACATTACTACGATATAGCTTGCGGTGGCGGAGACATTACTGAACGATATTACTTCATGTAAACTGTGCCTAGACTCGGTTTGATGTTGAGGCTAACCAAAGTTATTGAGTTGTAGAACCAGAAGCCAAATGGAGAAAACTTATATAATACTGAAACCAGCTGAGTATGGATAACGATATGTTTCTTGAACTAGTCTAGTTAGCTTGTAACAATGTATTCTTATTTTACATATAACTTACAAAGAAAGCTTTGGGTCGAAAAGCAAAGATGAAGTCTCGCCAAAAAGTGCGGTCAGTGAAGTTGATGGATAAATAAAATAGCACTTTTCATCGGACCTTTTTCAATTAAGTGCCTTGAAGTATTTTTTTTTTTTTTTTTTTACGTGGCAAAATCATCAAATGAGTCCTCCAACCCCGGGCAGGGCGGGAGGGACTGTCAGACTTCTACTGACTAAAATCCACGGTGTCCTTCATAGCCTGTTAACCTGTTAAGTTCCGGGGTTGCGGTAAGGGAATAATCCCGCGACCCCGGCAGGCTTTGGCCCTCTGAGAGGGGGGCCCCGTCATTATGCTGACGCTCTTTGAGGCGCGCGTGGGACACAACGCGCCGTCGACCCGGGCATGGTCCTTGGTCGGGCAGCGAGTTGCCCTTTACTCGCTGCCCGCATGCCCGCGCCTACGGTGGCCGGAGATCATCAAGCGACGTCCATCGCCGTGGGCGCCTACCACTGCGGTGCCTTGAAGTATTGGATAAAAATATCGGGTACTGTATAAGCAATTCGTCTGCGATTTTCCCTTATTCGGTAGTTTAGACGTGTCTCGGGTGTCCGCCGTCGGCCACATATTTATGTTATGAGTATCGCCGGGTCGGCGCGCGGCGCGTGGCGTGGAGTGCCGAGCGGATCGCATTGACTTTGTTTTCAACTCACGGCCTGTGTCGAACGAACGAAATTTTAGGTATATGTTTAAAATGTGTTCGTGTGCCTAGGCCGTGTTAATTATTTATATTTTGTTATTTACAAATGTGACGGAATAGAAGCAATTTCCGAGAATATACTTTAAATAATACATAAGTATTGTCCCTATTTCCTTGCATCTATTATAATAAAAACCTCATCGTGACAATATATTTCTATAATATGATGTCATGTGCCGCTGATGTGGTACTAGTACACACTATCTCGAACTGTTTTCTATTTTGAATATGTAAATTCTCAAAGCTCCGAACTAGCGAAGTTTAAAATCTGAAACTTAATACGATCCATACACAGGTCCATTGTTGAATCAATACTCCAAGCAGTGGACTTACTGTTTCCTAAACTTCTTTCTCAGAAACACCTTAGTACTTGTTTATTTCGATACTGGAGCTTATTCCCAGCTCCACAGTACACACTCCTTCTGCGTTGTTCGGTGGTCATTATTAAAGTCAAGTACATTTGTTTCGTCTAGACTGTCCCTATAATAGTACTAACATTTTGTCCTATAACTCGTCCCCGGCGTTATCCTGGCTTTCTGCCAGACACTCGTTTTGTGCAGCGCGATATAATAGCACCACTTAACTTCTTTGTTTTAACACTGTCGTCTAGGTAATTTGTTTATTCTTGATCACGAAAAAGAAATGGTCAGAGGATATTACCCTGTGGTACTCTTTGTTAAATTATTATTGTTATGTTAGAAGAACCAGATTTTACACAATAGGATTAAAAAGAAAGAAATAATACAGCACTTACCAACACATAAAGGGCCTGCCATATTGCAGCAACAGTTAATTTACTGTTACTCTGGGCCATAGAAGTCAGAATCATGTTTTCCTTCACAATGTGAATTGAGTTCTCCAAAAGCTCGTATTTCTCAAGTAGCACCATAAACCCTGCAGCGAGTGTCGCGTGTCAGCGGGTGATGAAGGCGGTCGTTACGTTCTCATAAATTAGCCACCGCTGCCCACCCCCGGAATATAACTGGCGTAGTAGGCGCGCCGTGGGGACTATTGATGATATTGGCAGACGATGCTAATGCGGGTACTCTTGCTGGCAGTAGTTGAAATGCTTGTGGAGATAATAGACCCAGAGATAGAGTAGAAAAATATGTAGAAATTGACAGGTATGGGCCAAAGCTATGAAGACATTATACTCGTATGTACCTGAAAAGAAATCTGGAACCAGCACCATGTTATAAAACCACACGCGAGACCTCCTTAAATTCCATCTAGCAGAGAACGATAATCGAAATACATAGGTATATAAAAAAAATCGTGTAGTCCAGTATCAGTGAGCGTGCAAGACGCGTCTGCATAATATCCATTAGTCTTGTGGCCCGCTGCGATCAGTTGCGGCCTGCTGCGAATGCATTTACTAAATGCTGCCGCGTCGCCCTCTGTCGTGTAATTGCTTACCTGCCGCGCTTTTGTTGGTCGTGTTTTTATTTTTGCTACCAAAAAAGCGGAGCAATACTAGTATTATTATATAATATAATGTTTGTTTTATAAAACATTTTAAAATGAACGCTGTAGGTAGCCAAATCCACACGAATGTTTACGAGGTGATTCCGTACATCTCACCGGCAGTGAACAGACAGACATTAAACAATGTTGCGTTTTATTATGAGAGGAGGTTTATAATTTGTTGAGGAGGGACTGTCTGCCTGCAATAAACTAAACAATGCAACTCTTGTACGTATAGTTTATGACGAATTAAATGGCAACCCGGTTAAACGGCTCAATCGTCTTGTCCAAGAACACGTTACATGGACTGGACACTTTCTCAAAATCCAATTTGTTTTGAGAACTACAGCTGATATTGAAAATTTTTTTCGTGCTTAACTTCGTCAATACATTTTCATTCGTCTTTGAAAGGAATGATAGATTTGAAAGCGACCTTCTATTGGAAGAGTATCTACCGTGAAACATTTAATATAAAGAGTTAAGGATCGCTGTTAACCTGATTATCGTCTTCCTCCTGCGAGTTCCTGTGGGACGCGTGACGTACCGCCGGGGGGAGGAGGGAAGGAGGGTGAGGGGGTGAAGTGAAGGTGTGTCATCCGTGATCTATGGTCGCACACGATCCTATTGCTTTTGTTATGTGATTATTTCGATTGTTATTGACGTTTACGTGCTAGGAGGACAGGATGATGGGTTTTTCATAAGACATTATTGTTCACCTATTTGTATTTATTTATTATTTTACATTTATGATAGCAGAAAAAGAGCAGATTAACAGATAAACTGTCTGCAATTTATGAAAGTTAATCGAGAGACTAAAATTACTCATACCTATCGGGAACAAATCTTATTTCGCTACTCGTTTCCTCTGATATTCCCATCGCCCAATTTCATGGGTGTCGGCGTGTGAGCACTCTCGCGGCGATAGGTCAGTTCCACGTCGACTGAGAGGGTCCTAGAGGGCATCAGTGTCACCACTCACGTGTCTACAGAGGGATTTCAGACACTCCAATTTATTTTCCAGTTTGAAAACGTGAAAAATAGCCACATGTTTTCATTTTGTACATGAAGCCCACGTGCTTACGGAAGTACAAGTGACTTAGCATAATGAGTACAGAATCAGACACATGGTCAGATAGAAAGATTAAAATATTGCGGTGTTGACCTGCCCCATATTTTAGCAGATAATTCTCAGGTAGACCCTAACTATTATTTAGTCGCGACAGGTGGAGTAGGGTGCGCTCACGCGGCCGTATTAATTCGGGGGATTATCGTTACGGCGCCGGTCCGGTCCCAGGGCGGCGGATCACCCGGATCACCGGCGCCCGGTAGCTCCTGCCGGCTTGCTTACCGATGGGGCCCGGGAGACTGCGTGGATTACCGGAGTAGCCTGAGATGCTATAATGTAACTACTAGCTACAGAAGGATCACTGCTAATACACGATAAGGGACACACGAGCAAGTCGTTCGTTGTCATGCTGAGAGTATAATGGAGTCCTTACTCTGTCCAGACTGAATAGAATAGAAAACATTTATTCGATAATGGACACACACACAGACATAATAAAAAATAAAAATTCAAAATACAGTAAGAATTTTACTGAGCATGTCCACACCAAAAGGGTAACCAACTCAGCATATGCTGGGCGAAGACTGCTGACTGCGCTTTATCTGCCTGTAATTGACATAAGATAGATGGTCACACAATTGTTCTGTATTTCTAGAGGGTATGGTCAATTTTATCTCTCATTTGGCTAGGGAAGACGCCGTCCAACCTCGAAGTATATGGTCCCTACCCAGTAGTTACAGGCTGAGCTGCGATTTTCGGGATCTATGTTTGCTGAGAATTCATCCGTTAATTTGTTGTGTGTGTGCACGTAGAGAAATGTCTCGCTACCTGTACGAGAACTTCTGGTTGCAACCATGACAGCAAGACTCACTAGTTGACTTTAAAACATTTCTAGTAATAAATACTAAGTAAGTAGTAGAGATCAAGGACTTAGTATTTATTACTAGAAATGTTGTAAAGTCAACTAGTGAGTCTTGCTGTCACGGTTGCAACCAGAAGTTCTCGTATACATTTCTCTGCGTGTGTTACTATGCGTTGTTTAAGTTTGATGTAGTTAGCTTTAGATTATTTTAACCTTCTGTATTTATTAACTCCTCAGTGACAATCCTAGTGAAAGTGTTCGTGATTCGTGTGTACCTATGCTTGTGTTAGTTATGTCGGTCGTGTGTCCCGCGGTGTCGTATTGTGTCTGTCGAGGTGATGTTCCTAACATTGGAAATGTTCACCCACTTGGGTACAGGAAATACTGATTTATACGTTTTGTGGTTATCCTATCTGAAATTATAACTACAGACGGCACTTACTTTTGGGGTTTCAATATAAAGTTACCAAAAAAAACAGAGAATACTTATATAAAAGTTGATGATTGTCACGTGGTAAAACCACTCAGTCGATGGAATGGATACAATTTTCACCATAATACCTGAGTGCTCTGCTACAACGCCTTGGGGAGCTGCTGGGTCGTTCAATAGCTCTGCTGGAACACCTCGTCTAAAT
Organism: Agrotis clavis; assembly: GCA_954870645.1. NCBI lineage: Eukaryota > Metazoa > Arthropoda > Insecta > Lepidoptera > Noctuidae > Agrotis > Agrotis clavis. Next base: position 21,633,129 of record OX940938.1, on the reverse strand, counting down.
CTTTATTATGACATAATTCTCCAGAACACCCTGTTTGTGTGTTTGTGGCACGAGATAAATCAGAAAAGGGTTCGTAAGGAAATGAACACTTTAGCTAACGCGAAACGCTCGTGAATTATTTCTCAGCCGAAAGTGAATAAAAAGGAGCTCGGCGTGAATTAATAACAGTTGTTGTTGTAATGTGATGGGGTTTATGTAATTGTTCGGTCGTCAGTCGTGCGCTGATCAAGTGACAGTCGCTGACAGCTGACAGTGTCGATGTATCCACGTCCTACTGACAGGCAGGTGGGACTCAATGTAAGTACATCACTAATACATCCACTTGATTGAATGCGCTGACTTCAGTTGCTCCGTACTTCTTGAATTATTTATTGTCCTGAAATTACAGTGCAGAAGTTAGAGTGCTCTTATTCAGCAACCATTTTATGACTATTTAGATTAAAGGAAAGTTCTGTGTCTTATTTCTAGACATAAATTCATCTCTCACGTCTTCTTATAAAATATAAAAACAGAACTTAAAACCCTCGTAGACATTCAAATAAACTGCGACCACTTAGTGGGATTAACGTTTTCGCAAGGAATTTCTACATTTTTGGCTGCCGACCAAACTTTAATTTGACCAAAAATCGGCTTTGAGTACCATCACGCTAATTAGTGTGTGGTGCGGCAGCGAGCTTCACTCAGTGCGTCGGGGAGATTCATTGCAATTTAAAATAATAAATTAGCCTCAATGATGTTATTGACAATTGTAAAATAATTCTGTCGACGAGAGGTCGGGGGGGGGGGGGGAGGGGAGCACTTATGTTGACATGTCGGCACTAATTGATGACATGTAGACAACACATCAACTATGTATGAATTACGAGTTGCTGATGGGGTTGAGATCGGGCTTGCCATATTGATCCATGTAATATTCTGTCGTACTGATCCCAGACAGGTTGTTTTAGACAAGCTCCATTCAGGTTAACCTACGTTATAATTACGTTACCAAGCATCGTTAGCCGACATAGACTGTTTCAAATGTTAACACCCCTGTAAAATTACAATATCTCTACAACTTTATGGAAAAATTCTTTGCAATCATTATCTTGCCATTCAGCTTCAATAAATTCATCACTTCAAGTGGCACATTCTAAAAACAAAACACGACTCACAAATAACTTGTATATTTTCCTAACTTCCTTCGAAAACACAGGAGTCTCGCACAAAGCCGACAGCGGCGTGTGATCGCGACGTCTGCGCCTAATCGCGGCACAACGAGCCTAAACAATAAACATAAACAAGTCCCCCCGAAGCCCGAGGGGGCCTGGAGGACTGCCACTGCACCGCGCTGCATCGAGTGCTCACAATGATATTTGTTCGCAAGTTTCGAGTACTATTTTCCATATTGCTTTGGTATGGAAACGCGATATTGTGGCCGAATGCAGGGTCGGAACTTGTTTCATCTGGGTTTAGTTTCGTGGGATAGGCTTCCTCAATGCTTGTTGTTTGTTACAGAACGTAATCAACGGAAACTGTAGGTACTTTCCCGAATGGCTTTGCAAACTGACCTTCACGAATCTATAACGAGCGAGCGTTATGAGAAGATTAACACTAGGTACCTATTTTGTATTTGAAATACGAGAAAAGTTATTTAACTTCTAGGAATAATTTCACGCCATAATAATTTTTAAAAATTCCTTTCATTATCCGGCCACTGCAAAAGCATTAAGGTTTACAAATCTACTTGCAGTTTGAACAAGAAACATTTAGATACACAATCCTCAACTCATCCAAACTGCAATTCGTCCACATATCCGATGGAACGCACTCGACAGTGGCGCGTGCACAAGTGCATACAGACATGTGTCGATGAGCTGACTCGCGACTTTGAACGTCACTGCATTCAACCTGCCCTCACGCTACCTGAGGGCGCGGGGCAGGCAGCACCCCTCGAGCACACGAGCGGAAAACAAGCGCAATAAGCACTGAGCACACGAGTGTGATTTGAAATAACTGAGGGGAACACTCCTCGACATAACGAGAAAAAATAAATTGAGTGTGCGCGCTTCAATCAACCTATCAATTCAGTATTTTAAACAATCCACTGCTGAAAATATGCCGCAATTTTCTGTCTCTTTTACAAGCAGTTAAACGTAAAGTTGTGAAGCTTTTTCGAAATCAATAACTCGGAGCTGTTTCGTGCAAATGATGTGTTGTACGAAACAGCTTGTTTTAGCCGCGAACAGCTCGCATTAGCATAATAATATCGTTGTAATAACAGCTGGTATTAGCATGCAACGGAACACCGCCAATATCCGGGATCAGGTACTTAACAGCTACAGGTATATTATGTTACTACATTATGAACGCATTCGTTTAATTTCCCTGGCTATAGAAGAGTGGTTTATTACATAATGTACCTGATCAAGTATCAGGTATGTACTAGCTATTGTTTGTGGTTGATTCCACTTGGATGTTAGAAGGTATCCCATGGGAACACGTTATTAAAATAAAATTAACCAACCCAACCCTAAATCATAGTTTATTTTAGTCGTATTTCATCCAAATTGTTAATTTCGCATTTATAACATTAAGGTAAAATTCTCCAGTAAAAGCATTCCCGCGGGAAATGGAAATCTATGATACCTACGGAGCGACGGCGCTTAAAAGAGACTTCAATTGAGTTCAAACATTAAAATGTTTTCTTACTATTTGTTTGTTGAGCCGCGTGTTGAGTATTTCGTAGACAACAGGGTCCGTTTCTATGGAAATAACACGATTGTATCGAACGTTCGTGAAACAAACTAGATAGCTAATGGAAATTAATGATACACGAACTGACTCGGGTTTCAGACTCATCTATTTCGGCTGGCGATGGAAACTTGTTGTTTACGCCTCCGGCGCTGATTGATCAATCAATATGTAGGATTGAGTAATGTTGAGACAAAATATGTACATACTTATACAACGTGTAACGTTAAATGCCCAAAACCTCTCGTGGGGTAACTCAGCCCATGTTACTGAACAATGTTTGTTCTAAGACTTGGAAATTCACAAAAAAATAAAATATTTTTCATACCGACCCGGCCCGATCAATTTCTCATTTTTTATGAAAAATCTATTTTTTTTTTTCGAATTTCCAAAAGTCTTAGAACAAACATTGTTCAGTGACATGGGCTGAGTTACCCCACGAGAGGTTTTGCGCATTTAACGTTACACGTTGTATATCCAAGAAATCTCCAATAGAACAATGTTAATAAAATAGAAATATCTTAATCACCAATAGAACAGATTATGATATTTAGCCACATAGCATAGAAGTTCTCATTGGGCAATAAAATACACAGTATTAAGAATCTTGCATTTCAAATCTTTAAAAGCTACATTATACATTGAGAATATTAAACAAACTCGTGTCATGTTTGAAAAGAGCAGTCTCATTCAAATAAGAAATTAATTTCAGATTATTAATTATAATTATTATTAATTTATAGAGATTCAAGCGTGGTTTAAATCTCCCTCATCAAATGCACCGCGACACAGGGTGTTATTTGTGTAGCGCCTCGTAATGAAGCCACCATGACGTCATATTAATAAACGCGCACATTCGCTCCTCTCACATATTTGCCTACAGTACACATTCGGGTAAGGTCGGGCACACACGGGGCAAGTCGTAAAGCGAGTGATTACTGGTTTATTAGCGCGCGGATCTCGCTCTGATGTAGTTGAGGCAGTTTCGCTCGGAAAATTAGAAATTGCAGCTGTAATAAGGTCTTATTTTAAGAACCATGTCATAAGATTTCACTGAAAATAAAAGAGCACGTATTATGTACAGTCATGTTTAAGTAAAATATTCGTTATTTTGAATATCAAAGCAAATTCATTAATACCCATACGTCAAGCTTCTTACACACATGCTTGTAAATCTGATTTTAATTAATGCTGCGGTTTTGATAGCAGCTTTGATTAAGACGTAGGGGAACCACATTGTCATGTAAATTACTATCTTCATAGAACAGTCTCTATTATACACAAATGGATCGTCTGGTTGTGTTTACTAGTTCGGTGTTGATCGGGCTTAATGCAGCGTAGTATAATAAGCGAATATTTAGTAGTGCAGTTAGTAAATGCTCTCGATCTAGATAAGCACTAATGTCGTCTGAGCGAACCAGAATCTAGGAACAGTTTAGAAGTCTGTCTGACTTGGGTTGCAAATATAACCAAATCATACATTTTACATTAACTTATGGTGATTCATGATGGCAGATACATGTAGATATTTAAGTAAAAACTATTTACACTACAAAATAGAAATAAAACTGGAGGCTAAGCTATCAAAATTCAGGAGAGCACCTCAGTGGAGCTCCCCGCAGTGTCTTGTCGATATAAGACGGTAACACATACCTGCCCCCCGGGAGCGCCCGCCTCGCGGGCAGGTGTCTGCCCGAGCTTTAATTAAAACTTTTTTAAGGAAAATGTGATGAATTCCCTTAAAAGTCGAGTGTGTTGGCAGCCAGAAAATTAAACACTTCCATTGATAAGAAGGGTCAGGTTATTTTTAAGAGTAATCATGCCCTGAAATGGACGATTACATCTTTATTGAATAAGGTTTACTTTGATATCAAAATAAACAGCTTCAAAGGCAGTGTTCATTGATTGAAGTGATCAATGAGGCGACTATCGACTCTAAAAACATGTTGTAAGGTCTCTGTAAGTTGCTACATCATGTTAGTAAAATGAGTCATAAGTTAGATGAGCGCTAGGTCGTCCTAATGACCTGAACTTCTCACATTAGAGCTTACCTCACTCATGATAACTATGTAGAACCGCAGATTAATACTACAGCAAGAGTTCTAACATTAAGCTCAAGATTGATGGATGCACTGAAATATAGTACTTATGCTACTAGACTTTAGTGCTGATATTGTCGGTGAGGACGTTTCACATGTCACCCTTCTGATCACTTACAGACACAAATCATTATCATAAAATGTAAACTGACGATGAAGCCTGGATCTCACGACGCCAGGGAATCCTAGTGTGAGTACCAAGAAATAACGCATTCGAATGTAATTTCTTATATTATAAAATCATTCTGTTCTATTCGCAAGTATACTTAGTTAAATTGTAAAACATACTCGTATATGATCGATATGGCTCTATGAAACAAAGGAAAATTGTCATAACTAGATAAAAAACTTGAGAGGTGTCAAGGGACACCCGGATGGAACGAAGTTACTGTATACACTCAACAAAAATAATCGTCGCGACTCCACTCCACTCCAGTCCGGTACAGTCCGGACCGGTCCGGTCCGGTCCGGTTCGGTCCGGTCCGGTCCAGTCCGGTCCAGTCCAGTCCAGTCCAGTCCAGTCCAGTCCAGTCCAGTCCAGTCCAGTCCAGTCCAGTCCATTCCATTCCATGGTAATAAACACATTACCCTCCTTTGCGTCGAGCAGTCGGATAAAAGTGTCGTGACAACTTTTAAGATTTTTTTCCGTCCAGCCCCCTTTCACAACGATATATAACATAATTATCAAGAAGTGGGACCGGTTTATGACGGTGACAATCACACTTTTTGACCGTATTGAGCACCCTAACTTCATCATCACACACATCAGGAAGGCTGGCCGCGACGTCTGACGTCCCTTAATCAAGATTGATGCATTCCTCGAAGGTGTCGTATCGACGGCTCGGTATTTATCCGCGCGTCGATCAGACGATCATACATCTCCCGCACACGTGGGGCAGGCAGGTCAGCCCCTGTGATCAAGACAGATAACCCGCATCCCGCGGTCCGCGTCCCGGCGCTGTCAATAGCGCTCGTCATGGCGAGTCGGTGATCTTGCGGAGCGATGATCCCGGGCTTAGAAGCGGACACGGGACCACGAGGATTATACGGGATTGTTGCGGAAAAATGCTGGATTACAGTAAATAATGTGCAGTTCTTGAATAATAATGCCCATTCTGAGATTTTTTGTTGGTTTTGTTTCTGTGTCGTTGGTTTAACAAAGTTAAAGTTAAAGGCAATAATTATGTGTGTATAGAGATGAAGATTTAAGTTGCAAAAACAATTATGAACATACATTGAAGAAAAAGCATCCAAAAGTAGAATCTCTTAGTTTTTTTTTTAATCGGTTGAAAAGGAAAATAACAAACCAAAAGCAACAACAACAGCTGCTCTTGTTCTGTCTTAACTGTGTTTAATGACGCATTTATGTCACAAATCTTATGCAATTGACACGGATACAGCCTCACACGGCGGGATTGGTGTCAATCGCTCGCTCGCAGGTGCATCTTTACTCAAGGTATTCATTTGTATGGATTCTCTTTATACTGCACTCGGCATCAAATATCATGTCTGAGATGTGGACAGAGTGGATTAGATCGGGGTTTGAGGCGCGAGGATTGAAAATGTCGGTATGTACATAGGGTGTTGAGATGTAGCCTTTGAATAAAGTACAGCATTTTTTTTTAAATAGAAAGAATTAGGGTAAAAGTATATATTATTTGCAGACGGTGTAGATAAATAAGATCTAAATATTATGATGGACATAATATTTTATAATGATGCAATTAACGGGACCCTCCTAATTTACCTTTTAATTAATAAATCAGAACAATAGTACGTTTTATGCAAACAAGTCTAGAAAAGATAAGTTTACAACCTCCGAGAATAGCGTCGAGAGTGCTTCATTTATTTTGAAACAAGATATTTTTATAATAAACTTTGGAGTTTTTCATTTTCGCGTTGAAATGAATTTTCTTGTGAAATACGCCAACCCATTTGTTCGTACTACGACTTAAAGCTACTGCCAACTCTGTACTCCTCATGGAATAAAATCAGACAGTTTGTTGAAAAATAAAATCTTTTAAATCGAAATTCAGAAATAGTCCAATATTTTTTACGACTCGATATTCTAACCCTCAACTGAAGCATTTCAATAAGCTGTGCGAGAATTTTCATATGAAAATTATCTCGCAAGAGTTTGATCTCAACTCGAAGAGCGAACGATTTAATATCGCCCCCTATTTAAGGATTAGCGGGGGCGAATGGGACGAGTGGGTCCACCTCGCTGTGCGTGCTCCATCCCACACAGTACCCACTTAATTATGTGGTAATATATGAATTTTAATTATGGGAACTCATTTGGCGACAGGGACGACGGCTTTTTGGCATTTTATTGGGTATTGAGGCTCGATATTTGCCTCCGAAGTTGAATATTATACGTATTTTACGAGTATTTCAGTGTGGAGTTATTTGAGGGTCGTTCAAATAGCTAACATGCGTACTGTGGATGTTTTAATAAATATTTATCTGAATTTCATTAGTCAACAATTGAGGTTACAATAACGTTACTCGAACAACAAAATAAACAACTCTTTCATAGTACCACAATGGAAGTCAGTATAGTAACAAAAATATCGGAAAATGGGCGAAAGCCAAACTTGTCATTTATCAAAATACGTGGCCTTTACCGCTACTTCGTTAGCTGGTCGTGCCAGTTCGTCCCAACTCCGAGGTGGCGAGAGTTCGGCAAGTTGTCACGTCTGCAGAACGTGATGTGTGATTGAGGGATCGCTTTTTAATTGAAAACTTTGCAGGTTGGCGATAATTCCTGAAACTTTCTTTTATTAAAATTTTTCGGGAAGCCATTCATTTATGACTCGGAACTTCTTGGGAGAGGGGCCATTTTATTCAAAGATGGATAATGAAAAATATTCATTACTATTGATATGGAAAAAAATGCAAAGTTCTGAGTGGGAGTCATTGACAGTTAAAAATTACAATAAAGTTTCCTTGTGATTTTTATCTCACAAATTAATCAAAATGTAGCAGTCGATTAAAAACCAACGGAAGCCTTCTTACTTAGTGTGACGTGCGTGAACGCTATTTCATCCATAGCGATGACGTCACGTATCTAATGGCGGGAGACTTGCGGACACAGTGCGAGACAAACGGAAGGTCAACTTCGTACAACACGCGAAGGCGGGTTGGCTGGATGTTCCCATAATAAAGAAAAAAAGGTGTTGATTGAAAATGTTCGGGTTTACATTCGATTCGTACGTGCTTTAGTGATAGGTTTTATTGTTTTGTGTGTCGACGTACGTGACACTTTTTGTAAATCGTTGTCTGTCTGGTAGGTATTGCTTTCTATTCATCTATACGTACGTACCTGATACCTTTGTCGTATTGGCAAGAGGGTTCTGTAGAGCTAGGCTTTCAATAAATATTAAAAGTAATAGTTGTTCTACACTTTTCTGAATTTGTGTTCTTAATTCATACTCTTAAAATCCCAGTAGCTTCAATTGATCAGTATAAAATGAATTGTTTTTCTGAAATAAACTACAGATTTGTGTTACTGAATCGTCTTCTTCATCAGTGTTCACGTCTGTGTAGCAGTTTGTTTCGCATTAAAGTTTTGTTATAGTAAGCTTCGTGCGGCGGTGATGTCGGTAGTTTGAATCACTTGACGTCTTCGAAGCTTTGTGTCGAGTCACGTGATGGCGCCATCTATTGCTGCTCTGACAGCTGGCTTTATGCCCGCTTATTATTATTATTGTTGGCAAAAATATGGCTTTAGGAATGGCACGTCCCAACGACTGAGTGAACAACTGTTGCGTACTGTACCGCGGGTTCGATTCCCACACGGAAAAAATATGTGTGGGACCTATAAGTGATTGTTCTGGGTTTGGGCGTTTGTGTGTGTCAGTTTCTATGTTTGTAAACGCACCCACGAACCAAAAACTGTGTTGTCATGAAAGAAAAACTTGTGTGTATTTTGGACGGATTTTAATTTTTTATATAATAAGATCTTTCACCAGTTTACTACAGCCCATAGATGGTTTAACAAAAGGTAAAAGTTTCCATTTGCAACAATCTCTATCTCATCATAGTATAAAAGTTGCTTACTGCCGTCTGTACGATAGATGCTTCAAACTACGCAAATAAAATCATGAGTTTTGTTAATAGGCAGAGTGATTAAAGAGGAAGGTTCATAAATATATACCTAATACATGCGAAGCCGGGGCGGCTCACTAGTATGATATCAAAACTTTTTATTTTAAAATCTGTGATGGGTTTTAGTTTTAGACTACGAAACTCTCGATATATGCAAATAAAAACGTTAGCATCGAAAACAAACCTCACTGATGAAAGCCTTTTTTTTCATAAAAGCCTTTTTCGTTTTGCATAAAAGCCTTTTTTTTCAGCGCCTGCAGCTGTATTTTTAAGCCCAGACAGCGATCGTTGTTTTTTCTTTAAGAATATTGGTAAAATCCATAAATTAATTTAATAATTTAAAAATAAAAACTACAGTAATATACAACAGCACATTTAAATCTTAAATTTTTTAAAGGAAATACTAACGATAACAGCTGAGAAAGCTTTTTCGGGATTGCGGTTTATTGGGGAACCCACAAGCCATTTAAGTAAAACCTTGGTAAAACCAAACTGGGGCAAAAAAGGGTAATTTGATGATGTTCCGCGTGGCGGAGCCTTCAGCTGGTTTTTGTAGGTGCACCCCACACGTGCCAAGCAGGGTTAGGGTAATAGGGCGGCTCGTTAATGGCCCTTGTCTACGAAAGGTGTGAACAAAATGTAATTTAACCCTTGTAAAAAAAAACATAATTCCGTTTTTTTTTTCTAAATTCTTTTGAATGACTTCAATCTTCTGTTAGTGCGATTTAACGTCAACCTCAAATCCCTGACCTTAAAGTAATAAGCTCAAAGCTTAGAAAAAAAAGCAAAATGTTACATTACATTTTTAACAAAATTACATTCTTTTCTCACAATTACGCCTTCAAAATCTCTATTTACTGTATTATACGTTGTGAGTAAACGGCTTTTACGTCAACTTATTTTGAACTTTATGCAATTGAAGTAAGGTTTTGAATCGTTCGAGTTATTTTTGGTGTTATAAATGCAATTTGGGCGCGGTGTAATGGTTCGGGTAGATGCCATTAGGGCTGTGACGTCACGGGCCCTTTGCGAGGACCCAGGATAGAAATATTGCAGTAGACATATTTTCAAAATCTCGAAGTTAGCTTGATCAGAATTTCGGACACTCATATAAATCGTCAGTACGTTATTTTTACTGACATAAACTTCTTCTGTCCTAGTCTTGATTTTATTTCCTACTAAAAGCGCGATTTCTTCAACTTAAGACGCGTTGACCTTCTGTTGTCGTTGTACTGTGTCCTGGTGCCCTGGTAGTGACGTGCCCCGCTAGCACCACCGCGAGGACATGATTTAGCAACACCTACATTATTGTGTCGCGTCAGTTAATGGCCGGATTCACGTTCTGTGGTGTTATCTGTCCCTTGTTTATGTTTATTCGTTTATCATGGGGGTTTCTGGGGCAAACAAATACGATTATGTCATCAAGTTTACCAGTTTAATTCAGCAGCACTTTTGGGTACATTCAAAGTTGACATGGCTATTTATAATCAACTCAGTAATTACTGTTGTAAAAAAATGAAAAAAAAGTAAAACAAAAGAAGATTTAGCAGCAATCTTGTGAATCAACTGTCGCACTTCATCATAAAAAAGAAGAGTCGGGTCCCTATCTACTTACAAAAACTTTTGAACGAAAATCTGATAGTATCACAAGAACTGACAAACGGAGCATTAACGCAAATTAAACATCCACCGTCTGAAGGGGACACATGTAACAATAAAATACGCTCAACGACTATAATAGTGGCGGCCGCCCCGGGGGCCCGCGCGGGGCCCGGCCCTGGAGGGACGTAATGGCACCCGGGGTGACTGCGACTAAAGAGCCAGTGATTCATATTAAATTTACATTTCGGGGCTACCGTCGTTCTTGGTAAACGTACTTTTTTTGATCGGCAGGTGGGCGTCCCGCGCGGCCGCTACTCATTGTTACAAGTGATTGCGGGATAGTTGCCGGGTTACCGCTGTACTCGCCTTGTAAGGGGATGTCGGTCACAATAGCTGTTCATAATCTTTTAATGTAAACGTTGTCGCGGTCTGCATTAAGTGTGACAACGTCGCGATGGAGGGTAGATAACTTTACAAATACAATTTTCTGGGGCAAGTCCTTGAAAGAGAAATATTGTTAAAAGAACGAAGCAATCAGTTGCCGTCAGCCTTTCTATAATAAAACGCCAGATTTACGATTTTAGTGTATTATTCAACGTCTTGATAGGGGTCGGAGGATGAACTCAGGTGCATTCTATTTAGAACTTTATTATCTGCACTAAAAGTTACTTTTTCGTTTAACTTAGTAGCGCCCCTGTTTCTTGCAAAGTACGCACGTGAGCTGAAGTTTTAAAAAGCGTCCAATTTCCAAGTTCCCCTGTATCTTGAATAACATAAATTATTGTAAAAAACATCCGCAATTTATGAGTTTAATTCACAAATTGTATGTCTCCGGAACTACTGCGTCGCGAATGATTAAAACTTTGGTGCGATAGCGTTTGTTCTTTAAATTAAGATGAATGAAGCTAATAAACTTACAACACAGACTTGGAGCAACACAACACAGAGGTTTTGTGTTGTGTTAGGAAATTCTTGCTGAACATAATTATGACGTTTGTCTTTATTGTGTTATCATAAAGGTTACTAATTTCGTAGTCAAGTGTCACACAATAAGTCTCTATAATGCCAGATTTGGTATATAGGTACCTACTTAAGCCGGAAACACATTATTTAACACGCCACGCGACGCAACGTGTCGACACCCGATGTGCAGTGAGCGCGTGTCGTCGCGTCGGGTGTTCATAGTGTGATTCTGGTCATAGAAAACAATACATTTGATTTGACCCAACACGCATCACGTTTAATCGGGTGGCGTCGGGTGTTAATAATGTGTTTTCGGCTTTATCATTTTCGACATTCTCCCTGTCACATAAGTCATCAAAAACCCAAGAACAAAATAAAACTGGCCACATGACAGGAGGCACAGCCACACATAAAGGGTGGAGCCGCGCCACTGACACGTGCAACAAGTTAGCAGAGCGTGAACGTACGCGCACCTGAACACGTCCTGTGTAACCACTCAATATTCTGCAGAAGTCACTCTCCACGCGACAATATGATCTGAAAAAAGTTGAATTCTTGGCCAGCATCTCGTTTATACCTACCATATTCCACCTGACCTTCATTCATGACCTGCATACAACTTTAATTGAATCTTGAATTCAGCTATATAGGGTGACTGGTAATTAGTGAACGATACTTAAATACGTGATTGTGCTCATGATAACAAACAATTTTTACTATGGGAGCAATGCCGAAATCGTGAAAAAAATATCAGCTGTTCAGTACATTAAGCAAACATAAATGTACTGAACAGCTGATATTTTACCAGTCACCCCATATACTCGTTCGACTAATTTTAGGATGTCAGCATGCCTCATAGTATTAAATTGATAGGTATCAGTAATTTCGGTATCGATGTTGATTTTGGTTTGTCCTTTTTGACCATCAAATAATAATGTTCTTGGTTATGTTATTATTGTGTTACAAGTTACAAGAAGTTGGTCTTCTGCAATTCCTTACTCGGTGGCACGACCCCCACTCGCGTCCCGCATACGCACATAAATACCAGCGTTGCCCTTTACAAGCTATTTTTATGGAATCAGTCTGAATAGACGGTTATTATTGTTGTCCTACATAAGGTCCACATAATACATGGAAATGTCAAGCTTACTGTGCTGGAAATAGGAGCCGCTAAAAGATTGCTTAGTTATTTATTTATTTTGTAACTTTCTGCTTACTCCTCATGGGCTTACAGCAGTTTCAGTAGCTTGTAGTACATTTCAGGTGGAACGTTAAGGGAACGTAAAGGGGTGGAACATCGTGGAATTTTGTCAGTACGAGTCTGACTGCCCCTTCCCCTCCACCCGCTTCTCCCACTTTGGAAGGACTCCTGACTATAATTTTTTCTTTTGACGTAAAATCCAACGAGCTAATGTCCGATTTCCCAAAATCAGTACAGCTTATGTGTTACTAAAGCCGTCGCTTAAACATAAACACATTCGATTAAACAATATATGTGTAAATAGTCTAGAGGTGCGCGCACAGTTCCAGGCGTGGAATTGCCCGCGGGCACAGGGTCCGGGTCCCGCGCTCCGGGATAATTATTGGTATTAAGGCGTTACTATGTAAGTTACACGACTGAGGCGAGATTAAATAATTAAACTTGCAAAAAGCTACTTAGAAGACTTCCTTCAACAAATTGTAATGGATATTGATGAGAATTATGAAGTTAACAAGAAAAAAGATCGATGCGATTTTTTCAGGACATTCCAGACCTTTTAGGACAAACATTAAAGGCTTTTATATTCACGAGTCTAGGCTTAAATTGAGTACTTAGAGTATCTTAGATACTAATACATTTTCCAGTCTATCTAATCATTAGAAATAGATCTAGTATAATTAACAAAAAAATTGAAAACTAAAAAACTTAAATTAAATAATCTCTTAGTAAACCAATTTCACATCAGTCTGAACAGTCTAAAACGTATCATGTTAACATGTTTGCGTACATACCCATCTGCCCGCAGGCTACACATGACATGTGTGTAATAGGAGGCGCGATGTAACACCGTGAGTGAGGCAGACGATTACACGTAGTTAATAGTTCATAGTGGAGATTGTCGGTATGGGGAGAGGTTTGGGAGTGCACCGTAGATGAGTTCATCTATAGAATATACAAATATTATGAGTGTATGATCTGCCGAAAGGTATAAAATCTACATAGAACACTCAAAAATATTAAATTGTGAAAGGAAGACAACCAGTAATAGAAAATCAATCGTTCTAAATAGATTAATTCTAAGAATTATTACACTTGTATAGAAAATAAATACATAGTAGAATTTACACTTGACCACATTTTGCCGTCACTGTCCACCGCGTGGGTCCAGACCGTGGACCAGCAACACTGCGAACTGCGGCTGACCACATGGTAAGAATAACCACAACCACATCTATATTTTGCCGTTACCACAACGTAACTGCAAAAAGCTGCAGCGACACTATTCACACGTTACCGCTACTTGACCATTTTGGTGGCGTGGCTGTGGTCCACGTGTAAAAAGCTTAACATTATCGTAGATCTGATCCAAATAATCACTTGAATATCACTAGTTCTCTCCAATAACTGCCACCGCATTAGACGCAGTAATCCCATCGCTGGCTCAGCACTAGCCGCCCGAATGTCCGGCGTTCAGACTGTGTCCGGATTCGTCATAAACATTCCGCATTATCCCCTCCCTACTACAGAGCGTTCAAATTTTTGGAGTTCGAATCAAATGTTCTAAAGTTAGTGTCCGGACTCTCAGTAAATATCCCGCATTACCACCACGCTAGTACTCTGCTTTCGAATGTCTGGTGTCCGAAACAAATGCTCTAGAGTTAGTGTCCGGATTCGCCGTAAACATCCCGCGTTATCCCCTCCCTAGTGTTGCGCGTCCGACAGTGTCCGGGCGGCGACACTGTCAGCTAATAGCCTCCTTAATAAGTACTTAATGAGCGATATTCAAACGTTAGAGCCATTGTCTCGTTATACAATTGTGCGGGAACTTTGTTCAAGCGGGCTCAGCTGGATTATCTGATGCAAGCGGAATACGGGATTATGATAGCTAATCAAAGATATAGTCATAAACAGCTATTACCATTATAATCTGGCTTATTAATGACACAGATTTAATAGGTACAACAACCATATTTTTATTAACGAAAACATGACGAATTTCTACCATTCTGTTCCAGCATATTTGAAAAGTAATCGGCATAAAGTAGGACTTACAAAAGATGGCTGTTGGCATGCGCCCCCCGGCTTTTATGAGTCCCGAGGGACAACACGGGTAACTATTTTTAGCTTGAGTAGGTACATACAGACTGCTAAATGGCAGGAGACATTAAGTCTGTGTGTACAAATAAGTAATGGAAAGCCCTCATTTGGACGGTATAATCAGAAGATTTTCTTCAATATAAAATGTAAGAACTAAACATTATAGTGTACTTCATACAGACGAATGTTCATTAAAAAAAAATTATATCTGAAGATCGCGTCGCGGCGATTAAAATTGAGTATAACAGCAGCCGCAGACGCGCGGGAAAAGTATCGATATCTCAAGTCAACCAACTTGTCGATATTAGTGCAGCACTTCACAAAGTTTCCCGTTTCACTTACCAGGAATATACGAAATATTGCCAGCCGAGAAAAGTTTTGGTGGGGATGGGAGATAGTGTTGCCAGTTACCTTTAGTATTCTTAAATTGAGTTGGAAGTTAGGTTTCTTTGTGTATCGAGTGTCGTCTGGGTCTTAGTACACACGATCTAACTTCTCATACAGAAAGTGAATAAATATAGAAAATTGTAGCTAATACATTCTGTATTCATAGTTAGTATTCTTCTGCAGAGGGCCTTGCTAGCGGGAATATTACGACTTTCAACAGGATTAACATCATTCAAATCTGCAGTAGCTTGTGTCAGTTGCTGATAAAATGTCACCCTGCCCTCAGTTCAACTACATTTTTTATTTTCTACGAGCAGTATAGTAGGAATTAAAAAATCCTAAGATTTCTAGTATCAGGCTACCCCAGTGAACTGCAGTGAACCGTAAATTCGGGTGAACCTGCTCCATAACTTATGTATCGACTTGTGAACATAGCCCGTACTTAACATTGTGGCCAGCCAGGCAGCCAAGCACTAAGTTTGCTTCTCACATTGTACTAGTTAGTGCACATTGTAGGCTACACACGGGTTACAGCTAGCCAACATTTTTTTGACCGAATAAAGGTAGTATTTTTTTGAAAAAGCCATAAAAAATATAGTACGCTTCAAAAAAAATATAGTATTTTAGTAGGGAAGAATACAAAATAGACTAAAGTTATATTTTTACTTATTTATTTTTTATAAAAACTATATTTTTTTTTGCACTTTTTCCATTTTTAAAGACGTGTTCGAAAAATGCAGTAAGTTTTTATTTTATTTTACTAATTTTAGCAATGAAACAGAAACGCAAAATATAAACTTTGAGCTATTGTTCTGAAATATAGTATTTTCTCGTACTATATATTTCTTCACAGTATTATAGTACGGAGACCCTAAATACAGTACAATACTATATATTATAGTACGGTTGGCAACCCTAGTTACAGCTAACAGGTTACAACCTGTGTTACAACGCATACATTTTTTATAACTTGGCCAAAAGACTTTCCAGGTACGAGTATTAAAGTTGGTCTTGTTACTTTGGCCTTTTTTTCATAGATTCACGTTTGGTCTCCATCTCGCCTGATGGTAAGCCATGATGTGGTCGACGGTGAAGCACGCTAGCCTAGAAGTAACCTGTTCACTCTTGACTTGAAGACCCCGAGGTTATAGCTAACACAGAACAATTCCACTGCTTAGCTGTGCGCACAATAAAAGTATTGGCAAAACGCTTTGTACGTGACGTAGGGATGTCCACCTTGTAACGATAATTAAGTAAGAAATGTGAGATGATTTACTAAATAATCCTGATATGAATATTGCTCATACATTCTTTAAGATAACACTATTTCGTAATAATAGTATTGGCAGAGTCTACTGGCGACTTTCTTCAAGAAATTGAATAAAAAGAAACGAATGACTCAGCTAATCCAGTTATCTGTTTAGCCAGCATCCTAACGAGCGGCCGCCACGAGCCACGACACAATCACACAAAACAATGAACGATACTAAGAATAACCTCAGTCCTCCTTATTTACGACATTTTGAGAATTTCTCAATAATACGAGTCTTGCCGAAGCTAATAATGGCTCTTTTTCGAATATCCCACACAAAGGATTGGCGGCCATTGTTGTACGACATTCGGGCCGCAACCGGGCCGCACCGGGCCGCACCGGGCCACACGGCCGGCCAGGCTTGTGCCAGATTGGTTAAGGTTGTTGGGTTACACAACGCTGTTTTGGGTACCTGATAAATCAAAGGTAAAAGTGGGCGCTTTTAGACAGTCACAATACTGACACATCACGATTAAAAACCATTATGTTGTGTATGATTCGGCTAAAAATAAATGCAAGTATTGATCATATTTCCAAAACCGAACATCTAACATTGTTCAGCCAGTATTCTGTCCCCATGCACCTCTGCCTGTGCCTGATGAATGCTCATTTATCTTGGAGCAGTTGCAGAGCAGTCTGTATTGACAGCTGTTATTGTGTGGACCGTATAGTCCGCTTCTATACAGCATAGAGCTATATAATGGATGTATAGCGCTCTCCGTTTCGGTGCGTATTGTTGCCTTAAGAATGTATTTAAAATGGAGCGCGAGCAGCTGATGGGGAAGCCATTTTAACTTTTATGACAATAGGTATTATGATGCTGCTTTTCGAAAAGAAGCGATTTTGTGTTTTGAACGACTAGGAGTTCATCCATTTCTGCATTATGCCTATTTAATTTCTCAACATGCGATATACATAGTGCGACATAATTTATACTTGGCATTAGTGTCCGGAACACAGTACGCCTGAGGGAGCCTTTGTCAATCAATCTGCTCGTGACGTCTTTACATATTGAATGCATGTGAATTATTGCAGCTCCATGGTGCTCCATTTGATCAGTTTGGGCACTGGTTGTGTGCGTGTGCGATTAAGTACTTACATTATCATTGTTACGGCCATTTTTAGCTATAGCTGCTTTCATCAAATCTTAGTTGGTTGATTCCCTTCATGTCGAGTCCCGTTACGTCGAGCCGAAAACCTTGTCTCGCTTACCCCTATGTCGAGTTTAGTTTTCTGTCCCGTTTCTATTCCCTTTATGCCGAGTTTATTTACCACGCTTCTATTACCTTTATGTCGAGTTTAATTATATCATATTTTAGAAGTACAGTCACGTCCAATGAAATGAATACATGCACATATTTTAGAATCAATTTTTACACAAAAAAGGTACCCCGACAAGGATAGTTTAGTTATTAGGAGAACTAGGGATCCAAGAGCGAGTGAAGCGAGCTCGGGACTTGTGGGCACCCCGACACGGACAGGTTAGTTTCGACCCTTCGAACCACATGGCGGGGTCTGAAAGACCCCGCCATCCCCTTCGTGTTAGGTTACTTTAAACCATGCACGCAGAAATAAGAGCCCCGCGGAGCGGGGCTCCGTTGAGCTTCCTTTTTTAGGTAATCTTCACCTATACTTGTATTAATATTATTATGTTTTTATGCCATTGGCTTTTAATTTACATTCCTGACTGTACTTGTTCACCAAACTCGACATAAAGGTAATAGAAAGCGTAAAATATCAATACTTTGGAGAACAATAGACTTCCAGACTAGACGTAACGGGACTCGACATAAAGGGAATAAATCTCTTAGTTTCCATTCTAAAATCGGACAAAGTGTCATTCAAGAGCCCCGCGGAGCGGGGCTCCGTTGAGCTTCCTTTTTTAGGTAATCTTCACCTATACTTGTATTAATATTATTATGTTTTTATGCCATTGGCTTTTAATTTACATTCCTGACTGTACTTGTTCACCAAACTCGACATAAAGGTAATAGAAAGCGTAAAATATCAATACTTTGGAGAACAATAGACTTCCAGACTAGACGTAACGGGACTCGACATAAAGGGAATAAATCTCTTAGTTTCCATTCTAAAATCGGACAAAGTGTCTTTCAGCGAGGACCCTCAACTTGATTGTAATTGGAAAAATATGAGTGTTGTAGTATTGCAGGTGATTTATGATTGGACGGTTTTTATTTGTGACAACATGATATGATAGTTGTTCCGATTCCCGATGTGTTGTCACAGATTATGAATTCATAACTAATAGGGAGTGAAGTTCACTCAAAAGTTTTGAAAGAGATACTTACTATTTTACGGGCCCGTATCTTAGTTGACAGACTAAGAGAGTAGACCCCCTGAACATAGGCTTATTCAATCTTACCAGTCCTTCAGGGAGGAGTATCGTTACCTGCGTGTTCTTCCTAATATTTTGATCTCTTGTAAATTTCGTAGGCGAGGTAATTCTCTAGCGTGTGTTCCCAGAACCCTGGCGGTTCGTATCAACGTCACGGTTCATTTGTTCCGTCGTCCGATGATTAATATATGAATATTTGAGAAACAACAGTCACATTCAAGTTAGAGCTAATTACAATTCCCCAAGAGAAAGATGGAAAAAAGTTGTAACAAGTCACACTTCTAGATCTCATAAGCACAATGACAAAAGTTAAGTTTAATAAAAGCATTGCAGTTAAACAGCGCAGTGCAGCATTTGAAATTCGTCGGGTCGGTATCGAATAAGAATTCTATTTTCCCAAAATTAAATTTCACAATATTGATTGAGATTGTAATGGCTATTTTAATTACCTACGATATTGTCCCGTAATGTACAAAGATATGCAGACAATGGCGCTGGAGGACCGCGCACAAACAGTCGTTCAAACAGCGACAGTTACTAATGGCCGGCCCTGGACCATCACTCATCCTCGATCCAAGGAGCGCCATCAAGAGATGGACCAACAATATTAGTAATGCAACAGTCTGTGGAGATTTACATTTTATTTTAAGGGCTGTAAAACCGACAACAATTATGTTTCAGAATTTTCCAGAAAGTATTTCTTTTTCAAGGTTGCTCGATGATCGAAAAAAAAAAAACTTTGATGGTAATATTATTTATCTATTTTTTTGTTTGTTTGGTAGAACGCGTTTATCTTAGGAACAACTGTGTGTTGTATAGTCCATTTATCGAGCAAAGCTGTATGCTATATTTCATCACGCTAAGACCAATAATAGCCGAGCATCAGGAGTAAAACTCGAGGTACAGTTAGTCTAGTATTCATAAATGACCCTGTTTCTTTAAAGCGGTACAAATCTTGATTACTTCGCTGTCACCAAGACACCCCACGGTGACAGAACAACACAATTAGTATCTGATCATCAGTATTCCGATCAGGACCGTTTAAATATTAATCCGCAATAATCCAGCGGCGCGCTGAGCCGGCTCAGCCGCGGTCGCGCGCGGGTTATTAACGATGGTCACACTGCGCAGTGCGCATAGTGATACTAATAACACGTTCCTGTGCTAATACTGGTTATTATCTACAGCGAGTGAACCTGCGTGGTTAGTGATAGTTGGGCTTATTGTGTAGTATGGAGGTGAGGTGGGCTTGTGACGTTATTATTTAAAGGGCTTGCGCACAAAACGACAGAGTCGACTGGACGATCCCCCGAATTTAAATTTTATCTGTATTCAAATAGCGTACCTTTTTCTCTGAATGGACATGTTTAAGACTCGGATAAGCAAATTCGGTCGTTGATTAGTTACAGATAAAGTTAGGAATCAAGATAGCAGCCATGTTAGATACTCGTATGTTCAGCCATGTTAGATACTCGTATGTTATACGCTCAGACCAGGAAGAAATATAGGCCGCGCGACCGGGTCGACAGACAGTCTTCATGATACTTATCGACAAATTGAGTCCTTCAGGAGTCTTAGTACGCTAGGTAACTAAGACGTATCTACATTTAACGGTTTAAAATAGTAAATAAGTCTTTCTGCTATAACGAGACTCATTTCACTTTCAAATTCACTTAAGTTCGTCATTAGGTCGTGTCGACGCGTCCAAATGGCTCCATTCATTAACAGCCTCCAGTTTATCCCCTAAAGACTAGCAAACAGCCAGGCGACCCACAGCCGGCGACCGGCCGACTACAAACGAACTACCCCAAGAAACTATAAACTAATTCAACAGGATTAGAGCGTTGAGTCGTGAGCAAGCGGCCTAACGCCGCCGACTATTGTGAACCGGCTCAGGTCCGCTCATCGGTATTCACAACTGAGACACTCTAATTTTATTGAGTTTATTTCACATTTATTTGCATTATCTTTATTGTAAAACACTTTATTGTTGAGGCTTAATAAAGGAGCGAGCTGAAGTCTTAATGAATCGGTACATTTGTATGGATTTACCGAAGGACTAATAACATTAGGAATCTATTTTAACAACTTCAGTCCAAACATCTACATTTTTCCCTAATCAAAAATAAATATCAAATGTGAGACAAATATTTGTGCCGGAATAAATCTTATCTAGTATACTGCTTCAATCAATTACAGAATGTCTGTGATGCTGTATAAATGAGCGTCACATTATCTCAAGTGTTTGGGCGGCACTCGCATCTGTATCATTTATCTCGGCAGTGACCGCGGCCACTAATTGGCACTAATCCGGCAGCTCACTGATTATAGCTCACAGACCGATCTAAGAGCGATTTAAAGCTGTAGTTGACGAGTAAGTTATCCATACTAATATTAGAAAGCTGAAGATTTGTTTGAACGTGCTCATGCAGGAACTACTGTATCGAATTCAAAAAAAATAAAATTTATGTCCGAGGAAGACGTTAGGCTATTATTTCATCACGGTAAGACTAAAAGGAGACGAGACGCTACTCGACCCAGTTTTGCAAATTTAAGAAAAATTGCCAATGACCTTTCTGGAAATTGAAGAATAATAAGCAAAGTGACCATTATAAACCCCAAGGTAACTGAAAAAATAGATAATAAGTATAAATAACCGTTTCCCTAGTAGTTTCCCTGTAGTATAACGTTTGTATGTACTGTGTACTGTCAGTACTGTACCCTTAGGCCTTAGCACGAGTTTTCAGTATTTGAAACGTAAAGTAAACTGGAACTTTGACAATTTAAAATTGACAATTTTCAAGGAAAAAATTTGTTTCTTCTTCGCACACCAGAGGCGCTGTTCCATTTTTTCATACAAGAAACGCTGTAAATACTGGAAAGACGCTGTAAAGTAAAAGAGTGAAAACTCGTGCTAAGGGTACTGGTTGGTAATCCGGTTACGTGCTGTGAGTGAACTGTAATCAGTCGGCACTCGGCAAAGGCTTCACTTGCAACGAGCCGCCACCGTCGGTGCACACGAGGAGCTTGCAAGGAAATACAGAAAGATAATATCGACTGTTGTTAGTTTATAAACGTAAAGTAGTAGAAATTACCAAAGGAAATAACGTAACAAGTTAACAGATTGTTCTACTGTTTTATCTCCCTATAATGTTCCCACTGCTGGGACACAAGCCTCCTATCTGTGAGTGGGAGTGGGTCATAATCCACCAAGCGGGCCCAATGTGTATTAGATGTCACATGTGTTAGATGGCTCTAGGACATGCCGATTTCTTCACGATGTTTTCCTTCAACGTTTTTGAGAGCATTTGATGAATAGATTATCTGATAAAAGATCTGAAAAGCTAGCTTCACAATAACGCCTTAATATTTTCAAAACAATCAGAATGTTCACCGCCATTTCACCTCACCAACAGTGATTGTATTCAGTTGTCCAATATCTTGCTGTAGTTACAGGTTACGACAATCACCACGGAAGGGTGACCGCCCCAAATGATCCTACCCTACAGAGGGGAACAACGTAACAAGATTGGATTGTCCAAATTGTGCCGTACCCTGCATTGTTGTGTCCTCAATGGTGTCCCAGCTTATCAATATTTCACGTTGAAAAATAAACTTTTACATTCATCCTGAAGACTTACTGATGAAAAGAAAACATTCAGGAATCTAGGAGTTTCTAAATCCCATTAAAGTCCAATCAATTTGAATTGAAGTTTTCGCGCGCCTCATATACAAACTTTTTGGCACACATTACAGTCGAGAACGCAGTAGTCTCATTTGAGAAAAATATATCATAGAAGCTATTGACGATGTTAAGATAAAACCACCTAGTTTAAAGGCTAGTTTACATTGTACCTACGTTCCTTTAGAGGATGACAGCCGCAAAACACGCGGAACTAAACTAAATATTTGACATAACATTAACTATTAAATATAGATTTCCGCCGATTCCATAACTTGTCTTGTTCTTTATGCACGCAGGTCAGTCGACAGTTTTTTCGGTTAATTTCCCAAACACAGGATACCCATGATGTGCAAAGTTTACCTTCTAACCGTATTTTGGATATGAAATTACCAACTTGATGTTTTTTCAAACGTTACTCGAAGTTAAGAGGAGGGTGACGCGCGACCTCCCGTCCTCACAAATAAACCGACGGGACGCGACTTCAGACGACTTTCACTGAACTTTTACAAAATATCTTCGCAGGCACTGTTGACGCCCATCGCTCGGCCGAGTTTGGTTAATTAATATTAATTCTATGAGTGTCGCTAGTTATTTAATGATGAGGCGGAAGTTAACAAAGACTCTTCTTTAAGATAATTTAAGGTGCAATGTTTAGTAAACAAAATTAATCGAATAATAATACTTACAGACATGTTAGGTAGCGGCCTCCAATTGAGTACAGGCATAAAAACGGTACAATAGGTAATCGATCTTATAAATTAAAACAATCAATCCTTCAATTTCCGAGACAAATCCTCCTAATTATAGTATCAGCCTCACTAATTACTCGAACCTGTAACAAAACACGGCATCGTAAACAAATGATTAATGTCGTTACTTTGTAGCTGAATCAGCAGCAGTCGCAGCGATCAGTAGCGGTCGCAAGTCGGCCGGTCGTCGCAAAAAGTCGCAACAACAGTGAGTTATCGCCACTACACAAAAAGTGCCGAGTTCGCGACTGTGCGCACTCCGCCTAACTGTTTGCTTTTAGTTACAGTAATTGGGGCAAGCCTATAGATTGTTTACGAGCAGAACTAAGGAAAATGGATATCGGTCCGCTGAAATAATGTTTCACAAAAGAGAACTTGTGTATCGTAAAATTAAAGGCTGCAAAGTGAGTGAGATAGGTTAGATATTACATACGGTCGTAGGACCAGGGGCAAATACGAGTACAATAGGTAATGGTTAAAATTTGTTTTGATTACCAGCTTTGTTAATGTAATAACAATTTCCTTTTAACGGCAGAATCTCCGTAAGTACCTACGTCAGCCGTAGCAACACTCTACGTGTTTATTTCTGTGTTAGAATAAGCAATATCCAATCAAAATAAAATTCCAATTCGTATAAAGTGCATGAAAATCAAAGCGCCACAGGAAAACACAGCAAAAGCAAAACATTTCGTCTGTGCATACAAACGTTACCGGTTCACATCTCCAGCAGACGAGATCATCTGCACAGAATATGAATACCATCCGTTTGTATCCGTAGGAGGCTGTAGCTCAGTCGGTAGTCGCCGGGGCGTGTGTGTCGCGTCGCGGGTTCGTTTCCTGGCGCCGGTCCGGCACGCGGGCCCAGCACGGCCGCCGGAAGCGAATGTTTATTTGTTTACTTTTCACTGCAGAACCGGAGGAGTTTTTAAATATTGACCAGCAGTTTGTATTTTCATGTCAAAGCTTCAGTTTTGTGTTTTAGTTGTCAGCTTGTTGGTGCGCAGTTGAGATTTGTATTTAGTTTTGATAAGCGAGTTGTGGTTGCTGACTCCTTGGTTTTTTATTAAAGGTTCTGAAACAACTTTGCAAGCCACTTTAAACCAATTTGAGTGATGACTGACATGAAAGATTATAAACTGTCTGATCGTGTTCAAAGCAAAACGTTACGTTTTTGGTAAAGCTACTTTTTCATAAATGTGTGATTGAACGCCATGCGAACATTATAAATGTAACAATTTCCCCGTTCTTCTCCATAGAGATCTACTACTTGGAATGGGCATCTACGGTACTTTCACAGTTATTATGTCTTGTGACTGGGACTGTTACACCATAACTATTTTTGAACTGTTTTTATTTATTTTTTGTCTTTTGACAATTGCAAAAGTGCCTGTAACTGGTTTATTTGAAATAAATGTTTTAATTTGATTTGATTTGAACAAAGGAAGTAATTTTTCTTCCTTTTTTGACTCTTATTCTAAGTTGCATACTAAGAGTCTGGATATTCTATTATCTAAGAATGATCTTTACAACTTCTTTGACATTTTCGTCAGTTGAAGTCTACTTAGTTGGTGACTAATATCAATGTGTTTGTTCCAGATTGGAGCGCGCGGCTGTCGGGGCGGCGCCGCTCGTCGCAGCAGTCGCCCGCAGCGCTGCTGGCGCACTTCGACACCACCGTGTTGCAGGTAACACCCGGCTTTACTTTATCAAATGAAACCCTGAGTCCCTTTATAAACTAAGCCCACCATCAATCAAGAAGAAATTTAATGTCCACATGTTTTAGATACAAATGAAAAGTAAAACATCATTTTATCTTCGCCACCGACTATTTTAGATTTTATGCAATCCTCCTCTTCATACGGGTCCAGTCCACAATATTTTTTCTATACCTACTTTCCAGTTAAAGAAAATATGAAAACTACTTATAGCTAATTGGAAACCTTAGAGACTGTCGTATAGCACGCAACAATACAAGAAAATTATGAATGGTTGATAGTTTGTAGTTTATTTGGGATGGAGTAGACCTTCATTCAACTTTTTGAAATTGTATATAACAGCAATAATAGAATTACAATAAAACATACAGGAAAATACTATCTATATCCATCTCAGCCACTTGGACCTTTATAACTGGATCACGCAGCCTCTCAGTAGTGCGGTAGTTCGTAACTACCTCTATAATGTGATGGTGGTGCTCGAGAACCGCTGACGATCGCAAGTCAGCCGGCGTGAATATAATCTGAAGTCGCACCACCGCTACCCTCGGGGACCCACCACACTAGGCAGAGAGATGCAGAAGATCTACTTGAGGCAAATAATGGAAGTCCAACTTGTGTTCGTGTAGTCAATGTTATGTCGAATAAGTAATTGCTTTTATTTACGGGTCATAAACTGTCAATAGTGATAAAAACGATGAAAAAGTAAAAATGAAATGACAAGACCTTTTGAAAATCATTTGAAAGTCGTAAGACTACATAACGCTGTGACCCTAGAACGTAAAAGGCAGTTGAGAGAGAACGGTGGATTTTAGTCTGTTCGAGTCTGGCAGTCTCTTCCACACCACCCACTCATTTGGTTATTTTACTTCCTAAAAAGGTACATGCTTTCCTTTAGTAGCGTTGAATAAAGTTGGCCTTTTCCCATGCCTTCCTCATGACAGGATCTCGTAACCACTCAGATTTAGCGAACACAACGCGATTGAAGCGCCGCCAGTCCAATGCTACAGACATTAACTCGGAGTCTGTTCAATTTAATATCATTTTGTGCGAGGCAAATGCAATGGTGATGTCGGGGCAAATGAAAATGATGGCAAATATTCTTGATAGATTTTTAATGTGGACTGAAAGTACTGTGTTTGTATGGTTCGAACCAGGTAGCATACTGAGGTTTCTGCATACCCCTCATATGGAATAAAGACATGAGTTTATTTATGTTATTTTTCATCACTGGGGGATTTTTTTTTCTCCGGGGAAAAATATGTTTATGAAAAGAAGTAATGAGATTGATTTTGTACTTCCCCCAATAAAATATTCTCAAGTTATCTTAACAATACACGACAAACACAAAAGAATTCGGAGCTCCTAAAAAAACGGCAAACAATTTACTTGATCTGTTCAAATAACGAGAGAATGTCACAAAATGTAATCCACTGCCTCTTCACCATCAAACTGCGATTGAATTCCACAATAAAGTCCACAATGTAATCGGTACATTTTTCTTGTGTGGAGGGACGTGATTGCATCGAGTTCTTTGTTGCGGCTTGTATCAAATGTTGGATGTCGAGATTGCTAACAAAAATAAATATATAGAAGCTTCACTTCAGTCTACTTTCCACTAAGATATATGGTAATCAATCCCTCTGAACCGAATTTTGTATACTTTTTCTTAAATAAAACCAACATTCTGTTACATTAATTGCTTTTTGAATGCTGCGTCCACTGTTACAAGAAATGTTTCCTACCTAAGCAGGTATTATGAAACTCTAAGAGGCCAGTGATAAGTTAGTAGTTAGTGGTGCAGGTTTGTTCCAAATCATAAGATTGTTAGTACCTGTTCTTCTGCATGTTGTCCTCGCTGGCGACTGTAAGTTTATCTCTTCCGCACAATTTGGCTTGGGTAGGTACCGGGTAGCAAGCAGCCGGTAGCGGGACGAAGGCATTCCTTTGAAATCGCCGCGGTTTATTACAGAATACCCGCCTTGCCAGCGTTGCCAAACATTGCCAGCTAATTCCCGAGCAAAATTATATCACGATATACGTTCGGTTCGAAGGATTCTCTTCAATACAAACACGGCGGTCAAGCGATGCACCCTCAATGGCATCGGCGTATGAAACTGTTCGGTGAATTTGTTTGAAAAAAGTGCGTTCAAAACGTATAGCTTGATGTTATTTTGTAGCAAACATTCGTCCACATTCGTTGAAAAGCTAAAGTTTCAAGTGAGTTCCATTGGTTTATTTATTTACGTAAGGAATTTTTTTTTCGGTCTAATGAACAAGTAAAAGGCGTTATGCTAGACCAGTTAATTTACTTTGATTACGATTACGCTATTATGGGAAAAACCTTGAACTTCAATCGCAGTACTGTTGTAGAAATATTTTCGTAATAGCCTAATTTTCCCAAACGAAGTCATTTGCCTCAGTTAGTTTACGAAAATATATAGTTTTCACGATACAATCATTATACATAACATAGTAATTTTCAGACGAAATTATAGCCTCTAAAAATTCCTATTTGCCCCGACAAAGTTCCTTAATCGAACAAAATGGCTACCGTTTGGAATTTATCGCGACAGCAAACGACGGAAAAACGTGGAAATAGTGCGCAGAGGTATTCAATCGAGCTCCTGATGAAGTACTAAGTGAAATTAATTCAGAAGATAATGTCGGCTCTAAAGGTGAGTTCACATCTAGGAATAGACTTCAGACTGTTACAACTGGAAGCGGTGATGTCCCGGTGGTATCGGTCTCGGCTGTCGAGTTGTAATTGAGCAGAAATTATTTTATCACTATACTGCTCTTAAAACCGTGAATGAAAACATCATCTGCCTAGCCTTTTTCCAACTGCATTGGGGTTGACTTCCAGTCGAACCAGATGCAGCTGAATATCTGTATTTTACATGGAGCGACTGCCTATCGGACCTACACAACCCAGTAACTGCAATAATAAATGATACCCCATTGTTACACTGGTGTCAGACTTATGAGCTTCTGACTAACAGTAACGACTGTCAAAGATCTACAATTGATAGCCGGGATCAACGGCTTTACGTGCTTTCCGAGGGATGGAGGAAACTCGCTATGACAGATGGTCACCCATCCACAGACCCACCTCGGCAAGCGCGGCTTAACCTGGAAGATCGGCCTGTGTGGCTGTAATGAGGAATCCATCAAGTCATTGCGGCTGCTTAAAATCAAAACATAGTAACTCCTTCCAACAAAAATGTTCAGGAGAGCCAAAAAACTGGTTGGCTACTTTGGTTCGTTTGCCTGAAGAAACCAGAAGAGATAGCGATTTGGATGTTTGGCGAAAAGTTGTGCTATATTGTTGACATTTTAGTATGGTATACTTGCAAACATTTTAGCGTATAGTTACACTTGAATCGCTCATACTTTATTTTTATTTGTGAATTTACCCAAATATGAATGTAAAAACAATATCAAAACTTAGTAAGTCTGCATAAGGTAAGGCATTCAGTATATAACATTATGGATATCTCGTGAAGTTGCCCGCAAATATCCGTTTTTGTTGCTTACTAAGATTGTAGATTTTCAAAGACGCCGATTATATAAAGATTTTTAGGGTTCCGCAGCCAGAATCAGATGGCTAAAAACGGAACCCTTATAGCTTCGTCATGTCTGTCTGTTCGTCCGTATGTCACTGTCACTTTTTTTCGAATTATCATGTTGAAACTTGGTCGGTAGATGTATTTTATGTGATCCATATTAGGATTTTCACACAAAATAAAAAGAAAAACTGGACTTACTAAACGAAATTTCATCTATTTTACAATCGGCGCCAAATTCAAAACATAGCAAGCAGGTATTTCAAATTTATAACTTAGTAAGTCGCTTGAGTTGCTAGGGTTTTAAATTTGTATTTGGACATACTAAGTTTCAAATTTGTACTTCAAGGAAATTTTCGTAATCATGCCAAATTGACTTGCTAAATTATTTTTTTAAAGTTACGTATGAAACTGGGTGTTTTAAGGTCCACATCATTTCGATACTGTCTAGTAAGTCGAAAAATGCCAAAAACCGGTTTTTCTAAAAATCACCTGTTACTAGGTTTTGAATTTGGGCAGCCGATTGGTTTCGGAGATCCACCATGCGCAGGTTGGATAACAGTAACTATTTAATAAGAGTGGCCTCTGTCGCAGCATTCATAAGCCGATCATGCTGTTATGGTGGTAACAATTTGTAGGTAGATGGCACCGCTTACCTATATAGTCTGTCGTCTAAAGTCACCTTGCCATTCGCGTTTGGCGAACATCTGCAAATGTGTGCGAACCCTAACAGTACAGCTTAGTTCAGTTTGAAAGTTAGCGCTTAGTTGTAAAGATTTGAACTTGCAGTAAGTACAGCGAGGTTAATCTTTTGTTTGGAGATGGTACAAGTTGGCGGCAGTTACTGAGATGCTGTGGACTTTGTGGTCTAAGTTGGGCTAGTAAGTGCAGACGATAGAATACCTATTAGTTTGTAGTGTTTTTAGGACGAAAGGCACAAAAAGTTTGTATGGAAAAGTTTTAGTTAATAATTGATAAAAGGGCGAGAGAAATCACTTGATATTCTGAATTTGGTAGATACTTTCATTAAAATGTCATGTTAATTACATTTCAATGAAATTATCTTCCAAATTCATCTTTCATTGAAATGTAATTGACATGCTTAATTAATTAGAGTTATGTTTGTTTTACGCTTTCACACCTAAATCAGACTGTTACGTATAAGCTATTTATTTTTATTAAAACCTGTGACAAAACTTGAAGGAAAGAAATGAGACTGAGGGCGAACGTAGTCGCAAGAAAAAGGTAGTACTCTGCAAGCTGGATTAGATACATAAAACAAGACAAAGTTTAATAAATAAATGAAAAATCTTTTAAAATCATCAAGCTTCCTATATAACCAAATAAGCGGAAAACAACAATGCTAACAAAAGTCAGTTACAAAAAAAAAAAAGAATCAAACAAACAAGTTACCGACTTCTGAAACTTATTTTCTCTTCTTTTTATTTTAACTTTTTTGTTTTTGGAAGACGGACGATGTGATTTACAAAAAAGTTCTTTTGTACAGATAGCCTTCTAACACTGCTCGACTGGGGAACCAAACTCGGGACCTTATGCTCAGAAGTATAAGCTGCAAATGGAATCTATGGAAGTTTGTTACTCTCTCCCGCAATGCGCAATGGATTCTAATGTTTGTACACAGTTTATAACGGATTAACACATAAGATATTTTCTATCCCGGTAGTAGGTATGTTCTTGTAGAAAAAGGACAGAAATCTACGCGTGCGAAACTGTGGGAAGTTAGCTATCTTACAAAAACTCTATCTGGCAAAATAACGTCTACTATAAAACTGTGAAATAGATTTTATTAAAATCCCTTTTCAGTTTCCGTATTGAATTGGCCCAAACACAATAACCTACTGAACTGAATTTCATCAAACGCTTGACATTCCGCTGTTCGGAATGGCAGCATTGACTGGGGCAGGCGATGTCAGGAGTCAAGCCAAGCGCGGCACGGATCCATTCCCTCAAGTGCCGCTTACCATGTTACATTTCTTAGACGAACTCTGTAAACATAGGGGTGGTGTTACAGACGTGCACGCTACGCTTAATTTGTTTGCGAGTTTAATAGAAGCCTTGTAAAACCTGCTAAAGTTAACATAGAAAAGTAGAAAACGTGAAACTAAAATATTTGCCTGCGATTTCAGTCAATTTACCGACGCCTTCCTCAAGGATTGCACTATATTTTTAGTAAAAATCGTACAAAAATTCCTTTAGTCGTTTTAGAGAAAATCAATTACAAACAGACAGACAGCTTTTGAGAACATTTTTTATAATACGTTTATTATAACTAGGTAGAGCCATGAATCCAATGAATAATGTTTTGACAGTGAAAACAGGAGTGCAGTTTATGGCATATGGCGCCGTGCACTTTAGTGAGTGCACTATCAAACGACAGACAGTTTTATGATCGTAGCGACATAACCGATTTATTGCTGGCAATATACTTACGAGTTATACCACTGTTTATGTAGATATGTTGTCTGGAATATGAGTCCTCCTGCCCTGTGGACTTTCAGACTTCTACTGACCAAAATCCACCGTGTTACTTCAATAGCCATTTTCGTTCCAGGGTCACCTTTACCTGTTTGGACAGCTCCGCGTTTCTTTCGTAGTTCAGTTACGTAAAACTGCTTGTATGAAAACAAATATAGCAAGCGCAAAAAATATCCGTCCGAATGTTTCCAAAAAGGTCGCAGAAGGCTTCAGTAAATCAGACTTGGGTGTTCGGCATTACCCGCGGCGCAGATTACCTCAGGCCTTTATAGAAGAAACGGAAAAATGCGCCTCTTCGCTCTGATTCCTATAAAATTCCTCGCGCACCCATCCGTACGCAATCTACTCAAAATATATATTTCAGGCCTTTTTCTAAAGGGCAGTATTGGAATAAAATGTTATTGTTATCGGTCAGGTCTCGACGCTGCATTGCTTTTTATAGGAAAATTATGTTAAGATGGGGCGCCCTTTATAATATTGTAGTGACATTTATTCCTTATATTATTTCTGTTCCTGAAGGTTGAACGCTGAAAGGGATCATTACCAAACATTGTGAATGTATCAATATGTCTGTCTGTGTCGCTTCCGGTTACAATGTTGTGAGGAAGTGATGAGAGGCTTCAGTTCAATGTAATTGATACAATATGTCTTGTACTGTTTGTAATGACGGGTATTGTTACTCGAAGATAATTATATTGTATGTTGTTTACGTCTTACATTACTGTTTTGAAGTGTTCTATCTTGTATCAAATTAATTCAAGCATCATAATCTCGTTTGGTTTCTGGAATACAAATGAATTTTTTCAACTAAAAGACCGTACATTTTCATGTTTGTAACAATCTGAGGAGACCGGTCCTCAGATACTCGGGTACTTCCAGTGTGGGAAAGAGACATAGCTATGCAAGTTGTCTAGCGCTATCTCGTTCAGACAGTGGAACTACTTTCACTTTAAGACAATCATAATGATAGGCCACCTGTAGTTTGACCGATTACTTTTAGTTGTTTGTTGTTCTTAACATGTGTATTTTGTGGCACAGATCCGCGACTGGGTGTCTGTGGAGGTGGACATGCTGCGCACGCAGTCGGTCGCCGTCGGCGATGTGGAGGACATCCTGCAACAGCTCGACAAGCAGAAGGTAATGTACCAAACCTGATAATTATGAAACACTGGAGAGCTGTGACAAGAGATATTGAGCAAGTTGTTAGAACACCTTCGCAGGCTCTATGCCGGAATATTCAACACCTGTTTTTTGCGTTGCTATATATCATCGAATGGACTGTTAGACACTTACTGACTAAAATTCATGGTGTTCCTTCGTTAGCCCTTTGCGTTTCAAAGTCACGGTTAGGTACCTGTTTTGACAGTCCCGCGACCCCGACAGGCCTTAACAAGATCATGTCACTTACGGCGCGGGCGTTTCAAAGTTCCATCTTAGTTAGCTATGTGTGATTAATTTGTAATATTCTATGGAAAAGCGTTTTGCGGATGTGTTGTGTGTGCACTTATGCAGTGATGATTTTGAATTGAAGAAGTTCTGATTCGTCATTAGAAGATTCACTATAGAACTACTGTAACAAACACAATTTATTCTTCTACATAAAGCAACAATTCTCACATTAGAGGAAATTGAAATTCTTCGATATATCTTCGACACAAATATGCAATAAACATAACGAATGTTCTGCCACTGAAAACAGACTACCTTCCAGTAATTTAAAACATAACATAGATCATTCTACGAACATTAGGCAAAAGATTAAATTTATTACTACCCCCTAGTTTGGCGAACTAATTTCAACTTTATAACTTGTAAGTGAGAGTTCTTTTCCGGGCGTCATTGAGGCGGACCCCGCGTGGGGCTGGTTCCTTTATAGCACCTGCACACTACCCGTACCCGATACGAATTGACGACGGTGAGTGCGCGTATTTGTGGCTCGTTATGATGACAACGTTAGTAATATAATGAATTGGTTTAACTTGACTCGGTTTAACTTGACTCGGTTTAACTTGACTCGGTTTTCAAGAAACCAAGGAGCATTTTATTAAACTTGATATGGTTTTGATGTTGACTGTAGTCAAACAGAAGAAGCCTGTTCACTCTACCTTTGAAGAGATTAGGGTTGCATGCGTTCCTACAATAATGCGTTTTACTTAAAGTAGGAATGATAAAATTTTACTCTTTATAATAAGTAAGTAGGTACATTACAAGTCAGTAAATGAATTTCAAGGGAATTGTGGCTAAACAGTGGTTTTGAGTTACGGAAAACCAAATGACTGTAGGTGGCTACGTTTATCGTAGTCTGACTGATGTTGTTCTTCCTTTAAATCTGACGTGGTGTAGGGATATTTGGGGTACACTACGATAATACGAAAAACTTTATTCCGAAATTCATAAATACGAATTTCAAAATACCGATTTTCATAATTCCAAATGGTTCAAAATTCCTAATATAACAACTCCGATGGATCATTATTCCTATTTTAATAATTCCGATATTTCAAAATTCCTAACGTTTATAATTACTATTTTCAAAATACCGAATTTCAATAGACCGAATACCTATCAAAAATTCCGACTTAATATATTTTCCGAAACATCAAAAACACGAATACCGAATATTAAAATTCCGATTATTAGAATTCCGATTTGGGTCCGTCAGGTCGAAAAGTCCGAGGCGGGGTGCCCCAAGACACATTTTGCTCGCTATTGCATCCTGAGTTATAGCACCAATAAGGTGGTTCGCGGGGCTCCTATTTCTGTAAGCAAGGTTTAAATTAACCTAACCTAACCTGTCCGAGTCGGGGTGTCTACAGTCCCGAGCGATCGCTTCGCTCGCTCTTGCATCCTTGGCCAATTTGTTGACTACCACCTACCAAGGCATGTCGACGGAGCCCCGCTTTGCGGGGCTAACCTGTCCGGGGTGTCCCCAGTCCCGAGCTCGCTTCGCTCGCTCTTGCATCCTTGGCCAATTTGTTGACTACTACCTACCAAGGCATGTCGACGGAGCCCCGCTTCGCGGGGCTCCTATTTCTATTTGCAAGGTTTAAAGTAACCTAACACGAAGGGGATGGCGGGGTCTTTCAGACCCCGCCATCCCCTTCGAACCTAACCTGTCCGAGTCGGGGTGTCCCCAGTCTCGAGCTCGCTTCGCTCGCTCTTGCATCCTTGGTCAATTTGTTGACTACCACCTACCGAGGCAGGTCGATGGAGCCCCGCTTCACGGGGCTCCTATTTCTGTGAGCAAGGTTTAAAGTAACCTAACCTAACCTAACCTGTCCGAGTCGGGGTGTCTACAGTCCCGAGCGATCGCTTCGCTCGCTCTTGCGTCCTTGGCCAATTTGTTGACTACCACCTACCAAGGCATGTCGACGGAGCCCCGCTTCGCGGGGCTCCTATTTCTGTTTGCAAGGTTTAAAGTAACCTAACACGAAGGGGATGGCGGGGCGGGGCTCCTATTTCTGTTTCCAAGGTTTAAAGTAACCTAACACGAAGGGGATGGCGGGGTCTTTCAGACCCCGCCATCCCCTTCGAACCTAACCTGTCCGAGTCGGGGTGCCCCAAGTCCCGAGCTCGCTTCGCTCGCTCTTAGATCCTAAGTTCTCCTAATAACAATAAAAATCCTGAAGGCAAACAGTGAAAGTTAAGAGGATACGCCTCGCCACTCCGTGCCTACACAGGCTTAAATAACACTGGGAGTACGGTAGACAAAATTACGTGGAGCCGGTTTTGCAATTCGTTTCTGTAACTGACTTTGTAGAATGAGAAACGGAATTCCAATTATCAATATTCCGAAAAAAACAGTCTATTCGGAATATTGAAAATCGGAATTTCGTTTTTCGAAATGAGAACTCATCGAGCAATACATTTTTCGAATATGTGAAAATCGGAAAACGAAGAAATCGGACATACGACTTTCGGTCAAATAAATTTCGAGATTCTTAATAATAGATATTGTAATTTTTAGGTATTATGATATTCGGAGTTTTGAAAATCGGAATATCGAAATTCGGAATAAAATATTTCGGAGTATTTGGGTGTTCCCGGATATTTGGCATATTACAACAAGTGGCACATAGGCTAACAGTTACTATAAAATTAAATTTAGCAATAGTATATCAGCCAGCGAGATGGACGGCGCTGTCGAGGCCGGCCTAGAAAAAGGTGGCGAGACGACCTAGACGCTTAATTATCATGAGGGCTGGTTCGGAGCGGCCCAGGAAAAGAGTTCCTGGAAGTAATTGGAGGAGGCCTTAGCTCAGCAGTCGAACAGTACACGCTAAGGAAAAAAAATATATCAGCTACGATATAAGAAAATATTGTAGTTTGAAAAAAAAGGGTAATGTGAAGGGGCTTCTGCGTTTGGCACAGGCCTTTGAGGCGGCTTCTAGTGACTTCCTCCACAATAGCTTGAGACTGTGTGCTCCTAGCTCTACTACAGTACCTACTGTATACTGTGCTCTAGACACTCATAGAGTAATGGAGAGGACTACTTTCATATTGGACGACACAGCTAATTGTTTAGAGATGCCACAGCCAGCGGAGCGATCACTAGACTTTGCAATGTATTATAAGGTGTTCCCTCATCGGGAGCATTTGCCTGTAATGTGTAACGTTACAAATTCGAGCATTATGAGGCACTACAGTGCGCTCCTTGTAATGATACAATGTGTTAATACCTTTATGCAACTTGTAACATCGATGCGCTCTACCCGGCGGGTCGCACAAGTTACATACACGTGTATGCTCGTCATTCAGGGAGGTAGTATTGTGTTGTAATGTTCAAAGTCGATCTGATATGTTACGTTACACGTGGATGCTAGGTGAGGAAGTACTTTTTATATGGTTTATATTCAGTACTAAATATCCTATTTAATTAGACGAATTTAATTACCTAAGGTATCATGACATAACAAAGACATTGCCTAAACTACCTGTTACTGTTTACTTTAGGTAAATACCTAATACCGTTTAGTTAGGTCTGTCGTTAATTCACTAATAAAGTTCAGTGAACCCCTCAGTTTCAGCTATGTCTACACTCTCGGGTAAATTACACACAGTATGGCATAAAGAAAAGTTGACCTTTGAACAAGTTTTGTGTTAACCCTAATTCTATGTATTGAATAGAGGCCCCTTCATAAGCAAGGGGTTCGAACAGCCATTCATATACAAATGCCAAAGTAAAGCGTTCAACGTTCTATAGGTGCAGAGGGAAGGTAAGCTCGAAGCATTTTGGGGAAAAGTGGAAAAAATCCTCGATGCTTTTAATTCGGTCGTGATACGAAACGGTATGTATTTGAATATATGTTTTAGGTTATCGAATGTCCCGCAGAGATGCAAAGATAGAGAGATATTGAGATATTACCGAAATGAACACGTATTTGGTTAACTTTTTATTAAAAACTGGACGTGTGGACAGATGTGAGTGGCAAGGATTGGCATCGCTATTTTAATATAAATAATATTTTGTTGAAAATAAATAACTTAAGGTTGTGATTAATTTTCTCTATTTATTTAAACATATTTATTATACTTAACTACTGGGCAGCTACGCAGTATTGTAGGTGTCAAGCTAACTGACTTTATTCCCAACACCACATCATCATCATAAGCCTTAATATTTAATATTCCCACTGCTGGGACACAGGCTTCTTTTCTGCCAGAGAGTGGGCCATAATCAACTACGCAACAAACAATAAACTGCGTTCCTAACACAGATTACCGACGTAACTAAAAGCATGCCCTGTGTGGTGGCTCTACACTGCCACTGAGTAGAAGATTCGAGTTACGTAATAATAACACACAATAATATATTTCAACCATAGATCGATACTTTTTAGACACCTTAACAGATATTCTTACAAATCCTCCTACCAAGGTACGGTTGCTCTGCGACTTTTTACTTAAATAAACATCCATTGCGCGTCCACTACCAGACCTGAGAAGACAAGACGGACATCTTACGAACATACATTCAATGTATTTTGGTCTTTATGTGCGCTCATCAGTCCGGGATAAGGAATTGGAAACGTGGGCGAATTTCAGGAGCAGATATGCGAAGTGTTTTGCTATAAGTAGCTTCATTCGGGTTGGAGGTTTACAATAGACAAGATGAAAGAGTTGAAAGGAATGAAGCTGTAATCATCATGTTTGTTAAATGAATCGATGATCTGGCACTCTCTATGTTAATAAACATAAAAGTAAAGATAGCTAGCGTAGTACAAAAGTTAAAGTGACAACATTAGAAGATGATGTTCATTTGTTCATTATTTTGACAAAAATGGGTTTTGGTTAAAATTGGATACTATAAAACCACTCAGCTGAAAATCTAGCTGTAACTCATGTAAAAGATAGTAACTCTAAAGAAATGCGAGTAACTTTTCAAAGCTAAGAATGTTAACATCGGTTTCTTTTGCTTCGTAAAGAAGATAATACCGGAAAATTCTTCGTATAGTTTTTACAAAGAATATGATTATGTCAGCCTGCTCAAACAAGGTATTTGA
Organism: Agrotis clavis; assembly: GCA_954870645.1. Taxonomy (NCBI): domain Eukaryota; kingdom Metazoa; phylum Arthropoda; class Insecta; order Lepidoptera; family Noctuidae; genus Agrotis; species Agrotis clavis. Next base: position 21,595,555 of record OX940938.1, on the reverse strand, counting down.
ACAGGAATTTCTTTATTGTCTGTTAGAGGCTAAACACAGATATCTGGATCTTTGAAGATGTTGTCAATGTTGAAAAATATATGCCTACCTATGGTAGCAAGAAACTGTCAATGTCATTTTCCTAACTTATCATTGGATCACTAAGCAAATATAGTTGAAAAATTATACAGATAAAGATTATAAACCTTATGTTTATGATGGTAGCAACAACTAAATAATAGCGATAACTGTTTGTTTCATAAATCCGTGTTTTGTTTATTTGTCTTTGGCAGTGTCCAGGGGTGCGTTTAAATCTTCCGGCGATATTTCCCCGGTAAAAAATTAAACTAGCGAGGGTTCGCTGAACGGAGTCATAAGTTTCTGTCAATGTTAGTTGTCAAATTCAATTGACAGCTCAGTTTATTGAACAAATAATCAATTTGCCGGTTTAATATCACTATCACTACATAGTATAAAACAAAGTCGCTTTCTCTGTCCCTATGTCCCTTTGTATGCTTAAATCTTTGAAACTACGCAACGGATTTTGATGCGGTTTTTTTTAATAGATAGAGTGATTCAAGAGGAAGGTTTATATGTATAATAACATCCATTAAATAGTGGAGAAGTACTGTTATTTTTGAGGTTTCTAATGTGATGTCGTAAATAATTACATTTTTTCCGCTTACATTGCAAACGCAGGCTGAACCCTACGAGTTTTATCAAAATAATGTATTATGTATTGTACACATTGAAAAGGTCTACAGAAAAGTCCGTGATGGTATATGTCTATCTCTTATGGATAACCCACAATAACTTTTTTTTGTCATTTACTTTTTACGACAAATAATGGCTAATTTTCGAAGCGATTTTAACCAATACAGCATTAATCCTTAACCAATTAAATACTTTGAATACATTGTTCATTTAATATAGATCTATATGGCCCTTTACACCGTATGACTTAAGTGAATATTTTCGAAGATATTACAGATTTAAAAATTGCGGGACGTAGCGTTTGCGCAGTTTTTCTGTAGTGTATTTAGTTTCAGCATTGCACCCGTGCGAAGCCGGGGCGGGTCGCTAGTAAATCCATAATCCACAAATAATATTTACTCTCTAAAATAAAAATAATATTCGTTTTTACGGCGCGAATCGAGCAAAACAACAAAACTTAATGTCAGTCTGACAGCAGGATAAAATTTTGCGAGGTAAAAAGGTCGCAAAAATTTATTCCTTTTAGTAAAAACTTATACCAGCGGACGACCGTAAACGGGGCAGATTAAATTTTAGTTAGCTTCATTTTTCACCTCGCGGTGTACTTAAACGGGGTGTTTTGACATTTAGTCAGTATAAATTTAAACTGGATAAAGGATTTAAACGTAGCCATGACTCTGATCACTCTGACGCATAACTGACAGCTAGACCAGTTGTCAAAAATCTGTCAGTTATACATCACAATAGGGTCATAGCACACATTATCAACTTGAAAAGGGACACGTACATCATTGTTAGTACATAACCAAAACAGATCAGCTTATCGTCTTTTCTTACTAATGTTTTCATTAACAAATACGCAATTGTGTCTAGTCAGGATAAGAGCTTGTTACTTGTCATCTCGTTAATGCAGCGCCTGTCCGCCTGTGTGACGAGGCGCCCCTGACCCTGACCCCCCGTACATCACATATTTAGATGTGGGTTACCAAAAATCAACCACTTGTCGCCGTTGCTGGTCTACGAAGACTTTTTGACCAGTAACAATAGCAAGGGGTAGCTCTACTTTCTGAAGGTGGCAATGTTTGATGCTGTCTAGACTGAAAGATACATTTTAGTTCAATATACGTAGACCTAGGTAAAGAACATCGTATGTAGTGGCTTTTATAAAACATATCGTCTGTTTATAATAACATTACTGTTTGTAGAATAACGTACCTATTTCTTTAAGTATTTTGGAAGCAAACTGGATTTCCACATCTTCATGAGGATATTCAGTAAGCCTGCTTTATTGTTACGTAGCAATAAATATAGTCTCCCTCCGGTAACCCCTCACTCATTAGAGAAACAGTAAAGCTTTCAGCTTCACAATTAAAACTGAATTAAAAACGCCGCCGGCGTCAATTTGAACACACCTACAATTAAATTCATACATATTCCATTCAATCACGAGTATTTCGCGTAATGGATCAAACAGAGATTCAATTAGTGTTAAACGATGCCTGAATCTATGTTTTGTTTGTGTATAATTATTTGTGTTTTTATTCATGATATTTTCTGTATCTGATAACACTCTCTTTCTAGTATTGTGTCGCGATCGCCCACTGAAGCGCGACTGCCTGTTTACCCTCAATGCTTCGTTTATATAGACTGAAATATTTTACACTACGCATGCGCGAGAACCAGTGATGAGAACGTGTCGATAGGTGAATTTTCTTTTATTCCGTGAGCGTAGTTTTAAATAAATTCAAGACAACAGCGGTAGATGGCGCTGTGCGTTGTAAACTGTGGTTGGAACCGCAGTTATTAGGAGTAATTAAGAACTGTTCAGCCTTGATTAGGTACTCTGTTTTTTTACAATAAATATTTTATAAGAAATGGAACGATGAAATTCATCTTGAATCAATCTTGGCTAGCTGTTTGAGTTAAAGGTTAGTAAATATTTATTTTAAGCTTCAGTGTAACGGTTTTACCTCGAAACTTTTAAAATAACATAGAGAATGACAATAGAAAATGACATAGAGAAACGAAGAAGATAGTCAGCTACAGCTAGTCGTAATCTTCGCGGAGTTTAGAAAAACAAGTTGGTCCGAATAGTTTGGACAGTGGGTCAAAATTCTAATTGCTGTTTAACCGGTTTCAAAAACGAAAGAGGTTCGCAATTCGATGATATTGTTTGTTTTGGTTTCTATTTCTAGTTAGTTAACTTATAAGTACATAAAGAATATTATAAAGTTTATGTTACAGAAATCCTTAAGAGATCTTTAATTTCACATTTATACCTTGAAAAATTATTATTGTGATGAGTAGCACCTTTTATCAAAAATTTCTCAGAAGAACTAATTATGACTTTTTTAAAATTCTAAACAAATGAAAATATTTTATTTCCCATGAGACTCAATGGGCTCTTATAAAACGTTGAAATTGGCACAGCTCGGGTAGGTCGTTTCCATGGAAAAGAGACAAAAAATTCCATGTTTCTTCGTTGGGGCGGGCTGCCAGTTCTAAACAGCTCCAAAAAATGTTTATTCTTTCAATAACAAACAATTAATTTCATCGATAACAAAACTATCGACATCCATCTTATCGATACGCTTCACATCTCTCTCACCCACCCCCTGCAATCGTACGGCGGCGTTGCTAGGCAACGGCAACGGTGCGGGGCCGGCACGCCACACGTGCTAGCACGTCGCCGTACTACACGACCGGCAGTATGGCCGTGACCACAGTACGCGGCACACGACACAACATCTACACTGACCTTTAGAATTTTGCTTTTTAACATTGCGTGTCTAAATGATACAATGGATTCAGCGTTAACAAAGGACATACTTTGCATTTCCGTATGTTTTACAATAGAACCTAAAATTCGAAAATTATCCACAAAGGGTGGGTCGAGGGTTGCTTCCATATAGAGAAGGCATGTTTTCTAGCAGTTGGAATGTCATAGGCTGATTATGTTGATCCCTAATAACACGGTAAACAATGTTTTAAGGTAATTTGGTTAATCCATATCCGCTTTAGTTTGTGCAATTGTGTTAATCTTCTACCTTACCTGTTATTAATGAGGTGTGTCAGGCTTAATGTTCAGCCCTTTGCAGTCTGATATATGTAGAATGTTTACTTACAATTTGATGGAGGCACGGTTACTGAAATAATATTAAATAATATAATATTATGATCAAATGAACTTCACTTGCAAACAGATTCTTTCACTACCTAGGTCCAGCGCTGTATAACATAATTAACAAAATTTGTTTGATCTACGGGCTATCCTATTTTAACTGTAAAAAGACTTTGCGGACATTTCTGCAAAACAAAACATACGATGAAACTGAAAAGTATCTTAGTAGGTAACAATGACAGGTCGAATGACTCACACAGACACCAATACGAACACACACACTCACACACACACAAACACTCACGCACACACATATTCACGCACGCACACACATACACTTAAACTTTCTCTCTCTGACACACACACACACACATACAAACATTCTTATTGATTTAAGTTTTTATCTTTATTAAATTGTAATTTGTTGTAATATTCAAAAATCTGGTTCATTATAACATTGCATTGTAAGGGACAGGGGCTGCTTTTCCTTAATACAGGTTATTCTGTAACCTAGTAAGGAAAGCAGAACTACACCCACCTGATTGTAATTGTTTTTGTTATTTTATTATGTAGTTTCTTTGTATATGTGCAACAATCCCCTCTTGTGAAATAAATCATTTATTTATTATTATAATGATCGAACTTCACATGTGAAGTTCATTTGATCATAATATTATATTTCTTTAGCTTCATTTTTCAGATATAAATAAATAGGTAGACTATGTAGATGTTTAGAGTAAAAAGTTTTGTCCATCAAAATAGAATTTATATAAACATTGTCTTCTAGGAACAAAACCAAAATATTTATCTTATAATTATTATGATAACTTATAAGTAACTTAATCATTACATAGAATTGCTCTTGCAAAATCCCCATCATTAGAAATAGGCCGCTGATAAAAATTAGCGAATGTTTCTGATGTTTTTGTCCAGCCCGCCGTTTTCCGAATAACCTCTAGAGATACACCCGCTGAGCTGGCAGCCGACGTGGACGCATGTCTCGTGCTATGTGCACTGAACACTGATACGTCCACGCCGCTGTCGGCCAGCACCTGCTTAATCCACCTACTGATGGATTGAGCAGAAGCAGTTTTATGGGGTCGTTTCCAAGTTAGTAAAAGATTTTTAGCGCCCACGGGTCTTAAATCTTTTGTGAGTTCTAGATAATTTTGTAAGGTGGTGGCTGGACAAATACTCTTATTCTCAATGAAGTAGGGTAAAATCAAAATTGGCAGAAGTTTTAATAATATCAGGGATAACAATTTTAACTTCGCTTGCATTAATAATAATATTGTCTAATTTTATAAGTGATAGCGTCTGCACCCTATGGGCGGTGCATAAAGCTAATAGGGTGACCAGCTTTTTGGTTATCTTCTCTATGGAGAGATCTTCATTGGGATACCAATTGGATATGTTATTCAGCACTACTTGAGGATCCCATGTGCTGGTATACTTGGGAACTGATGGTCTAAGTTTAAAGGCGCCTTTCAGAAGTCTTTTGATTCTGACGTCAGTACTGACTTCACCTCCTAGTAGGAGGGAGAGTGCTGAGCGGTGGCTATTCAATGTTCCGAATGTTGAACCTTCATTATACCGTTCAGTTAAAAACAAGATGACTTGGGCTATCCCAGCATCGTAGCAGTTCAAATTGTTATCTCTGCAGAATATCCACCATAGTTTATACGTTACACTGTATTGCATTAACGTGTTCTTAGCAAGCGACGCAATCATTAAATTTAAAGCGGCCTCCGGGGTCCCTCTTCTAGAAAACGCGTGCCGGAGAGTCTCACTGCAGCCAGGGAAGCCTGCTGCCGACGCGTCCTGTAACGAGACCGAGGAAGGGCGTCACTATTCAAGAAATTTATCTCCGATGTCAACATGCTTTTTAGAAGAGGAAACCAAGGTTGTGAAGGCCAAAATGGAAAAACGAAAATGCCTTTCGCTTTGTCATTTTTTATCTTTTGTAGACATTTTAAAATTAATGAGTAGGGTGGGAAAGCATAAAAGAACCACTGATTCCAATTCATAGTAAATGCATCCACTGCAATAGCGTCTGGATCTGGTATCCATGAGATATAAGTATCGCACTTAGCATTAGTGCGAGAAGCGAAAAGGTCTATTTCAGGGGTACCTAAACTATTTACAATATCTAAGTAGACCTTGTTAGATAGAGACCATTCAATGTCTGGATTATTTATTTTCCGAGATTCCTCATCCGCTTCCTTATTTTCCCGGGTATTTATGTACGAAGCAAATAACCAAATCTTTCGCGTCTCGCACCATTGCCAAATTTTCTTAGCTAACTCACTGAGATGAGGGTATTGAATTCCGCCCATTCGGTTGATGTAGCTGATTGCAGTGGTATTGTCGACACGTAACAATATATTGCACTCTGACCTATCTCTAGCCAAACATTTTAGACTTAAGAATATTGCCAAAAGTTCTAAATAATTTATGTGGAACTTCTGCTCCTCTACTGTCCAACCACCATGAACACGGTTTTGGTTGCTATATGCACCCCAACCCGTTCTGGAGGCGTCTGTAAACATTTCAAACTCGAAGTCAAGTGTGCCTATTAAGTTACACGTTGATTGAATGTTTCTAGCCCACCAATTTAAATCAGGTAATATATCGGCTGATAATTTAAATTTGGCATCAAAAGAAATCAGTTTCTTCAGAGTAAGAAATTTGTACCTTTCTAACAATTTGGTGTACAGCCATCCGTAGCGCACTGCCGGACAAGCAGCAGTTAAAGTACCGATTAATTGTGCAAAATCTCTGATGGAGCAATAAGGTAATAACTGGAATTCTTTGATCAGATGTGCTATATTGTCACGTTTCTCGTTAGGTAAGGATATTGTCATATTCTTTGAGTCGTAAATAAAGCCCAAAAATTTACAAGACTGCTTAGGTTGTATTGAACTTTTTTCATAATTTATTATGAATCCTAGGCACTGTAACAAATTGATTGTTTCCCTAACATTCTCTAAACAGTCTTGGTAATTCTTGCCGATACACAAGATATCATCTAAATACATAACTGAGGTAAGGCCGTGTGATCTAAGGTTAGTTATAACTTCTCTCATGACCTTCGTAAACGTTCTAGGAGCTATAGAAAGACCATATGGTAAAGAAGAGAACTCATACAATGAAACAGTTCCATTTTCGTCTTGAAACTGGAACCTCAGATACTTTCGGTCATTGACTGAAATGGGAAGAAGTAGGTATGCCTCTTTTAAGTCAATGGTAGCCATAAAGCCATCCTTAGGTATTAATTTTGCTGCCGTTCGGTAGTCCTCCATTTTAAAATGTAATTTGGAGACAAACCTATTTAGTTGTTTTAAGTTGAGGATAAACCTCTTACTCCCATTGGTCTTAGGAATCAAGAAAATTTTTGAAATAAATTGATCCTCACATGGTTGGCATTTATTTATGGCGCCTAAGTCTAATAATTTATTAATAGCAGTCCTCATATCTAATATCTCTGATGGGGAGAACCTGTTATGAGGTACTATCGATTGGCTGACTTCGGTATCAAATGGTATAGAAAAACCGTCTTTAATCCCGTTTAATATAAAAGGATTAGCAGTAACTTTAAGCCAACAATCGAAATAATGTCGGATTCTGCCTGCATGACATACCGTGTTTACTGCCGTGGAGCAGCACGCTGCTTGTTGTAGCTGCTTTTGCCTTGTGCTGTCGTATTCGACGCTCTTTGTGTCACCGAGGGAGTCCTCTGAGCACCTCCCCTCCCCCCCCTGTTCGACGACGGCTGATAGCGGGAAGGGGCTGTCCAGTTTCCCTGGTAGCGTGTCCGTGTTGTTGATACTGGTTGTGATGTGGACGACACGGGAGCTTTTTGAGCACCGGTTCCTTTTTTAATTTGGAGTCCTTGTTTTTCTATCATCTTGGAAGCCTTGATTTTTTCGGCCAGTTTGTTGCCGAAGAGTGATTCATCCCTTTCCATGTCCTGAATAAGGGTGATAAATGATTTATCTAATACCGGTGTAATTAGATTTATTCTAGACTTAGTTTCCACATAATGGAGGTCCAATAGTATGCGGCAAGCATCAGACATAATTTTGACAGCCTGTACCTTGGTTTGCTTGTCTTCTCCGCCAGTGACAAGTACGTCCATGGCTCGACTAACGGCTGTTATACCGAGGCCAAATTGCTGCTGTTGGGTTTCTATCTTTTTGTCACGGTTTCTCGTCGATTCGATGAGTGCCGCTGATATTTCCGGATTTAGCACTGGAGCCCTCAAAAGCTTACAGTTTTCGGGAATTTTTTGCTCTTTCAGCAATGATTCCTTAGCTTCCTTTGGGATACCTCGACGTAGAATTGGTAGCCATCGCTGTGCCAGCGTTTCGTGTATTTTTTCACCATAAGTAGGCGTATCGGTAGTTGAATCACCCAACGCAGAAAGAAATTCCACGTCAAGTTCTTCTACGTGTTCTGCGTCTGTGGTGGCAGGTTCAGGTGGAACCTCCACATTAGAATTGTCTTTTTGAGGTGTTTCCTCTACTGTCGTTCTTACCTCTTGGTCTGTAACAACGTAAAAACGTTTGTTAAAATTTGAGGGTAGACAGAAATAAAAATGAAAAAATCACATTTTATATTTTTAACTGGTCATCGCATTGACTCACGGCCAACACCTAGACCTAAAGATGTAGGTTTGCCTTCGTGGTGACTCTCGGCCAGCACCCCGGCTCAGGAGTTTCCTTCGCGTTGACTCGCGGCCAACACCCAGGATAATAACGTGACTTACACAAAATAAACATGTAAAGTAATCGTTTGAAAAAACTTACCTAAACTGTTCTCATCCGAAGACGAATCCGAATAAATAATACACCCTCTGCGTGCTATAGGTGCAGGTACTTGTGTATCCCGCAACTTTTGCAATTTCGATTCGTAATAACGAATTTTCTTCTCTTGTTTTCGCTTCGGCATTATTGTGCCGTAGAAATCACAGGTACCCACAGAAACTTGTTATAAAACACTTAGAAAAAAAATATTTTTATAACAGAGACGTGCTCGTTGCCTCGCACGAAAAAAGAATGAAACTTGAACGGCGCGGTCGGACGCCATAGACTAGGGAAGGGGTATCGATTATCGATTTGTTTTTAAAAAATCATTCGATTTTACTTTTTAAATATGCGAAAGTTGCCTAGTAGGTTGAAAGTACTACATAGTCTACCTATTTATTTATATCTGAAAAATGAAGCTAAAGAAATATAATATATTCCAAAACTATCACACAACGCCATCTAGTCCCAAGCTAAGCAGAGCTTGTGTTATGGGTACTAGACAACTGATAAACATACTTATATACTTCTAAATACATACATATTATAGATAAATTACACCCAGACACAGAACAAATGATCGTGCTCATCACACAAACATTTGTCCTGGGTGGGAATCGAACCCACGACCTCCGGCATAGCAGTCAGGGTCACTAACCACTAGACCAACAGGCCAGTCGAATAGCTGAGCAATCGACCGCTGTGCTGCATGTCGCGGGTTCGATCCCCGCACAGAACAAATATTTGTATGATCTGTAAGTAGTTTTTCCGGGTCCCGGTGTTTTGTGTATGTGAATTTGTATGTTTGTAAACGCAGCCACGATACAGGAGAAATATCTAGCGTGAGGCAAAGCTGAACAAAAAAAAAAGACATAGTTTCGTTTAGTTTTCATCGACCATGCCGATCGTGTTTTAGATAGTCTTGCAACCCTTTTCTGTTGACTGGGTGTCTGTACAGCATATCCTAAACTATACACATACCTAACAAAATGCATTTTTATTGAGAGAAAGACCAGCCTAAACAAATGACTGCTGGCAACAAGCCAAGTGTAGGATGCTCACTACACAGGTTTGAACACTGATTCTAGGACTGTTAATGGTCACCGTTCTGGCAGAGTTGCAGTGCAAACATAGGGGCAATGGTTTTGGATGTACTCATAAAGTCAGAAGTAAATACTAGCCAAATGTGGTGGAAAAGACAGCGTATGATTTACTTTAAGTTGTTAGTACTGGCTAAACAGGTAACAGTGACCCTGGAACGTATAGGGCCATTGAAGGAACATTGTGGATATCAGTCGGTACGAGTCTGATAGTTTCTTGCGCTCCACACAAGGTAAGTGGAGTCAGTAGATGATTTAGTTATGATTTTAGTAATAATAATTTATTATCCTGATCATACCACTCAAATAGTATGTCAAAAACGCCTGCCAAGTCCATCTCTACTTAGGACTTGAGGGATCTATGGATCAAAAAATCTGACCTTACACGAACTTACTTCAATTCAACGACATTCAAAGGTTTTTAAGAATTTACATTAGCTGGTTGTTTCCAAGTTATGCTGTAGCTTTGTTGTATTGAGATATTGTGGTTCTCGACGGAACACTTGTGTGTGGCCAGTGTTTGTTCAAACTTCTTAAAACTTTTTAGATAGGTTCGCTTTTGATCACTAAAGCTAGATGAGTTTTGATTTGAGATTAAATACAATCCCTGAAACTACCAGAATTTACTGAATAAGTATGAAAGACCCACTTTGTTCTTGTGAGTCACTATTCAGATCACGATCCTGCGCTAATTAATTGCTAAGGAATTACCTAATTGATTAATAGTTCCTACGCTCTTGGGCTACTAACTTATTAAGGATCGAGTTCTTTTGATTACACGATTTTCTTTTTTTTTTTAAGTTTAAAAAGATACCTGTTTGTGAGAAAAATTTAATTGCGCCAATAGTAAAGAAAAAGTCGGAACTCGGAACTCAAAACATGAAACTCGAATCCCGAAACACGAAACTCGAATACCGAAACTCTAAATCGGAATTTGGAGTCTCGAAACAGGAAGCCAGAAACTCGGAACAGGAAACTCAAAAATCAAAACTCGAAACTCGAATACCGAAACTCGAAGCTCGAATACCGAAACTAGACATCGAAATTTCGAGACTCGAAACTCGGAAGACCGAAACTGGAAACTCGGAACAAGGAATAAAAACCCGAAACCCAAAATTCTAGTCTCGAGACTCGAAACCCGAAATTCGAGTCTCGAGACACGCAATTTGAATTTCGAGTCTCGGAACTCCAATTCCGAAACTCGAAAGTCGGAACAAGAAACTCAAAACTAGAAACTCGAAACTCGTAATGTGTTGTTTGTGGTGCGAGCTGTACGATATATCATACCGTCATACGGCGCACATACGCTCTATCCTTGTTTTCAGTTTCATAAACCCATACGTCATAATGGTGTTTAAAACTACACTTCTGCCTAATTTCATTTCCTCCCGGGTATACAGTAATGACAATAATTTATAGAACCCATAACAGTATACTGTGGATGAACACAGTTTTGTAGTAATCCTCCGAATGGCCCATTTGGATGCTCTGAGTAATTTATGAACTCGAACTTTGAATACACGAAGAAAATATTGCAAAAGATGTTGCCGACAAAAAAATCAGTGCTTTTATTACATTTGTAATATGGTTTGAATTACGTTTTGTACTTAGTTATTTAGATTTCTGGTTGTAATTTATTTTTCAGAAAAACCAAACACAGTATGATATCTGTCTATTTGTTCAACTAATTAAAGTATGGCGCTTAGCTTTCCTGAAAACAGGAATAAAGCCATTTTCTGTAACGGAAATTGCTTATTATTAATTTGTCTAAGTTTCTCCATTTAACGTTTGTGATAAACCAAATCTCGCACTCCCTGAGGCCTTATCACAAGATTGCTGCATTTTATTTGCAGCGTACTTGAAGTATTTACTTACTGCATTACATGAATAATTGAAAAAGCGCCTCAAAGTGTACGAATGAGAAATCCTTTTTTTTTCATTAAACTGACGTAAAAGTTCCCGTTTACTTTACGTCAAAAACTTGAAAAGTCATGCTATATAGGACCTCTGTATATTCACGCTCACTGTATGAGGTACTAATCCCAGTAAATGATACGGCACCGCGTGCTCGTTATGAGCCATCAAACATGCCAATACGCCACATAATCCGTAATGTAACATGTGTTCATACGTCGTATCACACAATATGACGGCTGTGCAGTACGCCGCGTAGTGCTGCACGTTTTATTTATTTATTTGTTTAGTTTGTTAAGTTCGATCTTTCCAATAGGGGTGTTATCCGGTAACTGCATGCGATCGCTCAATGTTTAGTACTTCTAATCTTGGTATTCACATACATCTGGACTGAAAGCCAACCTTAGTATTAAGCTTGGTAGATGATGACCTGTTCCTAAAAGATTCATCAAACAAGCTGAATGCTCGTCATGCAGTAGGCAAATCAACGAGGTTTCTCAGTATTCACATAATTATTAAAGTCCGTAAATATAACCATTTTGCATTCAAAATATTCCAAAGTTGTGATGCGTAGATAAAGAAACAATAGTGAGAGGGTATTCCACGAATTCAATTCCGCAACTGGCACCCAGTAAACCAGTGAAACAAAACAAGCGGAACAACGAATTTGATGAACTAGCGGTTTATTAGTAACGTAACAGTGGCACAGTACAGCACTCTCATCAACTATTTTGCTTACGGAATGCCAAACAAACAACACTAGCGCGCACCGCGTCCCCGCCCGCCGCGCTCCACCGACAAACACAAACAAATAACTGCCTGTTGTTGTTACATCGCGCTGAAACATCATCATTTACACTTCAATACTATAAAATAGACAACTTTTAATAATGTCAATATTTTGTGAAAATGATTTCACAGAAGCCTTAGAACAGCCGCCTCAGCTCTCGATATAAAAATGTTAATGTTACCTGGACCCCATCTGCCAATGTAATTTGATCTTTTAGTATGTAACGCAATTATCCTAAATCGTCTTGTGAAGCACTCGGCGCGAGGGGGGAAGTAGTTCTTATTAAGTTGGTTAGTTGTTACTCAGTACAGCGGCGCGGCGGGGAGGGGATCAATAAGGGGAGTCGCGGGTGGAGGGGGGCGCATCGGCCGGTGGCGGCATTCTTGCCCCTGCTGTCGAGCGGGGTAGACGTATGGGAGTAAATTAAACCTTAAATGTAATCTATTATCGTAAATTAATCATGAAATTAATTTCTGTATATTTGTTTTAATTGTTAGAATTCTGTATTTAACTTTATTTTGCCGAAATTAGTAGGCCTTTTCAATAACTGTCAACGAACTTTGCCATCAGGTAGATAGAGCAGAGCTTGTAACTGCTCTGTTTTTATTTACAACCAAGAATCTTTTTCCATCGATTACTACTCAGGGAATTTGGCAGGTTGGTGTATAACATATCGAAATATCATCTAAAAGCAATACATAAATGAGAACGAGTATCTGCAAATTCTTGCATTTGAACATGCTCCATAATATATGTATCTCGTTGCAGAGTAACTCACAGATACGACACATAGCAACTTGCTCGACATGTTCGAGCGTATAGCCATGTAGCAGAAATGTACAGAAGGTTTGTTTTGCGTATAAATTAAAAAAAGAAAACCTTAACCTTGTCCAAAACCTTGTTTCGAAATAGAAATCAAATATCAATATTAAACTTGAGTCGACGAAATTGATTTCAGAATTAAAAGTTGTAGTGCAAGCTGAACTTCATAGATGTGTGTGTAACAGATACTAAATTGTTGTCGATGTACACGCAAGTTTTGTGCAAAGGTTTTTTTTTAAATAACCTTGCTGTACTCTAGGAATTTCTCCTGTTTCGTGGTTACGTTTCCAATACAACACCCAGACACGGAACAACTAATTGAAGGTCATACAAATATTTGTTCTGTGCGGGGATCGAAGCCGCGACACTCCACACGATCGCTCAGCCACTCCGCCAAACGAGCCTGGTTTTGGCGGTTGTACGAAGGCGACTTTCGGAGCCTATCCAACATTTGTCATGTTTGAGCACGTGGCGCGTTGTTAAAACTTCTCGCTCGCCTGTTGTGCAACTTATTCACATCTCCGCGTGAACTCGTATGATTCTAACTCTCTTTGAGATGGAAGCTGGAACTAGATTGAGGTTCGTGTGATGTTATGATGTATAGAAAAGAAGAATGTGCTCCTAGTGTCATTGTTGTGATTGAGAAATAGATACGAAAAGAATCTACCTACTTCTTGCTAAAGCCTACTAAATTCAATTCTGTAACCTTCTTACCGTTCTCATTTTATTGTGATGTTCAGCGACCTATTTGAGATAAATGTTTTGACTTTGATCAAACTCTAAACTGCAGTAATCTTTATTGAAAGTCGACATTCAAGCTCTACAGACCATAATTCGATTTGATTGTCTTGTTATGAACAGAGCTTTAGAGAATCTACTTGTATTTGTTGTTACACGAAGATGCGGTGTACGCTTACAAAACCTTCAAGCGCAAGCCGAAGCCGAAGCCCAAAACCGCAACGCGTCCTCGTCTTACGTCTCTTCTGTGCGAAGAGATGTAAGACGAGGACGCGTCACGGACAGGCGCAGATGTATGAGCGTTGCGCCCGCGACGCGTCTCTTCTGTATGTATTGCGACGCGACGCTTCTATACATTTTGTATGACAGGGACGCTGTAGAGACAAATGTCCGCGGCCCGTCTGCATCTTACGTCTTTTCTGGTGTGTCCAGGCGACAGGCTTGGTGTGTCGACTAACATAGTGTACTAGATCAACAATAACTTGAGCAACATCTACTAATATTATAAAAGCAAAAATAAGTTTGTCTGTTACCTTTTAACGCCTAAATCACTGAACTGATCATCCTGAAATTATGCATATACGTTGTTAGGTGTAGAGAGACAGACATAGGGAGAAAACAACGTAAAAATAATAGATGGCGCCCGAATAAAATTCATTGTTGTCAAATTTTAAGTTAACGCGAGTGAAACTGCGAGCAGAAGCTAGTTCCCATAAAAATGTAATAACGGTTAAGGAACTTACTACATCTTAACTTGATAATTTCTTAAATCGAAATAAATCCGCAACTTCTAAGTGCTAATTACTAGCAGTCATTAAAATAACATAAAGTTGCCGAAACTTTAAGTGCTCGCGGTGCCTTTCATCTGAAACTTATACCTAGTTGAAAACTGGATAATTACAGTTTGACACAATTTTACTTTGTAGGTATACGACGATGACGAGTTAATGAATCGTAGAACTTCTCAGTATTTGCTAAACTGATAACATACTTGAGAAGCTTAGAACCCTAGCGCAGGATTCCCGCTTATGCGACGTAAACAGGAAGTTTGAAGTTTATTTGATGGAAAAAATAGTTCCTCGTACGTCCACTAGAAACGCTTTTCAATTTTTCATACAATAAACGCAGTAAATACTTCAGTACGCTGTAAATAAAATACAAAAATGTTATCATAAGGCCTCTGAATTGAGCAATTTCCTGTAGCTGAGTTTGTGAAGTCATATTATGAAAGTAAATAAATATACGTTCATAAATTCATTTGGTTGTATTCACTGTCGAATCTTTAGCTTTCCATGTCTCTTGTTACCTAAATCATGCAGTTTTTTCTGTCTTGAAATGATGACTGTGTTTTATTTAAGTGGCGAGTTGAGATCTTTGATCTTTCCATCTATCACCCAATAAATTCCATACTTCTAGGATACAGGTCTCTTATTTGACTTGAATTGAGGTTTTGACGTCACGTGCCACTGGTAATACTAAACAACTGTTTAAATGATCAGCTGATCATTTTGGACTGTCGTAGACCTAAAGTGAACGTTACGTTAACTTGAAATAAAGTCGCTTTTTTAAGGAATCCCTTTTTGCGAATAATGTTTTTGTTCTAATATACTTTGGCATGTTTTTGGCATAAAATACTTTGTCATAATTGTTATCTTGCATATAGTTTGTGTTGGCATCAACTTAGCGACTAATTTCTTATAGCTTTTTCACATTATTTTTACTAGTGATAAAATCCAGTGAAAAAATAAAGATTTGAACAAAATCCAACATGTTTCATAAAACAAGTAAGCAGGTTGTTAAGCAGCTCTTCGCCCTTAAACTCGTGCTGAACTTAAAGCAAAGTAAAGTCTCTTCGTAAATTGACTTCAGCAACTTGCTCCAGCAGGAAACCTTAGCTTACTTTCTTAGTCCCGGCTGTGGCGGAGAAATAAATAAATCCGTTAAGGTTAGATTAGATCTAAGGTCGGCTACCTCTCCTGGGGTATCAATGTGATCAGGGTCATTTAGGTTTAGGAAGGATGGCAATACTGGATTGTGAATAGTATTGGTTTTCCTAGGTCCATTTAGTTTGGCGACTATGTGAGTTGTGGGATGCTAATTTCTGTATATTTCTAATAGCAATACTTACTTAAAAAGGCATTTAATTAATTTGTGGTTCATCACTATCAACTAATTATGTTGTGGCTAGTACAGACGCCAGCACATCGAGCTACCACAATCTGTAAAATTTCTTCAATAGATTTTCAACCTTCTTACAATAGTGGAAGGTTAATGTTCGATTGGTAAAAGTTGACAGATTCGGGTAGGTCGACCTGCTGGCGTCTGTACAATGATAATTGATACGAGTACAAAGTATTGCTTTCATAATTAAAAGGCCCAGTACGCGCCATAGACAGCGATGGCTATGATGATAAAGTCTATGGGTAATAGCTCTGAATCTCCATACGATTCGATGCCTTCACCACTTTGGTCTCGAAAACGTATCTTTTTACCACGAGCTTGAATGATGTTTTGAAAACATTGCATTAGAGCCTCGTTTTGTAATACCATGAGCAAATGAATGTATGATTCCGCGACGTCTCCCCGGGCTTGCGAGATCTTCCGGGGTGTATGCTACACAACGATCTATATAATACATATTGATAAGATCGTCTTATTATACCTGTGAATATCATGCACTCCTGCTGTCAAATATTTTCTCATTCTTCCTAAAAGGCGAACTTTTTTTTTACAGTTGCCTCACACTAGGAATTTCTCCTGTATCGTGGGTGCGTTTACAAACATATAAACTCACATACACAAACACCCAGACCCGAAACAACTAATTGCAAATTAATAAATATTTGTTTCGTGTGGGGATCGAACCCGCGACTCGATGCGCAGCAGTCCATCGCTCAGCCACTGCGCCAACCATGCCGATATTTGGAAGAAAACCTTTTTTTTGAATAAATAAAAATCTCTTTCTTTTTGTTGTAAGAAAAATAAATAGTATTTAGTGTGGTGGAAACTGGCAAGGAAAGCCTTTGCTATGCAGTGAGGTAGCATGGGCTCATCTATCTTCTATAATATAAAAATGGATCGCAAAATGTGTTGCTAAGCTCATAACTCGAAAACGGCTGGACCGATTCGGCTACTTCTTTTTTTGTTGTGTTTGTAACCACCAGCGCCAGGTTTTAGAGGACGAAAATCATCATGTCCACCCGTACGAAGCCGGGACGGGCTGCTAGTAATAATATAAATGCAGGTTTACTTTAACCAGTATTTTGTACTACCCTCCGGTATTTCGTTTTGGAATAAAATTCCAAATACCCGTCACTGGTTGATCTTCGTACCTGTCCGACGCAGAGCGTATTTCCGCCAATATTTTCAGAACTGATTCGCCGCCATGTTGCATTTCTCCGGAAGTCGCTACACCTACACGTGAACTATTTCCGCTGTGAATTTTTAAAGGCTTCGTGCATTTTTGCGGACAATAGCTCACGAAACGTTTTTATAGAACATATTCCGCTTTTGTACGAGTATACGAGTATGTTCTTGTGTCGAGCCATGTAGACTTAGTAACAATGTTTTGCGGAGCTAGTTTATTTCTTTGAATCTGCGGGTTGCAGTCAAAAAGGTTTTGGATTTATTTCTATAACTTTTATCAAAACTTTGATCGCTTTGTTCCATGTCCATAAACTTAGATACCTACATGAAAAGTAAGTTTGTAACCTAGACACACATACTGCGATATTTTTTTTATATACTCTCATATTTCCATTTAAAATATATTCTTTTCCATCATTCGCTTTTTGTGGCAGAATATCATCAAATGAGTCCTCCGAGAAAATGTCAGTATTGACTGACTAAGATCACACTATTCCTTCATTTACCCTTTTCATTCTTGGGCTGCGATGCCCCTTTTAAGACAGCCTCGTCACACCGCTTTTATTTTGTACACACAGTACAAAATAAAATCAGTGTACACTGGAATATTGACATGTGAATACTCCCATAAATATATTATATTATTGATCATCGAATGCGAAGCTTTGAGCTATGCAGTCAGTATCTAATGGTATTTGGCAAACACTTCCACAAAAGACCGACACACTTAATTTCAGTGAGTGGTTCTTTCACACCGCTTCCGATAGAAAGGCAGAGCTTTGGAAGAATTCACGAAACGCTTACTTACTAATGCACTCAGGTACAGATGGGCTCCGCTTTACAGAGATTTGGTAAATTAATGTACGATGCCATGTACGGAGATGTGATATGATGTGTTTCAGACATGCATCGATAGGATATTAGAAATACTATCTTGAATTACTTACGCCCTAAATTAACATTCAATCTTAATTCGAATCCTGTTCCTTTGTTTTTAACGTCTGCTTCTGCTTGGATCGTTAATTGGTTACAAACAAAGATCCAACTGAAGATAGCGACCGAGAAACATTTTAATTTCAAGCGTTAATCAAATCAGCATGTTTAAATTTCATTTCATGGTCTTTTGTGATTTAAATTGACACTCGGATCTTAGCTTTTACTTTTTA
The DNA here is from genome assembly GCA_954870645.1 of Agrotis clavis. Taxonomy (NCBI): domain Eukaryota; kingdom Metazoa; phylum Arthropoda; class Insecta; order Lepidoptera; family Noctuidae; genus Agrotis; species Agrotis clavis. The sequence goes on along the minus strand of OX940938.1, from coordinate 21,577,040 downwards.
CTTTGATCTATCCTTGTTTAGAGACTGTACTCATTGCTGTAGTCAAGTTTATTGATTGCAACTATAGTATTTTTACATATCATTATGCTTGGTGTCTTGGTCTGAAGTTTTTGACTGGGTCTGAAGTTAGCTCCATTATACGTTTTATTTGAGAATAATAAAGTACGTGTAATGGTCAAATAGATATAAAACCAAGTAGATATAGTAGATATAAGTATATATATGTAATCACAAGCCGACATGCAAGTGTGGTACGGTCGGTGCGGCGTGTTAATAACGGCTGCGGTCACAATCACGCGCCCGACGCACTGTGTGTGCACTGTGCACTGTGCACGGTGATGAACAACACTGGTCAATCATTTGTAGATAATTGCTGTTTGTAATGTTAACGAAAACAAATAGTCACTTTAATCAAAATAATATAATAATAATACTCAACTATCGCGAGAACTGTTGGCGCAGTCCGGCGCCAAGTCTTTACTATGTTTCATTGGTGCGCATGAATTTCAGTTCCTTCTGAGTGATCTCGCTCCATCTAAGGTTTCATATTTGCCTCTATGCTAGATTGAAGGCAAGAGCTATATAAAAACATGAAAACAAAATTAAAAAAACAACGCCAGGCATATTTTCCCTGAGGGATAAGACAGAGCTGCTCTTTTACTAAACATGCTCACATTTTGTTAAAGTAAGTTAGTGTAAGTTCCACGTATTTCGACGAATCTATTTTCACACTTAGACCGAAAAAAGATAGAAATAAACGTCATGTTTTTAGCAGCCAACGAGACAAAAGTATATTGAATGTAAAATAAGTAAAGATTACACATGATGAAGATTACACATGTAGTTACAGCGTGTTTTTCTTACATTTCTCGAACTTAATAAAAGTGTAAGTCGTTATAAGGCAGTAAGCCCTACAACCTGACACACAGACACGCGCACACACACACAGACGGACGGACAGGTACACTCACAACTTTGCTTGTTATGCATATTGTTGAGAAGTTCAGGTCGCTCCGCTAAAGAATCGGGAAAAAGTATAAGTGGAGTGAGAAATACTCAGGGAACGGACTTTATTTAAATACAGGTCGATTTTATAAACATGACGTTCTATAAAATCGTCGTAGCTAGTGTTACTCGTATAAGGCCAGGTTATGGTTTAACTTGGTCGCGAATTTGTCCAAACGGGTTAACGTAATCGTAAAAGGCAATTGAAGAAACACGATGGATTTTAGTCAGTACGAGTCTGAGAGTTCCTTCCACTGAACCCAGGACACATTGAACAAAAAAGGTTATGGCATAAATTATATTTCGTCGCTTCATCCTTCAGATATAAGTATACCAGGTAGTCCCTTTAACCTACAGGCAACATCGCACGTTCTTCAAAGAGTTACTAAATCGATGTTTAAATCGATTCCAAAAAAAAAAAAGTTTGACATTTCCGGTTATACCCTCTATACCGTGTCGGGTCCAACCTTGTCTCATTTCCTTTTTCGTGCGAGGCAACGTGCGCATGCGTTCATGTAAAATGCCGAAGCGCAGTGCGGAAGAGTTATTAGTTCATTATGAACAGAAGATTAAGAAAATAAAGGAAAAGAAACAGCGCAAAGAGACCGAAATACCCCGACGTCGAATAAGACGTCTCATAATTGATTCATCAGACGACGAAGATAATGCAGGTTAGTACCTACATTGTGTTTTTTATTTCTAAAAGTGAAAATTGGTGCTCGTTACACGTTTATACAAAATTAAATCGGGATTGCCTGCGAGGCAATTGCGATAACATGATCAACTGCGAGTTGATTGTGAGTCAATATTGACTAATTAGTACAAAAATGTGTAATCTTAATAGATACACGTTACGTACAAGATATTATCCGCGAGATAATATTGGCCATATACTTTTTTCAAATATTTTTTTTGTCTACCCTCATTGGCAAAAAATTAAAATACTTACGTATTGTATTTTTAGAAAATGATGCGGGTCCATCAGAAACCTTTTGTGGTCACCTATCCCAGTCGCGGAGCGAGAATCTCACGCTTCCTGCACCACAAGAGGCCACCGCGACTGTTGAAGGAACGCCGCCAGCTTACGTCCAAGACGGAAATGTACCGGACACCTCGTCGTCTGACACCCCGGCCATCTCAGTGCCTGTCGCCACGTCGGACGCTATACCCGATGCAAGCCTGGATCCAGAGCTTTTGTCCGCTTTGGGAGCAGTTACATCCGATACCCCCGAATTTGGTGAAAATATTCACACTAGCTTGGCCAACCTATGGACTCCTTTGTTAAAGAAAGGATTACCAAAAGAAGACAAAGATAAAATATTAAAAACTTATCTTGTGCCCGGCAATTGCAGATTACTGCAAGCACCTAAGCTCAATGCAGAAATATCCGCCGCCGTCTCCGAGCTAGTTAGAGGCCGAGACAAGAAACTTTATTACTTTCAACAGCAGCTGGGCACGGGCACTTCAGCAATCAATAAGGCAATGAACACATTGCTTACGACGGATGATAAAATATCAGCCTTGAAATATTTAAGCGATAGTTGTCGCATTTTGTCGGATTTGCATTTTTCCCTGTCAAAGGACAGAATAAAATTAATTACCCCAAGTCTAGAAAAAAATTTTCTACATGTAATCCAAGATGCCGAACGTGATGAGACGTTATTTGGAACGACACTGAATGACAAAATCAAGGCTAGTAAAGCCATTGAAAAGCAAGGCTCTCAGATAAGGAAGATGGTAATGAGTCAGAAGCCCAGCGCTTCACAGCCGTCCTCAAGTCGTCCTGCTCCGCCGGGAAACTGGTCAGGACCTCCTCGTTACTCGTCGAACAGGGGGGGGCGAGGAGGTCAGAGGAAACCGTCGTCGTCGTCACAGCGGCGAACGTACCCTCCGGCTCCAACACCAGTGAAGAGTGCCAGCTACAACCAGCCGAAGACTCGTGCTCCACCTCCGCAGTAGCACAGGTACACGCAGGCAGAATTAAATTCTATCTTAATTGTTGGTCAAATATCACTAATAACGAAGTCGTACTTTCATGGATAGAACATGGCTACTCAATACCTTTTTGTAAGGAGGTGACTCAACACAGAGCACCATCCCTCTCAAACCTATCTTTAATTGAAAGCCAAGAAATGGCTAAAGCTATTCATAAATTACTCGAATTAGGAGCTATAAGTCAGTGTCTAACAGAAAATAATCAGTTCATTTCAAACACCTTTTTAGCACCAAAAGCTAATGGAGGCAAAAGGTTTATTTTAAATTTAAAGCCATTAAATAAATTCATTACGAAAGAACATTTTAAAATGGAGGATTATAGAACCGCCGCGAAACTTATTCCTCGAGACGGTTTTCTAGCCACCATTGACCTAACAGAAGCATATTTGTTAGTGCCTATTTCGATTTCTGATAGAAAATATTTGAGATTTTTTTACAAAGATCCTAATTCGGGTAGTATAAATACCTTTGAATTCACGGCGATGCCCTATGGCCTGTCGGTAGCACCCAGGGTTTTCACCAAAATCATGAAGGAGGTTATTACTCATCTTCGAAAACGGGGATATAAATCAGTAATTTTCCTTGATGATATATTATGCATTGGGGATAATTATGAAGAGTGTGTAAACAATGTATACGAAACTTTAAAGTTGTTACGTTGTTTAGGTTTTGTAGTTAATTATACAAAAAGCTCATTAACTCCATCGCAATCATGCAAGTTTTTAGGCTTCATGTATAACACAGGTGACCTATCTCTTTCATTGCCGACAGATAAGCGTAATAATATTGCACAGATGGTTCACAAGTTCACTCATCTTCCAAGGTGCACTATTAGAGAATTTTCTCAATTAATTGGTGTTCTGATCGCAGCTTGCCCGGCAGTTAAATATGGATATTTATACACAAAAATTTTGGAACGTCAGAAATTCTTAGCATTACAAAAATTTAACAATAATTACGATGCGAAAATCAGTCCTTCAAACATTATTTTACAAGATTTACTTTGGTGGCGCAGTAATATATTAACAATAAATAATTCAATGAGAGTTTTAAGCTACAGTAAAGAAATCTTCACAGACGCTTCAAGAACCGGGTGGGGCGCTGTCTGTAATGGTAAAAAAGTAAACGGAAGATGGAAGGCTACGGAATCAGAACACCACATTAATTATCTAGAACTTCTTGCTGCCTTTCTAGGACTAAAAAGTTTCGTCAAGGAGGATGACGAACATTCTTCAATACTATTGCGCGTAGATAACACCACAGCAATATGCTATATTAATCGTCTTGGTGGAATACAATTTCCCCATTTAAATGATCTTACAAGATCTATTTGGCAATGGTGCGAGAAGCGCGACATCTCTCTTTTCGCATCATACATTAATACAAGAGAGAACTGTGCGGACGCCGAGTCTAGAAAAGTAAACCCAGACACAGAGTGGGAACTGTCAAATAAAGCCTTTAGGCTTATTCAACAAAACTTCGGCTGTCCCAAGATCGATCTATTCGCTTCTCGAAGCAATGCCAAATGCGACCTTTTTGTCTCTTGGAGACCAGAGCCAGACGCATTTACCGTTGATGCTTTTACCATAAATTGGAAGACGGATTTTTTTTACGCGTTTCCTCCATTTTCTCTAGTCCTCAAATGTTTACGAAAGATCATCGACGATGAAGCTACCGGTATCTTAGTTTTTCCTCACTGGCCCTCTCAGCCATGGTTCCCCCTTCTCCAAACCTTACTGGATTCGCAGATACTTTATCTCAATCCTAATAAATTTTTACTTCAATCCCATTTCAGACATCATCATCCCCTACACAACAAACTTACCCTGGGTGCCGCCAGGCTTTGCGGGAGGCGTTTAAGAGGCGCGGCACACCAGTTGAGACGCTCGACCTAATGTTGGCATCCCTCTCTGATAGCACTATCAAGCAATATAGCGTAACTTTGAAACTATGGTGGGACTATTGTGCTCTTCACAATTCTTGCATTCATAATGATTGCATAATGGATGTTCGTATAGCTCTCTTAACACTCACCGTTCAGCGTTATCTTTGTTTTTAAATGACAAGATTGGTTCGGACGAGAATATAAGGCGATTACTTAAAGGGGCTTACAAACTTAAGCCAAATCGACCTAGATATGCATCCACTTGGGATCCACAAATAGTTTTTAATTACATTTCAAATTGGCATCCTAATTTGGAATTGAGTTTGGAAAAAATAACAAAAAAATTAGTTATTCTATTGGCACTCAGTACGGCACATAGGGTGCAAACACTATCATTATTAAAATTAGAAAACGTGTCAATTACTCAAAGTGGTGTTAAGATAGCCATAACGGACGCAATAAAAACCTCTGCCCCTGGTCGTGACCAACCAACACTATTCTTACCCCTTTTTCATGAAAATTTGAAAATATGCCCTGCTTCAGTCCTCAAGGATTATATTTTTGTTACAAAAAATATGAGAACTACGAATGCGGGAAGTTTGCTGCTAACCTATAAACCTCCACATAGGGCAGCTACAGCACAAACCATCAGTCGCTGGCTCAAGCAAGTGCTGTCAGAGAGCGGGGTAGACGTAGGTACGTATAGCGCGCATAGTACGCGACATGCCGCTACGTCAGCTGCATACGCAGCAGGGATAAGTGTGGATACGATTAGAAAAACAGCTGGTTGGACCAGCACGTCCACAGCCTTCGCCCGTTTTTACAACAGGCCTATTATTGACGAAAGCGGTTTCGCTAGGGCGGTTGCCTTTCGAAATTAATCGATCCATTCATTACTTGATTCATTACTTTAAAAGGTTAATTAATTTGTAAAGTAAAATTGATTTGTTACATACCTTAATTCTGTTTTTCATGTTTAAAAATAAATAATATTAAGATGTACTTGTGTTTCACCTTAAGAAAGCATCCTAAAATTATATCTGTTTACCAAAGACACAAAGTTTCTATCTCTAAATATCTACCTGGTATACTTATATCTGAAGGATGAAGCGACGAAATATAATAGATGATTAAACGAACTTTGAAAGTGAAGTTCGATCACTATTATATGAGTCGCTTCATCCGAAGATATAAGGTCCCTCCCAACCCTTTAAACAAATCACGTGGTACCTAACCGGTGATTATAAGCCCTGTATGAAAGCTTTGTGTCTAAGCTCTAAAAAATGAGACAAGGTTGGACCCGACACGGTATAGAGGGTATAACCGGAAATGTCAAACTTTTTTTTTTTTGGAATCGATTTAAACATCGATTTAGTAACTCTTTGAAGAACGTGCGATGTTGCCTGTAGGTTAAAGGGACTACCTGGTATACTTATATCTTCGGATGAAGCGACTCATATAATAGTGATCGAACTTCACTTTCAAAGTTCGTTTAATCATCTATTATCCTCGTCTATAGCTAGAATGACATAATACCCTCGTTGGCATTTTCATACGCAAACTGTAAGGCAAGCGTTCTAAAAATAGCAAGCGCTAACCTATCCTATTTGACAGGCCTGTTGGTCTAGTGGTTAGTGACCCTGACTGCTATGCCGGAGGTCCAAGTTCGATTTCAACCCAGGACAAATGTTTTTGTAATGAGCACGACCATTTGTTTTGTGTCTGGGTGTAATGTATCTATAATATTTATGTATTTAGATATAAATAAAATATAATATAATATAATAATATTCCACAACTATCACACAACGCCATCTAGTCCCAAGCTAAGCAGAGCTTGTGTTATGGGTACTAGACAACTGATAAACATACTTACATATTTCTAAATACATACATATTATAGATAAATTACACCCAGACACAGAACAAATAATCATGCTCATCACACAAACATTTGTCCTGGGTGGGAATCGAACCCACGACCCCCGGCATAGCAGTCAGGGTCACTAACCACTAGACCAACAGGCCAGTCAATAAGTAATAAGTATGTTTATCAGTTGTCTAGTACCCATAACACAAGCTCTGCTTAGCTTGGGACTAGATGGCGTTGTGTGATAGTTGTGGAATATTATTTTTATCCTGGAAGGTCGGCCTGTGGAGCTGTAACTATTATTTATTTATCCACGATGTCTTCCAATATCAATCGACTCGATCACAGCAAATTCATCCAGTTTGTCAATCTTTAATACATTACATTTCCTTGAACTTCTTTATTTCTTTCTTCTTACCCTTCTTGCTTTGTTGCAGGGCGTGCTCCGCGAGCTGGAGCAGAAGAAGCCGCAGCTGGACGAACTGCTGCACACGGCGGAGAGCCTCAAGGGCACGGAGAACCGCCAGCAGCTGCACGGCAAAGGTAGGTCTAGTTGTAGAACTTGCAGGTCTTAGAAGTGCTGGATAGTGTGGATGTTAGCGCTACGAGTACAACAAGGAAATGTGGATTTGTAGTGTTTTACAAGTGATTTTATAACGCGTTTGTCAACGGAGTTTTTATTTGCTCGAATGAATTTTTGACATGCACACACACAAATGACAACGGAATTGCTTTTGTCTTTAAGACTATAATAAACGTACCTAGTTGAATTTCAATATCTCTTCAATCCCAGCAATGCTATCTATAGTGTTGGTATTACGCACTTATGTATTGATGAATCTACGAGTATTACTATTTTGAATTTACCGACGTAAACTCGAAAAGTTTGAACCCTTACATTATAGAATTTCCAGATTCCTAGTACACCGTAGCCACTGAGGATTAAGTCGGTAAAAAATTACTCCCTTCGTTCGATTCCTACGTAAAACAAGTGAAAATCTCCAAGGAAAAAAAATAAATGTGTTTGGACGTCACTCAAACATTATTAATAAAAAAGTGGCTTCACTAAAACCGTTACATTTTTATTTAAACAGTATCTGGACATTATACATGTAATCTTAAGACTAAACCCAAGTTTACCGCTAAAAGAAATAACCTGCCAACTTTAACAAGTTACATTACTGTACTAGTTCCACAACGACAACGGTGCCTTACATGTGCACCTCTCCAAGCTCTTTAATATTACCTAGAACTCTTCAGAGAATTAAAAGAATTGAAAACGTTTGCACTACGATGGGGGAGCGCCCCCGCCGGCCACTGATCTGGCTCGTAGTGGCCGCGTGCCTGGACATAGTGGACTTGAGGCGAGGTGATTGGAAAGCTCCGGGAAAGAGCCGTTACTTTTATATCAGTCGTTCAGTAATATCGTAATGTTTATTGTTTTCTATTGATGTTGTGTACTCGTGCAGGAAGATTGAACTAGAAACAATTTAAATTATTACTGTATGGTTGATGTTAGTTATTTTCTGAATATATTTTTTTAAATGTTCGAATATAATAAAACTAAATTCTGGAATGTTTAACAAAACATAGTATAAAGTTTAAATCATTTCTCAGCAACCTTTATCCTTTTCCTCACAGTGAAAAGCGCGTGTCAAGAGTTTACTATCCAACTGAAAAATTAATTAAAATAATCCTTTTCATTTTAAAATTTAAAAACACGCGAATCATCCGTGACTTTAAGCAGTAAGAGATTACGTTATATAACTCCAGTTCTTACAAACGGAGTATTTTACATAAAAACAGTAATCTGTAACAAACGGTTAGTGGTCGTTAACGCGCGTCGTTTCGACGTGTCGTGATCAATGGCGGCGATCCGACGCGCTTTATTTTATTTTATTGCGTCGATGCGATGTTTACATTCATCCACTCAAGTTTTATGAGCTGCGATGTTTATTGACCGTTGAAAAATGTTAACGATTAAACCTAATTAATGATCTTTTAAGTAGATTTAAGGCCCGACGCCACTACGAAATGCGCAATTTATTATATATTATATTATTTGACAGGCCTGTTGGTCTAGTGGTTAGTGACCCTGACTGCTATGCCGGAGGTCGTGGGTTCGATTCCCACCCAGGACAAATGTTTGTGTGATGAGCACGATCATTTGTTCTGTGTCTGGGTGTAATTTATCTATAATATGTATGTATTTAGAAATATATAAGTATGTTTATCAGTTGTCTAGTACCCATAACACAAGCTCTGCTTAGCTTGGGACTAGATGGCGTTGTGTGATAGTTGTGGAATATTTATTTATTTATTTATTTATTTATTTAATTATATACTGATTTAGTCGAGTGGATGATTTTTGAGTAGCTATAGATGACTGATTTAATGACTGTACACAATAAATCCAATCGCAAACTTGCAACTTTATATGACACACACAAATGTTAGTCTCGCATAGCTTTTATTTTCAAAACAGCAAGCAGAGAGCTCAAAGTCTAAACAATACCACTACAACATCACAGCTATCTCCTCACTCAACAAATTCACTAAGACACAAACATATTTGCGAGTGTAAAACGCGAACAAGTCGTAACATAATTTGCTGAAACTTGCGCACAATCTCGCAGCGAGGTAAACGCCCGAGTCAGACGGTAATTACCGCACGGCTGTGCCGACCCGTTACCGAACGCAGAAGAACAACTTGCAAGTAAACAACAGACTACAAGTTGTGACAACTTGCTTATCTAATGTCCCGAGGATACTAATGATTTCACAACTGGAATGCACTTTTAATTTTTCTTCAACTTGTTTGAATATTTTTAAATCTCTGAATTGGAAGTCGATTTTTATTGATTGAGACGAATTTATTTATTTTTATGTTGTTAATTTTTGAACGTCTTGTTGGTGAACTGGTGAAAAAAACGGCAAGCATCGCTGTTTGATTCTTCTAAATCGAAATAATTTATGATGCCTTTTGATTCTATTTGACCTTATTAATTTGGTGAACTAATGACTACCTAACCTTACTTATTTATATTATTCCAAGTGATCCTTCTTATAAAACATTGCGTATGTATTATTGACAAAGCTACAGACGTACCTACTCATTCAACCTATAATGCTCCCACTGCTGGGACACAGACCTCCTTTCTGTGAGAGGGAGTGGGCCATAATCCACCACGCGGACCTAGTGCGGATTGGTAGATGTCACAGACGTACTCGTCTTAACCTAAATATAAAGAGGAATGAAAACTGACTGCGTGTCCCTCCGTTGAGTTAACAAGCGACCCCTTGCGAGTGTTGAGGTGAAAGGTCATTAACTCGGAAACTTCACTATATTCAATTAGTTAGAAGAAGTGTCCATATTGTGAAGTAAAATTTGATTTGATATTGAAATTGGTACGGTAGTACTCGAAATCGGCGTGCGTGTATGACCAGATGTATGAATGAGGATGTCGGATGAGGAGAAAGAAGTACGAGTATGTAAGGATCGTAGCACTCGTAGGTGACGCTCTATAGTTTCTGCCTACCCCCACGGGAAGAAGGCGTTAGTTTATGTAGGTATTTGTTCTCGTACGGGCTTTTATTTGTTCTCATTATCCTGTAAAAATACTCTAAAACGGCTTTATAATAGTTTATAATTACACTTTTCCGATTAAGTATCTGTTATTGCCTTTTTGCAAAAATCCTCTTAAAAAACCCTGAGTTTACAAGCGACAATTGAATAACATGAAAGAAAAACCTTCATAACACAAAATGATAATACGCTAACAAACCTTTTTCCCTCACCTAAAAACTTGCCAACTCAAAAAGAACCATCCAATGATCGCATAAAGTAAAGCTGACCCTTAATCTGGTTACACACCCTCCCCGGGCCCTCAGCCCTCCGGAGGGACGCGCTTTATGTGCGGAGGAGTGTGCTCAAGTATAATCAAGTTTAGGCAAGCCCTAGACCCGTGAGAGACTCGAGAGGGACTTTTGCTCATAATTGAACCAATTAGCGGGCATTTTTGAAGGTTTTTCTTTCAATGGATCCTGTTTGCATACATCTGGAGGAAGTCTGAGTTTGAAGAGCGGGTCAGGGGTTTGTGATTACTGATTTAAGGCGCGGTCCACATAGAAAAGACGTAAGACGAGGACGCGTCGCGGACGTGCGAAAATGTATGAGAGTCGCGCCCGCGCCCGCCCGTGCCGTCTCTTCTGTATGTTTTACGTCGCGACGCTTCTATACATTTTGTATGAAAGAGACGCCGAAGAGACATATGTCTCCGACCCGTCTGCGTCTTACGTCTTTTCTTTGTGGCCCGCGCCTAATGTTAACACAGATGCAGGACTTCTTATAACAACACTTTTATAGTTAAACTTAATTGAAAGATGTTTCGTCAAATAATAACTAGATATCAGGTTAAACATCTGCAGAGTTTTTACTTTCCGGTAAATATTAAAAGTAAACAAGCAATTAATTAGAGCTCGCGTACAACGCAACTATAACCTTGTTACGACACCCTCGTGTTACACGGAGCCCTCGCAGAGACACCTTGTTTAGGATACCGGTAGCGGGTCGAATTGAGAGAATTATATAATTGGAGATAAGAAAAGTTGTTTTATAAATTTTAATTTTTTATCATTCATCAACAGCCATATGAATTATATTTCTATCAACCGTTATAGAACACTGAGTGTGAAAGCTAAAACAGCTGTTTCTAGTCCGTCTGTGACGGCTTAGTGCTCATAAGTGAACATAAGAGCATTAGTTCTGAGCGTTGAGGCTTTGCCCGTCCTGGAGCAACTCTTACAAAATGAATCTTACTGACGCAATCCCCCAAGCATTCATAATTCCCTCTGCCCCGGATAAATTGATTCACTCCCTTCCTCTCAGCTGTTGATTATAACTTACCGAACACTACAAAATAAATCTTACGTCTTAGATGTTACAGTTGGTTTTCGACTCAAATATTTCAAAGACAGCACCTTGAGAGAGCTGCAATAGAAATTGAATTTTGAATGTTAGGTGTTACAGTTAATAATTGATTGCATTGTGGTAAGACGTGCATTCTTGATGGCGAGAGCCGGTGCGTCGTTTATAATGTTGGCAACACTGGCGGCGCGGGGTGGCTAGTGGCAAGTATGGCAACATTCAATTTATGCGGCACACGAGCCGCGTCGTTAGGCGGCGCGCGCCGTGACCGTGCGATAGCGGCCGCGCTGCTAATGTGCTCCTGGGAATGGGCGTTCAATTCCATTTTATTTGCAGCGATAAAACTATTTAGTTGCAATAAATAAAAAATGCAACATGCATTTTTATGGGTTCAATATTAAGAGCGCTATTACATACTGAAAGAACACAGTTTCTGTCAATTTGACATCGTGATGCCCCCCGAATAAAAACAAAACACTAACGAAACAGCTATGCCTCGTATACCAGGAAGAAAACAACATGAGCTTTTGCCACTTTTCTTTCGAATAAACAAAGTAAGATCCCGAGCTTCTAGACACTACTTATATTCTTAAACGAATGGATAATATGATAAATGTATACCTATCAAAATAAAATAAGGGCCACTCATTATATTACACTTTAAACCGCACATTGTGTCACACTGCGAATTGGATATATTTGTAATTTACAAAGTGTGCATTATAAAGATTAATTAATTCCATTCTATAATACGAGTAAATTATCTTGTTATGATATCATTCAAGTGTTAATTTTGTTTCTAGTGGCTAACTTGAATTCATAACTTATTTAATTAGATTTTTGAAATTATTTTGAATTTACGATTTGGTGTTTAAAATTTTTCAAACTTTTCTTTGACTTATACATCAAACAGTCATTTATGCCATCTATTCAGAGACATAATTATGGACGCAAAACCAGCCACTTGGGGTGATTACGGTGACATAGATAAGGAGATATAGCCAGAAGTGGTCGGTTTAATGCTCGAATATTTCCAACCAGTGGTACAAAATATTTGAAACTAGTGTCAAAAGAGACGGGTAATATCATCAAACGCCGTGATCCAGGAAGAAAGTGAGTAAGGCCCAAGAAGACCATCAAGTTCGTTAAACCGCGCAAAGAGAGCGATAATCTACTGCGCGGATCATACAAACTCCATTGCGACCAGCCACAAGCTCCCCTATACTTGACAAGACAATTTCGAATCGACACAATGAAGATTAAAAAATAATATTCAAGAAGATTCTTGGTTCGCCTGCAGTTAACTGTGAGCGGATGGTGCAAATCGTTAAACATTTGCAAAGGAGAAAATTTATTGAACTGTTTTGACTGGGCTTCAGTGCTTCATATACTGGGTTACAGCTGGATTATTTTTTTAATAAAGACAGATCTAATCACAGTTCAACAGGTTTCAGATCATTTCACTCTTGAAACAGAATGTTTTGGTGAGCTTTAAATTATAATCTCTATCTCGCAAAACTGAGCTTTCACTTCCTAACGAAGGTACGTAACTGCTCAAAATTGCGTAGAAAATGTGGTTCAACTCCACATTATTTCATTTGCACAGCAAGTAGTACCTGATTTCATCTTCGATCAATCGCGACTAACAGTGCATAGATTCGTTTATGCTCGAATTACGATGCTACAATTGGTCACTCAGGCTTTTTACCTGATTTCTATTGAAATGGTATAGAAAATGTTCGTTATTTAATACAGAACATTTCACCTTCAGTAAAATAACACAGGGTTTAAGAGAAAAAAGAACTCTTTAGAACATTGAAAACATTATTTTTTCGATTTCATTATTTTATTTATGAAACTTGACACATTCCTGTAATTTCTCACTTTTCATTCAATTTCGCTTATTTTTACGATTTATTGGAATGCTAACTTATTTTTTGTATGTTTTGTTCTGAGTAGTATCTGTATTCATGAATAAAATTCACAAAATACCCTCTTGTATAAAAAACTTACATTCATTTAATGCATTTAAGACTCAGTTGGCACAATATTTGGTTGAAAATAGCACCTTTCGTCAACACTAGGGAATCGAGAACCGGTCCTTGTTGGAAGTCCCGGGATTTTCGGGACAGGCGTCCAAGGAACCGGGAAATCCCGGGATTTTCGGGACTTTCGGGACAAAAATTCTTTTTTTTCCATCGCATTAGAAAACAATGAAAATAATAACTTTACTTTAGTATTTATTTTGATTAAAATCATACAACCAACTTATTCGTCGGCCTCATGGACATGGGTTTCTTTTCTATTCAGAGGTGGCAAATCTATTCACTGTAACAGTACTAACTATAATAATTTAAATGGATGGAAACTTGCAGTTCATCTAGATGTCCAATACTGGACATTAGATGTAATGCAAGTAGGCCGGTGAAAAGAGGTTGTAGAATTCATGAGTTCGACCTATTTTAGGTCTCATCTTAGCCACGAGCAAACCCAATAAAAAAAAACGAAAAGAGGGTAAGCTTGCGTCGATGAGATGAGCTAAGCTGTAGAGTAACCATCCACCAGTTTCACGTTGCCAATTAGTCTAAGAAGCTCTGCGTTCCCCTAGGTCTAGTGCAGTAAGTTGTATTTATCTGAGCCATCCCAATGATTAAGTTGAGTAAGGTTGCTGCAATACTCCGTAATGCTACTGCTCCACCTGGGTTAGCGTTAACGTTAATGATAATGGCCAACTACTTGTTAATTAAGGCGTTAAAAATGCGCGTTGGCTACATTTAGGTTACTATGCCGTTAAGAGTTAATTCTTCGAGAAGTCACGCGTCAAAATGGAGGTTAAAGTAAGACACACAATGGAGCTTGAAGCAGTTACACTAGTTGCAACAATGAGCGTCATAAATTATTTTATGCATTTTAGACTGGATAACCACGCATCGGATAGCCACGCATCACTAACTGCCGAGCGATTCTTATTATGTGATTGCAGCTTTGGATTCCAAAGGCACGGCTCTGATTGAAAAAGTTCTAAAAACTCTAAAGCTTTCTCATTCGACCACTCCATTGTCGTTCTCGTAAATGCAGTTCCCGCCTAAAACAAAGTACATTCGCCCTTGCTGTGCGCGCGCGTCCCGCAGAATGAGACGGCGTTAATGTAGCCAACATCGCTTAGCGCGCTGAACTACGCGCTAAAACTCTTTGATGTGTCCAAAAAACCGACACCCGAGCTATCGCTTAACGTTTAATGCCATTAGTAATGCCGTTTGTAATTTAACACATTAAAACGTTGGCCACATTTACGTAACGCCTAAATTAACGTACTAATCTACGCGTTAAGACGCAGGTGGAGCAGCAGCATAAGAAAAAACATAAGAAAATTTGAATTTCGCTGGCTACTACGACGCAATCACCTTATGCAGAAATTAGCTTGCACATAGGCTATCCAGGTGTAAGGTATCGCTTCACTCTATTTAGGATGCCCACGTCAAAGTTGACACTGGATATCAGCTCCATGCCCAGAAGCTCAAGGTCATCAGTTACAGAAACAGGAAAAATAGGAGTTGGTCCAAATTACTCTATAAAAGATGTAGTTTCGATTTACTCCTACTTCACTAAGGAAATATACGCCTGTATGTTTATGGCGTTAAAAGAGAGAAGTTTCTTGTTCGGTCACTGGGATACTAAGTATCAAATCTGTTCGCTCTACCATGGTGTCTCTGAAGCAATGAACTTAATCTCCACTGGATTTTGCAGTGGGCAAGTATGTCACTGAAACAGTACTGTTATCTATCTATCCAACAATACCAGGCTGAAGTGGGTAAGAAATGTGCAGCAAAATAAGAGTTGCAAAGAAAACAGGTAACTGTTGAACTCCAGAGTCAATAACCAGAAGCTCAAAGGATCAGTCATCAACGACTACTCTGATTGATCGTTTACTAAGAAAGTCTGATATCCAGCTACAAAAATCAACTGGGATACCAAAAGCAAGAAAGCTTTTTCTCTCGAGACCCTGTCAAAGGCTTCCGAGATATAACCTTCTCTGTCAACCACACCTGTATCTGAACATGTTACCCCGTGTATAACGACGAAGTAAATAAATACCTTACATCCAATTTGATTCTTTTGTTCTATAAAAGAATTGACAAGTTTAAACAAATTATTTATACTGTTTTTCTGAGTCCCGAAAATCCCGAATTTCCCGGTTCTCAGTTTCACTTCCCGGGACTTAAATTATACTTCAAGAAATACTAATACCCTAGTCAACACTGAATGCATTGTATGAATGTGGGTGTTAAAATTGAGTTGTGATTGTTGTGGTGATGTATTAACTTAGTTTAAGATAATATTGTTCTCAAGTAAGTGACGTTTTTTGTGTCTTTTTTTGAGAATAAAGTTCTTTAAACCTAAACCTAAAATAATATCAGGCGAAAGAGCCATGGCCGGTTGAGTGCTTGAACTTCAATGCTGCTAAGACGTGAATTTTTCGGCAAAAAGGAGCCAATCCGACCCGGTTCCTTCTATCTTTCTGAGGTGTAACCAGCTAGGACCGTTGACATCGACCCACAATACTAGTCCACTTATTGAGTTGGCTGCAAAAAAGTTAGGTACATGGAGTGGTACAGGTTTGCCAAATCCCAACTCGATGCAATTGAGTAAATTTAATAGCGCCCGGCATTGATCGAGGCCACGATCTGCGGGGCGAGACGGAATGGGAAGAAGTCACCTCGAATCCTTATGCAAAGCAGTCATGCTAGCGAAGTAGGAGGTGGAACACGTGAGGGAGAGGACAGCCGCGTGACCTACGACGCCGAGAAGCGATTTCCAATCAGAGAGGTACGCCTTGGAGGGCCGGAGCTTGTCTTGGTCACTGGACTGTCTTATCCGGTAACGGTGACCCTGGAACGTAAAGGGCTACTGAAGGATCACCATGGATATTAGTCAGTACGAGTCTGGTAATAAATCCCGTCCCGCTCGGGAGGACACATTTGATGATTTTACAAAAAAAAAATTAAAAATACAATGCAGCTGCCAAAACGGAATACCGCAATTGACTGGATGCCGAACCTGATACAAGACTTCAACTCTCTTCGATCAAACCTAAAACAAGAACTCGACTGATAAAAAAAACTTTTTGAAAAAAAGTACCGACTTCAAAAACGAATACAAAATATGTAGTTTAAAATAACTTTTCTTTTGGAAGTCTGTAGCTTAGTTATTTATTTCATTGGCTATTGCCACCGACTTCCAAAAGAAAAGTTACTTTTTATTAGATATTCGTTTTTGAAGTCGGTACTTTTCTCAAAAAGTTTTTTTTTTAAGTTACTTTTCTCTGGGTTAACCGCTACCTCAAAACGATCAGATCAATTTTTCACGGATTTTCGGGGCGCACGTTAGAGAGCCAAATCCTGCCGGCGCGCGGCGGCGTCGCGGGACTGTCTTATCAGGTATCCATGGCCCCGGATCGCAATGGGTTATTGAAGGACACCGTAGATTTTAGTCAGTAGTGTCAGTACAAGTTTGTATGTCCTTCCTGTAGTCCTGTCCTTCCCTGGGTGGAAGGGCTGATCTGATGATTTTACCACGTA
This sequence comes from Agrotis clavis, assembly GCA_954870645.1. Classification (NCBI taxonomy): domain Eukaryota; kingdom Metazoa; phylum Arthropoda; class Insecta; order Lepidoptera; family Noctuidae; genus Agrotis; species Agrotis clavis. The sequence continues at coordinate 21,559,779 of OX940938.1, read as the reverse complement.
ATAAAAAGCCATACCACCAGGGGCATGGCCGGTGGTATGGTGGGTCCCGCACGAGCTATATTATCCAAACGAACTGGAATATTTGGGAAGTTAGCAAGTCTGAAATTACATTTAATTACCAATTCAGAAAAAAAGCTATTAGAATTATGTAGCGGAAGGGGGGGGCATAACGGGGACTTTAAGGATAACAAACAATAAAAGAATGAATAAAATATATTTACTAATGAAAACTAATCATAGCACTTTGGTCACTTATTAATCTAACATTTGGCATAGAATTTTGTGAAATAACTAATCAAATAATGAAGATCGCTGTCAGATTGAAGATTGACACAAAATGACCCCCTGAGCGACAACAACACACACCTAATGCGCGTAGTTACTTGAATATGTTGATGCCCCGTTTTGCCCCGCGACCCCGTTATGCCCCCCTCTCCCCTACATTATTTTTATTATCTACAATTATATCCACATTCGAATATAGTACGAAAATACAATCAACACATTTATATATTTACATTGCAAACAGATCAAAATTAAATTAATTCAAAATATTAGCTTGTATCAAGAAAGGTAGGTTATGCTGTACTCTTGGCGATTGGGAAAATTACTGGCCACCACTTATGACCTGCGGAAAATTCGAGGTACTACATTTTTCACATGGAATTTGATGTCATGACAAAGACACTAGCGCCGCGTATGAAGGTCATGAATGGTGGCGTGTATTTTAAATTTTAATAATTACGTGACTAATGTCAAAATGGTTGCGAGCGATACGTCCTCCCTCAAAAGGCGCACCACGCCGTCTAAATCAAAGAACAAACCGTTCTTGGTTTTGTTGAATTTTGTCATTGCTTATTTTAATTGTTTAATACTATTATTTTACTTTTAAATGAGCTAATTATTTTTTTAATGCAAGCTAAGATAGTAACCTTAGTTATTCAATGCTTTTTGATTGAATATTCAGTAAATATTGATAGATAAAAAATATAATTTCGGACGAAACAATGTCAAATTCTTCCTGTTTTGAAAAATTATTTTTGGTGTATTTCTGAATGGAAAATAAAAAAGTGATTAATGCAGTCCAAATATAATCTTTCAGATGTACCATGGACATTTTCAAATATTATTTTACTAATATACCTTCTATGTAATTCGGTACCAAAGTATGAGAAAAAGTAGAATTTTATGAAACATCCTTTGCCGAGACAAGGTTTTTACTCATGTATGTAAACAAATCTAAAAATTTGTTTAAAGCACTCCACACAGAAATAATCAAACTTTCTCGAGTATATATCTTTTTTTTATTTGTGGCAATGACATACCCAAAATCAGGTTCCAAAAGTCGCGCAAAAACGACGAAACGTGTGAAAGCCCTCTTAAGGCTCCTATATTATGCAAAATCGTCGTTCGATGAGCGGTGAAAGTTTGACGACTTCGCCGTAACTGGCGCCACTATCGCGGAAACCAAAGTTTTATGTATTTCATTTCTTCAACTTCAATATTTCTTACAGTGTTCCCTTTACGCAAAATATATTTATTACTCTAGTAGAAATATTTTATCACAAGGATGTCAATACATTTACGAATAAAAAAAGATATAAATACCTGTTGATGCAGACAAATGTTTTACAATTTTTTTTTCCATTCAGAGACCTAAATATATTCTATAACATTTTGACACAGATTCTGACGTCCCCAGTTAACAAAAAAACTACTAATTTGTAGAAAATTCATTAGCATTGGCATACCGTGCCAAAATGACAATACCCAATTATCTATTAAGCCCCAAGCACACAAGCGTTTTATTTACATGCGTATACAAAGCGGGTCGCCCTTCAGCATCTGGTGGTGTGTAAAAGTACAAATTTTTGATGCATTTTGATATAAATGACGGACACTAGCACCGTGTAAAAGGGACATCAGTAGTAGTAATTAATAAATAAAAAAATGCTAATAAATAATAATAAAACATTTACTGATTTAAATTTAAAAACATATTTTTCATCTCTTTTATCATCAATTCATCACCATCATGATCATACGATGTTTTTTGTATAATTTAAGTACAATTTTTTCACTGATGCATGGAAAAACATTCAAATCAAATAATTTATTTCAACTAAGCCAACTACAGGCACTTTTGAATTGTCAAGAGACATAAAATAATACTAGTACTAGAAAATAGTTATGGTGCTACAGTCCCAGTCACAAGACATAAAAACTGTGAAAGTACCGTAGGTGTTCATTCCAAAGCGTAGATCTCTATGGAGAAGAATGAGCAAGAAACTCCATGGACACTCTTTTTCAATCGCCAAAATTATTACAGATCTTTTGTTACATCATTCATCATCTGATGGTACATTATGTGAGAACGATGTGGCAAGTTATTAGTGTCCATAGTAAATATAAAAAGACAATTCAAAAATAAAGTTATTAATAACTAGCTTCTGCCAGCGACTTCGTACGCGGATCCTGTTGCTTATGCCAGCGACAATGGGGTCGTCAAAATCGAAGATCTGAAACGTCTGATGTCGAATTCTTAGAGCCTGGGGACGGGAAAACAACAGGACGCGCATGACGATTCCAGACGTTCCAGATCTTTCATTTTTGTAAGTCAACAGGAAATGCCCATCAGACTGAACAACTCTTGCTAAGACGTCATTCCTATATATGTTATAGTGTAGCTGGGCTCTTGGAGTTCCACATCAGGTGTTCCAGATCTTCAGTTTTTATACGACAACAGGGAGTGCTCATCAGTCTGAACAACTCTTGCTAAGACGTCATTACTGTACCTATATGTAATATTGTAGCTGGGCTCTTGGAGTTCCACATCAGGTGTTCCATATCTTCAAATTTATTTTCTCAGCAGAAAATGCTCATCACGCGGAACAATTTTTGCTATGGCGCTATTTTTGTATCTCTTATAGTTTAGGTGATCGATCTATTGCAGTTCTGCATCAGGTGTTCAAGTTTCCAAGATAAATTATAGCCTATATGTGGCCCAGACTTAATAGCTATACAACAAAAAAAAAACAATCAAATCCGTCCAGTGGTTCCGAAGATTAGCGTGTATGGAGTAACTTCTCCCGTTTTCCTAACATTTCCCTTCACTGCTCTGCTCCTATTGATTGTAGCGTGATGAAAAGTATACTATAACCAGCGCAGGAGTATGAAAAATAATTGTGCCAAGTTTCGTCAAAATCCGTCGAGTAGTTTTTGTTTCTATAACGGTTATACAGACAGACAGACAGACAGACAGACAGACAGACCGACAGACCGACAGACAGACAGACAGACAATAATTTTATTAATTGCATTTTTGGCATCAGTATCGATCCCTAATCACCCCCTGATAGTTATTTTGGAAATATATTTCATGTACAGAATTGACCTCTCTACAGATTTATTGTAAGTATAGAAGATAGATAGAAGATAGATAGATTAAAATAGACCGTGGCAGCTAAGAGATGACCAGTCCCAACTGACAGCGCCCGTTCACGAATATGACACATATTATATCAGCACCATTCAGCTCAACCATTTTGAAGGGAACTAAATGATCCGACACACATGCCACCATCAGCGAGACATTTGAGTGAGCATGACATGCTCTCAACCGCCAGAGTCATTCAAGTCAATAAAGACGTAGGTATCTAGTCAATGATAGCTCTCACACAATGCTGGCTATGAAGTTATATAATACTAGGCAGATTGACTCTATACTTATAATATATTATAAGAATAGAGTCAATCTGCCTAGTAGTAATCTGCCTATATTAATTGATAAATAATTTATTTAAAAAAAAAACTACAAAGAATATGGAATTTATATTTGTATTATTTTGAAAACATTCTAAGTTCTATTATGCATTTAAATTATTACAACACCAAATTATTCAAATATAAACACCAAAATTGCAGGTTTTTTGTCCGATCGCTATAAAAAGACTTCCTAACGTTTCTGGTGGGAAATCAGAACAAGATGGAGAACTTCTGTTACTGCAGCACTTTAGCAGCTGACTAAATGAAGTGAACGATGGTAGTGCCATCCTCCTCTGTTCGTTCTATTAGAGCAACCAAAATTATAAATTTCCCGCGAACGCGCCTTTCTCATCTTTTCTAGGAATAAATATCACACTATATGTAAAAATAAAATTGACATTATTTAGAAAAACTATTACTAAATACAATTAAAAATAGTAATTTCTATCAAACTATTATAGTTTCGTTTAAGCGATGCTAATTCCTAGTAAAACAGATTGTGGACGCGCCACAAAACTTAGAATAACGATCAAGAACTATTTTTTTTTAATTTTATGTTTATATACTAGACAAGTACGTCTACCTTCTTTTAAAAAAAAAACTGTATTGTATGTTTGGTTTAAGATATGATTTTCAACCACGTCGTTATTTTTTTTCAAATAGAGCGACAAACAACTTGTACTGAACACAATATGGTGAGACAACAACAACTACCGATTTTTCATCGTAGTCGCAGTGTACTTTGTGGTCATTCGCATGGTGGGTGCTACGCCTTATTTGTAGGTGACATGTAATTTTGAAGTATTCAAAATATTGACAAACAGTTTTCATTTAATTTATTTTAATTCTGTTTTTTCGAAATTGTTATAAATCTGTGACGAAATGAAATAAATAATAATAAAAGTGAAGTGCTTCTTATCCTATAATGCAATTCGATACGATTAGTGGTTGTTTTCATTTACATTTATTGTCACAAATTAATGTTGACTGAAATTCAGTGCTACTATCTTAGTTCAATGAAATGTTATAAAGATCCAAAAGTATTGGACGATGGATAATGCAAAATATTGCAGAACGATGAACAAGAACCGTATCAAGATATCACGATAACATTGATATAGGTATCTGTGAGTAATTTACTATATTGATAGAAACAATTCGTAATGGATAATTATATACGATACGTATTCTAAAATTCTCATTCTCTCAAATCCATTATTTGCTCTGTAGGGGTCGTCAGGAATTTCCTGCGATGAAATTCAGTAAGTTCGGTTTCTTTTTCTTATTTATTAATGAAAATAAATAAATGTTATTGAAAATAGAAAGTTTATATGTCTTTTTTACAGCCATGTCCGTTTAATCAGGTCCCATTAAACACAGCGTATATATGCCTAAACATATTTTGAATAATCTATAAGCCTACGCATCATTCGTTTTTATTTTCTCGATCTTTTTCTCAATTTCCAATTTTCCTATTACGAAAATCTGACAGCCCCGATCAGAAAAAAAGTGTCATAGGTCTAGTCTGTAAGAGCCACGCTGGCTGACTGATTCGTCAACGAACGACAGTGATGACACTACTTTTGAAAGGCAAAAGATGAGAGGACGATAGTGAATGTGTGCTTTGAATAAAACGGCGTATGTGCCCAAACACAATGACGTCTTTTTATAAATTAAAATTGTTATTAAATGAAAAAGTAACCAGGTAAAGTTCTGACAAACATCATTACCTATTTATTGATATATTCTTCAGGACCAAAAGTTTGATCTACTTCAAGTACCACTCAAAAAACGTTAAAAAAATCTCTATTTTCGCGATTTTTTTTGATCGAGTCAAGTTATAAATATCGCGTTTTCAACCAGAAAATAACATAGACAATTTATTGAACTATAACATATATTTTTTTCAGATCGAAAAAAGGTATATTTTATTGTTTACCGTTGAATCAAAAATATAAAAACAAAGGAAATCTTAGCAAAAGTACAAAGTTGAATGAAACACAAAAAAAAAATGAAGTATTTTACTCGGAAGATACTGTTTCTTGTAAAGTTCTAGCTATTTTATCGAATAACATTGGTCGACTGGTTTGAGTGGAGTCTGTGTGCCGGAGACAAGAGCTCTTCAATAGATCTCGAGCCGAATTGAGACCGCTCACTATCATCTCAGGTTACTCTCGAAGATCCTCTCACAAGCATAGATGTGAGTGACTCAATAGGGATTTTAACTCTAAAAGAAAGCATATTAATCATTTTGAAACCTATGTGTGTACTTTTGAATCCCACTTGAATATTTTTCCCGTTGGATCCCACAAAAAATTCAAATGTATTCTCATTGAATCCCATAACAAAAGAAAAACGTTTTATTCCTGTTGAATCCCAAAAACTATTCCCGTTGGATCCCACATGCTTTAAAAAATCTGAATGCGAGTACTTTCAACGACAAAATTGTGTTTTTTTAGAACTTTTTTTTTTTTGTAAAATTCATTTAGTAACAGAGAATAAATCTTTAAAATAAAGGTATCACTTTTGTTCTGATATTTACACATGTTTTTATAACGTGGGATTCAACGGGAATAAATCCAATAAGTAACTGATAAAAAGTAAACAAAATAAATGTCGCTAATAACTATTGGATCTTTAGATAAACCACTTTACGTATTAAAATACGAAAGACCACGTCTTACTATTCTGCATCAAACGTATCTTTATACCATTATATTTTGTGGGTTACACGTTTACCTAGTCTATAATTTAATTCTGTTTCACTTATATTGTAATGTGTTATTGTTTTATTTTTCAGTTAAAATAAACCCTATTTTTTTAGAAGACATAATAACATTAGATTCGACACGGAAAACGAATCATGTCTCATTTATTCTGCAGTGTAATTGACCACTGATCCAAAAACAGTATTAAAAATAGCCGGCTACTAATAAATAAACAAAAGCTGATACACTACTAAGATCGTTTTATATATGATATTCACGTATTCCCGGTATATTTAGCGACTGCTTGTTTCCCCGCGTCTCCCCCGGGACACACTTTCTACTCTAAAAGTTACGCACAGTGTTAGAGTTCAATTCTTTTTTCCAACTTCACACATTGTTCTTTTAGACGACGGTATATTTATACAGGAGGCCGTACATGCCTAATAAATGTTATATATGTGTCATACATAAACGAAGTTTAAACGTACTGTGAATATTTAAAATTACACTGAAATATATGCTCTCCAGAACAGTTTCATTTCAAGCAATACAATATTAATTTCGACAAGACTATCACAGTCTTAATATAACTGAGCAGCTGAAATATCTCTGCGTTTCAATGTTCAGCCGACATGCCTCAGAGCGAAGCCTTTGCTTTCAAAATAACACAACGCCTTGCCAATCGTAAGCTTTAAAGGCGTCTGTTTGCCTTCCTTCCCGTTCTACAAACCAATTTGCGGTTCAAATGAATCTTTCAATTCTGCAACAAAGTTCTACAAATATCTGTACACATAATTGTAACGTTGAAACCTAATTTCCCATAAATTTATAGCCTTTTGAATATTCTGAGTTACAAATTACGATCTTTGCTACAGTTCGTAGCGCTGCGTAGGGGGTGCTGCTACGAGGCTACGCGCTACGGAGGGTCGTAGAGCTACACGGCTGGGGTCGTAGACATCTACGAGTTATCTTGCAGTGGTGTGATTGTGTCAATGAGTCGCACGTTAATTCATTAAAATTGTGACAAAAATTAGGAATTTTATAGTTTTACTACTACTTTAGTAGTGCTACAATGAAACATAAATAATAATATTACCTACCTTTACGCATGAAATTAAAATGACACGCTCTGATAGAACACTAATTAATGGAGCACTCAGTTAATAGTTTCACCTCTATTTAATTGCACAATAATTTCACAAAACATTCTAGCACTATAAACGAATAGTTATTGAAACAGTGAGCGTATATTTGACTGGCCTGTTGGTCTAGTGGTTAGTGACCCTGACTGCTATGCCGGAGGTCGTGGGTTCGATTCCCACTCAGGACAAATGTTTGTGTGATGAGCATGATCATTTGTTCTGTGTCTGGGTGTCATTTATCTATAGTATGTATGTATTTAGAAATATATAAGTATGTTTATCAGTTGACTAGTACCCATAACACAAGCTCTGCTTAGCTTGGGACTAGATGGCGTTGTGTGATAGTTGTGGAATATTATTATTATTATTATATTAACACGAGCACATCACTAGTACTTTGAGGCGCGGTCTGTCGGTAAATATGAAGTGCGGCGCGCTGCGTGGCGGGTGCGGGGCGTCTGCGGCGCGGCTGCGTGGCGGCAGCGGTCGCGCTGGCGTTCCATTAACTGTGCGGTTTCTACCTTTTATTCTTTGTGACTGTTCGCTTGTATACAGTTGGCATATGCGGTAATTGCGTCTTGTTTTCTGCCTCGTACTTATAACTGGAAAAGAAAACCGCTGACAAACATTAATTAACAAAGATGTGACGTACTTTTTAACTTTGAGACATAATTTTACACTGTTTGTGTTTTTTTTATATGATCATTTTGAACTGACTTCAAAAAGGAGAAGGTTTTAATTCAGTCGGTATTTTTTATACCGTACTGGCTTCCATGTTTCATGTTTCGTCTTATCCCAGTATAATATATCTTTACTCTTTGAGATCATATCTCAGTATGTAGGTTACGTAGATGGTATTATTTCCAAGAAAATTGTATTACGTTTACTGTTTTAAATTCTGTGAAGCGTGTCTGTGAGTCCAATATGGCGGCAGTTACTGACTAGATAAATAAATGAAACGTTCTTATATCCACATGGAATGCTCATATTTTAGGTTAAGATTAGTGTAATAAAAGTGTGGAAATCTTGTTACCTATAGTTAATAAAATAAAAAAATTATATTTTGAATTAAAGATATCGAGTAGCATCTGATCCATTTTTCAGTGAAGGAGGCCTATGTTCAGCAGTGGACGTCCTATGGCTGAGATGGTGATGATGATGATGAATCTAATTCAGGTCATAGCCTACCTGTCTGTTAGTTTTCAAAATCCATTCAACAATTTAAACCCTTTTTCACTGTATTTTGAATTGAAATATCCTGTACTCGGTGCCAAACTGTATCGGTAGTCAAAATAATAATACGAGTATAATTAACACGGAATCGAAACAGGGGATTTGATTGCAATATATCCATAGATAATTGTATAGAATTTTAAATGTCAACACCATCTGTTTAAAAAACTAAATTAACTTCAATCCATTCAATCCGCACTCCTCCAGCTGCTCCCAGTTCACCTAAACATCCAAACACACGGTTCCATATTTAGCGTCGTGTATCTCTGAAGACATTAAGGCTCGAAGGGGAAAGTTCAGACGTATCGTGATTTATTTCAGGCTTCAGGCCGTAACGACGTCTGGCAAGTTCGCTGGAATACAATCGAAGCCGAACATGCCGCGAGTTTAGGCTTCACGTCTTTATTTATAAAACTCTGGGTGATAGTCCTTTGTTGGGAAATGGACTAATATTTTATTTTGCTCACGTGAGATATCGCTCGTGAATAAATAACACAGGCCAATCTTCCGGGTTAAGCCGCGCTTGACGAGGTTGGTCTGTGGATGGGTGAACATCTGTCATGGCGAGTTTCCTCCGTACCTTTAAAAGCCGTTGGTCCTGCTGTAATTTCTAGAACTTCGACAGTCGTTACTGTCAGTGTGAAGATCTAAAGTCTAACAACCAGTCTTACCATGGGGTATCGTATTACCCAGTTACTGGTTTGTGGAGGTCCGGTAGGCAGTCGCTCCATGTATAATACTGATATTCAGCTGCATCTGGTTCGACTGGAAGCTGACCTCATTAAAGTTGGGAAAAGGCTAGGCTGATGATGTGAGATATGACGTGAGATATCGGATGGCGATTGTGGTCAAAAGGTTCTGGAGGGTTAAAAGCTTCTTGTGGAAGACCCTTGGTATACCACTGGAACACTCATATCCTAGCGAAAGCTGCATTAATTTACTGAATACAAGAACATTATGATCAGTCAATGTGGTGACGATTGAGGGGCCTCCCTCAATCCCAGCACAGCTGTACACTACAGGACACATCCTGAAATGAACTGGTGTGTTAAGGCTGAAAAAATGGTGATCTTTATTATAATCTCTCGTGTCACAGTTTATATTACAACGTGCGATATTTTCTAACCATAACACAAGCGAAGCCACTGGTAGAACATACAGTAGTTACAACAATAAAAAAGAACACATAAATCATTTCAGCTTTCGTATACTCACATATATAAATAATACATAGACTGTTATAATGTCTTTCTTCGTATTGAGCCTAGAAGCTTGTGACGTCAAGTTGAAGATTGAAATTCGTGGAACTCTTCATTCATTGTACATTAATTTGTTTGAACTACTAACTTAGACGAGCTCTTTACTTAACAGTTTCAATGTCTTATTAATTATACAATAGGTATTAATGGTTTATTTTCCGATAGTCAGCAACTTCACGCCTGTTTGAGCATAAGGGTAGATAGATTTGTATATCGCCCTCACACATGTTGACAGTTAAATCAACATGATAAACAAACAACCACTGAACATGATAGTTACAAATTAGCATGTCGAGTTGTGTATATTGATGATTGTTGTGAACACATGAATCTACTACGAGGTGAAAGTTATCCCAGGGCAATGTAAACCCTAAATGAATAAAGAGTATTTTATATTCTTACTCTGGTTATGACTTAATTATGTGTCACATTTTGGTGGAAGATGATCAAATATTAAGGAGTTACAGGCAGAGATAGCTATATTCTGCTAATTATAATTGGTATAATTACACATAACTTATCATGAACTCCGAATTCAGAAATAACATAATACCCTTGAATTATCCCTAAAATGATTGTTCAACGTTAGAACGATTCATGTATAATAGCAATAATCGTACATCCTTCATCAATAACTTTATGAGTACCGTAAATGAATCATATCATAATATGAACCCAAACAATCGATGATCTGATAAATCATTTCCTCTTCTCTAAATATTATCTGTATTACCAATATACTGAACACTTCACACACGATCTGTACTAATTCAATAAGCTAGAGATCATCAGCCGCCATGTTTGCTCTACACTACTCGATTGCATTACTATTAACGTTTAGCATTGCTAATTAGGGCTCTACATTGCTCTACGTCGGCTCTACATGTGTTTTGTAGCGTGTGTCTGTCTGTTAGGGGTAGTTTAGTTCATGTTATTTATGGAAACATAAATTTGTAGATAAAAGCTTTTAATTATAAAGTTTTGTGTTTATTTTGGACATAGGCCTCTCCTATAAACCAGTACGACCGGTTGGAAGTGACTTGCATCCAACGCAATCCATCTGAGGGAGGCGTATGTTCATTGGACGTATCTACGGCTGATATGATGGTGATGACTATTCTTGTTGTCAGGTTATTAAGATGATGGAAAGTTAATTCCAATGTAATTTTTAAGTAGTATGTAAGGATCCGATCGTAACAGGTAATATTCTGTTATTTTTACCTACCTCCATGGGAAATTTGTATGACTTTATATGTATGTAAATACATAATATGTTCTACTTCAATAAATGAATAAAATACATTGACTCGTTAAAGTAGTTTAAAATAGGATGGTATTTAAAAGTACTTCAATTTATTCCCATTTCATTTACCTAATTTTGCCTGTGTCCCACCAAATATACTGAATGTGCACCAAAATATGTTCATTAAAATATGTCATAACGAGGTGTAATAAAAAAAATCTACCTAAGCAGGGTCGACGAAGCCCCGCTTCGCGGGGCTTCTATTTCTGTGTACAAGGTTTAAAGGAACCTAACCAAACTGAACTTCGGGGTGTCCCTGAAATCTTGCTAAAGCGAGTTTTAGATTTGGTGCAAATTCAGTATATTTGGTATACAAAAAGAATTATTGATGCGCATTTAAATTTTAGCCTTTAAAATGTTAAATTCTTAGGAAGTGAATTGAAGTTATGGCAAACTTCAATTCACTTCCTAAGAATTACTAACTCAATTATAAAAGTTTCAATGAAATATTTTACCGCAAATGATTTAGAAACCTGAAAGTAGCAAAAGAAGTACGTAATAACATGCCACGTTGTAGTGTATACCTATTCTCGGCACGAAAGAGTTATTAAATAAATAGTAGTTAGAACGAGGAATATTTACCGCTTAGAACTGGAATACTAACTTCAATTAATATCCCAAATGGTATGCATTGAAGATTTCCCACTTCATTTGAAAGCGTACCGTAAGGCACCGGTCCCGTCGCAGGCGATAAGCGAGAAGCGAGTATGGTTAACAAATTAGAACCGAGTTTTTTGTTGGTGTTGTACCGAGTAGAGATAGGGTTCTTATCCGTAGTATGACAGCTACCAGCTATTACTCTTTTGAATTAACCAAACCTGCATAAACAAGGTTTTCAGCTAGCACAACGACTCTGCAAACGTGACTGGTACTTAAAACAAACAGAAACTATTTTGACAGGGATATGAATATGGAGTCAATGACCTCAGGAATTGTACCTTGAAGTTTAAACGTAGTCGATGTCGTCAGTCGCTCGCCCGCCGGCAGAGGGACAGGTGCCTCTGGCCAAATGAAGCAGTAGGTAAATACTTGGAGAACTTAGCAAACAGGACCGTCTTTATCTGCGAGAAATAGCCGGGAATATTACAAACTCACCTATATATAGAATTGGTTTATAGGTAAACACTTACTATAGGTGTAAGTATTTAGATAATTTCAGAACTATTTTGTTCTAAAATTATCCCATGGAAAGATAAAATTGGAATAAAAACTATCCTTTAAATTAATCCAGGTTATAAACTATCAGTGTAACAAATTTTATTCAAATCCGTTCTGTAGTTTTTGCGTGACAGAGTAACAAATATCATGAAATTGCGAGACAATCATGAATTCAGTTTTGTTTCGTCAACATTTTACGTAATCATACTAATCCTGAGCTGAGCACTCATAAGCTTTTAATACGAAAACAGCTGAAGCTATGAAAAGAGGATTATCAAGTCAGCAGGGTCAGAGGTACAGGAACTACCAGAGGGACGCCCGGGCTACTTAACTAACAACCCTCGGGGGAGAGCTCTTTAAATCTGTTTCAAATTGCCTGAAACTTACGTTTATAGGGTACTTGCCATTTACGTATACATACATATCATCAAAATAGCCTTTTCACACCTATTTTAGGTTTAGAGCTGCAGGCGATACTCCTTGAAGAACAACTAATTCTGCTGCAGTTTAAGTCAAAGTCAAATCATTTATATTCCAGTCATGTATATTGTATGTCATGAGAACCTCAGTTATATGAAGTAAAGAAGGAATAAACATAATTCCCTGTACATTTCAGTCATGATGACGCTATGAATAAAGCAAGTTCGTCCATTATTGGTAATATTGTTTGTTTCTCCGACCGCGCACTGCACTGACAAATTCAATTGACTTGTAAATTGCAGCGAACACTGAATATTGCAGACTGCCGATACATTTATATACTATTTCCTTCTATTTATTGAAAGGGGAATTTTCCTTACAATATTGAAGTAATAAAGGGTAGTAATATTGGTGGGTGTAGGATATATCGAATATGTAAAAAAGGTATTTAGTTTATTGATGTGTTTAAAAATTCAGTACCATAATCGGATTTATTGTTAAAACCACCCTTTTTTGCATGGTAAATTCATCAAATGAGTACTCCCGTCCAAAGGGGGAGTTGAAGGGAATGACAGATTCGTAATGACTAAACTCCACGGTGTTCCTTCATAGCCTTTTTCGTTCAAGAGTCACGGTTACCTATAAGACAGTCTCGTGATCAGCCCTTACATTTCAATTAAACATTTAGGAACGGAAGGAGAAAATAGTTTGATTTTAAATACCATAATAGCATTTACATTTGAATGACTGATAATGATATGATTAAGTGGCTTAAAGGGCTACTCCTAATGGGTGACCGAACTGAAAGCCTTAACAAACTTCTTGGTGACCTGCTGGGCATCACTGTTGACCCCCAACCATGTGGTCATCAGTTCTTAACCTTCAATCGTCCACAATCACAAATCAAGCCGAGCATTATCGCGGCTGTAAGGAAACGTGATCGTTAACCTATATAGCTCGGGACACCCGCGCCGCCCTTCGTCAGTCGGCGCCCGCCCTCCGGTCCGAACGCACACGCGCCGCCCGCCCAAACAAATACCCCGAAAATAATGTGCCGCGACCGGCCGGTCATACTAATCCGAGGCCTATATTAAACATATCAGCTTTTTAATTACGTATTCTAGTGTTATAGTGATAAGGTGTAATTTACAACGAGTTAGTGTCGGTGAGATGGCATAATGAGTGAAGCATTGTGATCACGGTGAATAGTTGGGATTCGCCTTTTGTTGAGGATTTTTTTTGCGTGATTAAGCTTTTCAGTTTTGTGTTTTACCCTTAATTTGAATGTATTCAAGACTTAGCTATTATTTTCTCGTCAATTTCTCCTTGCTAGATGAGATTCCATCGTATATTTTATCCTGCGGATATATATTAAAGTGAGTGTGTTGGGTGATCCTCCGATCTGCTTTCAATTTAAGTTTATCGTCACTCTGAGCTCGATCGAGTCATTGGTCTTCATTTGAACCAACAGGTGACGAGCAATCGATATCACATGTCTTAACTTACGTGCTTTAAATGATCAAAAACTGTTATTAGGAAAACCATAATTATTTCGTAATTAGAATTTGAGGCAATTTTCTTGTCACTTGTTCTACTTCTTCATTAATTAACCGGGTACTTCTAACATGTATTTTCATTGAAATTAATTAGTGTTTTAGTGAAGAACTTGTTGCGTTGGTACCTGTTTGTTCTGCGACGTCTCGTAATTAATTGTTTCACATCTAGTCGCGTCTTTACGAGCCTACCGTCGAGGCTTTCGTTAAATTATTCAAGTTTCCACTCGTGTAATATGTACTACAGTACATTAAAATACTGGTTAGCTAAGGACTAAAGAAAATACAGTTTTCTTTGAGTATGTTAGGTATGTAGTATGAACAGTATAACTTAAGCTAACAGAGGCGGTAGCTTAGGTTTGTTTAACACACTCCCCGTCGGCGTTTTAAGAAGCAATTACGGTAATTTTAGCACGGTTGGGGTTGTTATTTTTCTGTAATAAATAAATGCCTCTAAACGTATAAATATTATCATTTATGATAGAAAAAATAAGATAGTATATTTCAAAATATCGTTATCAAAGGAAGGAAGGACCTAATTTATTCTGTTGACGTAATCAAAGATATTGCGAGGGAATGTTTTTGGTTCCATAATATGTAAGCACAGTGGCTCAACGGCTAAGACTTCCGACCGGATATTGAGTTCGAACTCTAACCCCATCCTATCGGTAGGCATATTGATGTGTTCCCACTCTTAGCAATGACACATCTAACTAGTTTTAAGAGTACAGGTACAGCACAGGTATATGCCAAAAATCTTTTAAATAATTTGACTCAATGGGCGGTCCTTTGCAAATAATGCTATGTTGGTCTAGTAGACGATAAAGATATAGCTGAGCATGAGGATTTAGGTTCGATTCCCTGATCTTATACATTGTATTAGAGTTTTCGATCAGGAATCTCTCAGTTGCAGCATTCAATCTGTGACAGGTTAATGGCAATAACGTCTGTTATCCCATAAGGTTTTTGTTTTTTTTTTAATATGATATGGGTTTGAGCAAGATTACCCAGAAAAAGACCGTTCACCGAACTTGAATAGAGATGAACTGCTGCTGAGGAATTCCTGTTGGAAAAACCCGAAAACACTACCCGACCTGGGAAACTTAACCACGATCTATTGATCAGCAGTTGCGATAACTAGACCAGAACTGAAATCTGAACAATGTGTTTCTAAGTAAGGCATGTACATAAGAGTGTACATAATGTGATGATAATTAGATAGTAGTGTAGGAGCTCGTAAGCACATCAGCCTCCCTCATTAACTAATTACATTCCGTGTTCGTCAGGACGCGGACGACGCCATGTTGGCGGCTAGAGATGAAAGGACACCGTCAACTCACAACAAATTGTATTTTATATTCATTTCTCTGTTGGAAATTATGTCAAAGAAACGGCTTTTATAAGGGAAATAGGACAATAATTTAGAATTGTAGGTATAATAGAAAATAATTTCTTAGAAGGGTAAGACTGAGAGCCATTTATGTACATCACATTTTATCAGATAAAAAGAAAACGCCCCATACTAGCAATAAAATTCTGTACCCTGGGTGCTTTTTATTAACTATACAAACACTCAGATTTGATCCGGAACATCTACTAGATCATTCAAAATATTTTTACGTGCAGGAATCGATGCCGCGCCACACGCTACGCAGAAGTCATTTGCTCAACCACTACGCCAACCGTGTCGTCAAGTTATTCCAAGCTTGCCTGAAACTGTTGTCAGTTAAAGTCTAACCAACAGTTTTTCATGAAAGCTTTTTAAATGATTTCTTTTACCACGCACCTCTTTGTCGAATACGTCGTGGTTTTCAGTTGTCAATACAAATACAGACGGTTACACATCAAGCCATACAAAACCAGTTTATAGTGGTCTCGCTTTGTATTACCTTTCCGTATTTTCAGCGATCAGCTTGTATTGGTTTTGCATAGCTTGATAGTAGCCGTGTGTACCTCTGACAGTCGTCCCGGCTTCACGGAATCCCAAATATTCGATAACCGGGTTCACCGTACTACATTTCCTCCTAATTGGGCTGCAGACGACAGATTTCCATGGAATTCTTTCTAGGTGAACATGACGGTATTCAGTTGCATTCGTATATACAAGCTGCTAACAACGTTATATACTTACTGGGGGTAAATGATGTGATCTTGGAAACATAACACGAGACCGTAATAAATAGCTAATTTGTTAAATAAAACAGCGGATTAGTTTGTGTTATAGCCGATGTAGAAAAATTTATGACAAAAACTGCCTGTGTCGAAAAAAAAAATCAGGATATGCGTGAGTTCCGCCATCTTGTATAAGAATTAAATTCATCACAATAATTCAGAAAATTCTTAACATGCTTTTTTGAAGCAGGTGGTTATTGGTCTTCGATTGGTTTCACTGCGGGAGGTGGCGGCATAGAGTATGCATACCAATGTCTCTTTTACCGTGTAGATGGAAAAACGTTAGTCCTTTGAGTATGATGAGACACTAACTATGCAAGTCCGACACGTTATCACAAGGCCATTTTATTTACTAAATGCAAATGATATGAACATCCCTATATCTTGACGAGAAACTTAATAGTAGTTTCCTTTGAGACCGCGACGGGAGCATGCTAATCTCGCCGGTGGCTCCGCGGGCACGCGCCCGTCCCGCCATCCCGCCGGTGTCGTCCCGCCATCCCGCCGGTGTCGTCCCGCGTCCCGCCGGTGTCGTCCCGCGTCCCGCCGCTGTCTGTGTGCGAACTGTTCCAAGTTTGATGAGTTTTAGACGAGCTGTTATCACGTTAGGTTTATCTTTTATCTTTGAATTAGAGTTTGGGATATTTGGACCTAGTTGAGAGACTATCTCTTAGGTGATGGATGATTTTGATACTTAGTTTAATTTCAAAGATCTTATAAGGAACGAAAAATTCAACTGCGAGTAGGGTTCGAACCTGCGCCGTCTTCTGGATAGGTACTCCAGACGACTTAACCAATTAGGCCATCGCAACCATCACTCTCGAAGCTGAATTTCTCATTCCCTTGTTTATTGAACGCTTTGGCATTATTGTGTATAAAATTAAAAATATAAGTTTTATTTCACATTGGTAATAGTGCTTATAATTTAGGAATTTAAAATAGGGATCTCACTTTCATAGTTACAAAAAAGATGATGTTTTTTTTTACGTCGTAAACCCGTTCAATGAGTCCTCTCACCCTGTGTGGAGCGGAAGGGACTGGCAGACTCGTAGAGACTATAATCCATGGTGATCCTTCAAAAGCCCTTTACGTTGCAGGGTCACGGTAACCTCATAAGACATACCGCGAAATAGGATGACTTTGATTTTGCTTTTATACACCTTTCGCTCCTAGATTAAAATCATATTCCGCATATTCCAATATTGGCACTTGCAAACACTATGCCAATAAAGCATTAAACATTACACACTACTTAAATCCGTTAGCCACAGCATAACAATTTCATATGATAGTGATAAGCTTATCATATTAGCGTGCTGCAATATCATGGCAGTTAGCGTGTGATTCCTGCTCTGTGGTCCTACTGATCACTGCATAATTTGTGTAATTGCTGATTTGCTGTAAGCTAGTGTTATTGAGGCTTGAGTCAATGGCTTTTATGGTGGTTTTAGAGCTGTTTGACATTGTTGAACGCTTTTAGGCGAAAAAATTAAAACATTCGTTGATCCATTTTACTATAGAGAATTACCAAAGATATGACTTACTTTACGTTGATTTCTTTTTTATTCATAAACGATGTATTGGGTATCTTATGTACATTTTCCTCTTGAAAACATGAATCTTGGCATTGAAACAACAGTTTTTACGCAACCGCAAAGTTACTGAAAAAATCCTAAATATAAGCACAAAATGCTTTTATTTTTATTCTAGAAATAAATATTTATACAATGAAAGCGAAAAATATCTTGATACCAGGAAAACATAAGACATAGAGAGCTATTCGCGAAGAAGAATGGCCCATTGCTCTCGTGGAATAGCTCTCGATCATCATAAACAGGAACACTTACCTACTCACCTCGTTTCACGATAAGCTTGAAGAAAAGCAAGCGATGCTATTTACTAACTCTATGGCGAAGGAAACATTTGATGAAAAGGATGAGTTACCGCCGGATAAATAAACACAGCAACATAAAGTTTATTTCAAATATAGTAAGGTCTCTTTTCGCTTTATCAACATTGAAAAAGATATGTATCATACATACGCAGTTTCCGGTAACAGTAAGGTTTTAATATGATAGGATTTATGGTCATTACTATAATAATTTATCTTAGAAACGAAGTTTCAATGCATGGACGGTAATATTCGTGAATCGAGTTTCAATATCCGATGCTAAGTAACCACGTCTTCATCGTAACTTTCATAAGATAAGGTACTTGAACTGAATGTATCAATTTATTTAATTTATGTGAGTGGTTTAGTTTCCTGTACTCATCTATATTATTTACATATTTACCAATATTTTAATTTATAGAACTGGTGAAGAAATGTTTTTGTAGATATAGTAGTGAAGAAATGTTTTTGTACAATTTTTCATTGTTAAAAATTATATATTTTCATCTCGATTTTGCACTTTAGGAACAATTTTTTAAATTTGTTTATGCTGTAGTTTTACTGTTATTCACAGAATTTAAGATTTGTGTGTTAATCACGTGCTAAAACATATTATTAGCTGATTCTCACTACAGATAGAACATTTTTTTTTAGTAGGCATGACCCACTGCTGGGCAAAGGTCTTCCCACTATCAATGTAATAAACAAAAATCCCCACTATCAATGTAATAAACAAAAAAAAAATTCTTATATCGGTCCCTCAGATCCGCAATCGCATTCCACTAGCTAGATAAATCACAAAATTCCTCAAATTCGTTAGGGAAATAAACAGCGCTAGTATATAAGCTCAACGTATAAACAAAATATACAGTAATGCACGCAGTCTGTCCGTCTGTCCGTCGATGTTCGATGATATTGCTAATATTAGTGAGATGAGACTCATCGCGGACGGGAATAGACCAGTTTGGCATGATTTGTATTATACAGTCTATCAGAATGATGGCTCGATTGACTGCTATTTTACGGTTTGTCATTGTTAATATTTATGAGAATCGCTAACATTAGTGCTTAGCATTCGTTCCCGAGACAAATAATTTAGGGTTTGGTATAGTCATCAAATGAGTTCTCCTGCCCTAACTATCGTAATGGTAATTGAATCTGTTTCTAAGTAAAAAAAAAAACTCTTGCTCTCTAACTCTAAAACTCTTTATTTAAAAAGAAAAATGAATCTCAATTCTTTGTATTTCAATTCTCTGCAGGTAGCAGGCACTAGGACTCAAACAAAACTTCTGGCAATTTAATTAAACAAATATTTCAAGTTGCCCCTTGTTCACTTGTTCAGGCACTCCTTTGTAATGAAAAGTGTTATTACCTGAGAGTACTTGAGTACTTCAGATACCTACTTACTTAAACATCCTTGATTAAAGTAATGCTGATGTTACTGTTGTCATTTAACAGAAACACAACATGACTTTTTGCTCTGAAGAGTTATGAGATGTAGCTATATTAATACCTCATCACCCACTTTTATGTTTAAGCCGAGTCTTTGCCATCAACTTTGAAAATAAGTAGTGGCGGCCCAGTGGTATCGGCTCAAACTTCCGAGTTTGTAGGTCGCGAGTTTAAACCCAGCCAGGCGCATTGCTTTGTGTAATTTATTTCTTCGCCACTTCTGTGAAAACGGTGAAGGAAATTATCCTGAGGAAACCGGCATGTTCTAGTACCAAAATTCGAAGGCATGTGACATCTACCAACCCGTCCTGCGCCCGCGTGGTGGATTACTCCCTTTCACAGAGACACAGGCCTTCTCTCTGTGATAGGTAATAAGGCAGTGAGAACATTATAGGCTGATTATTCTATGCTTATGCCATCAACTGGGTACACCTCAACCCAATGTACTTTTGGAAGGACTAGGTCCGTTGTATTGGCGCCCATTGCGGGCTTATTTAACAGCATCCCGATCTGACTAATTGTAGGTCTGATCGGGCCATTTTCGCGTTGTGCCTGGGCACCGTTGGAGCCCCCCTATCTTCGGCACTGATATCATCACCAAAACTTATTTGCAACATCATGGCTGCCAATCGATTAAAACTTTACTTCTTCAGCCATCTCGAGTCCGTCGCAATGTGAGAACAGGGTGACAATAGTAACCATACCTCGTCACAGTTGAACCATCACACACACACGTGTTTCAAGTGACAAATGTGTAGGTATGCGAGTCACATCCAGCGCAGGATCGAGGCAATATCTTAGCGGTTCCGTCGAGCGACGCTCGTTCATTAACTGAGTCCTTAGCCTATTTAGAGCCTGTCTTACGTGTACCTGTACAAGTATATCGATTGGACAGCTTACCTTGATTAAATGGACGATGTATTGAGTCACTTTACGTTGGTAATTCTGTGGTGGTAATGAGCGTAGGTGATAAAGAGTTACCTGCTGATTTGACGTTTCATTCAGTGTTCAAATCGTTTGAAATAACATTATGTTTAAATTGCTTTACCAAATGAAGTCTCCTGCGCGCTGGTCCCTCCTTCTTGTGTTGAGCATATGGGATTGTCTCGTACTGTCTAATGCCAACTGTGTTCCTTCAATTGTCCTTTACGTTCCAGGGCCACCGTTACCCGTTTGGACACCCGCGTCCTACTATGCCTTAAAGTATTTAACGATTTTGCATTTTTTCTAAAAAAAAACTTGTCCCTCATATGAAATTAATCTAATACACGACTATAGTATTCTGCATCTTTTCATGTTTCTTGATGTGCAAGAAAAATACTTTTATTGAATTGAAGAAAAACAAGATATTATACAGTTTCAGTAATCTCTTTGTATTACAAATAAGCTCGTTGCTAAAGAGAACCTAAGTAAGAAATACCTTTTACTTAAGTAACAGGATTTGCTCGAGTTTTGCGCGAAATGATAAGCAGCTGTTACACTTTGATTCCTTGCTATGTCGGATTTATTCTTTGAGCAAGTTTCGTAATCATTTCATGTTTTTATAAGAGTCTTGAGTTTTCATTTACAAACAACTTTAGCTGAGCTTACAACTCGTGCTGTATTTAAAATTGTGTTTGTTTTGGATATCCGGCTCGAAGGACCAAATATGTAAGAGTGAGATTATACAATCTTTCTTCATGGATCAATCAAATCTACATTATCTGCTCATTTCGCGATATGTTTAAACCTATCTTCAGATTCAGGACCAACATAAATTATTAAAATACATGTTCGTAGTACACCTCTTTGTGTATTAAAAACAAACATTTATAACTCTGCCAGAAGTATACGATGCAAATCTAGTAGGATTTAGTGTGGCGGTCAGCAAGACTTGTTATGTTGTGTTGGCAACTGGACGCGCCAAAACGCGCTATCAAAATGTGCTGGACCAATTCTGAATATTTGTGCTTGTAATACTTGCCACCAAACGTGCACTCTAAGGCACAGATATTTTCAGCCATTGGCTACTACAGAATTTTGAAAATGAACGGTCTTTTAAATTCAAACAAAACCGAATTTATGCTTCGTGTATTTGATACGAACAACGCTAGTTTTCTAGTCTTCAATAGAAAAGCTATTGTCTTTCTTTCCATATCCACTAGCCAGCGATACCATAAATCTATCTAGATTTAAAACCTCCTGAAGTGATAGTACCTCCCCGTGACGTGCAGACGAAAAATTGCTGCGCCCACTCGATATTCCTGTCGCACTCCAATAAGACTAGTGATGTAGCTAAGAATGTAATTATGTTCTCAGATATCGATAAATGAAATTGTACTTTCTATAACGGGAGTAAGGGATCTATCTAAAATATGTTTGATGATCAATTCGTTAACTAGATAGAATACCTACTCTTTATTTAAGGCACATTAATTGACAGCGCGGTTGGCGCCGTGGCTGAGTGATCAACCGCGTGTCACGGGTTCGATCTCCGTGAGGAACAAATATTTGGATGACCTGCATGTAGTTGTTCCGCTGGGTGTTTTTGTATTTGTAAACGCAAGCACGGCACAGGAGAAATTGAAAAATATCACTGTTTCTAGATAAAAATAATGTTTATGCGTAAACTAGACTTTTATTGCTGAAGAAAAAACACAAACCTGAAATAATAGAACGAGTGCGTAAATCAAGAGCAGAGCTCTACTGCATCAGTAGTAGATATTTTCACAAAACTTTAATGTGGACATAAAACAAATGATGTTCACAGGTGAAGAACTACATCTTTATAACTTTTATTTTTAACAAACTAATAAACTTTAGTTTTATCGACTCTCAATCCATCAATTAGTGTTTTATGTGAGAACTGTCTGGACTTGAATGTTAACTATTTTCCACCTCTTGCAATAAAATTACTCGTAAATGTACACTGGAAACTACACACATACCTACTTACATTTAATCTAATTGCTTGAAGTTAAATATTTTTTATATTAAAAAAAAACCCAGTCGAGGACTAGGAATTTCTTCTGTGTCGAACAACTACTTCTTTCTTCTTGTAATAAAAGTCCCTATTTAAAAAAGAATAATAAAAAATAAAAAAAAACTACTTGTAAGTCTTACAAAATTTTTTTCGTGCGGGGATCGAACTCGCGACACGCTGTAAAAATAAAATATCGATACTATCGACGATGTCCCAACACAAGCGGTGCGTCTGGCCTCTTGGAGCGAGTCCAGGCGGAGCCGGCTCAATAAATATGTATGAATCGGACATGTCGTGTTTTATAAGGGATAATACGAGTGTTCGCTCCGAGTGGCCGCGATATGCACTACGTACGCTCTGCACTACTCTAGGTTTATTTCCAATTTATCGTAAATCCTTCAAGATTTATGAAGCTAATACTAAAACTAATGTTAGTATGTGTTGTTTTATCGTTTCTGTGTTAATTTACCGAAACGGGCGACGATAAATGTCACATATTACTGGCTCTGAGTTAAATTAAGACTGAAAGGTTGTGGTCAAGGTTCATAAAAATTACTTACATGCAATGTCCAAGAAGTTTTTAACCGACTTCCAAAAGGAGGAGGTTCTCAATTCGGATGTTAATTTTTGAAGTGAAAACTTCTTTAGCGGCGTTGTACACTTTTTCTGTAATGGGTAAAAAATTTAAAACTCGCGTCAGGGTCACGTGACCCTGATCGAAAATGAGTAAGACGTCATTCAAATTAGTTAATTTCATATCTGTACTACTCCAGTTTTAAAATAAAACATAGTAACAAAAAAGTTTTCACTTCTACCGGCACTCCTGGAGTGCAACCTTTTTTTTTTTTTTTTTTTTTTATGTTTGTTCGGGCATAACTCCGTCGTTTACCAACCGATTTGAAAAATTATTGTAATGTTGGAAAGGGTATACTTCCCGAATAGTCCCATTAAAATTTTATCGAAAACGGACTAGCACTTTTTGAAAAATCAACAAAAGTCAACAAAAACCTAAAAGTTTTCAACATTGTCTGCATCGATTACTCCGAGGTTTCTGGTCCGATTTCGATGATTATTTTTTTGTTCGATACAGTAATCTGCCATTTGGTCCCATAAAATTTTCATTTAGTTTGGTGCAGTATTTTTCATTTTTAGCTCATTGTGACATACATACATGGGCGTTGTTATTACCGGTGCTACGGATTACAAAATTTTAGTGCACATGTAAGAAAATTATGTATTTGACAATAATTTGGGTTGAATAATGGAACTAAAAAGGATAAAATAAAAAACTTTTTCAAAAAAAAAAATGTAACCGACTTCAAAAACAACCACAAAAAAAGTTCAAAATAACCTACAAAAAAACTTTTCTTTCGAAAGTCGGTGACAAAAAGTCAATGAAATAAGAAATTAAGTCACCGACTCTCGAAACTAAAGTTTTTTTGTAGGTTCTTTAAGCTTTTTTGTGGTTGTTTTTGAAGTCGGTTACATTTTTTTTAAGTTTTTTTTATTAGTACCGAGTAGGTACACAAAATGATTTTGTAAAAGACCTTTCAATTTAGATTCCTTCAATACTAAATATATATCTTCTTTCATCGTGCTTCCACTTCAGTGGGAATCTAAGTAATAAATGTTGATTAAAACGGACGACACAAAAATTCCGGACTGTTCCAGGGCAGGTCGCTCAAAGGAGTTCAGGAATTTTACTTTATAATGTCACTAATTGGTAGAAGTCGAGCAGAAATATTACTAAAAACTAGGAATTCAGTGAAAAGACTTCATTAAATACGTATTGCTGTGGTTTTAAGGTTTTAAACTTACACCTATTTTGCTTTTCGGAGTATTTAAAAAAATAGTGCTCAGTGGTTACAAAATTAATATTAATAAATGAATGTCTAGATTTTTTAATTAACATTATTCGCTTGAAGTTCATGCATTTTTCTATTGTAATTACACAAAATCAAAGATACCCAACAAAATGATGTTACATCCGATGCTTTACATAAATAGCGGCTAAAAACCACTCTAAACACATAACCATCCTAGTGTACGCCTATATCATCAAATTCACCTGACTTTACACAATACACGTCATAATTTGGCAACGATACAACTCCACACTACTCACATGCTGACAAAACACACGTGCAATAAATCACATCGCGACACATGTGTCACAACACTAGTCGTGTGTCACAACACTAGTACACACGGGTGGGCGTGGCCACATCGCACGTGCTCGTGTGTTTGTTTACATTGTGACGTCACTAATTTGGGGATTAATGACCCCTTTGGGGGCTACACAGAAGTAAACGTCGTGTTCTTTTTTTGAATTGTGTGTTTTTTTTTGTAAGTTGACAGCCGGACATGTTCTTGTTTAGTAGTTGACCGATTGGTCTCGGAAGGTTGTCTGCCTTGTGATATTAAAGGTAATAAATATGTACTAGAATACTAATACGAAAAAACTAAACGAGTTTTTAACCGACTTCAAAAAGAAGGACGTTATCAATTCGACGGTATGTTTTTTTTTTTGTGTTTTTGTTACGCGATTACTTCGCCAATTGCAGACCGATTTTCAAAATTCTTTTTTTGTTCGAAAGGAGATACTTCAGGAGTGGTCCCATTGTCACCATGTCAGGATCTGATGATTGGATCCTGGAGAAATCGAGGGCAACCCTCAAATTTTATAGGCCTACACATCGTTTTTCGCAAATTTTATGAAGTAATTTAAGTATTTGCGTATGGTAATCATCATCTCATGTAGCTGAGCTGATGATGGAAGGTACAACTCCTCTAGTAAGGACTTGGCATCGACTGATTTAGTAAATTATGTTTGTGTTCGCATATCTCCGGAACTACAAGTCCGATTTAAGTAATTCTTTTTTTGTTGTACTAGGTATCGTTAAACTTAGGGAATACTGCAAGTTTCATCAAAATCGGTTCAGTAGTTTTCGAGATAGGGAATGAATGTAAGAGATTTTAACGATGTTATTACCGGTGTTACGGATTACAAAATTCTAGTGCTCATGTAAGAAAATGATGTACTCGTATTTGACAAGAATTGTGGTTGAAGATTTAAACTAAAAAGATTAAAATAAAAACTTTTTCAAAAAAAAAATGTAACCGCCTTCAAAAACAACCACAAAAAAGGGTAAAATAACTTTCAAAACTTTTCTTTCGGAAGTCGGTGGCAAAAAAGACAATGAAATTAATAAAAAAAAGTCACCGACTTCCGAAAGAAAAGTTTTGAAAGTTATTTTACCCTTTTTTGTGGTTGTTTTTGAAGGCGGTTACATTTTTATTTCGAAAAAGTTTTTATTTTGTTAGTTACACCTTCGGGTTTGTTCGGCCGAACGGATTTTGTTCAGGAAAATGACCTAGGATGCCTTTCATCTTTGTAGACCGTTCCCGTAGAGGATTTTCGACGTTCACGCTAATTTACTGACATAAATTTCGATGTCTACATAGTGCTTAAAAAATCTTCAAACAAAATTGTTGTATCACTAAAGATACTCGTACAACTAATTGATACCAAACCAAACTGTAATTGTTTTACCGATCAACAAGTTCATAATTAAGATTATAATTAATGCAGTTTTATTAATTCGCGACCAGCTCTTTGATGAATAATTAAGCAAAAATAATTGCTTTTGAAAATTCATTGGTGCTTCTATGAAATATTAATTTACCCTCATTTGTACTTCGCTGTTACTAAGGGCAAACTCATTACTCCTATAAATAAACTGCGATATCTTAAGATAAATAATTATCTGTTTATTGCTGATGACTCTCCCATTGATGATTTATGTTATCGTGACGTAGTGGAGTATAGTGTCTCTCTTTCCCTTTTTAATCATTCATGTTATTAAGCATTCTATTGAAATTAGATGATTTTGTGAGATACAAGGATTACTAAAATGAACGATATTATTCCTACATATAATTGTATATCGAAGTGGAAACTACTTAAATTGATGGGTGTTCCGATGCTCGTAAACACGTTTCTCATTATGAAAGACGTTTATAAACGACCTTACCTCATGCGCTTTTTACTCCTAGGTATCCTAGTCACTAAGGAGGCGGGTTCGGTCCTCGCACGAAACAAATAATTATTTAAATGGCCCCGTGTGTGAGTTACTATGTTTGTAAAACACCCACGATACTGGAGAAATTCCTAGTGAAGGGCAATAAAACTATCATCTTGCATTATCAAATTCTGTCCAGTTTGTACACGAATTCCGTCTAGCCAGCCAAACCTTCAATGATGAGACTTGCACACAACATTTGCATCGAATACCTAATTGTATGTACAGCAGTTTATAGCGGCCGTCACACGCCGGGAATAAATTCTCGTAAAACTATGATATACGGCTCATACACCGTGTATGTTTCTCATACAAACATGTGTGATGTTTGAATGATAGTGTGTATGTATAGGATGGTAAAACAGCTGTGTTTGTGGCGAGATATCGATGCATCAGTGTTTTCGTTTCATTTCAAATTCCAACGGTGAAAATACATTGTAGTTTGATGTTGGATTGTTTACAGAATTTTAAAGTAAGCAAATTGGAATTATGCAAGCTCTTTCATAATTTTTGACCGCTGGATTTAAAAGAACGAATTTAACACAAGCGTAGTAACTTGATGAAACCGAATAATCATTTGTCTAAGTCTTCAGGCTTTTTGTATCTTAAAACCCTTTAATCCATCACCATCTCTCAATTGGTTTTTGTTAATTTATCAACCAGTCTCCAGTCGCTTTCCGCGCGATTTGTGAGCAGATCTGCTCAGGAATAAGACATTCAAAATAGAGACATCTTCACGAAAATATCAATAAGAAAAGCAACATAAGATTCAAGACGCGAATAAAATTCATAATATCACAGAAGGAGATCGTTTGCAGTTATTGTCGTCATCTGCGCGCCTCCCGGCTCCGCCTAATGCGCCCTTTTCTTCGAGAGCCCTCAGCCCTCCGTGTTGTGGCGCATGTAATTGATTTTGTTAACTATAATCTTCGTATTTTGGGGAAACAATCGCGGCTTGATATTGTTACAACAACCAGATATTACTTTCAGTAGTGATGTTGTTTTGGCAACCAGAAACTTTGTTTGTACTTAGTATTGTCGCAGGAGATATTTTTTGTAATAGCCAGCCTAAACTTGTCAAGTTCCTTTTAACTTCAAAACTACTTATGCTAGGACGAATCGTAAGAAAGTATAATGTAAGACGATTCGAAAATTTCGTGCTTCCATTTTAAAATTATTAAATAAAACTTGAATTTTCAAACATAAGTGAGAGCAATTAAATTAATTGGGTTATAACATTACCTCCTACGCGCGAAATGTTAATGGAAACTTCGTTACTTCATTTACGTCTCAGATAATTAAATATTACCCAATTAATCACTCTTAAAAATATCAGGTATATTTTTTGACAGAAATCAGTGAATTTATTCCTGAATATTTTGATGGAAGCTCTAAAGCCTCGCATTATGTCAAAATGTTCACATAACGACGCCATTTTGTATGTTGTTCGCTGTGACATGACGAATGGCGGGAAATCTGAACGACATTTTGGAGAGAGGCGCTCAAATGATGTGCTTTAGAGCTGCGTCTAATATACCAACTGAGAAAAATTTGAATACATCTTGTATTAAAACGTTTTCAAGTGAAATCGTGTGTAATAAGTTTAGATAGACTCGCTAAAATAAAATATGTAACATTTCTAAGGCGCTGTTTGTTGAAAAAAATAAAATAATGGGAATTTACATTGACGTAAAACTAGCTGTCGCTCGTTGAAACGTAATCTAAATACGTTTAGTAGTTTTTGCGTGAACGGTAAAGCTGGGTATCCACTATGTTCGCGAACCTCTTGGGCTCCGCGCTCTTGCAACAGCTCCGCATAGTGGATACGTTTGCGAACTTGGAGCGCGAACGGTGCGCGCTCCGCGCTCAGCGCTCCGTGCGGTGGCGGTAAATTAGGCGAACACAAAGGGGAGCTCAGTCTGTTCGTGGACGCGCGAGAGGGAGATGCGATGGAGATGCGCGTACCGTCTCCATCAGAGCGGTTACGGGAGCGCGGAGCGCAAGAGGTTCGCGAACGTAATGGATACCCAGCTTAACAAACACACACACATACTTACTCAGAAACTTTCACACTTATACCATTAGTTAGATTAAGTAGGATGTGGCTTTAAAATGGCTAATAGACTTGAACTTTATTCCGACACTTGTAAAGTTCTTAATACAAAAAACAAACTTTAGAACCGAATCAAACTGTCAATTAAGAACATTACTTTGAAAGTTGAAGTAAAGTTCAAAATACAATGACTGGCTCGGCTTCAAATAAAGTTAGGAGTTGTTTTGCGAGGCGGTTCTTGAAGCAAAATAATAATAGTAGAGATGTTATATGATATGAGGGTTGTCCACAATATGGTAAATAGTGGTTAGCCCCCGCGTGGCCATTGGCAGTCGTTGGTCGTTTGTCGCTGATTAGTATTCCGCGTATGCGACTGCACATCTCGGAATAATACCCGGGTGACCTTTTATGACACCCACCATATACTGGCATGCCCACACAAAGGAAGAATTGGGTTGAACGATGAATATATTCAGTAAGAGGGCTTTTGCTAATCAAGGATTTATTGAAGACAGTATTTATTTACTGGTATCAATAATATAATTCCTATGTCATAAATATACAGGCTATTTTTACGTTGTGCTGAAACATTATGCTATACGTTAACGAAAAAGAATAAACACATGATACTTGTTTTCCCGAATGCACATTAGACGTACTGACGCCTGTTGGGGTATCCGGACGGTCTTACTAGGAAATCGCGGCCCTGGAACGCAAAGGGCAACTGAAATACAGGTTCTTTTTTTGAGCAAGTTTATTCCGCTCCACTTAGTGCGGGAGAATATGAAGATTCAAAAAAAATAAATAATATGTCCAAATTAAAGTTTTCTATGGAAAAATGTTTTGCTGAAATAGAAACACAGACAAAAATATCCGCGCTACATTGAAGAATTACCCTGTATATGTTTGAACTTACAATAAAAAAAAAATGCTTCAGTATGGGGAGGTCTGCCATAAATGGCACATAAGCGATTCTTTTTACCTTCCTATAATTATATACCTGCAGTTATAATTATTATAATGAACACGAATTTCAATATGATTAATTTTAATTAATGAATCAACGGGCTATGAAAATGGGTTCCTGCACTAATGGTCCCGCTAGAACAATACTTCACATTTGTATTGTTTGCTCAGTATTATAATAATATGCTTGATAACTTACCGCCGCAAAATGTAATGTTTATTGAAAATGACACGCGATAAATTACCACAATTCATAAATAAGGCTTAACGAAATACAATGCTGTTTATTTATTTAAACACATTCAGCAATATCAAATTTACTATTACTTTATATGCGCAATAGCTTTTAACCGCGGCTTTAAAATGGGCCAGGAATTATCCCACGGAAACACACTGAGGGAATATGCGGTATCCTATGTTGTAACCTCAATCTATGTGTCAAAATTGACATCCAAATTCACCCGCTTCCCCTTTAGAGGGCCAAAGCCGGCCAGGGTTGCGGGACTTATAGAATAACCGTGACCCTGGAACGTAAAGTGCTACTGAAGGACACCGTGGATTTTAGTCAGTACGAATCTGACAGTCCCTCCCGCTCTCCCCTGGGTGGGAGGACTCATTTGATGATATCACCAAAAACAAAAAAAAAATTCACCCGCTTTGGAATAGACAGAAGAAAATAGCAGGATAGAATCCCTGATCATATGCTAATTAAGTAGTTTTTCTCGTCATAGAAAATGTTCGCACCACTATATACATCAAAACGGGCAACCAATCACGTGCGCGATGATGGATGACGTCACGGCGACGGTTTGTTCCGCGTCGTCATCACTCAGGCGCTGAAGTGGAACGTTTGATTGGCTGCTTCACGTTATTTACGAGTCCGTCAGGACATTGTTTAGACGTATGAAATTATTACGTGATATTAGTGCATAAATTGTTAGCTCATTAATTAAATGCTTTAGATATAGGAAGATACGTTATGATTATTAGTTACGACGTTTTTACCGACATAAGGACTAATTATTAAAAATGTACAGGGTTTTTAACAAATAGTTTGCTTAATACTGTTCAAACAACTCGCCCTTAGTGATAAACCTCGGGTACCTATACAAATAAAAGTACTTCTTGAAAAGTAAGCACAAAAAATACTTATGTTTATTTTACTACATTTTAAAGTATATGTCACTGAAACGAGGAGCTCCTTGTCTCATTCTTAGATAAGGCTCTTTAATGAAAAGAGTAATTTCTTCCTTCCTCTCAGGACAATCTCGGCGTCTTGCCAAACTTCGTTTTACTTCGACAAAATGTTCGTCTGCTCATTACTGGCTAACAAGTTCTTTTATATAAATGTAAAAAAGCATTTACTACCCAACAATTTTACTAAATAAGGGTTATTAAATGACATGCTTAGTTTATCAAGACCCTTTTTAATTTCGATTCAAGTGAACGTTCTTTATCATTCAATTGGCAAAGCCTTATAATCCCTTCTTGCTTGTCCTTTTCAAATTCCGGAATCAATTAACCAATGAATGTGTCCCTATAGCCCCACTGTACCCTGTTGACCGCAACATAACCTCAAAGGCATAAGATATGTCATCGTACATTGATAACATCTAATTCCGACGGGTCGGATCCGACCGGGCGGCGGCTCCGGGTCAGGGGGTCGGCATGACTTCCGATCGATATTAATGTCGATAGCCCGCTGGATCCACGCCAGCTGTCGATATCGAGAGTTCGTGCGTGATAACATGGAATAATGAGGAACAGAAGACTCACTTCTAACTTCTTTATCGGTTTTAGAACTACGGATTTTGGAACACGAAACGTCGAGTTAGAAGTACTCGACTTTAATGGCAGTTTTAATACAAAAATGAGACGCCGCCAAAAGAATGTTTACTGGAGTATCTAACATTAATACTGTAGCTTTTTTACATCAATAATAATTACCGAATCAATATAACCGAAAAGTTTACAGATTATTATGGATCAGACACTGTAACAATACTAACAATCATGTAAAAGTTTAACACACCTATTGTCAAATGTTTTACTGATATCAAACATTAACAATTTAACAATAGGGGTTGTAGTAGAGAAGCTTAAGTATTAAGTTATTAATATTCGAACCTATTAATTTAAATGAATTATGGTCGGTCTTTGACAATCTTATTAAAGGTTCAACTTAAAAATGAATTTTCGGTCAAATTTCAACCACTGGACGACCACTATGTTTGATTAATTGTACCATCTTTGTGGTTCTTCGTAGTGAAGCTTCTGTATCTAAGTATTTACTCTGTGGCTGCTGCCGTGTTTGCAGTGGCATTTGATTGAGGGAGAGCGAGCCGTACTATCCCCACACTGTTCGTACTGGCTGCACTAGCTCTGCTCCCCGGACTCTTGTATACACAGTTTTTATTGTCGTGTGGTTGGCAAGTGTTGTTGATTGCTCTGGTATGGAATTAGATCTCAGTAGCGGCCATGCAGGGAGCGCAAATGTTCATTAAAAGAGTTTATGAGGCTGACTTATGGTTCTAGCTGATATTTTGATGTCAGAGACTTGACTGAAAGTTTTTTTGATGCCATGTGTTAAACAAAATAGGCTCATTTCCAGAATCAAAACATTGCAGATCTAAATAGTCCGTCATTTAGTGTTTGGAAAAGTATGGACACGTATTTTTTCTTTTATTAAATCCATGAGTATTTACAAAGTTATAACTCATCGAAACCTGAGACGTGGAGCGAGCGTGACGTCAAAACTTAGCAAAAATTGCACTAAGTTGTGACGTATTGCCAATTTTAATAGCGTCAAATCTTCGTTAATCTTTGTTTGCTTAATTGAAGAAAAACTACTGGTATTTTTTATTTATTTATTTAACTAAATAGTTTTTTTTTTGTACACAAGCCTAAATGTCAAAAAACAGCCCTAAAACAAAATAATAAGACATTGATAACATCTAATTACACTAGCTTAAAGATCAGAAGGGAACAAAAAGCTTCCGCTGCTTAGTAAATACTAACTAAACACTGTAACATAATAATACAGTTAATTAACTCATCTCCTAAAGAGTGAGGCACAACAATAATATGTCATAGTTAAAACTGACACGAAACAAGCTACGAACTAGTGCGGTCGTAACGAATTCGCCCCAAAGTTGAACGAGTGTTGCGCGATAGTTGCGCAACTAATAGTGGTCGTGAATCATTGTGGGGCAGGTGCGGGACGGATGAGAGGATCCCTTCGAGTGAGGATGTGTTTTAAAGGGCCCTTTACGTATGAGGAAGGGTTAACTACAATGACACGATTTAATGTTTAGTTTGGAAACTTTTAATTAATCTTTTCTGCTATTCGTAGTCTAATGTTGAGTAAATGTGGAACTTTTTTACTATAAGGACTTGTTTCTTACTTTAAATACACTCATAAACAACAAAATTAGACGAGTTTTAACTTCCCCTGTTTAAAAGCAACATAGGTAATCCAACTACAACATAGGTAACGCAACACAATCTCATAAAAACAAGCTCATTAACGTCATAGACTCACTACGTCACAGTTTCAGCACGTAAAACTTTACAACTTACGTAAATACGTTACGGCCTTACGCCATCTCGCGGCCAACTTGTCGGCCAAGTGGTACGGCCAAGCGCCAAGCCAAGGGCGGGCTCTAATTACGAGTAATGGCCGAACTTGGGACGCCTCGAGCGCGCCGTGCGCTGAAGATAATGAGCTCCGATTGTTCCTGGCTGCTTAGACTTAAAATATAAATTGTTGGTGACACTAGTTGGGGGCGATTGTGGAAAAATGGAACAGTGGCTTGAATTGGCTCCTCTAGAGCCATAATTATTGTTGGAAGAGTTTTTCTGTTTCTAGATATTATGATATCCATTTTACCCAAATCTAACTCACATTTATTAATACAGCAACTACGATCTTTTGCATTTTGTACTGACAAAACATTGGCATGTACCCACAATAAATTATAACATCACAAGATCAAATGATATTCTAATTCCTTAACGGCAATATCGCCAGTAATAGTCCTTTGAAGGTCTGTAACTAGTGTTCGGAGGATACCCAAACATATTTAATTAAAGCAGTTAGTAGTTTGGTTCAGAATAACGTGAAGGCTTGCTTCTGTAGCCGTGCGGCGCGCGCCATTCATATTCCAACCCCTTTGCTTTGAATACGGTAATGTATGCGCCTGAATTATTTAGAAAACTATCATTAGACATGAGGGGGTTCACTAATTACTTTTATATTTATTTAGATTTAAGGTGATTATTAAGCCATCACTCATTATGCCAAAGTGACTTGAAAAAATATTCATTGAGTGAATTGAAATCTGAAAACCGTATTTTTCGTTCCAGCTTGTGTATTTGGTTGTGAATGTTTTCCTATAAATTTATTGCACAGTTAATGTGACCGTGACTTAACTTTTTAAAAATATAATATAATAAATATATACTCAAATATATAACTCAGTGTATTCACGACTTTTTATATATCCACTATTTGTGTAGAACATTTTAATATCCAGTGTTAGTGAGTGTACATTTTGATGTATTTATAATAGTGAAACAAAAAAAAACAAACTTAAAAATGTCTCAACCACCGCAACAAGGTTTCGTACCTGAAAAGGTCCAGGAGTTCAATCGGAGGGCTTCTCAGGAAGTGTCGGAGTCTGCTCCTCATCCAAAACTCCGTCCTCAAGAGACGCCGAAGAAGGAAGCCCATCAGAATGGGACTGACAAACAACCCGAAAAACCGCCCAGAGATGAGAAACCAAAGGTCGAAACTGGTTATGCGTCCAGACAGAACTTAGAGAGCAAGAATCCTTTCTCTCCCAACTTCTACCGTAACAGCCGACCTCACGGTCACTTCGAGATGGGTCCACGAGGGCTCGACTACTCTCCCCATAGAATGGGACTTGACTTCTCCAACCGATTGCGTGACTACGGCCCACAGAGGTCCACGTCCATCCATGGACATGAAATGACTGATGCTCCCATGAAACCTGAGTATTTGGGTCATAGAAGCCACTTTGGCAGTCAGATCGTGCCGGGTGGGATCAACCACCCTGATGTTGTCTTCAGACATGATTACTACAGTCAGATGGGGTTCTCTCCTCCTCGGGCGTCAAGGTTCTCCTCACAGGAGTACCTGAACGCACCAGCTCAGTACGGGCGGTGGCCTGACTACCGTCAGGAGTACAGGCAGCGTCGCCGGTCCCAGCAGGATCTCCACTCACTCGGACAAAGTCCTGAATCAGGTATTTATCAATTTAATACTTGACTTTTTTCATAAACTATTAATACCACCGATAAACGAATAAAATAGGGCTGTTTACATAATAGAAAAGCTTAAACTGTTTCTCAATGAGAAAAGTTATGCCGACCATAAATTAATCTAGCCTTTAATATAACTTTTACCCGAAACAATAAGCGGCAATTTTGCCTTGCGGCTATTTATTCCTTTTCGGTATAAATACCGTTCGCGATAGCATTGGTCCGTTAGTAGATTTATGTTTGTGGAGCGGACTCGACAAACATTTTTATATAAATTGGACGCGCTGTGCCGCCCCGCGTATTGATCATACGTTTTGTTTCAATTGACGAATGGCCTGTCTAAACGAACCGTGAACCGTGGACGCCAATATGACCAGTCGGACGGAATTAGATAAAACGTTTATATTTCATTTTCTCACAAAATATTCACACTGCCCGCATAATTATAAAAACTACCGAAGCTAGGTGTTAAAGCAAGCACTAGAGACGCTTCATTTCGTGTTCTCATCAAGAATTTCTAAAGAAAAATCTGTTAAATGGAAAAATCGTCTTTATGGTGCCATCAGATAAGATTGGCAGCGCTTACGGCACCGAGCAAAAAGGATACCTTTAATTTAAAAGTACCGTGAAAGAAACTCGACTTCTTTTAATAAAATCTCACAGCAGAAACTTCCAATATTAAATATTAAGAATTTCTTATATAATAACGAAGAAAAAAAATGTAATTTAGCAATCAAGAAATGTAAGTAAAGGCAGGTGCTCCAATAATCCCGAACTCACCCACTTAACCTGAAAATGTTTGCTTAAAAATTTTTGTTCGCTTAATCCTTTGAGTAAATGTATGTAGTACGTGGTGGGTTCGTGTAAGTTCGGCTATGTTCGGGTGTCGGAATGAGCCGACACGTCGACTATAATGACTGATTTATAAGTTCGTGCACACACGCGATCCCGACGTGAAGGTGTAACGAAATAGTTTTTATTTTAAGGAAGATGGATTTGAAAAGTTGTGGCGAACTTTGATTGAGTGTTGTTGGAATGTTTTTTGGAAGACAGAATGCAATTAGAATGTTTTAGTATCACACGAACTAATGTTTTTTTTGTACCTATTTATGGACATGAAGAATACCACAGTACCTGCCATAATAATACCGAACGAAATGCTTTGATGCTTATTTTTACCAAAATAACGAAACTTTTTTTGAAGAATTTTTTTTAGATTATTTTGAAGAAAACCAAATAATCTATAAAATCGATGTTATAGTGGTCGCTGTCACTATAATAAACTTAATAAACCATGTTTGTTTATAGATAACGATTATTATCAAAATATGGTTCATATGACCCGCCTCGACCCTCATAAATATTACTGCAGGAAATATCATTACTGAAACCCTTCCTCTGAAATATATTGAATTGTTTCACATTAAACACCCATTAGCCTCAAACTTACAAGTGATTTCGAACCTTTAGCTATTAACATAAGGTTGAATGTTGAGTGGTTGTGATATTGATTTATAACGTTGTTATACAGGGTGTTAGGAGCGCAGGTGATCGCTGAAAGTTTCAGCGGGTACTTCACACGCTTGTCGAACTTATGAGCGATCGGTTCTCAGTATATTGAACGACTTTAATGCAAGACTGATGCGTATTTCATAGCCCTGAAAAATTATGGAAACTTTAGATAATAACTTTAATTGAAATGTGGTATCAGATGATTTTTGACCGAAATAATTTAAATATTGTATCTAGATCTTATAATTTTTCATACGTCATTTATACAATCACTAGTTCGCCGTGGTTATTGATCGTAGCGTGATGTCATAGAACATGTCTTTCTCGATAAATAAGTCTATCTGATCAAAAATATTTTTTCATTTTTCAGTTACTGAGACTAGCGTGTTCAATCATACAAACTCTTTAGTTTAATAATATTAGCATAACACTCAAAAGTTCAATCATTCAAATAAATAACTGTTCAGATACCACAATATAATCTGATAGCTACCTTTTTCATGTCATAAATATTAATTACAAGCTTTAATTAATGTATGACATCGTATTAAAATGTCAGAGAAACCAAAGTCTTTGTAAGAGGTATCTCGGTGTATGAGACTGCGATTAGCAAGTCAAAGGCGTATGAGCGGCGAGTAATCAAAGGTCGACAGACTCCATTAAAATATCATGTTTATCACGCGCCGCCATAAGATCAGGGGAACCGTATATTTTTCCAATCAGCTGTAGCTACTCCACCGTACGATTAAATGGAGATTGCAGAAAGTTAACTCCGAACGACGTCAGAAACTTTGAAGGGTAGAAAATAGTTGTAATGCTACAATAAAAATGCATCTAAAATAAATTCATTCGCTTCCTTATTTCTTGAGATTCCTCATCCGCTTCCTTATTTTCCCGGGTATTTATGTACGAAGCAAATAACCAAATCTTTCGCGTCTCGCACCATTGCCAAATTTTCTTAGCTAACTCACTGAGATGAGGGTATTGAATTCCGCCCATTCGGTTGATGTAGCTGATTGCAGTGGTATTGTCGACACGTAACAATATATTGCACTCTGACCTATCTCTAGCCAAACATTTTAGACTTAAGAATATTGCCAAAAGTTCTAAATAATTTATGTGGAACTTCTGCTCCTCTACTGTCCAACCACCATGAACACGGTTTTGGTTGCTATATGCACCCCAACCCGTTCTGGAGGCGTCTGTAAACATTTCAAACTCGAAGTCAAGTGTGCCTATTAAGTTACACGTTGATTGAATGTTTCTAGCCCACCAATTTAAATCAGGTAATATATCGGCTGATAATTTAAATTTGGCATCAAAAGAAATGAGTTTCTTCAGAGTAAGAAATTTGTACCTTTCTAACAATTTGGTGTACAGCCATCCGTAGCGCACTGCCGGACAAGCAGCCGTTAAAGTACCGATTAATTGTGCAAAATCTCTGATGGAGCAATAAGGTAATAACTGGAATTCTTTGATCAGATGTGCTATATTGTCACGTTTCTCGTTAGGTAAGGATATTGCCATATTCTTTGAGTCGTAAATAAAGCCCAAAAATTTACAAGACTGCTTAGGTTGTATTGAACTTTTTTCATAATTTATTATGAACCCTAGGCACTGTAACAAATTGATTGTTTCCCTAACATTCTCTAAACAGTCTTGGTAATTCTTGCCGATACACAAGATATCATCTAAATACATAACTGAGGTAAGGCCGTGTGATCTAAGGTTAGTTATAACTTCTCTCATGACCTTCGTAAACGTTCTAGGAGCTATAGAAAGACCATATGGTAAAGAAGAGAACTCATACAATGAAACAGTTCCATTTTCGTCTTGAAACTGGAACCTCAGATACTTTCGGTCATTGACTGAAATGGGAAGAAGTAGGTATGCCTCTTTTAAGTCAATGGTAGCCATAAAGCCATCCTTAGGTATTAGTTTTGCTGCCGTTCGGTAGTCCTCCATTTTAAAATGTAATTTGGAGACAAACCTATTTAGTTGTTTTAAGTTGAGGATAAACCTCTTACTCCCATTGGTCTTAGGAATCAAGAAAATTTTTGAAATAAATTGATCCTCACATGGTTGGCATTTATTTATGGCGCCTAAGTCTAATAATTTATTAATAGCAGTCCTCATATCTAATATCTCTGATGGGGAGAACCTGTTATGAGGTACTATCGATTGGCTGACTTCGGTATCAAATGGTATAGAAAAACCGTCTTTAATCCCGTTTAATATAAAAGGATTAGCAGTAACTCTAAGCCAACAATCGAAATAATGTCGGATTCTGCCTGCATGACATACCGTGTTTACTGCCGTGGAGCAGCACGCTGCTTGTTGTAGCTGCTTTTGCCTTGTGCTGTCGTATTCGACGCTCTTTGTGTCGCCGAGGGAGTCCTCTGAGCACCTCCCCTCCCCCCCCTGTTCGACGACGGCTGATAGCGGGAAGGGGCTGTCCAGTTTCCCTGGTAGCGTGTCCGTGTTGTTGATACTGGTTGTGATGTGGACGACACGGGAGCTTTTTGAGCACCGGTTCCTTTTTTAATTTGGAGTCCTTGTTTTTCTATCATCTTGGAAGCCTTGATTTTTTCGGCCAGTTTGTTGCCGAAGAGTGATTCATCCCTTTCCATGTCCTGAATAAGGGTGATAAATGATTTATCTAATGCCGGTGTAATTAGATTTATTCTAGACTTAGTTTCCACATAATGGAGGTCCAATAGTATGCGGCAAGCATCAGACATAATTTTGACAGCCTGTACCTTGGTTTGCTTGTCTTCTCCGCCAGTGACAAGTACGTCCATGGCTCGACTAACGGCTGTTATACCGAGGCCCAATTGCTGCTGTTGGGTTTCTATCTTTTTGTCACGGTTTCTCGTCGATTCGATGAGTGCCGCTGATATTTCCGGATTTAGCACTGGAGCCCTCAAAAGCTTACAGTTTTCGGGAATTTTTTGCTCTTTCAGCAATGATTCCTTAGCTTCCTTTGGGATACCTCGACGTAGAATTGGTAGCCATCGCTGTGCCAGCGTTTCGTGTATTTTTTCACCATAAGTAGGCGTATCGGTAGTTGAATCACCCAACGCAGAAAGAAATTCCACGTCAAGTTCTTCTACGTGTTCTGCGTCTGTGGTGGCAGGTTCAGGTGGAACCTCCACATTAGAATTGTCTTGTTGAGGTGTTTCCTCGACTGTCGTTCTTACCTCTTGGTCTGTAACAACGTAAAAACGTTTGTTAAAATTTGAGGGTAGACAGAAATAAAAATGAATAAATCACATTTTATATTTTTAACTGGTCATCGCATTGACTCACGGCCAACACCTAGACCTAAAGATGTAGGTTTGCCTTCGTGGTGACTCTCGGCCAGCACCCCGGCTCAGGAGTTTCCTTCGCGTTGACTCGCGGCCAACACCCAGGATAATAACGTGACTTACACAAAATAAACATGTAAAGTAATCGTTTGAAAAAACTTACC
The DNA here is from genome assembly GCA_954870645.1 of Agrotis clavis. Classification (NCBI taxonomy): domain Eukaryota; kingdom Metazoa; phylum Arthropoda; class Insecta; order Lepidoptera; family Noctuidae; genus Agrotis; species Agrotis clavis. The sequence continues at coordinate 21,519,393 of OX940938.1, read as the reverse complement.
TAAACTGTTCTCATCCGAAGACGAATCCGAATAAATAATACACCGTCTGCGTGCTATAGGTGCAGGTACTTGTGTATCCCGCAACTTTTGCAATTTCGATTCGTAATAACGAATTTTCTTCTCTTGTTTTCGCTTCGGCATTATTGTGCAGTAGAAATCACAGGTACCCACAGAAACTTGTTATAAAACACTTAGAAAAAAATATTTTTATAACAGAGACGTGCTCGTTGCCTCGCACGAAAAAAGAATGAAACTTGAACGGCGCGGTCGGACGCCATAGACTAGGGAAGGGGTATCGATTATCGATTTGTTTTTAAAAAATCATTCGATTTTACTTTTTAAATGTGCGAAAGTTGCCTAGTAGGTTGAAAGTACTACATAGTCTACCTATTTATTTATATCTGAAAAATGAAGCTAAAGAAATATAATACTACCTGTAGTTCCTAACAAAATGCCTTCTCTGTTAAACGTCAGAAGCGTTTATCAGTTTTATGCAGTCTTCAGGCACTCATAGCGTGCGTCCTCGTCCATTTCTCAAAATATTATCAACTTTGTGAAAAAAAAATATAATGCGTTCATGAAATCAAACATGATCATAAAATTATATCTATTGAAAAGTCTTAGCAGAAACCTTTGCAGCGAGACATTAACGACTACTAAAAAATGATAATAAGTAAACTTTCTGCTTCTGTACCTTCATGGTGGTGTAAGTCCCGGGGCCCTCGCCCGGGCTGAGCTCGCGAGGCTGCCTCATCCCTCATCCCTCCTTCATTCAATTTTAGTGCGAATATGTTCCTCCAGGCCGTGTTTTTGTTACACTAACAATATTTTTCTTTGATATCATTTAGACTCTGGTTCGGCTACAAACATTGCTCATTTTTGCGTCTTTGAAGTTGGTAAGAAACCACTTTAAATTGAGAAAACTTCATTACGTTGAAAATGGAATGAGAATATTAAGAAGCGGTGGCTTGTTGAACGTTTTAGAACGAACGAAATAGAGTTATTTTTTCAGCAGTGTATTCTTTTCTAACCTGAATAAAAAAAAATTATTAGATCTAAAAATAAGTTCAGTGTTAACCCTTACGAAGTCAACTGAACATCACACTCAACAAAACTACCCAAAAACGTAAAGTTCACAACCCTCAAACAGTAGCGGTGTAGTGGCGGGTTAACATTGACCCAAAGATGAGCGTAGCGCGCGGTCGTTGACCCGGCGCCGTGTATCGATCCCATTCATGCATGGCGCTGAGCGTGCCGCTCACCTGCCGGGAACTGCTACTGTGTGGGATCCAGCAACGATAGGAAAGGATAGTCAATTGATAGACGAAATATTGTAAAACATTTCAAAAATGGCACTGTACGGTATCTTGCCTATTTTGTTTCATTTGAAGATATCTTTTGATTAGGTAACTACTCGTAGAATACATTCTGTTTTCTTGTAAGGTTCAAAAGTACTTTTTAAAGTGGTGAAAAATAACAAAAAGTTATGAAGTAGTTGAGGTAAAAAATGTGCGATTATTTGACTGATGCACGTGTATTTTTGAACATATCAGTAACTTGTTGCTATTGTTTTCAAACAAACAATTTTATGAATTATCCAACGCAACTAATGCATGTTTATAACGTAACATTTTCTTGAAAATGAAATTCTATTTTGGCACCAAAACGGCCATAACTAATTACCCTATTAACCAAAGTAAACTATGACAGATCTCACTAGTAACTAGTTAGCGGTTTCCCGCGGCGCCGCCTGCCGGCTTTGTTGTCAAATTACGAGATCAAACAATCTGGCCCAAGTTTGAGGTTGACTGACATATCGCTCGCGGCTGTAATGTGTTGCCTTCAACAGGGTTAGAAATTGGACAGGTGTCTGTCTGTTTATACGTATTTTATATGTATATTAGTAGCAACTCCCTATATTATACGTATTTTACGAGTTCATAAAGGTGCTGAGAACTTGTAATGACCATTCTAGCGAATTTACGTTACAAAAAACAAACGAGAACGAAGGTTTTGCTTAGCCGACTTTTAAGTCTGACATCTTCATGAAAAATATTTTTTTGACGACAATCGACAAGAACGTTCGCTAGAAAGCTTTTATTTATAGACTAGCTGTGCCCGCGACTTCGTTCGCATGGATGTCGGAATTCAAACAAAGGATTTTCCCCTAAAATAACAGTAGCCTAAGTTACTCATTATTACATCAGCTACCTGCCAGTAAAAGTCCCGTCAAAATCGGTCCAGCCGTTTCAGAGATAAGCCATTACAAACAGACAGACAAACAGAAAGGCAGACAGACAAAAATTGAATAAATAATATTTTGGTGTATGTACCGGAAATGTATTCATATGCATTTAGTAAAAAACCGGCCAAGTGCGTGTCGGGCCACGCACAGTGTAGGGTTCCGTAGTTGCCCATCAAAATACTTATGCGAATTAACTAAACTGATTCGCTGAATTTAATTTTAAAGAGAAGAATTTTCAAAATCGGTCCAGGAGTCTTTGAGAAATCGGGGAAAATACATAAAAAAAAGATTACGACGAATTTAGAACCTCCCCCTTTTTTGAAGCAAGTTAAAATAGTTGACGATAAAAACCTACCTATCCCCAAAAAACATACCGTAAAAACATACCTATTACAGCTGTAAAAATAAAGTTGACAAACTTACATTTGCAGTTGAAGAGCTTGTTCTCCGATACATTTTGTTTAGGAAAATGTTATCCAAGTACATTTTATAAGTTGGTCGACTATTACTCGTAAAGTTGTAAAGCCTACTTAGTCATGATAATTTTCTTTTAAACTTCGTTATATATACTACTATTGTGAATTTTTTCACACCCCCAAACATAACCGTTTAGCTGGTAGAGGGGGGGGGACACTCGAGTCGAGCAAAATTTAGCACTTTAAAGCTTAATATTTCACAAACGAATTTTTTTATCAAAAAATTGTTAATGGAAACTATCAATATTTTTTAAAGACCTATTTAATGATACCCCACACTAAGGGGTACGCGAGAAAAAAAAAAAACATCCCCTCTTTACGTGTACAGGAGGTAGCCTAAAAAAAAATATTTTACGAGATTTTATTTTACCACTTTTTCGGCACAACAAATCCGTATATTTACACCAAATTACAGCTCTCTAGTACTGTGCGTCTCTGAGCTAAACTGCGGACAGACGGACGGACGGACGGACGGACATGGCGAAACTATAAGGGTTCCTTGTTGACTACGGAACCCTAAAAACGGTTATTTCAATATTACAAACAGACACTCCAATTTTATTTATTTATTTAAAGATGTATAGATAAAGCAATCATAATTGTTACTACTTCAACTAACCACTAAATGATACTTCATTGAAATAGCTTTGGTTTTCTATCTACAAATTGTGCGGGTCGTAGACAGTTTTCCACGAAACATGACTGAATACTGTAAATAACATTTTCAACACATTTGCTCGAAAAATGCATTTACGAAGCCTGTATACATTGTTCGAAAGTTAAAAATTACTCACCATACAACGGAGCGTGCGGTAAAATAGGTACTCTCACCTAAGTACCTATTTTACGGCACACCCCGTTATATAGCACCGTGCGTTTTCTTTACGGTTTTTTTTTAATTTCCATAAAAAAAAAATAAGAATTCTACCAAAGAGTTTCACATTATGAGAATAAACAACCTGACTGATCGAACCTCCTTGGAATCGCTTTTGCTCAATACGTTGTCTCACTTTAATACTAAAGAGTAAATGAGACGAAAGATGTAGTTCAATTTTTCACCACGTGCATGTGGCGCCATTTGCAAATTAGCGCCATTTTCTTAGAAACTTCAAAAATTGTTGCGACTTTCCCACTGTTAGATAAACAAAATAATAATATGAGTTCAAGCGAGGAATCTGATATTAATAAGTATGCAATCTACTTCACCTGATGTTTTGAATGAGGCGCAAATTGCAGAAAATGGTTATTTTCATTAAAATGCTGTTAAAAATAGTCAAATGAAAAAGTTTGTTTATTTACATATTGTACTGTTTTCTCGCAAATGTGTTGAAAAACATTGTATGACACACGTGCAGAAATTGGTATTTACAAACTCGTGACTATGGTAAGCCCTCGGCTTCGCTCGGGCTTACATTCGTCTACTCGTTTGTAAAAACCAACTTACCGCACTAGTATCATAAATAACTATTCTAGGAATTTTGCTTTTCAAATCAATCAAAATCAAAGCATTTATTTCAAGTAGGCCAGTTACAGGCACTTTTGAATTGTCATAGACAATCAAAGGAATATTATTAAACACTACAATAGTTATGGTGCTACAGTCCCAGTCACAAGACATAAAAACCGGCCAAGTGCGTGTCGGCACACGCACAGTGTAGGGTTCCGTAGTTGCCCATCAAAATACTTATGCGAACTAATACCTAACCTGATTCGCTTAATTTAATTTTTTTTTAAAGAATTTTCAAAATCGGTCCAGGAGTCTGAAAAATCGGAGAAAAAACATTAAAAAAAAAGATTACGACGAATTTAGAACCTTCTCCTTTTTTTGAAGTTAGTTAAAACTAGTTGACGATAACATCCTACCCATCCCCAAAAATCATACCGTAAAAACATACCTATTAAAGGTGTAAAAATAAAGTTGATAAACTTACATTTGCAGTTGAATAACATGTTCTCCGATACATTTTGTTTAAGAAAATATGTTATCCAAGTACATTTTATAAATTGGTCGACTATTACTCGTAAAGTTGTAAAGCCTACTTAGGCATGACAATTTTCTTTTAAACTTCGTTATATATACTACTATTGTAAATTTTTCCACACCCCCAAACATAACCGTTTAGCTGGTAGAGGGGGGGGACACTCGAGTCGAGCGAAATTTAGCACTTTAAAGCTTAATATTTCACAAACGAATTTTTTTATCAAAAAATTGTTTATGGAAAATCTCAATATTTTTTTAAGACCTATTTAATGATACCCCACACTAAGGGGTACGCGAGAAAAAAAAAAACATCCCCACTTTACGTGTACAGGAGGTACCCTAAAAAAAATATTTTACGAGATTTTATTTTACCACTTTTTCGGCACAACAAATTCGCATATTTACACCAAATTACAGCTCTCTAGTACTGTGCGTCTCTGAGCTAAACTGCGGACAGACGGACGGACGGACGGACGGACGGACGGACGGACATGGCGAAACTATAAGGGTTCCTTGTTGACTACGGAACCCTAAAAACTGTGAAAGTACCGTAGATGCCCGTTCCAAGAAGTAGATCTCTATGGAGAAGAACGTGCAAGAAACTCCATGGACACTCTTTTTAGATCGCCAGAATAATTACAGAACCTTTGTTACATCATTTATTTGAGGTGGTACACTATGTGAGAACGATGTAGCAAGTTTTTGATTAAAAGTATTCAGAGTAACAATTAAAACAAAGACAATTCAAAAACAAAATGATCAATAATATTATTAAAATAAACCGTGGCAGCTAAGAGATGACCAGTCTCAACTGAAAGCGCCCGTTCACGAACATGACACATGCATCAGCACCATTCAGCTCAACCATTTTGGAGGGAGCTAAATGATCCGACACACGCGCCACCATCAGCGAGACATTTGAGTGAGCATGACACAATCTCAGCCGCCAGGGTCATTCAAGTCAACAAGAGACGTAGGTACTCAGTGAATGACAGCTCCGAAGCACATAGTACTCACACAATGTCGGTTGTCACAAAAACTCAACTTTTACTAAATCAATCTTAAACTGTTAAACAAGGGCTTCTATTCCCACTATAAGCTGCAAATTAAGTCTTGGTACATGCATGCTGACTTTTCCTCAGTGAATGAATGAATACTGCAGAATTAAATTATACTCACAACAAAGTACGTTAATTAAGCAGTACACGAGTTTTGCAAAACTTTCATATTTTTTTAAGAAAATAGTGATTGATAACTGAAGTCCCCATATTTAGGGAGACCTACTTGGGGAATGACAAACCATAACAATGTGATGGCTTGAAGGTGTAGTGGCACGCTAATTGAGAACATTATTATGTTTCATATTATAATGTGTCCCTGGCTCTGCTCCCGAATATACTAGTCTGATTTGATTAAGGCTGGGACTGCGAGGTTGCTCTGACCCCAGTTCCGTTGGGGTCATGATTCTAGATTGCAAATGTAATAAATCTGGGGTTGTTTTGGTGTCGTATTGCTTCAATTTAAACGTATTGATTGTATGTTTAACGATTTCTGTTAACTTGCTTTGCTTTTTATGCGGCAGATACGAGCTGTATTTATTTATTTATTTATTACAACTTAATGCAACAAACATGGTGCAATGGCGGACTTAATGCCTGAAGCATTCTCTACCAGTCAACCAAAGGCAGTGGAGCTGTGCTGGACTCTTCGGAGAATAAATAAAAAGACACAATGTTGCAATGTTTTTCCACTCTCAGAATAAGTAAGACCATTTTCTAGCATTCAATACATTTAAGCGTAGTTTTGAAGAAGTTTGATTTTTTTTTAAAACGTGATCGTTTTAAACAATGATTTGTTTATCTCACTCCTCTGACACAGTTTTCACAAGAGTTTTGCTATTCTTCTTTCTAACTGTATAAAAACTAGATAGGAAGCTAGCGTGAGTTAGTAGGGACACCATGTATAACGTTTTAACGTAGATTTAGACCTCAACGACCACTAGTAAAAATCGAGGCTTATGTCTCAAATTAAATAAATCTTTATGATATTTTCCCAACAACTTTACGTGTATTAGTGACGCTCATCTTTAATGGAAAGAGGAACTCCGTGGTATTTTAGTTAATGAAAATTCAATATAGTCCTTTGTCTTTTCGAGAGAGTATCCACAACAGATTCCAAACAGCAATTCAAAACTATGATCACAAAATGCTTGATCGCAGCACTAATTAATCCTCATTTATCACCATCCTTTGGACCGCAGCCTATAGCCTGTGGCTTTAATGACGATGACGGGCGCTCATTAGTGAATATAACAATAACGCGTAGTTACTGTACCCACTACTTCCACCCATGAGAGGTTGAGGTCGTTAGCGATCCTTATCGACTGGAGTTACCGATGAAAGTACGAAGCGTATATAATATGTATTTTGTTTTGGTTACTTCAAGTGTTGTTGCTGTGAGAGCAGTTTTTGTAAATTTGAAATACAGCTGCAGTTTGCGGTGGGAAATTGTCTAATATTTCAGTTTTTTCAATCAGTTTCATGGCAGACTTGTTGAACACCAGTTAATTGTACTAACTTTGCCAGGCCAATCAGGGGAACATATAAAATTGCTCGTATGCGTTTCATCTTATCCATTCTCTCGTAGGATATAGAGTTCTCCCAAGTACTGTTTTACGTAGAGAAAATATAAATACATATATTCCAAAAAACCTTTTACGTTTGTTATCTACCAGGAGTCAATCTAACGAAACCAAATATTTTTCCAATCCATTCAATATCCTGAAAATGCGTGGTTATCATAGTAAGAGGGGCTATCTAGCTGCATCGCAAACTTGTCCTATCAATATCGAACGACTTGGTCGGTGGCCAAGCGCATTTTTGTGTCTGCCGGCCGACTTGCCGGACTTGCTCTAACTTGGCGAAACTTGGCAGTTTCTTTTATTCGAATATCGAATGAATATTTTTTTTAGTTAAGTAGGGGTGTTGAGTTTCATTTGCGCGTGTCTGAAGTTCCTTTTTAACCGACTTCAAAAAAAAAAGTAGGTTCTCAGTTCGACCTGTATGTATGTATGTATGTATGTATGTATGTATGTATGTATGTATGTATGTATGTATGTTTGTCCGCGATTATCTCGCGTTTGGCTGAACGGATTTTGATGCAGTTTTCAGGATAGTGTTCTCTATTTTCTGGAGAAGGTTTTAGTATATAACACTAATAGATTTCCCGTGACTTTGCCCGCGTGGATCCGTTTTGCTTACTTGGATCGTAGATTTTCAGGGACGATTGCATGTTTGTCCGCAATTATCTCGCGTTTGGCTGAACCGATTTTGATGCAGTTTTCAGGAAAGTGTTTGTTACATTCTGGAGAAGGTTTTAGTATATAACACTAATAGATATCCCGTGACGTTGCCCGCGTGGATCCGTTTTGCTTACTTGGATCGTAGATTTTTAGGGACGATTGCATGTTTGTCCGCGATTATCTCGCGTTTGGCTGAACCGATTTTGATGCAGTTTTCAGAAAAGTGTTTGTTACATTCTGGGGAAGGTTTGAGTATATAACAATAATGGATATCACGTGAAGTTGCTCGCATAGATCCGTTTTTGTTGCTTAATAGGATTGTAGATTTTCAAAGAAGCCGATTTTATGAAGATTTTTGTTGAATATCTCAACTAAAAAGGGAAAAATAAAAAACTTTTTAAAAAAAAGGGAACCGACTTCAAAACCAAACACAAAAAAACTATAAAATAACTTTTCTTTCGGAAGTCGGTGGCTATATTATGTCAATGAAATAAAAAAAAAACAAAGCCACCGACTTCCGAAAGAAAAGTTATTTTATAGTTTTTTTGTGTTTGGTTTTGAAGTCGGTTCCCTTTTTTTTAAAAAGTTTTTTTATGATCTTGTTTCGAAAAGGTGTTCAATTGGAATCTTGCATATTTTTTACATAAGTAGATTAAATTCCAACTCTGCTTTACCAGATACGTTGCTTTTACGAAAATATTTCAGTCTTCATTATTATTTTAATTTTATTCAAAACAGCGAGACATAAAAAATTCAAAAACAAACCCAAATCAGCATAAAACAATCTCTCCTTCCGTGAAGCTAATTCATTCGTATCATCTGTCTGAACGAATTTGAAAAGCGCCTCTAAACGAATGCGCATATAATTAAGCGCGTAACTTTTTCCGTGGCTGTTTGTGCGCACGCTTGTTGGCGCCAATATTGGCCAAGTGTTGGCTGAATGGAAATTATGTTCATGGTAACGAGCCATTTATGGGGTGGGTTGCTAGTGACCACGGAAAAACCGAAAACAGTGTTTTTATGGTCCCGTAGGTAGAAGGTAAATGGTAAAACGGAACTCTGTTACTAAAATTCCGCTGTCTGTCGGTTTGCCTGTCTGTCTGTACGTTTTTCACTAGGATGTATCTTATGAACTGTGGTAGTTAGACAGTAGAAATTTTCACACATGTTTTATTTCTGTTGCCACTGTAACAAAAAATACTACAAAACAGAATTAAATAAATATTTAAGGTGGCTCCCATATAACAGACATGATATTTTTACCGTTTCCAGCTTGTCGAGCGCAAGTCTGACTCGCACGTCGTTTTTATATTTGGCAGAATATCTACAAAAGAGTGGATTTTCTGTGGATTCCTGCCAAGTTAGATAATGATTGTATTATCTGCAGTTACTTGCATATTGCGAGCGTTTAAATTGCATTAAGCCTTATGAGAAATGACTACATTTTTATACACAACATTTTAAGACTGCTGGCTGGTATTGTGCAATGCCATGGAGACGGATGCTCTTTATAACATAACTATGTGTATGCACAGTGGAATACAAAATGTATTGTATTAATCCAGTGTTGCTACAATACGAGTACAGCTATCCGCGTTAAGATTTTAGATTAGACACGCTCTTGCGAGCAGAAATAAGTTCAAACAATATTCTTTTATAAGTTCTCTGTGTCTTCATTCTCTTTGTTCAATAGATTGGGTTTATAAAGACACGTATTCGACATCCAGTTGGTACTCAAACAGTAAGCAACCTAAAATGTAAATAGTAAACCTAAATAAAGGTTAATTTTCCATTAGTTTACAAAAAGTATAAAACCCAGCCTAAAGAGTAAAATTCGTAAATAAACTGAATTATGTCTGAAACCTTATAGAATGTTCCAGACCGAGGTTAATGTACAAAAAGATCTTTGATGATGTTTTATAAGGTTTTACTCAATTTTCAACATTCACGTTGCCCTTAATTATTTATTTCGTTTATGTTTGTCTGTTTTCAATGGCGTAGAATCAATCCCATCTCATCCCATATCCTTTAATTTTAATATTCAACGTTGGAACGTGCCTCTTTAATGGCCTATTTGAAATAAATGATTTGAATTTTCTATGCTATGAAACTCCTATAAAATTAAGAATCAAAAGGCATTCAATCTAAATATATTTAAATTTTTAAATGATAGTAACAGGGTTGGTAAATACCAACCCGTTACTAGGTATCATTTAAATCTCTACTTAGCTCATATTATTACAATCCTTGTTATTTTCCCTCCAGTAATTTTTCTAGGCCGGTTTCTAAGTAATGTATTTTAAAAAATAATAACCATTACAGCATAATATTATGAACTAGCAACACTGGCGAACCTCTCCGGTTGCCATGCAATAGTTTCATAAAGCTTTATACGATGGAGGTTGAGAGAATGATAATATTCCGAGTCGGGAATTATATCGTCAAAGAAGATGGCATCCCCTACCCACTGAAGCATGGTAGCCATGGTTACCACATATTAAACTGAGCTGTATTTACTTGTGTTTAACAAGACTGGATGACAATAATTTACATACATTTTGTAATATGAAGACAGTTCGCAATTTCAGGACCTGAATTAATTTATATGTATTGTTTGCGTTAATAGTCGTAGTAAAAGGTTTGTTTGATGCCTGACGGGGCCACCCTTAGAGGGCCAGGGCCTGCCGGGGTCGCGGGGCTGTCTCATCAGGTAACCGTGACCCTGGAACGTAAAGGGCTATCGAAGGATCACCGTTCAGTCATCATCATCAGCCTATAATGTTCCCACTGCTGGGACACAGGCCTCTGTGAGAGGGAGTGGGCCATAATCTACCACGCGGGCCCAGTGCGGGTTGGTAGATGTCACATGTCTTCGAATTTTTGGTTCTAGGACGTGCCGGTTTCCTCACGATGTTATCCTTCACCGTTTTAAGAGCAGTGGTGATGAAATAAATTACACAAAGTAATGCGCCTGTCGGGGTTCGAACCCACGACCTACAACTCGTACGTCGGGACCGATACCACTGGGCCACCACTGCTCACCACCGTTCAGTACGAGTCTGAAAGTCGTCCCATCCCGCCCTGCATTGCTCCAATTTCGTGACGATAAAAAAAATGGTTGATGGCATTACTCGATCTTTTTCTCGGCGTAGTTCCACTTTGTCATTAGGCAATTCATGAATTCACTAATGATAATTTATTTACCCTGTTATAAGCGCCTATAGAAATCGGCTTTAATTCCAACACGCGACTGAATCATCAGCGATTCCATCGCTTGACGTAACTCGCTACAAAAACATTGACACAGCGCTGCAGCGCCAATGACGCCGCCTGTTGATTTTGTTCCCGCCTCGCAACTCACTCATCGTAGAACAAACAAATTAAATTCAACTACGCTTTGTTACAACTATGAATTTTAATTAGCGAATTCATTAATTTCTGTTTTAGTAATTATGTTGTTTGAACGAAAATTGTTACTTTGGGTAAAAGGACCAATCATAATTACGAGGAAAATATATTATAAGTTATAGTCTTGTCTTATAAATAACATCTTTAGTGGTAACAACAGTGCGAGTCATATCCATTTAGTCGATACTTAATCATATTATTAAAACTATTGTACTTGCATTCTCAATATTTCTTCAGGTCTTTTATCATATTGGATTAAAGCTCTGTTTAATTGTCTGAAGTAAAGAGCGAACTTAGAATGAGTTCAAGCTTCATAACTCAGTCAAAAATAAACTTTAGTTGCATGAATTTAATTTGCATATTCGTATGGCGACTGTGATCAGGCATACCAATAGGAAATGAGAGGAATATCAGCTTAAGGGTACCTAGTACTTTTTTTATCATGGTAAAATCATCAACTGTGTTCTCCCACCGAGGGCAGGGTGGGAGGGACTGTCAGACTCGTACTGACTAAAATCCACGGTGTCCTTCAATAGCCCTTTACGTTCCGGGGTCACGGTAATTCGTGAGTCCCGCGACCCCGGCAAGCTTTGGTCCTCTAAGGCGTGCGCCGTAAGGGTAGTACTAGATAAAATTGTATACGTTGTAAGTAGGTAGCATATAGTAATGTACACATCTGCTGTCAGAAATACATCATAAATGCTGACATAGGTAAGCAATGTCATCAAGAAAGGCCAAAAATAGCATGAATCCATAACGGAACGAATTCTGACACAAAAGAAAAACGATAGAAATAAAAATGTTCCATTTGGTTTTATTATTAAATGGTTTGAGAGGAAACAAAGAACAGTTTATTTTCCTCTTCACCTCATCAATCGAGAGGGGCGAAGGGGGCATTGTGGAGGGGGTGAGGGGGTGAATATGATGGTGTTCAGGTGACGAACGACCCGTCAGGAACTTTATTGAACCCGATTTAGTATGGTTTTTTAGGATGAGAAATTATTTTCATGTTAGAATTTCATGTCTTAAAACATGTTTGTGGACTAGAATTAAATAGGTAAGCAATACTATATTTTTCATTATCTTTTTCTTAATTCCTTCAACTTTAGACAGTGTTGCACAATATTATAACATCACGCTTCAAAGAAAGGCCTTGTTTACATTGTAACACATCAATGCTTTGGATCAAAACCAAATTCTCTCAATAACTGTTGATACTATCAACAACAAAAGTGTCTTGTTGACATTTTTTTATCAATATTTTTCTCTCTTGGTCGTCGTTCATAAGCAAGTCTATCCAAGTATGCTAACGTATTAGAGAAAAAAATATTTATTTATTTTTAATCGTATCTGTTTATTCTAATAATTTTCTTTTAATAATAAGATGCCAGCAACTAGACAAATACAATCAAGTTGGTAAAGCGCTCGATCAGCAATTTCATTAAGCATTCACCAATTAAACAGAAACGTAGACAACAATCTGAGAAATTCGCATAACAATAATTCACGCTCTCTCGCTAACTAAGCTAATGAAACATGGCGCTTTTACAGCCAGCAATGTATACTGCAGCTTATTTACTTTGTCATTTGTATCATAAATCTAAATTATGACTAGATGAAGTATAAAGAACGGTTATGTACGTGAGTATAACGACATCGTGATCACGATATCCAAATTGCCAACAAAGCCGAGTTATAATACGAAGACATTGGAAACCGTAAAAACATGCCGTTCAATAAATAATTTACCCTTAAACATCGCGCTATTTGCTCCCTTTATTATAACCTAATGGATATCGGGCGGTAAAACAAAGCTTCTGGTACCAAATTATAATTCCGGGAAAATACGAGAATTCTTCGTAATTTTGTAGACAATGTTGATTAAGTTTACTGTGCTGTCAAATTGGGTCGCCAAACGATAACTGTTTTGCTGTTTTATCTCCTTCTCAAGTATTATTTGCTAGACATATAGACATCTTAGACATCTCAGAACGATGATCAAAAATGAAAAAAAAATCCTCTTTTCTCCAGTAATACCACTCTAAAGTAACGAAAACCCATCACTGCGTGCGAAAAGAAAATTCAGACATGTTTCATTCGACCTTAAAATTTTAGTGTAACTTCAAATACTTCACTGAAAAAAAAGAATTGTTGAATGTACTAAAGTAGCGTAGGTTGAGTAATGAACTGCCATAGTCAACCCTTTTCATAGTTAATTTTACTTTAACAAGAGTGAATTTAACAAAACCCACTTTGTTGATTTTACATAACAAAACAGATTGACTAAAACTATTTTAAGTATAGTAAAATTTATCGAACAAATATTTGAATACACTAAAGAAAGTTTGTAAAATACTTTCGTAAGAGTTCTCTAAATTTCCAACAGGTGACGCTACTAAATTTGTTCGTAACATTAACAAATAAGAAAGTTGATTTTACTTAACACAAATCATGAGATACGTTTAGTATAATTAACACTAGAAATATGTATATTTTACACGAGCTTGTCAATAAAATCAACAAAAAAGTTTTGTTTAAATAACAATACGAGTTTCGCAACACGGTTCTCCAGATATCCGATAGGTGTCGCTTGCTACTCTACTAAAGTTGTTCGTAAAAACTAACAAAGTGGAAAATTGATTTTACTAAACACAAATTATGAGTTACATTTCATATAATTGACATTAGAAATATGCTGATTTTACGCAAGCTTGTAAATAAAATCTACAAAAAACTTTTGTTTAAACAACAGTACGAGTTTCGCAACACAGTTCTCCAGATATCCGATAGGTGTCGCTTGCTACTCTACTAAAGTTGTTCGTAAAAACTAACAAAGTGGAAAATTGATTTTACTTGACCCAAGTTATGGTATGCATTTCATATAATTGACATTAGAAATATGCTAAGTTTACGCAAGCTTGCCAATAAAATCAACAAAGAAGTTTTGTTTAAACAACAGTACGAGTTTAGCAAAACAGTTCTCCAGATATCCGATAGGTGTCGCTTGCTACTCTACTAAAGTTGTTCGTAAAAACTAACAAAGTGGAAAATTGATTTTACTAAACACAAATTATGAGATATATTTAATATAATTAACATTACAAATATGTACATTTTACACAAGCTTGTCAATAAAATCAACAAAGAAGTTTTGTTTAAACAACAGTACGAGTTTCGCAACACAGTTGTCCAGATATCCGATAGGTGTCGCTTGCTACTCTACTAAAGTTGTTCGTAAAAACTAATAAAGTGGAAAATTGATTTTACTAAACACAAATTATGAGTTACATTTCATATAATTGACATTAGAAATATGCTGATTTTACGCAAGCTTGTAAATAAAATCTACAAAAAACTTTCGTTTAAACAACAGTACGAGTTTCGCAACACAGTTCTCCAGATATCCGATAGGTGTCGCTTGCTACTCTACTAAAGTTGTTCGTAAAAACTAACTAAGTGGAAAATTGATTTTACTTGACACAAGTTATGATATGCATTTCATATAATTGACATTAGAAATATGCTAATTTTACGCAAGCTTGTCAATAAAATCAACAAAGAAGTTTTGTTTAAACAACAGTACGAGTTTAGCAAAACAGTTCTCCAGATATCCGATAGGTGTCGCTTGCTACCTACTAAAGTTGTTCTTAAAAACTAACAAAATGGAAAATTGATTTTAATTGACACAAATTAAGAGATACATTTCATATAATTGACATTAGAAATATGCTAATTTTACGCAAGCTTGTCAATAAAATCAACAAAGAACTTTTGTTTAAACAACAGTACAAGTTTAGCAAAACAGTTCTTCAGATATCCGATAGGTGTCGCTTGCTACTCTACTAAAGTTGTTCGTAAAAACTAACAAAGTGGGAAATTGATTTTACTTGACACAAATCATGAGATATATTTAATATAATTGACATAACAAATATGTACATTTTACACAAGCTTGTCAATAAAATCAACAAAGAAGTTTTGTTTAAACAACAGTACGAGTTTCGAAGTCAGTTCTTCCCGACAGGTGACGCTTGCTAATCTACAAATAGGTACTTACTAGTTGTTTGTAAAAACTAACAAACTGGAAGATTGATTTTACTTGAAACAAATTATGAGATTAGAAATAAGTATCATGTACATTTTAAACAAGCTTGTCAATAAAATTTACAAAGAACTTTTGTTTAAGGTTAAACATTAGCCCGTGACATGACTCGCTATTGTAGGCACATATCGTGGTTTCCATGAGTTTTAGCTTCTACATTATTTAATTTAGCGTGTTCCGACAACTAACGGCAATTTTGTTCACTATGAACTATGTTATGAAAGCAAAATTATGTCATTATACAATATGTTTTAGTATTTGCCGAATACAAATTAATGTGTGCATATTCACTCTTTTGTACAAATCAAAGTTGTATTCGGCAAATACTAGAAACATACCGAATATGAGATAATTTTGCTTTGATAACATAGTTCATTCATACTTTATCCTAGTTGTATTTGGCAAGTACTACAAGCATACCGAATACAACAGCATTTAATGAGATAATTTTGCTTTGATAACATAACATAGTTCATTCATACTTTATTCTAGTTGTATTTGGCAAATACTACTAGCATACCGAATAGATACAACAGCATTTAATGAGTTATTTTTGCTTTGATAACATAGTTCATTCATACTTTATGTACCTAGGTATAGTTACAGGACATTGTTCCTATGAGACCATCCATAACTTTTTAAGATATTCTGAACTGCATTCACAGATTTCGGAAAAGTTTACAGTCAGCAAAAAAAAATCCAAATACAAAAAAAATGCCAATCTATCCTATTTCATGTGAGGATCAAAAGACTCTATGGGACCATTTAAGGTATGAGTACTAGAAATGACAGCAATCGCCAAAAACTTTTCCCATACATTTTGAACAGAAAAACGATAAATCAACGATAAAAATTACTTATTGCCAAAAATGATCCTATTTCATACTGTGATCAAAATACCTACTCTGAGGATGCTTATTTTTGACCTGACTATGTATACAAATGAAATAAATCTTAAAATATAGCTTATTGAATTGTATATTGATTACGCCTATCACATTATTAAAAGAAACGCAGGATAAAATGATTTTTTTAACATTTATTTCTGTTAATTCTACGTCATGGCTGAACGAACGTATTGACATAATTTTGAACGCATTCAAATCGTCCTTTTTTACAACGTTCCATTTTAAACTTTGCTGCTTGACTTTTTTACTCTGTTTCTGAGTTTTATGCATATTGTACGTTTAATTTTACCAGTAAGTTTTTCTTTATTAATCATTGGATAAAATAAATTATTTTAAAATAAAACAATAATTAAATTAAATTAATTATGCAGTGTTTCATTGAGTGTGCGCAAGTGAAACGGATTTTTGACATTTGACAGTTCTGTGATTTGCATCGGCGCCAGTATTGCCAACTTAGTGGATTTTCCACTAAAACTGGTGGTTTCGACCCTTTAGTGGCGAAATATTGCTTTTAGTGGCTGGTGGTTTTTTCTAGTGGTTTAGTAGAATTTACTTTCAATAACTAAAATGCTATCACTCAACCACTAAGCTACTAAAACGTTACGAAATAATTATGTATTTTTACTTTATTTAATTGTCAGGAGAATTTTATTTTTATTGAAGAATACGCTTTGTTTTAAGATTGGAAGGAAAATGCTGCAAAGATTATGAAATTGCAATAAAGTTACAAAACAAATCGGGACCGAAGAATCATAATATATAATATGTGAAATAGACGATGGGGCAGACAAAAATTCAATTGATGAAAACGAATTTTAGAATATATCACTTTATTTTTGTAGTTATTGTTGTAATTAATTTTTGTGTTCCTCATTTTGACGTCTTTTTACTTAAATATTTTGTTCCGTAATGAAAATTAACATTTTAATTACTTAATTAAATATAGTTTCTGTTTACTTTCGGAAAAAAAAATGTTTAGTGGAAAATTAAGCGATTTTTACAAGTTTTTGGAGTAGAGCCGATTTTTGTTAGTGGTTTTCTAGTGGTTTTAGAAGTTGAATCTGGTGGAGAGATTGTTTATCTGTTGGCAACACTGATCGGCGCAATCCTTCGCTGTTGTTGTTTTGTTGCGCTTGCGTCCTGTTGTGTTGTACTGTGCTATTTTGTATGGATTTCTTCTTATTACGGCCCTATTTACCGCCCGAAGACCCCAATATCTTCCTCATCTGACGACCTTTGCTTACCATACCATAAACCGTTGCAAATTGTGAACCTTGTAATGAACTCCTCATGAGAAGCATATACCAGCAATTAACAACAAGCTGCAACAAGCTCAAGCTTCCGGGTCACGATCCTTGCTCTTGTTAATGACAGTCCTTCAGAAGAGCAAAGACAGATTTATGCTGATAAACAAACAAGAATTGCACCACGTCAGGTATTTATGTTTCTTTATTGTTTATTATCATATTTCTTCTGGTTAAAATGATCATACCAGTCAGTGATTGATCCATGCTGTAATACTTTGAAACACAAAAAAAAAGTACATAATAATACATTTATCATGAGAATAATAATAGGTTTTTTTTGGCCCTGAATGTAGTGATGTCTTTCTATAATATATTTTATTAATATATACACAAAATAAAATAACTGATATTAATTCAATGTTTTCTTTCATAGATAATTATCATCATCATGATATCGATAAGTTGCAAGCATGCTGCAATAAATAATGAGCGTGGCGATGATGCCTGTGGAGTTTCCTACTTCAGACCAAGTTGTAATTAAAACACTGTGGAAAAATTAAGTCTAGGATTATGTCAAAAAAGCAATTTATTAAGTCTATATTTTAAAAGAAGTTAATGTATTTGGCAGAACCAGGATAATTGAAATTGTTTGGTCGGTCAATGAACCATTGGATATAATTGCACTCACATGGTGACGGTAGTGTGGTACTTTTTATGGGCTCGGAACCCCGCCATTATTTTATCTGCTCCAGCAGAATTTCTGGATGACGTTGTAAAAGAATAAGATGAAAATGATGAGGATTAAACCATTCTATTGTAACAAAGTGTTTTGTTTATTTTCCCCGTTTCATTCAACAGGATGTAGGTAAGTTGGTAAATTATATAGTGTTTACTTTTGACAAGAATTGAATTAGACTTTCTAGAGGTAAGTATAGCAACTAACTAGGTTTGATACCTATTGTTTTTAGGTTCTTAAGGTATTTTTTATGTAAGTAGGTACTTTAGAAAACGTAGGTAAGTACCTACTTATTCTTGAACAGCTGCATTATTTTCATAAATAAATCAATTAAGTTAGAACGTAATTATGTACCTATATTGGCAATCATCAAGTCTTAGCATCAACTTAGGGGCAGTTGGTTTCAAGGAATTAACAAAGTAAAAAAAAAGATGATTTAGACCATAGTCAGGTTAATATTCATATTTTAGATTAACGAGCATTATTAATTAGTTTATGCTCGTTGGTTTCATTATTTCCTATGACGGCAAATCCTAACCTAAAAACAACAGAAAGTGGTCATATTGGGTCATCAGGATAAACAACTCGTGCTAGACGTCATTCCTGTAAGTACCTATATGCTATAGTGTAGCTGGGCTCTGGGAGTTCCACATCAGGTGTTCCAGATCTTCAATATTTTTATACCTTCATCAACAGAGAGTGCTCATCAGACTGAACAATTGTTGCTAAGAAGTAATTGTAAATCTTACATGATTGATATACCTAATTACAACGACGATATAATACTAGACTCCGCATGCACGATCTAAGGAACAAAAATTATTCTGTCAACTCGCTGAGGTACCTACTACGTAAGCGAGGGGGACGGGGTACTGCATTGTGATTGGCTAGCTCATGGTCTGTTCTGTCTCAACGTATGTTTACGGCTCACAGGATTGGTCGAAATGAGACGAATATAAGACTTTTTTGCCTAATGTGTTGACAGACATCGGTCGCCTGTTATTAGGAGTCTAGTATTATATCGTCGTTGCCTAATTATGATTCAATCAATAATTTGGTATGGGGATATCTTTTGTAGCGAATTAACGTTTTAGGTACATTAAATCCTGGAATGTATTTAAGCAAATAACTAACCCCACGCGTACAAAGTCGCGGGCGGCCGCTAATATCCTATAACTAGAAGACAAATAAGACGCTTTTAACGTTACCTCATTTGTCAAATTACCTATAACAAGTAGCTTAGAAGTTAAGGAATTTAAGGGAACAGAGGAACATGACACACATACCGGTCAAAATCATAATATATAGGTACCTATATTTTCGTTTTTTGCTTCGCCGTAATCGGGTAAAAAAGAAGAGACACGAAAATTGCTCTAAATACCTACTTATAGATGCCACTCACAGCTTATAAAGTTACTAGCTTCCGCCCGCGGCTTCGCCCGCGTGGTGTTTTGATAAAAAGTAGCTTATGTTGTTTTTCAGATTTCAGACTATCCATATCCAATTTAGTAACAAACGGCTCAGCAAATTAGCCGTGAAACAAACATTTACACAGTTATAGTAAATTAATTTGAATATTAGGGATTATATTAATGGAACAGTATAGATTTGGGTATAGCATTTGGTTAAAAGAGAGTAGGTATGTTTAAAAAAAATATAAAATATCTGTTTACAGTAGGTTTATGGTACCTATGTAGGTATTCCATTAAGTGGCAGAAAGTACCCAGGAAAATTTATTGGTCCCTTATGTCCAAGAGACACTTCCAGGGGCCAGCATCACGTTGTGTACAAAAATATTTTAAAATGACCTAATTTAAAACATTTTTGTACACAAAGTTTGCTGTTTTGTTATTATTTGTTAAAATGCGGAGATTGTTTGGACTCGACACTCGCGAGCAGGCCACGTACAGTTGACCATGCGAAAAACAGTTTTTCTCTAAATGGACACCTGCTACTTTAAGTGTTTGCCCTTGCGCTTTGTTAATGGTCATTGCGAAGGCTGATTTGAGGGGAAACTGGATTCTTTTAAACTGAAAAGGTAAATCTGTAGGGATCATGGGTAGGTATACGGGGAATTAAAACTTCTTCATCTTTAGCTATTCCTGTCATTATAACTGCTCTAATAATATTGCGTCCTAGCTGCGTAATTTGCAATCGGGTCCCGTGGCATAGTCTCGGCGCTTCGAGATTTCTCATTAACAAAACTGGAACCCCAACTTTCAGTCTCAGCTTATGAGACGGCACTCCTGACAGCTCTAAAGAGTTTAGAAACTCTGTAGGATAAGATGTCACCTGTTCACTGTCCATGACAATAACTACCTACTGACAAATATTCGACAACATCGCCTTGCACATGTGACATCATTCGTTCATTGATCTGTCCCCACGATTTCATTGGTCGGTGCCAATATTGCCATGATGTTCCTAGGTTCAGTGGTTAAAATTTTGTATACAAAAAGTTTGGCTTCGTAGTTCCCGTTCCGAATCCGTTCCGTTCCGTTCGAATTTCGGGGATTCCGTTTGTAGAATTTCACCCCCACGGTGGTAAAAATTTCAAAATGCTAGAACAAACGATTTTAAATTTCAAAAACGCTAGAACAAATTGTTATTTATTTCTTATCAAATTCCTAAATATAAAGTTTCACGGTTTTATCCCCAGAAATGACAAAATCCCATACAAACTTTCAACCCTTATTTCACCCCCTCACTGGTCGAAATTTCAAAAACGCTAGAACAAAAAAATGTTTAAATATATCTTATCAAGTGCTTAAATATAAAGTTTCATGGTTTTATCTTTTAAAATTAAGAAATCCCATACAAACTTTCAACCCCTATTTCAACCTCTTCATCCCCTTTTTCGCAATAAAAGGTAGCCTATGTTCTTTCTCAGGGTCTAAAGATTGTCTGTGCCAAATTTCATTAAAATCGGTTGAGAGGTTTAAGCGGGAAAGCGTAACAGACAGACAGACAGACAGACAGAGTTACTTTCGCATTTATAATATTAGTTTGGATGGATGAATCATGATCGGTTTAGTAGATAAGATTTGAAGGCGTAGGTACAAACAAACGGACTTTCGATATTTTATTAAAGGTATTACAGCTTGGCCAGAACGGATTGAAACGGAACTAATCTTTTTATTTCTGACAACGTTTTAATATCTTTGATTTTTGATGTAAACAAAGACCGCAGGTTTGTTAGATTTATTATTGTGCCATAAAACTAACGAAATAAGTGAAATAAAATAAAATCACTCAAAGTGCTAGTAGCGCGAAGACAGTGGCGACTTCCGGTTTTCTACAGTTTTTTGCCAAGCTGTAGGTACTAGCAGGCATCCGCGACTTCGTACGCGTGGGGTTGGATATTTGCACATATTCCGAGATTTAATATACCTAAACGTTAATTCGGCATGAAAGATATCCCCATACCAAATCTCTTTACTATTACGATTTTTATGGTTCTCACGGGGACCAATATTTTTTTCAGATATAAAAAGTATCCTGTTAATCCAGATCATATTCTATATGTGTGCGAAATTCACTCTGAAACATAACTCCGACAAACGTTTCTCCGCTTAACGATTCGCCGACACAACGATTCATTCCTGGACAGTTCCACGACAAAAACTTTCACCGTAGAACGATTCGTCGACAAAGACATGGTTTGACATTATAATACTAGTAACTAAATCCGACATAAGAGCACGGGGTGCCCTTGATGTCGCATTTAGTTTCGGTTAGTTAGGTTCCTTTAAACCCTGAACACAGAAATAGAAGCCCCGTGCAGCGGGGCTTCGTCTAAATGGCTTCATTTCAATACTTCATGAAACACAATACTCATGACTCAATCGTTCTGTCGGCGAAACGTTCGTCGAGGAAAGGTTCTGTCGTCGAACCGTCCAGGAAAGAATCGTTGTGTCGGCGAATCGTCAAGCGGAGAAACGTTTGTCGGAGTTATGTTTCAGAATCGCGAAATTTCATCCAAATCCATTAAGCCGTTTACAGCTTGGCCAGAACGGATTGAAACGGAACTAATCTTTTTGTTTGTTGATAACGTTTAAAATCTTTGATATTTGATGTAAACAAAGAACGCAAGTTTGTTAGATTTATAGTTGTGCCATAAAACTAACGTAAAAAGTGAAAAATAATAAAATAAAATCATTCAAAGTGCTGGTAGCGAGAGCACAGTGGCGATTTCCGGCTTTCTACTGTTTTTTGCCAAGCTGTGTGATTGAGTCACAAACATCTAAACATCTTCACAAACTTTCGCGTAATTATAATATTAGTAAGATTAAATATTAAAAAAGTAACGATTTACCTCTTTGTTTTGATCTATACCTATGTTACATAAATAAAATGTTGATTTTACGAAACATCTTTGAGATGTTACTAAACTTTAATGTTACTTGACGTGACGTCATACATTTTGTTCCACCATATTGGCGTCCGTTCTCGACTCGACACGACTTAGAGTTGCCAGATTAAAACCTCTCCGCCCTTTTTTCCGTTCGTTCGTTCCGTACCCAAAGGGTAAAATTTAAACGGGACCCTATTGCTATGACTTCACTGTCTGTCTGTCTATCACCAGGCTGTATCATAGGCTGCTGTATGATAGCTAGACAGTTGAAATTTTTGCAGCTTATGTATTTCTGTTGCTGCTACAACAAATTCTAAAAACAGAATTTAAATAAATATTTAAGGGTGGTTTCCATACATTAAACGGGTTTTTTTGCCGTTTTTGATCGATATGAATAACGATTGGTACGAAACCCTTTGTGCACAAGTCCGAATCGCACTTGGCCGATTTTTAGACATAATTGCGTACCTACTGATCATATAAATATCATGTCCGGACGTTTTAGCGTGCGTGACAAGTAGTATTCCTGTAGTTTTTGGATGGTGTACCGTGTTTTCCCGTCCGCGCATAAGTTCTTTTTTCATTTTCATGATATTTTGACACTACTGAACAAGATAAGAAAGGGTGTCGCGCTGACACCTTTGAGCGTTTCGTTTAAAACTCATAATTATGCCAAGAAGCTACCGCCAGCCATTAGACAAACTTCTGATTTTAAGATTTTTAATAACTATCATGAAAATAAAAAAAACCTTATAGGCGGACACGAAAACATGCTTCTCTCATTTGTTCCGAGCATCTACAGAAATAAGGTAAAATCTAAATAATGAAAATGAAGTACAGAAAATATGGCCATTAACATTTCTAAATACATTTTGGACTGAAATAAATGCCAAGGCATGTTACTCGTGCGATTTACCCGATGAAGTAATCGTAAAAAAAACTTATAATATTATTTTTGGCGGAAAAATTCCAACTTGCACGGAATTTAAAATATCTCGTTGGCAACACTGTTCTTCAATTCTTTCTTTTGGTCGCTCGGCGCTTGGCGCGCTTAGGACGTGCGTGTGCGTGGTATTTATTTAAATAATTCATAGTTATGCTTACTAACTTTACGCTTTTCTTTACTGTTACGCACTAATCACCTAGGCTAATTAGTAGTAGTTCATAGTGAGTGAAAATGGACTCGACGTCACAAAGTAGGTACGGTGGAATTTACATTATGCTCCAACTTCGCCATAGCACTCCTCGATTCCTGGGGCGCATCAAAAGACACACAAGCTGTATTTCAAAGTAAGTTTTAAGTTCCTACTTATTACCTATCAACATAGAATGGTAGAATAGGTAGGTACCTTCGTCCTAACAGGTCAGTCTTATCGTAAAGTAAGTCAGTTCTATGTGCCTTGCCTATTGCCACTGCAAGCTAAGTTGGTAACCTGCAGATCTCCATAATTCTGATTTCAACGCGCAATAACTCCAAACATAGCTCGCTAGGTAGTCCTTGACCTTGAGCCTTTAATATGACACCCTAGTTAGCAAATATCTGTCTGATAACTAGCGGTGGGTAAATCTAGAGGTACTGATCAAAAGGAAAACAAGTTTCTTTTTTATTGAAAACAAGATAGTTTATTAAACTTTCTAGCTATGAACGCGTAGTTAGCAAAACAAAAATTGTTACTTAGTTATTAAAGTATAAATTCATATAAATAAAGTCTGTAAACTGTTCAATTCAAAATGTGCCAAATGATCCAACGAACCGAATGAATAAAATGTTCCAGCGACCCCGGAACCAGAATGACCAAATTAATGCCGGTGCCAAATTAATAACTAAGGTGAACCGGTATCGGAGTTGGAATAAGTGAATCAATTCACTTTCCGAAATAAAGATTACCCACTCCTACTGATAACCACAAAATATTGTATTTTTTTTTTGTATCTAAAGTATTTAACTACACACCGCATATTACTTGGTAGTGTATAAATATTAATATGTAATTTATCTAGGTAGATACTTTAAATAAATGTATTCCAAATTTTAATATCACTCCCTGGGCCCTGTTTTAATAAATGCTACTAATTGTAATTGTATACAAGCTACAAATCTGCAAGTATCTGTTTAGTAATTAATACAACTTACCTAAATAGCATTTGTAATATAAAATATTTTTAAGATTTTTATGTGCAAAATTCTCACTATTTTGTTGTGTTTATTAAACAGAACTTGTAGTACTAGTCAACAACATTGTAGGATTGTAACATTTATTAAACAGGGCCCTGCCCTGCCACCAAATACAAAATTTTCTGATGTCAAGCTGGGAAATAACTAAATTATTGTTTTCTTCTCTTTTTAGAATATGACTTGGATGTATTTTGCATAGAAAATATTTCTGATACTGAAATAAATGAGCTGATTCCAAAATCAAGAATAAAGGATAGAATTAAATTCAAGGCTGGATTAGCTCAATTTAAAAATGAAAATAAATCCCTGGTGAGTATTTTGAAGCACGTAAATATACCTATTATTGTACCAACTTTCCAGAATGTAGCAAAGGAGCCTTTAGGCTCGGTAATCTCAAGCACAGGCTTTGCTTGTTTTAAAATTGATTGATTTGTTCATATTATTTTGGTTTTGTACTTGAGAAAAAAAAGAAGTAAATAAACTACATAATTATATATTACTAGCTTTTCGCCGTGGTTTCACTCGCATTAATTTGAAAATGTCCCACGGTTGTATGTAGCGTTCCTCAAATAATGGACTATCCAACACAAATAATTTTTCAATTCGAACCAGTAGTTCCTGAGATTAGCGCGTTCAAACATAGAAGCAATCAAACTCTTCCGCTTAATAATATTAGTAAAGATTATTATTTTAAAGATTTTGTGTATGTATCTCAGATCAAATGCTCTTAATAGTATGAGCACTGATCTAGCTGGAGTCAACTTGAAATTGTTTTTTCACATTAATAAAATAATAAGGAACATAGGTACAAATGAACTTATGTGCTTACCTTATCTTAATTTTTACAGAGAACATGTTCTTTAGACACAGAATCAATAGAATCAGATAAGGATTCTATGGGGCATGTGGGCAGCGATTATAGTTCTGCGGCTAGTGGCTGTTCTTGTGCTACTTCGAACGAAGAGGTTAGTTTTTTACACTTTATTTTGAAATTCAGTCTCACATTCAGTTTTACGAGTTCAATTTCAATGGACATAGAATGTTATTTGTTTAAGAGTCCCAAAATGTATCACTTGAAGATCTTAATAATATGAAGCTATGGTTGAAATTTAATAAAGAGCCTTGGGTAGATGTTGTGGAGAAGTGGAAACTAACAAGGACATTGCGAAAAGAAGATTTATCTGGAAAAGATAAAACCATCCAGGACTTATTTAATGAGTGGCCTTCAATCAAAGCAAGCTTGGGCTACAAACTTGTTCGTATAATTTATTATTAAATATTTCAGTTTTTTGCAAATATGCCATTTGATACTTATGCTTGTCAAAATTCGGCCTTATTATATTATGCTTTTAGAATTTTTAATAATAAATATTATGCTAATTGATATTTATGCCATTAACAGTAAAGGTTATGTTTAGGACAAAAAATTATGCGTAGGTAATCATTCAATTTTATTTTTTATTTTTTTAGGTTGAATTAGATTTTGATTTCATGTACCCAAACCATGACCTAGAATTGTTCAAAAAGTGGCCAATATTCATGGAAAAAGCATTGCCAATTTACAGTACAATAAAAAGTTGCGTGGATAATCTGAAAACTTTGAACGACGATAGTACCACACCAGGTCAGTAGGTGCTAAATTATTTTCATTATATTAAATAAAGATAATAGACAGTCCTCATTTTTTACAGGCTTAGCTTTGTAATAATTTTTAACTCCTTGCAGATGTGAGAGATTATGTTTACCTTAAACTGATGAGTTCGAAGATGCCACCCACCATTAAAATTCCAGTTAAAACCGAAGAAAATAAGAAAAAATATTATAAACCAAGCATTGCTGAATCAGAAAAGGATTTCATTTTACATGTCGCGGTAAGTAAATAAAGTGCGCAAATAATTAATACAAAGTATTTACCTGTGGTAGAGAAGGAAGACATCTTGAGGAAATCAGCAAGTCTTAAGAACTCAACCCAATGAAGACTTGTGATATTAGTTTACAGGCAATGGGTTCAGTATTTAAGACCCAGGACATCTTGTATATTTGTATTTGTTCAACCTTGTTTCTTCTATTACAGAATCAGAGCGAAATAGTAACAAAGATCAAGCTGCGTCAGGATGAGCACATTGCCAAAGGACTTACTTGCCAACCACTGATAGTCGGGTACGGGTAAACTTTATTCCCTCTAATATAAGACATTGAAAATATTTTAATTCCTCAAGATGTAGAATTAACTGGTACATTTAACTGGGTTTCTTTCAATGGTATCAAATATATGCAACATGCTATTTTAATTATTTCCAACGAAGACAGGTACCAGTTTTTTGAAATAAATTTTATTTTTGTAACGGCTTCAGGAACGGATATATATTTTCTGTGTAAAGAAATTAACTGTAACGGATTTAATGAACACCTACAAGCGTTTGATCTCAACTCGGCTCATGCGCAAAACGTCTCTTTAGCAAAATGTCACCTGGTCGTAAAACGTCTCTTTCGCAGAATGTCTCTTTCGTAAAATGTCTCTTTCGCAGAATGTCTCTTTCGCAGAATGTCTCTTTCGCAGAATGTCTCTTTCGCAAAATGTCGCACCTGGGACTTAAGAATAAAATTTTGATTTTCAAAACACTAACAAAGTATTGCAAATGAAAATATTAATGATATATTTTTTAATCATTTTAAAAATGGTATAAAAATATTTCCATTTGCAATACTTTGTTAATGTTTAGTTACTATTAGTAATAGCTCCTATTATATATTATCTGTGGATATGTTTACTAACAGTATTGATTCTTTTGATCAAAATTTTGAATGTGTGTAAAATGTTTGATACCTATTGATATTGTTTTTATTTGGAATACACACTAAAGTTTTAAGTACCAAAATTTTAACATCATAATTGCATTATAATTTTATTAGGTATATGATTTTTGTTTTGAAAATCAAAATTTTATTCTTAAGTCACAGGTGCGACATTTTGCGAAAGAGACATTCTGCGAAAGAGACATTCTGCGAAAGAGACATTTTACGAAACAAATATTCTGCGAAAGAGACGTTTTACGACCAGGTGACATTTTGCGAAAGAGACGTTTTGCGCATGAGCCCTCAACTCAGTTGAGGTTGACGCTTGGAAATTTTTAAAACCTGAGGACCTTATCATAGCACCAACTTATTCGCATATAATGTGTAATGGAGATACATACTGTAGAATTAAGTACATGTAACTAGAGAGCCACCAAAGCAAATACAAAATCAAATCGAATTACATTCCATATTGTTTTCTTTGTTTTTGAGAACAACTTTTACAATGTTTAAAGACACGAGACGGCATATTTTGGCAAACAACAACGACGCGTAGCTCGGTACGATGCGTAGCTTGGTACTGTCGCGAGTTGATATTCGTTTTTGATTTTGTATTTGCTTTGGTGGACACCTTCGCGTGTTCTGAGCGCTCTATCTGCCTATTTCTTTGATCTGAGATTGATATAATATAAAGCCGAATTGTAACTGCGTTAGATGTAAACTTAGCAATGATGTTAAGTAATATAATATTTAGGTTTTGTATGGCGTTGGTATGCTGGACATTGTGGTTGGATAATTCTTTCTTTTTATTGCAGAATGTATCAGCATATCTAACCACCCTTAGAATCACATGATTGAAGATGATCCCTTCTGGACATCCTTTAAGACGAGCCTTTTGTAAGAGGTTACCGCAACCTTAGTTTTAAGTGCCTACATTTAAATATAAATATGTACATTAAGAAAAAAAACTTATTTTGGGTTAAAGCAAATTTCAATTAAAATTATAATCTATTGATGTTGACAGATATTATTATGGTCTGTGTACGTTTTCCTTTTACTCTTTTTGGGTTTCTATCGCAGTATTGTTAATATGTTGTATTGTAAATGCTGTTCTTTTCCTTTATTCGCAACGAGTCGCACTGAATCGTGTCATACTGACTGGTTGAGAAAAAAATTCGCAACGAGTAACAGTGTGACTCAATGCGAATTTTTATTCTCATCTAGTAACACTTGTTAGTAAGTGGTTCAGTTTATTCTTCTCCTTCATCTCCTTCATCATCTGAACGTGAATAAAAAACTTTTTATTTTACCCTTAAAAAGTTTTTTATTTTACCCTTTTTAGTTAAAATACTTATTGTTATTGTCAGTTCCCCTCGATTTTTCAGGTCTTCCATCATCAGACCTTGTTTTCCATATCATGGGACCACTTTAGAACTATCTTCTTTCCAATAAAAAAGGAATCATCAAAATCGGTTCATAAACGACGAAGTTATGCGCGAACAAACATAAAAAAACAAATATACGGTCGAATTGAGTAACCTCCTTTTTTAGAAGTCGGTTAAAAAATATTCTTTAAGTAACGGTGTTAGGTAACTGCTCCAAGAGATAAATATGAACCATTTACTAACACATGTTACTAGACGAGAATAAAAATTCGCATCCAGTAAACCGTTTTTTTACGCGTTGCTAATTTTTTCTCGATCAGTAACAGTATCACACAATTGGATGTCTGACTTGAGAATGTTTTTTTTATCAAATTTGAAATCTTAGAAATCATGGTAAAATTCGTCAAATTGAGCCAAAATTTCGCGTAGGGGTTTATTTTGCCATCCCTTTGCTCTTTTAAACCTTAAAACGTACAATCCATTCTCAAGTCAAATACCCAATTCAGTATGACAGTAATTCAAATAAGGGCTCTTTAATTGAAAGCACTGTGAACAATGAAACATCTGTTCAAATTGATTCCTTTTTTCCTCCAGGTTCAAAATGTACACTTCCCATAATTTGCACAGGTTTCAAAAGGTACATTTCCTGAAATGTCCACTTCTCAAAAAGTACATTTCTCAAAATGCACCTTTCCCGGAATGTAGGTACATTTCCCTAAATGTAATTACCCAAAATGTACATTCTTAGAACAAAAAGTACTTAAAAAATATAAGTTAACCTTCTCCATATTTATGTGATCCTGGTACTTTAAAATCTGTTCAGTCAGTTATTCCTATTAAGAATGTACATTTTGGGAAATGTGTACATTAAGGGAAAGTTGCATTTTGGAAAAAGTACTTTTTCGGGAGTTGTACCTACCTTTTGAAACCGGTGTTCACTATGGGAAGTGTTCATTTTGAACCTGAAAGCCGTTTTAAATAATTATTTTGTGCCACATTTGTTTTGTGACACACTAGTTGATTATTTCATGTGAAATTTCAGTTCTTACCTCGCCTGTAAGTGAATTGTTTAAGTATTGTAAAAGTAATTTGATAACAGTTATAATATACTCAATTTTATTCATTTAATATTTTGTTTTCTTTTACTATTTTAGTTATAACCCGAACAAAATTATTGTAACATTTTATCATACAATTCAGATTTAATTTGTTTAACATTTAAATGTGTGTTTTTAACAGTTAAAATTGGAGTACTTTTTGGTATATTTTGTTAAACATGATATTTTTTTAATTGATTTTGTCTTTCGTTTATTTTTTATTGGTAGTTTACTGATTTGTAAATTAGGCAGCTGACTACAAGTCTCTGGCGACAAAGTATACACGGTGACTTTATTAGTGCGCATAATTTTTGAGGATGTTCATTCAGTCGGACCATTAGTTTGATGGTCTGAACATCCTGTTATGCGCACTAGTCACCCAGTATATTACGCTACGAGAGATTTTCAGTCAACTAATAATTTACAGCTTTCATGCATAATGGCGAAACATGTTTAATAGAATATACCTACATCCTGTTCGTACATTTTAGGAGAGCGCATTTTGTGTATTTTACTACTAAAAGTGAAGTAAAGTATACGAAATGTGCTCTCCTAAAATGTACGAAATGGTATGAGTAAATGTTACAATACTAATTTTACATATTTTATTACAATACCTTACGTAAAATATGCAATACTTATTTAATGTAATATACGAAATCATACGAGTAAATATCACAAAATTAGTTTTGCATATTTTAAGTAAAATATACTAAACCAACAAGAAGATATCTAATAAATTGTATGAAATTAATTTCACATTTTTTACCAAACACTTTTAGTTAAACATATTAAATCAACATCGTTAAATGGACGAAAGTAATATACGTGAAATATGCAGGACTCGATTAGCTGAATATACTAAATTAAATGAGTAAATGTAGCAAAATTAATTTCATATATTATACATAACACATTTAGTGACATTCATTAAATTTCATCGTGAAATATACAGGACTGGATTAGTTGAATATACAAAATGAAATTAGTAAATGTAGCGAAACCAATTTCACATGTTTTACCAAACACGTTTAGTTAAACATATTAAATCAACATCGTTAAATGGACGAAAGTAATATACGTGAAATATGCAGGACTCGATTAGCTGAAAATACTAAATTAAATGAGTAAATGTAGCAAAATTAATTTCATATATTATACATAACACATTTATTGACATTCATTAAATCTCATCGTGAAATATACAGGACTAGATTAGTTGAATATACAAAATGACATTAATAAATGTAGCGAAATCAATTTCACATTGTTTACGTAACACGTTTAGTGGTATTTATTAAATCTCATCGTAAAAGATCAAAATTAATCGACGTGAAATATACAGGACTTTTTAGTTGAATATACAAAATTAAATGAGTAAATGTAGCAACATTAATTTCACACATTTTACTTAACACGTTTAGTGACATTTATTAAATCTCATCGTAAAAGATCGAAAATAATGGAAGTGAAATATACAGGACTTTTTAGTTGAATATACAAAATGAAACGAGTAAATGTAGCAATATTAATTTCACATATTTTACATTACACGTTAAGTGACATTTACTAAATCTTATCGTAAAATATCGAAAATAATCGATGTGAAATATACAGAACTTTTTTAGTTGAATAAACAAAATGAAATGTGTAAATTTACTAAACGTATGGGTTACTTAATCAACCAGTTCTATTTGGTAAAATCAACAATTTCGTGTGTAGGACCTATATTAACCCGCGGATTTGATAAAATTTACGCGGAATTTAGTAAAATCAATCATTCTTTTTTTTCAGTGTTTCCAAGCTCAATATTAAAGATTGGGCATTTCCAACACGTGCGCCTTGCAAGCAATATTGAACTCCACTAGCTTTTGATATGGTTGATATTATGTTGCTTCTCGCCACTCAGTTCAATTCACATCGAGCCCTCGTGGGTTTCTCACGATTTTATTCCTCATATAATAGAAGCCGTATATTCTAGACATCTGTGTTATATTTCTGAAATGTTTGTTCAATCAAGACTTGGTCTAAACCACTCCTCTTTTGCTTTTAGCCTACTTTTCCATTAAGGAGGGTAGTAAAAAGTTTTATTTCTTACACGCTTTTGGAGCCGAGAATGTTTGAGGATAATCAACCATCACACACTTTGACTACTGAACGCATATTATATCATATATTGATAGTAATCTTAATGTAGCTAAGTATTGTCGATGATTGATAACATTTTATGTCCATCACTATACTTTATTAATTTG
This sequence comes from Agrotis clavis, assembly GCA_954870645.1. Taxonomy (NCBI): domain Eukaryota; kingdom Metazoa; phylum Arthropoda; class Insecta; order Lepidoptera; family Noctuidae; genus Agrotis; species Agrotis clavis. Next base: position 21,486,926 of record OX940938.1, on the reverse strand, counting down.
TCGGTTAAAAGTTTATTCCATCCAAAATACATAGTTCAGTAGAATATGATCAACTTAATGCTATTCTTATCTAAGATCAACCCGGAAGCCTGCCGGGGTCGCGGGATTATTTCCTTACCGTGACCCCGGAACATAACAGGCTACTGAAGGACACCGTGGATTTTAGTCAGTAGAAGTCTGACCGTCCCTCCCGCCCTGCCCGGGGCTGGAGGACTCATTTGATGATATTGCCACGTAAAAAAAAAAAAAAAAGATCAACCCGGAAACAAAGTTAAATAATTATAACACAGTCTCCATACCTACATAAAAAACCCTAAAATTAAAATGTTATATAGTGTTATACGTGACTGTACGCCACCGAGCACACTGGTATAATTGTGAACAGCTGTGTCCACAGTGCAGTCACAACAGTAACTCAACACCGCAACATCCTTCACATTGTTTACTATACAAACCATTTCGGTGGAAATAAAAGCGGGTCGTTGATAAGTCATAAAACAGGCGAATGGCAGCCATTGACCGGTGTGACGTCACATATTGATAGTAACCTGTGTTGGGGTTATTTCTGACAGTGTCATGACGTGAGTATCTATTTCCAAAGCATTTTATTTCGGTGAGAATGTAGGCTATAAATAGTGAAATCTTTTGAAATCGGTAGTAGATCAAGAATTTCATTAAGACCATTAAATTGTCCTAAAAATCGTGAGAAAATGTTCAATCATTTACCAAAATATCGAAATTTTCATACATGTTGCGGGAAATACTTGTATGTGGGATGCACAGAACCGATAATTATGGCAAAAGAAAAAGGTCGACCTGTATGCAGCAGTACTGTCTTAGCTGGGCTGAAATGACTATCATCGTTTCATATCAAATCTACCACAATGTCGAAATTACGGAAAAGAAGAACATTGACGCTTGTAAAAATTAGAAATGTTTCCATCACATTAGCAGCTAAGATTAAACCAATTATGAGCGTAAAGAAAACAGTTGTCTTACTAAACACGCTTGCACGCGCGACCATCATAAACCATACGGCACGCGGTTTATAGCATTTTTACTTTTATTGCATTACTGAATTAGATTAACTGGCGCACGATGTTGTACACGATTCAATAGATGTATGAACAGATGAAATATGTAGACAAAGCGCTTTGAAACTGATTTATTGAGATATGCCTTTTGTTGTAAGTACACAGTTCTTAAAAAAATCTTGAAATTGTTTGATTCTTGTAATACCGAAATACTGTGTTTGTTTGAAAGCTTATTTACAAAAACATTGATTTTTTTACATCATCACAATTTGAACAATGCGCAATCTTCTTACAGGTAAAATGTGTAAAACTGTCAAGTACCTATGTCATTTTGTTTAATTAAAATATGAGATTACAGTTTTACGTTGGCATTATCAGAAAATGGTCATCATTATCCAGTCAGCTGTTGCTTTCTTGTAAAACTTCGTATCCATAGAGCTATAGATTGTTGATCTTCTAAATATTGATTCACAGTGTTAGTTTTTTCCATGCATTGAAAGAATGAACACGTTCTTTGTCAGCAGAAAGTATTTGTTTTCATTGTTACACGAAAATAAGGTGATGAAAAGTGGTATTGTTTCCTATCATACGTAGTGTTTTTAACAGCAAGGTCTACAATCAAAGGGCGAAACACTCTTTAATATTTATAACTTTCATCGTCTCGTGGTCTTATTTGATTGTTCAAATACGTTTAAAAATAACAAAAAATACTCTGATTTACAATGCAATCATAAAAACGTCAGATTGTTTGTTGCATCTCAAATATCTTTTGAGAGCATGAATTGAATCCTTCAAAGCTTTTTTCAGTTAAACTTTTTTAGAAAATGTTGCCAACTGTGTCAGAAAACTTCTGCAGTTTATTGTATTTTTTTTACAATCTGTAACATTTACTAAAAGTACGGTTTAACAAAGAAAAATCACTATCATTAAATTTGTCCGAATGAAAGTATACAAAAGCTTTCGTTTAACAGCTTTACTTCAATAAAAAACATTTTTATCAATTTATTTTTCCCCGAATGTAGTTAACTGGAGCACAGCGGCTCGCTGGACAAACGTCTGAAAGCCTGAAAGGGTAACAGACTACACGTAATTGAGATTGTTGAAATTGTTTGTCGTGCGGTGACCGAGTTAGCAACTGTCTTCATTGTTGGACATGATTTTAATTAACCTTTTTTGTTAACTGTTTTGTTGGCGTGTATATCTGTGGCCTTAGCACGAGATTTTCGTATTTTACCTTCAGCGTACTTGAAGTATGTACGGCGTTTATTATATGGAAAAGCAAAAGCTCTTCTAATTTATGAACGGAAATTAATTTTTACGTCTAAATTCAAGTTTACGTTACAAAAACGTGAAATCGTGTTACGTTACAAAAACGTGCCCAGTTTTAAAGTCAGAGCGTGACCTCTTCATGAATGGGACACAACACGATGCATACATAGATGTTTGATGTACAATTGTGAGAACATGTCTCATGAAAAATTTGATTCGAATTCATGACACGTAAAGCCCATGGATGCAAGTGGCGAATTGTCGTTCGGCGTGGCGGTCTAAGGGGGAGGCCTATGTTCAGCACGTCTTCCGGCTGATGATGATGATGATGATGATGATGATGAAAGCCCATACTCTCTCTTGTTCTAAAAATTTGGACATTACACAAAAAATTATGCTCTTGCTTTGGTATTTTACTATTGATTCATTACATATTTGATTCTTTTATATTCCTTTTGTCACTTTAGATCTATATAGGGTGACTGGTAATTAGTGTACGATACATAAACACGCGAAAAAAATCAGCTGTTCAGTACATTTATGTTTGCTTAAACAGCTGATATTGTTTTCACGATTTCAGGTTTGTTCCCATAGTAAAAGTTGTTGGTTATCATGAGCACAATCACGTGTTTAAGTATCGTACACTAATTACCAGTCACCCTATATTTCTTGTTCATAAATACTTCAAAATCAGTTTTGTTCGAAATTGTCTGTATAAAACATTTGGGCAAGGACGCACTAAGGTTTGTTGATAATCCCATTTTACATTTCTCTTTTACCGTATTGTTTTATGGAAAAAGGGTCTCTTTTATCCAGGTTTTAACGGTTTAAACCCTTCGTTATCCATACCCAAAGGCTATTGATCAATGTAAAGTAAATTCTTCTCTGTTATGATATAGATACAACCTTTTAAATCTTTTTCTACAGTAAATATACCTACGTTAAGCAGTGACGTATTTGTTTACAATATTGCTGTAATACAGTCAAATAAATATTGAATCTGTGCGAGATAAATGTGCATTGATACTGTTTATTTATAAATGTTATGTAGTGTTTTATGTGTCAGAAGATTTACGTTGAAGTTTACTTTTTGTTTATGAGATTATTTTATTGCTGATAAAATATTTGTCACCCAATGGGTTATAAATGTAGTGTGCTGTGGTATTTAAGTAAAATGGTGTTTAAATACATCACAAATAAGTAAGCTGCTCTTATTACTGGAGAGACGATTAAACTCTACGCTTGCTCGCAGCTTGTTCATGATTTTAAACCTTGTTTATGTTTGTTCCCGAAGTTTTCTTACACCTTAGTATATGTTTAAGATTTTCCTAAGAAAGTTACGGAAGCTCAGTCCGTATGAAAGGCTACATTTTATTTCTTAAGAAAATAAGAGGATTCTTTTAATTGAAACTTTGAACTACACGCTGTACTCTGATAGATATCATACTAAACTATTAATATATAAGTTAAAAAGCCTTGTCAGCGGCCTTTTTCATGGTAATAAAATCATCAAATGTGTCCTCCTACAAAGCGCGGGACGGGAGGGACTTGTACTGACTGAAATCTACGGTGATCCTTCAATAGCCCTTTACGTTCCAGAGCTACGATTACCTGATAAGACAGGCCCGCGACCACATCAGGGGCCTACGGTGTTCCCAGAGGTGGCTAAATTAACTCTGACACTGAGAATGTCGACATCATCACACAAAAAAGAAAAGAAATATATACTAAACTATCTATATGGCTGGTATCTTCAGTTGGACGCAATCTTCATGTATCTGATCCTTCAACTCAACTACTAATCAAACAGCTTGAAGCTAAGGCCATTGACCAACGGCTTACCCAGCTTATCCTAATTCCTCACATAAGCCTATCACTTAATCTCTGGCACTAACACTAATCTGCAATCCTCAGTAATGGCGGACCTTTGCGTGTGCACGGCGAATCAATAGAGGCACATTCGCTTCTGTGCTTATACTAGACACATTTTTAAGGCGTCGAATGACTGCAGAAACTCAGGAAGATTTCCGTAATAAAATCTTGATAAAAAATATAGTTTAATCTGTTTTTTGACATAGACATTTCTTCGTTTCTATAGGACACCTGTTGCATAATCGTCATCATTGGGTGCGTCCACACAGAGCAAGCAGCCTCGCGAGGCATTTGCCGCACAAGGAAACTGCCTCGCGAGACTGCTCGCTCTGTTTGGACGCGCACATTGTTTCTCGACCGAGGCGCGAATCAATATATGCGAGCAAAACAAAAAGCCGACACTGGATGGCTCGGGTGTAAACAATATTGGCCTGTATACGTCCTGTTCCCTGTTTGGCCATAGGCCTGCCTCAATGCACGCCTCGTGAGTCCGGTCGTCAACTTTCTCATTTGAAAGTGACAAAATAAGAATATCGTTTAGTAACGAGTAGTAGTAATGTAGGTGGTGGGAGGGGGAAGGCAATAGTATTTCATCGGTCGTCGCTCATGCAGCGGATACATTCAACGAACGCCTTCTCTTGATGCAAACGATGTCTGTGTTAGCCGTGCTACTACCGTCTAACAGAATTATAAACCTTATCAAACGCGTGTTAAGATTCAATTTTCAATGGCAAAATTGTCTTCGAATAGATTAAAAGCAAATGTAATTTGCAGTTAGATTCCTAGTTCCCACAAAGCTTGCGTTGGATTCCTTGCGAATGTACTAATAATAATAGGAAAATTCAATTTGCTGGAAGTCTCCTAACATTTCCTTGTTTTTATTTTATTGTTGCCTGTTTTATATCCCACAGCTGGGCAAAGGCTTTCTACTTCCAAACCTCTCTATTTTAGGCAATTTGTGGCCATGTTTGCCCCCTGAACATGATCAGTTTATCACACAACATTTCCTTTAGTACTTAAGTTCTTTTTGCTTTGGCTTTTGGCTCTAGCAATTGTATAGTGTAAGGTCTAGAATTCAAAGCGTAAGATTGTGTTCAGTCCCTGAGTGGTTGATAACCCACGGTGTATGAGGTCTGCGGTCACGGCGGCGGCGGCGTGCGGAGCGCGGCGGTGGTTACTTAGCGCGGTCACGCGACACACCTTCATGCCTTTATGGAGGCGGAGTTCTAACATAAATACTATAAAAGATTGTGGTTTTAGCTTTGATAGTGGTACTATAGAAAATATAATGGCAGCTGAATTGTTTAATGGCGTCTGATAATTCTTGATCGGATAATAATAAGATCCATTTGAAATTACGTAAAAAAATTGGATAGAGATCAAAGTACCTTTTGTAAAACAGATGGGGAACATAGAAACATTTGGTTGGAAGTTTTAAAATGTGCTCAAACTCATTTTGCAAGCTGATTTGTTTGTAAATGCATGTCACCAATATGGGTCAACAGTTCTTCTTCTTCGTCGTTGCACTCTTGGCAGAGTGGTCGTGGTCGTCATTTCAGCTGTTAGTGGCTCGCCTAACAATACGCCGCCATTCCTGTCTGATGGCCGCCTTTTTGGTGCAGACGTGCAGGGAACTGCCCACAGCTGCTTTTATTTGATCCGTCCATCTCATAGGCGATCTACCTCGTGCTCGCGTGCCTTCAACTTTGCCCTGCACCACTAGGCGCTCGATGGATTCGTCGCCACGACGGGATACATGTCCAAAGAATGTCAGGATTCGAGCTTGCACAATGGAAGACAGGCGCTGCTTGATGTCAAGTTCCTGCATTATGGAGACGTTAGTGCGGAATTCATTCCACGATACCCCAAGCATTCTCCTCCAGCACCACATTTCGAGAGCGTCTAACTTCTTCCGCTCGTTCTCACGCAGAGTCCACGTCTCCGCAGCGTAGAGGAATATGGGGAATATGGGGTCAACAGTATACCACTGAAATCATTTAACAATTAATTGTATCTAACATGGGTAAGATCTAAAAGTAATTATAGGAAAGTAAGCACCGCTAGAAAAGTAACAGCGCGCGTTGCGGTTGTGTCCGCTGAGAAAAAAAAAGAAACCCTTAGAATTAACTCTACCACTCGCCGAGACACGACATGCGATTGTATTAACGCAAAGTAAAGGAAAGGCAACGCATTGTCCTCCAACAAATGTCATCATAATAAAACAACATTTTGATTGAGAAACCGTGCAACGTCTGAGCGATTACCTGCACAGTATACAAACGAACACAAAAACAGACCCACTCATATTTATCACAAGAAAAACACAAAGGACCCCTTGTTGTGCGGAACCCGCTGAAGACACAACGGGATTTAGAGGTCCTTAGTTAATAATTAATCGGACGTAACCTTAGGAAGGGGGGCACTTGAGCCAAGTTTATGAAAGTCAAGAATTCCGGGGATGGCTGTAAGTTAAGTGAAAGAGGGACACTTTGTATTTTACAAGTTTTGAAAAGTACGAGTTTATATTCTGATGAAAGAGATATAAGTTAGTGAGTGTTGAAGATAAACGGACATTTGCGATAATTGGCTTCTTAAATTACAACCGACCGTGTTACGTAATTCAAATTGGGTCCTAGTGCTTTAAGCCAATTAGACTACCTTACGGAGAAATCTCGTTAAATCGGTAGTTACATGGCTAATACTTATGTTTACGTAATTGAAATTGAGTACTAGTACATTTTAGGTTATTTTAAAACCAGAACAAGCTTCTGATGAAAACGAATCCAAAGACGAAGGATCCAGTACCCCATACTTTCCCTTATCATGATGTGATGTAATTGTTATTTTAGAGTAAACGGTCAACTTCACCCTCGATATAATAACCAAACATGACGCAAAAGTTTCACAATACAAGTCACGTCTGAACGATTTTCATTTGAAAACTTTCGACCAAAAATAAGTAGCCCACAAAACAACTCATAATCCGTTCATTATTCCACATACTAATATATTATTTAACTAAATAAATAAACTTTGCGGCGTATTTATTCACGTGTATTTTGACACAGAACTGAGCTCAATGAATTTTGCGAAACAATAGCTTTGAGCTGAAATTAAATCTAAGCTCAGCGGATTATTTGAGCTGTTTGTGATTCTATTGTACCTTTGTTTCCATGCGTTGTAGCCACTGCGAGGGAATTATTCATTTTAATCGTGAAATACCTACTTTGCGGTGTTTCTTTTAAGTGGGAGTTCTATTATCCAGTTATTTTCTTTCCATATTGCAAATCCACACACGTGGAGAGGATTAAGATGATTACAATCGGGTGGAGCTTCTTTTCAGCGGGGCTTAGAGATTTATGAAAGGACACCCGAAATCATATAATTCTAGAAATACCCGAAATCCCGAAAAAGATAGATTTGTACATTAAATAAAGTACAAATCTATCTTTTCTAGAGCTAATTTCACAGTCTGTGGTAAGATTTTTGTAGGAATTTCTCCGGTGTTTGGAAATATTTGTTCCGTGCGGGGATCGAACCCGCCACGTCAAGCTGTGCAGCCGTCGATCGTTCAACCACTGCGCCAACCGTGTAGTCGATGTTCAATATCATTACAATAAAGATGATTATTTGTACAATCTTAGTAGAAGGGTATATAGAATACTAGCTGTTGCCAGCGGTTTCACCCGCTGCAACTCGAAAATTATCCCACGGGAACATAAAATCGGGATAAAAACTATCCTATGTGTTAATCCAGGTTATAAACGATCTGTATACCAAATTTTAGCCAAATCCGTTCAGTGGTTTTTGCGTGAAAGAGTAACAAACATCCATACATCCATACATCCATACATCCATACATACAAACTTTCGCCTTTATAATATTAAGTAGGATGATGGGAAACCTCAAGCAAAACGTAAATCCATAGAAGAATTAAAGACACCTTAAATAATAATATGTATTCTTACCAACTTCACCAGAAAACACAACAATCGACTGTGAACAAGAAACTGGAGCTATCCTCCCATTTCTTTATACAACTATAGTTTTAAAAGTCACACTTTAAATTATAGTTCTAAAGAGACTCTTTAAAGAATAGTTTTAAAAGCCTTCAGTGTTGCACCGCACTATGTCCCTCAAGAATAAACTTTTAAATGCGTTCACTTGAGTAACTAGTGATGGGACAAAGTTGAAATGTGACTTTGATTTGAAATAATGTGGGGAGCTTTTCGATTTACGGAATATTGTGTTAACTTACGAGTTGTAGGTGAATGTAAAATGTGTAAAAAAGATCTTCTGATTTATTTTTTAGTACCTATTCATTGTACCACTTTTATAAATAGGTGCTTCACTTGATTTTCCTTTATCGTAATAGGTAGGTAAGTGACTATTATAAATATCCAAGTCAATGATCGCCAACATTTTATGACATCAACTTAATAAAAATCGCCTCAGAGATTCAAATATAAAGATAACAAGCACCTAGAACACTGAAAAGGCTCGTGAAAATAAAAAGTCAACACTCCTGAAGCCTTCCCGAAAAGTTGAAAATCGCGGAAGAAATTGTTTCATTTACAGGAAAGGACAAGAAAAAAAAACATCAAATCTTTTTTTAGCACTTACTTAAGAATTTTATGTAATTTGAACCCCTCTCTTTTGTTACCTCTAAAACGGTTACTTATATAAGAAAAAGTTACGAAACGCCTCTTGTCCCTTTATGAAATTAAAGTCAGGCTATTTCGGAAATCAACTGAAAATTTTAGAGGTATTTTAAGAAGCCGGTAAATATTCGGTGAGAAGAAACAATTGAATTAATTGTTACGATTATTACAACTGCTATAAAACGGCTTACAGGAATATAAAACTGGATTATAATTTGATATATTTTGGCAATTAAATTATTGACAAAGACACGAAAATAACTGGAATACACTTTCGGGTTATGCTTTGTTTTAATTACCACACCTTAAAATTGTAAAACTAGCTACTTGATTTCTTAAATAAAAGAAAATAAAAGCTTTTCATATTAAATAAGTTCATTATTGGAATAGTTTATCCAATAGAAAGCGAACTTTCTCACAAAAAAAGGTACTGTCGACCATGACATTCGAAATTCAAATAGTTATTCGACCCAACCCTACATCTGCCGGAGTTCTTAATTTGATTGCGCACAGCTATCGACGGAGTGACGCCAGCGCCTCACCTGGACAAAGTGGGAAACTTTGTTTTACAAGTAATCTACCAAATTGCCCAACGATTGTAATCATTATTTGGGCCTCACTTTGTGTTGGATTATTAGGCTCGAAACTGTGGGAAACTTTGACAATATTGTTTATTGGCACTTAAAGAAAACGACATTCACAGTTTAGTTTAAGAATCGATCAAGCCGTCGTCAGAATTTGATGTATGTGGAACATCAATATTAATACGTATAATGTATTGTAAATGTATTAGTATTTCCTCAGTAATTGGAAAAACGCTTACACAGCTACACTGAAAGATTTCATTTCCAATGTAAATAAAGCCGTATTTTTGTTCTATAAGTCAGAGCCAGGCGCCAGTCGCCCCTTTCATCCCTTAGGCACCTATTTATCATATCCCAGCCTCCAAATATTTTTCTTACCTTTCCCGGAATAACACCGATACATACAAATTAAGGGTCCTTTGGGGTAACAGCATTATGATACATGCAAACACGTTGTCCCGGGTGACGTCATTATTGGGTTTGTCTGGGTAGAGTAGCGGTCTCATCCGCACTTGTTTGTAGTGCGGCGGGTGGACGCGGCAGGTGAGGGTTAATTGTCACGAGATGGATGTCGATGTATTTGGTGGCTACCTGTGTTTATAGTAAGATGGTTAGGTATTGATTTGTTTTCATATTTTGGCAAACGCTTTGAGTTATATTTACGATTCTATTAGCAGCTCTCCCTGCATTACGTTTAGTGGTAAAATCTGCACCAGTAGGGATAATTTTAAGTAAATTTAATAGACACTCATAGATGTACAGGTTTAGTAGCTTCAATAACATTATTTTGTCCACAGCATAGTTGTAAATTATTGATTGCAATTGTTTGTTGTCAGTTGTCACCCTTTATTTTCTATCACTTTCTTATTTTCTGTCTTTGAGTATTTCAACCACTCAACATCCGAAAGTTTATACGTGAATACATTTTCATCTTCGAGTGTCGTACTATAAGTAAACCGCTTCTTACAGTTTTCCTTGAACTCAGTGGAATTTCTAAAGTAACTACATCCTTACGTAAGAAACCGCGTTCTTCGCAAGACGGCCGCACCTCGCTCCCACCATGATATATAAACTCAAACTATTTATTTATCTTCACGGCTGCAATTTTCTCAGTTTATTTATTAGTTTCTAACTCAATCAGTTAACCTGTCTGTGCTGTTTCTTGGTTAGATATAAAACAGTAGAATTTTGTATTGCAAGGTCATTACTTAAATCTTGTATACTTGTAATGAGTGGCAGAATGAAATCAATTACTGTAGGTACCTCGTTGTAAAATATGCATATATTTTTCGCCGCTCTTCAAAAATATGGAATTATCGGAGTCATGTCCAGTTACAAGTGGCAGCACACGTAAATGTGTTACAGTTCTTTTCTAAAACTTCAAAGACGATTATGATAAACCGTATTACGATTTTCACCCGTGAACTGCTAAATAAATTAAATAAAGAGCAGTCAGTTTCAATCAATTTGCAAGACTGGCACCTTGCTGTTTGTTGAACTCGTAGATAATTGGATGCTGTGTTGATTTGGTGCAATGTTAGTTGATTTATAGTTCTGATTAAGTTTCCTCCATCGTTGTGCTACGAAATATCAATACTTATAAATACTTTTCTACAAAAAATAATAAATTCAAGTTGTCTATTTTCAATAGATTCAATATCGATGTCCATATAATCTCATCTTTCAGCGACAACAAAAGCGGAGATATTCAACATTTTCCATTTTTCTCGATGGTATATTACGTACACTTTACAAACAAATAACCTTCGTATTTCCCTTTATTTCCGATACGAAACAATTCGGGGGCAAATCCGGGACTTATCTGTCGTAATGCAATCGGGATGCTGGGTATTGTACCGGTATCGGTGTACCAGTAACTATACTGTATTAGAGTGGCTCTTTGGTACCGAAACGTGGTACCGATAAATGTGAAACAGATACTTATTCTTTGCTTTGAGATCATTGCGTACAATAAAATCGAAGGTAGGATACTTGGAAAAGCTTGTTTACTATCTTTGTTGTCGTAGTAACTAGTTTGTTTTTTTTCCTAATTAGTCTTTTTTGTTTATTATTTACGTAATGAAGCACGTAGTCTATATAAACATATCTTCTTTAACCCGCAGATTATACAAATATTTATGTTTACTTAAAAAAATTAAGTAGGTACCTACTTACCGGAAGACAAGTATTGAAAGATTCGTAAGTTTCATTTTTCTTTGTGTTAAATTACACTACCAGAGTGAACAAAGCATTTATTCTTGCAATAAAATGATATTGCATAGAAATTGTTCTGAATAGCGCGACTGCACCTGTTTCAACCCCTACAAACTACCCTGAGATAGTGCTACTCTGAATAAAATTGCACTAAGATAAGACGTTCCACTGAAACTGCTGAAAACTTCGCGCTTTTACAGAATGCAAGTAATTCTCCGTGTACACGGAGTTGAATTAAAAACTCGACACCTTTTGTTGCTCTCAGATAAATCTTTTATTCTCTGGAGAACAGAAAAGAGTTGTATTTGCTGCTTACCGTCTTGTAAAAGTGGAGACATTTTTATAGAAGTAGAAGATGGACGAAGGTACAATTATAAAGTAAGTATGTATAGATAAACAAAACTGACATTATGGTTACATAATATCAGGAATATTGGAATTTAAATGCCAAGCAGTTTATTTAATTGATGAATGTGATTCATTGCTATTGTAAGCCTGTCCTGTAGTATAGCTGACTAAAGATTTCCTATAATAATGTATTTAAGTAGCTGTAGTGAGATGTTATATCTTATCGCCTTCCTCGATAAATAGACTATGCAAAAAGAAAATAAATTTTCAATTCGAACCATTGGCCGTTTTTCCATTAGCCGGCACGGCACCGGCACCGGCGCCGGCGCCGGCGTAGTGCCGGTGCTGGGAAGCGAAAATGTATGAAAGCCGTGCCGGCGCCGGCGCCGGTAAGTGGAAAAGCGAGCCGTACATTGTCATACATTTTTGCTTCCCCGGCACCGGCACGGTGCCGGCACCGCCGCCGGTGCCGGTGCCGTGCCGGCCAATGGAAAAACGCCCATTGGTTCCTGAGATTAGCGCGTTAACACAAACAAACAAAAACTCTTTAGCTTTATGCTATTAGTATACTTTATCAAAATTTCTGAGATGGCCATGAGGTGTCGTGGTAAATGAAAGACATTGGCTCTCGATGAAGTCTCGCTTTAATGTGTCTTTACCTATAATGATCGTACATGATCTTAGCCTATTGCTTACTTAGCTAATCCTAAATAAGGTGTGATTACACACACATACATAATAATAATAATAATAATAATATTCCACAACTATCACACAACGCCATCTAGTCCCAAGCTAAGCAGAGCTTGTGTTATGGGTACTAGACAACTGATAAACATACTTATATATTTCTAAATACATACATATTATAGATAAATTACACCCAGACACAGAACAAATGATCGTGCTCATCACACAAACATTTGTCCTGGGTGGGAATCGAACCCACGACCTCCGGCATAGCAGTCAGGGTCACTAACCACTAGACCAACAGGCCAGTCGATAATAATACTAATGGTACTTGCTTACACACACAACAGCTATAAAAACTACAATTTCACAAAATAAATCATCTTTCTTTATAATAACACATAATGTACGACATTTATTTCCCTATAACCTTAAATCTTACAGAGTGTTAACCAATACGAGCCGCGAACTACGTTTGTCTGCAACCATAAAGTACAAGAGATATTGCGATAGCCTGCTTGCAATATTAAAGCAGAATGCAACAGCACACGCTTATAAACGGCAGCCATCGCAGCGGCTGTGAAGTGCCGACGCGGGAACATTCCGTATGCGAACCATTGTTGTACCGCCTGTAAATTGGTCGACTGTGAACGAAAAGAATTAGTCTGTGGCTCAAGCCTCCAGTACTTATTCTGTTATCGTTCTAATTTATTATTTTAGTTTTTACAAGATAAGTAGTCTAGACTTTGAAATGGCTGTAATTTTTTATGTTTACACTTTGCTGTAAACTTGCGTCAAAAGACTGCTTAAAATTATCAGATTGAAGAAAATAAAACCTTTTTTAAGTTGGTGAAAGCTCTTGTCTGAATGTCAGTTGTATTTATTTGATGTTTTTTTTTGTATATACATTTTAGATAAAACGTCCTCTTATCGTAGGGATTATTAAATATTATGACCGAAAAATTCCCTCCCTTCAGACCCAATAAATGATTAAAAAATCCCATCTCGTCCACTCGTGGTAATGTGAGTGGTATAATCTGACAGCGCGGCAAACGACGCCATTTTGTGTCATTACGTCACTCGCGGGACCCTCTGACATGTGACGTGAGGTGGACATTGACAACATTAATTGCTGTGGGACAAGGAGATTTCAGGATTAGGAAATAATTCATTTTGTATCTACCAGTACCTACCTATCAAGTGCCCTTAGCACGAGTTTTCAGTATTTGAGACGTAAAGTAAACTGGAACTTTGACAATTTTCAAGGAAAAAATTAGTTTCTTCTTCGCACACCAGAGGCGTTGTTCCATTTATTCATTTAGGAAACGCTGTAAATACTGGAAAGACGCTGTAAAGTAAAAGAGTGAAAATTTTCAAACCTGTACCAGGTTTTGAGATTTCTACGCAAAAGTCAGAAAAGATTTTAAGATTGAGTATTTTTGTAGTCTTTGTTTGAAAAAGAATCATTTTCAATGAAAACCAGAAAGTTGATCAGCAACAAAATTATGTTAAGTACCTACCTAATAATTTTTTATTAGATCATAATATCTGTAATTATTTTAAAACGCTTAAAAAAAAAACTCTGTTTTAAGTAGTTTAATTTCCAACTCAAACTCCAAGTTTATTGGAACACCTGGTGCAGACCTCTAAAAGATTTAAAAGTCATCCCGACAGGATAATAACTGGCGGACACAAATCCGACGCAAGTGGGGACTTTAGGGGAGAGCGGGGTAAACAGGGACATTGGGGTGGCCCTTATTACACCACTTGTCATGTGTGTTGTATAAACCGACCTAGACTATACCTACTGTGCGGCGGGAAAACAATAGTCAACTAAAAATAAATTAGAATGACAAATAAAATAATAATTAATAAAGGTATAATTATGGTTACTAAAGCAAGTAATAAACAATAAATTACATTTTGAATAGAGGATGAAATTTAATTTAAAAAAAAAAACGTGATAAAAATAGAGAAAACATAGCACGGGACTAAAGTAAACTACTACAGAATGCGTGCTAACAAAACTAACAACTGAAACGCTTCGCACGAAACTAAATGAAACACAACCCTCTACTATTACTCACAAGAACCCACAAATACTAAGCTATAGTGAAGTCCGTCTGCACCATTAACAAACTCTATTGTACGTATAGTATAGAAGATAGTATTAATAAAAATTCAATACTACGCTACATTTGCCACCCCACCTGCGAAGTTCAGGGGTAAGTCCGGCTATTTCCAACCAGACAGACGAAAATGGCGGCGGATTTTAAAAGGGGTGGGGTCGGGTCGAACGGAACACGGGTCTATCATGGAGATATTTTGAGATTTAACTTGAACGGGTCAAGGGTGAAATCAAGTTCAGTTTTTGTTAAATAAACAGGATTTGAGTTTTTCAGCTAAATATCTTGTATCAAGTCAGAAAAAATGGAAGTAACTTATTGGTTTTTAGAGGCATTGTAAGAAAAACCTTTATTACAGTGAAATAAAACACAAACAATTTATTTTTTAAGTAATCGTATAATCAATTATAACAAAATTATTTCCCCACTTAGTTCAAAACTCCGCAGCCTCATATCTTCACCTGATTAAAATTTCACACCCGCCACGTGCACGCGGCTAAGGCCGCGCACAACGCGACTGCAATTAACTCTAGGGCTATACTTTACGCCGCGTCGACCCTATTACAGAAAATAAAGGGTAAGAAGGCCCACTTCATACAATAGCAGGGCAAGTCTACGCAAGGCAAGTTAGCACAGGGTAAGTCAGCGTAGAAAGACTAAAAAGTGGGAATAATTACAATGGGGTGGAAATTATTCCCATTGTACTTTTCAGTGACTGTTTCTCATGTTTACAGTTCATTGTAGTCGCTCCCGCTGATTTATTTTAACGTTTTTTTTTCTGAATCATAAAAGACAAGAAATGTTGGTCAAGCTAGCTAGATAAATAAAATTGACTTTGTTGTCTTAACGGTTATGTACCTAAGTCTCTTAAAAGGAATAAAACGGTCTTTCCATATGAACAGATTTCTCATCGTCCAACGGTTTTTGGTCAATAATTGGATGAATTGCCCACTGGTGTAAACGCATTTTTTTTTCAACTTTTATCATCCCACTGCTCGGCGAAGGTCCTCTTATGAGAAAAAAACTTAAAAATAAAAAAGACACACCTAAATCTTGTCTCTAAGCCGTTACCTAAAGTCGCAAAAACAAACTGAACAAAATGGTTGCATTGGTTTTGAGTAGAAGGAAGAGGCTATTCCGGTCCTCAATAGAACTCTCGATTTGTTCACTGCGTTTTCTCGCGTCAGTGAGACTTCTGTATCTGTCTACTCCACGTTGTAGTGCAATACTTTAGAGCCGGGGCCTATTAGCTGCGTTTTTATTTACTGGCCGCTGGACCTGGTTGATCGTGGATGGAGTCAATTTGTGCTGTTCTATCGTTAGTAATAGCCAGTATTTACGCTGCTCGGGTGATGTTGATAATGAAGATTTATGGTGGTGTGGATGCAGTATATTGTAGTTTGTAGCGGCAGCTGGTATGATTTCTGGCTGCTCATGCTTTTTTTTTCGTTTTTGTTTTTTTTTGTCAGTCTACGTTGCCTCTTATTTGCAAAGGTCTCCACACATTCTACTAGATCTTACAAAGTTTCGTCTTCTCTGACCGATCCGGAGAAAACGTTTCCAAATGCATACAACTTGAATGTCTTCAAAATAAGAAGGAACCGGCTTCTTTTGAATAAGCTCATTCCATCGTAGTCTTTGTCTCTGTCACCTTTGAACTGGACTAGAGTCTCAAAATAAAAATGAATGACCTTACCTACCTCTCGTTATGGCACATGAAACCTTATATCCGATACCACATTCAACCCCCCAATCTC
Organism: Agrotis clavis; assembly: GCA_954870645.1. NCBI lineage: Eukaryota > Metazoa > Arthropoda > Insecta > Lepidoptera > Noctuidae > Agrotis > Agrotis clavis. The sequence goes on along the minus strand of OX940938.1, from coordinate 21,470,370 downwards.
AATCCCAGACAGCATGCCCAATTAGTGGGTACATACACGCAGCCAGCCCCCGCCATTAGGGTCGCGTGACCGCCGCCATAAACACTAGATTAGCATATCTATCGCACCGCTCGCGCTGTGGCCCCGCGACCCGGCTTATTAATCGCTTTCCTACCAAACTACACTGTGAGTACTGCAATGGGGAGAAAATTGCACCTTATGTATATGTAAAGTGTTTCGTGGTACATTTTGTTGGTTGTTGTAAAGTGGTTTTTGATGGTGGTATTAATGTGGGTTAATTTGACGTTAGTTTGTAGTAGATTAATGGGGTCTAATAACTGCAGCGCATGATTATACTTCTAACTTCGTTTTGTTGCCAATCAACCACAAAAAAAGTCGTTCATCCCGCGGGACCATCGACCAAAGAGCCACGATTCATTCCTAGGCGAAAACTGCTTCTCAACACACCTTTACCATCTTTTTCAATCGACTAACCGCACCGGCAACCCCTGCTACCTACAATAATATTTGACTAAACGTTTTCCCTCGCATCGCGTATTTATATAAATCTTCCCTCAAAACATTATCCTCATAAATAACTAAACACGCGAGAATATGTATAATATATCAGCGTCCATTTCGCCCGTTCCTCCCCTTCCATTATAGCTGGCCGCGCAGTCGCGATGCGGTTTCCACTGGTTAAAACCGGTTGGTACCGGTGTGCAGCAGACGCGAGCGGTGTAATCTGACCCCACGTCTGATACTATACTCTTTGTGGTGGGTACTTAGGCCTAGTACAGACACGGCGGGAACCGCGCGATTTCAGAATCGCATGGAAATCGCGCGAGTCTTATTTGTATGAGTTACTTATTAAGTAATCGTTCAGACATAACCGCGCGGTTAATCAAGCCGCGCGGTTACCGCAACCCAACCGCCAGAAAATAGAATCGCGCTGCTCCCGCGCGTTTCTATTACTATGGAGTCTTTACTTCGCGTTCAGTTGCGTGGCGGATACCGCGCGGTTAGCACATCACAGCTCGTGAGTTTGCCATGGATCGTTTCGACACTGAACTGTTTATTGATGAAGTGGAGAAGAGACCTGCAATATGGGATATTCAGTGTGAAGATAACTCAAATAAAACTATCAAAAACCAAGCTTGGCAAGAGTTAGTGGAGATATTTGGAAATTGTGAAGACACGTTGGAAACTTGGTTGGTCACACCCAACACCGCCTTTTTCTTTTCTTATTTTTAAGTAGCAACCACATTAAAATACACTTTTTCGCTGACCTCCATTTTCAAACGGACGTTATCCCAGCACGATAATCACATAATAACCGCCGGTGTCTGAATACTGAATAGCATCACAATTTTGCGGTTTCAAACCGCGCGATTCGTGAACGCGCGGTTCCCGCATGTCTGAACTAGCGCTTAGTGTAAGGGACTTAGCCATGATACGATTCGTGCGATTTGCAATTTCTGTTAACTAAAAATGAAAATCGACCTTGCTGCTAAGAAATAATGATGCAATTCGATTGACTAGACGTCGTCGTGGCGATCGTGTTTTGTTTTTTATCTACCCGTAGATAACAACATGTTTTATGTCATAATGTCGTAGTGGTCGAATTGCGTCTCATCGCGTCTTATGTAAGCTCTCTTACTGACAAACCCTTCGTATCTCTTCTGTTACTATTCAAACGCAAAGATTAGTTATATTATTATGTCATTTAGAGATATGGTTGGGTTAAAACTTTATCCCATTATTCATATTTCCAGTAAGCGCAAAGGCGTAGTCACATGATATTAAGAGCTATGGTGTAGTTTCCAGTTGTATAAGGTGGCGATTATTAGGTCTATTGCTATTATCATAATTTTCTTGCCATGATCAGAGGTCATTTAGTATTAGCATAATTATGTCTTATTTTTCATACATCTCTATTATTCGCCTTCCCAGAAGTCACCGCCATTTTAGCCATAATATCAGCCGTCACATAACAAGAGCACATCTATGGAAATCGTAAAACCCCTACAGATTTGTAATCGAACCCTGACTAGACATGGCATGGACTTAATCTGAAACGTTGATTCAAGCAGAAGGAGAAAACGTAACCTGTTAAACTCATGTATAAATTAGGTAAAATATTCTACTGCTCTTCTTATTAATTTTCTCTCTGCGCGTCTGCGGTTTTCATCTTTGAGACGATCACAAAGCTTGCAGCATGCCGGCGTCGCCGCGGCGTTCGATGGTGTTGACATTTCCAATTAACTGTATCGACTGCAGCCCACTTTATTTACTAGCTATTTTCATTTTGATAATAAATAATAGATTTATTGTGTGGGCAATTATGTGAAGGAAAAAGAAGTAAATGATACCTTGATGTCCAAATAGAATCGGATAGGAACAGGAAGGTGATAATAATTGTATAAGAATCTTTAATTCTCTATCCAAGATTGATTTGTGGCTATAATAAGCCACAAATCAATCTTGGATAGAGAATTTAGACAATACAAATGTCCATAGACATTTCCGGATAGCTACTACTTTAGTGTCTTTGAGTGATGAGTGAACAAATTATTTTAGGCAATTGTGTTTCACCTTTTCCACAACATAACTTACTATCAACCGAGATATTGCATTATGGCACTTCCATTTTGATAGTGAATATGTTTCTATGAGTCCTCCCAACTGCTGAATGTTCTTGTAAAGCCACCAAAGTCTGACTGAAATTGAAGACACAATCAATTTGACCACTCCACATCTCTGTGTACCTCGGCTCAAACTCCACAACAACCTCATCAGATATCCTTACTAATCTGTCTAAGATTGCTCCTGAATCAGCTTGCGCTAACCAGCCAATCACGACACGCACCGTGATTACCGCTGACGCTGCGACATGGCAGGCGAAGATGATTGGTGTTCTAGTGACACGTAAACTGATGAGTCGGTCTGATTGATTGGTAAAATTAACGGTGGATTTGTAATTAACGGCTGTATAGTGTTGCTGAGTATTTAAATTTTAAACTCAGACTAAACACTATAAAATCGAGAGCAGTGGTGGCCCAGTGGTATCGGTCCCGACTTACGAGTTGTAGGTCGTGGGTTCGAACCCCGCCATGCCAGGCGCATTACTTTGTGTAATTTATTTCATCACCACTGTTCTCAAAACGGTGAAGGAAAACATCGTGAGGAAACCGGCATGTCCTAGAACCAAAAATTCGAAGACATGTGACATCAGCCAACCCGCACTGGGCCCGCGTGGTGGATTATGGCCCACTCCCTCTCACAGAGAGGAGGCCTGTGTCCCAGCAGTGGGAATATTATAGGCTGATGATGATGAAACACTATAAAAAGTACCTAGTTACTGGTAAAGGTCATCATTATTTTAACGACACATTGTACGACTGACTGCGCAGCGTGTTGCGGATAAGGAACACATATTCGTATGACCTACAACACATAAGTATTTGTTCCGGGTCTGTGTGTTTGTGTATGTCAGTTTCTATGTTTGTTAACGCACCCACGACACAGCACAAAAACACGAAAGCGTTTTCGTAAAAAAAAAATAATTAAAAAAAAGAAAAAAACTTGTAAACATTAAGAAACGTCCCTTTAATATTGTCAACTGAGTAAACTTTTCTCTGAAAGCCACCAGTGAAAAACTCTTAAACATAAACGGAACAGTGTGTGTATTCTTACAACATTAAAAAGTGACTTCCAAACAAACTTGGCTCAAAGGCTTCGTACCCCAAAGTTGAACAAACAGCCATTGAGTCGGTCAGTGCGTTCTGTGTTGCCGACGTGGAAATATGGCGCTTTTTCCTCAACCCGCCCATGATTGAGGAGCCACTTCCACCCTATCGCGCCCTGATTGTACGACTGTTTCCCTAGGGGTGGGACCGAGTCGATACTTACTTCAATCACTATTTGTTTTGCTATGGCCAAAAGGTAAGACGTCAAAATGATTGAACGGTGTTATTTTCTGTTATATTTTTTTGAGTAGGTATGGTACTTTAGAGAGCGAAGGTTGGCTGTATGTGGAGTGGGATTTTACTTTTATTTTTGGATTTTAAAATAGGGAAAAAATATTGCGTAGCCATTACTGTGTAAGCCTCATCTTAATACTTTAAAAATAATTTCAAAGAAAAATCAATAAAGAACAAAATCACTGACTAGTAATTACCTACCAACACTCTGAAATACACATCATAACACTAATAGTCTATAATCACCATTCGATAACAATAAATATCGATACAATTTGATGTCCCCACATTTCGGCCGATCCCATCAATCGGGGGCGTCATTAGCCCATAAAAGCTTCCACTACACTAATGTCCCCACAAAGAACGTTTATTTCGACCCCTTTGTATCGGGGACCTTGTCGCTACTCGTATTAGGGAATTTGGGGGAATTGGACTACTCACGCTCTGGTAGAATTACGGGCCGTTACAAACTAGTAATCTACTCGCGGTTTCATTAAGGTTAGTCGCATTGTTCTGTTGATTACTTGTAGATTTTTATTGCAAACCGTTACGCTGGTTCTCGGTTGATATCTTTAATGTTATTAGATGTTATGCAGAGAAAGATAGGTACCATAACTTCTGTGTGAACTAGATGCCTTTGCATGACAAATTCAGTGCGTTGGGTTTGTTTATTAATTTTCATCATACTGTACCAGTCGTTAGTCCAGAGTGTTTTGAAATACCTCACCGTAACCTCATTTAGTAATCAAGAAATCCGATAAAAAGCACATCAATGCAAAATACCAAGTTAACCCGTCACTCAAAACAATCCATGCACAAAACAGAATCATAATTATTTATTTATTTATTTATTTATTTATTTATTTATTTACTTACTTACATTTACCATTACAGGATGACCCAATGCGATAAATGCGAACTATTTAATCTTAACCTACTTATTACTTATAACTAATTACAAACAAAGCATTCCTTGTGAATTCACTCAGAGAACAGTAGAATACGTCCGTCTCACTCGCTATGAGGTTGATTATTTAACCCTCCTCCGGCTGCAAGCTCGAGTACTTGGCTCACTCTACCGTGCACTCATTTATTCATGAAGCGCCGCGCACTGTGTTAGCTCTGCGTACAGACATAGAAATTTGGAATTGTACTGTTTTTATGATTGACACACACTTCGTGATTTTTCCGTATAATTATAGACCTTTCATACGATTGACAGTAATACAAATATCGTTGCGATTATAAATAAAGTTGATAGGCAAGCGAGGCTTCTGTGCTTTAGAAAACTTACTGAGCCGTTAACCCCGGCTGTCATTTAAGAGCTTTGACAATCGTTAAAGGTAGTCAGAGGCCTAAAAGTCTAACAACCAGTCTCACCAAGAGGTATGAACAATTTATTTCCCTGACTGTACAATCTTTGCAGGCGATGTCGAAGTTGAGAGTGTACCACTCATGACAACTTTTATGAGGCGTGTAGCTAAATAGAATAATCAGGAGGCAGCGCGATGTACAAATTTAATTAAGGTAGATTGGTGTTGAAGGGGTATATTCATTGCATGTGTGTTTGATATTTTGGATTAGGTCGATAATTTATTATACGTCGACAATTTTTGGCAATCCAAATTGAGTGGCCCTCTCATAAAAACTTAATTCCTCAAAAGAAAAGTAAAAAAAAAAAGTGCAATATTTACGCCAGATACTTTGAGTCTCTTTTCCCTTCAATTTTTTATATTTTCTTATTTAGTGATAGGCCCGCGTTTTTTTCCCCTAAAACAACACTTTCTTGTAACAATAGGAGGTGATGGAGAAATTTTGCTGTTCAAAAGCCACCGATTATCAGCCTAATTGAACCATTGACTCTACTAATAAATTAATTCAAATTATACCGTAAGAATTTCTTACGAACAACATATTATCAATTCCGATACCAGGAAACATTTTAACATGCGTTCCACACCTTCTATTTACCAACGACTTCTAGCTCCAGTTTATCCCCGTAAACAAACACTGTCAGTTAGTCAATACGGAGGCCCTAGCATGAATTCTGCGCATTTGAGCGTACAGCGTACTCGAAGTATTACGACGTACGAGTATATCGTATGGAAAAGCGCTTCTAGTGTATGAACGAGGAAGTCACGAGAAGTCAAGATAGTTTAAAAGGACTCTAAAGCCTTCAAAATAGAGTAAAGAGTCGTTTAATAATAAATATTATTTGGCTACAATCGTTGTCTTAAGGAAAGTTTGAGTGTTGGTTTTGGAAAAGATTGTTGTCAAAAGCAATTTAGTGGTTAACGTCAAAGTTCCCGTTAACTTTACGTTACAAAAACCTGAATCTTGTGCAAGGGCCTCGGAACCCGTGAGTCGACGGTGTGCGAACGGTACCCGGCCGATCTATACCCTCTGACTAACGATACGATTGCTGTTTAAATACTACCTGCTTTTGATTTCTTGCTTCAGGTGAGGAATTTTTGACGCGAATGGATTTGGTAGACTTGTTAGTAGATATGCTGAATACTGTATCATGTACGGAAGTTGGCACACCAACCTATCCCAAGCTGTCATTATTACATTTTCAACGCAATCACAAAATATTCGATTCGATCGGTTCGTGTTCGATTGGGAAAATTTGGTTTGGTACATGTACATTTGTACAATCGACAAAGTTGAATTATGACCGACCATAAGCTTATAAGCCGACTTAAAAGCTTATTTTAAAACAGACATTCAAATACAATTAGGTCCACATTCGCGTAAACATACATATCCATGATAACGACTTTGATCTTTGTCAATTTGACGGATTAAAACGATTTTTGTCAAAATGGGTCATGATTCAACTTTGTCGATTGTACTATGGCATATGTTTTTTCTTTCACAAGTCAGCCATTTTGCCTATATTGCCAGTGTCATAATATTGCTATTTTCACAAAAAGGTACGTCGGACAGTTAAAAAAATTTAAGCCCAATTTCTTTATCATCATATTTTCCAAACCATCGGCTTTTCAACACGAAAATAACTTGTTATTTCGTCTTGCTGGAAGAATTAAAGTGTAAATAAATTAACCGCCATCTTCGTAGCGTGGATTGTTGAATAATTCAGTGTTGGCGACAATTTGACGTCGCTGCAAGGTCACGTCAATTTGACAGCTCGCTTTGAGAGCTAATTGGGTTTCTGAACGGGTCTGTTATTCTGTTATTTATATCTGACGGAAGGTAAATGAGGACAAAGGCATGGAGTGTCGAGTGCCGGTGATAAAATTGTAATTTTGGCGCATTTAATTTATGCAATATTTTTTTAGCCGAGCTATTTTTCGTACTTATTGGCAATGTATTCGAAAATATCATAGAATTTTATTAAAAGCTAGAAATAGGTTTCCAACAAAATTCAACTTAATTATTATTGTAATGTTCGCCGCGTTAATAAAACACACTTTGTTAGATCTCGTAGGTGAATAGTATATGCGTCTAGCGCACGTCCGCTCTCGCTCGCGGTTGACGCTCGACTAACTGCGCGCCGCCGAGGCGCATACACTACATCCCTTCTTTATTTAATAAATAATTAAGTTACAATAACTTAAACAGCGATATTAACAATGAAATAACAGAATAGATTTAGTAATATATAAACTAGTAAATCAGGCATACAACATTATAATTATCATCAACAAAGTGACAGACGGATAATCATTTTAATTGCTTAAGGGTATATTGCAATACTTTAGTCCTCATTGTTCAATGACCTTGTGTCCTTATTATCATTGTCCACAACCTGCCAAGAATCATTAATTTTCTTTAATTTTCCCCTATTTCTAAATTAGAATCAGTAGCTCTTCTTTTTCTATTCCCATATTCTTTCCCTTTTTCTTTCATTAGCATATCCCTATCTCTCACATCGGAATCTATGAGTTTATTTCTACATCTGGGGCGAAAGGAACTTTATCTCGAAAGCGTCTTTTAACTTCCCCATTCATTTGTGGCCAATAGGGAATAGTACTATTGACAACGATACCGCATTCTTTGCAGAAATTGCGGAACAGATCGCTCGTAAATTGATTCCCGTTGTCACAGGTTATAGTTGCAGGAAACCTAACTTTGAAAATATTTCTTTTAGGACTTTAATGGTGTCAAGTGCAGTGATACTTCTCATAACCTTAATTTGTTTATACCGGCTATAATAGTCGACCAGAATTAGTATGTAGTCTCGACTCGGAAGTGGCCCTAGAAAGTCAATGGCCACATCTATCTATGGCTCTTTGGGTAATGATCGCCTTTTCATCGGGTGTGGTGGATTAGGGGCCGATACAAGAGTGCATCCGTGACAACCTTTCACTACACGCTCAGCATCCCCATCGATCCTAGGCCACCACACTTTTGTCCTTAGGCGACCTTTCATTGCCACTATACCAGGGTGATAGATAACTTTGAATCTATATGCTTGAAGCCTGAGTACCCACCGTTCAATTTTCGCGCAAGGTTTTGAATGTCGTCCGAAAATCGTTTCTAACGGTTTGTGGTCGCTTATGAGCTCAAAGTCTTTGCCAAAAAGGCATATTTTAAAATGCTCAACAGCCCAAACTAATGCCAATGTTTCCTTTTCAGTTTGGCAATACCTTTTTTCACAATCAGTCAGAGCTTTGTGTCCATAAGCGATAACTGTAGGACCTTCCGTATCTATTTGGACAAGGACAGCACCTGGTCCCACTGGTGATGCGTCAGCAATAACCTGCGTTTGGTCGCTGGGATTGTAGTAACCAAGACATTTTATATTAGTTAAGCTAAGCTTTAGAGCTTCAAATGCTATATTTTGTTTGGAAGTCCAAAATTTGTCGACGGTTGCCGATTTTCCAAGCCCTAATCTCAACAACTGTCTAAGGGGTCGGTAAGTGTTGCCAAATTTGGAATCTATTTCCCCACAAATTTGACTAAACCGAGAAAACTTTGCACTTCTTCAATCGTGTCTGGGCGTCTACTAGTTTTAATCGATCGTATTTTGCAAGGGGTTTTATTCTATCTTCTGTAAGTTCGTGACCGAGAAACTCGATTTTGTTGGTTTTATATTATGCATTTCTTTTCATTAAAAAGGACATTATTTTCTTTTGCACCTTACTCAACCGATCATCGTGTTCTTTGTCTGTTGTCCCATACACAGTAATATCATCAATAAAATTAAATGTACCTCCACATCCCAACAACATTTTTCTAGGATTTTTTGGACATTTTCGAAGCACAAGATATACCGAACATTAATCTTACTTTCTTTCAAAAACTGCCAGGTCTTATCTGTGATTACATTGCATCTACTCCCGGAGTCTATCAACATGTCTAAGTTTACTCCGCCTATGTTGCAATTAATTACGCTGTCTTCATCTAAATGGAAAATGTATCAATCAAGTGGTCAATTTCAGATTTTTGGTTTCGCGTTGAGTCTAATCAGTGGTCAATTTCAGATTTTTGGTTTCGCGTTGAGTCTAATCTCTGTTTTTTATTTGCTGGATCCGTGGTCTTATTTTTTGTAAATCATCTTTTCCACCTAGTCCGGCAACATTCTCGGAAGTGACCAACAAAATCGCATTTTAAACATTTTTTGTTTTTAGCCGGGCACTTAGAATCATTTGATTGGTGATTAACACTACCACAACGGCTAGATCCGATATCTTTATTTAGTTTAAAGTTTTTCTTTAAGGGTTTCTTGGAATCAATCTTGTTTATTTAATTTTTTTTTTTTTTTTTTTTTTTTTTAGACTAGGTATTTATTACCAAGCTACCTCCGTTCGCAAACCCTAGGTCCTCGTGGAGAAGAACGGAGAAAGAAACTCCACGGCAACATATTTTATCAGTACACAGTCACTCATTTATAAAAATACATCAATATTCTCATCATAATAAATATCAATTAACTTACATTTTCATTGTAGAACATTAGGACACAATTTATAACATTCAGCATCACACACTTGGATTATCAATTATTATATCACATTAATTAAACAGAACACCACTCAGAGCACAGCTTTTTTCCTTATAAAACGATTGGATAATACTGACCATGAATGTGAGGGTACATCTGTTTTTATAAACTTGTAATTGTACCACTTCCAACAAATATTGCCGCCATAATTGACCAATGGCAGATTGTCATACAATTTAGCTAAATAACTAATGAAATAAGTAATAATAAACAAATCCTTTGTAGTAGAACCTTTTTTAAAACTTGATTACATCATTTAGAAATTTAGTTATTATTTATTTGTCACCTTTAATAAATTTGATACAATATTTGACTCTCAACTGTTTTCATTCGGAAATCAGTTGATCGTAGTTTTAAATATATTTCTATTATTAATTACACAGGAGCTATGCATCATAAAGTCATAAATCTAACACGGCCATTCTGACAATACTTCGTTCTCGAAGCTTATACCTTTTCGATAAAACATAATTATTAGTTAAATAATCTCAATATAAACTTTTCGATTTTTTCTCTTTCTTCCTGTTGCATGAGCCGGTAAATGTACCTTTCATAAATATAGCTTTGCTTTGGGGAAAAATAACCGTCAAGTTTTCCGAGTGCAATTTTATACACATCTAAGTCTTTCCCGTCATCATCTTTACCTTCCTCTGCATGGGCCCCGGGCGAATTGTAGTAAGTCTCCTGTAGTGCTAATCCACCAACATGGAGAAGAGTAGCTCGCTTTTTATTAGGGGAGTCAATATTAGCAGCTAAAAGGTAGGTAAATTTCGGGGGCCCGTTTCCATTTCTCCCATCGGGTACAAACTGATGTCGTGTCACCCTCACAATCAAAGTGATCTAAGGTTGTCAGCATTGAAGTTGCGTGAGTCATTTTTTGGGGCGTCCTGTAACAGGATTTTGAGACTCTTAAGCGTGGCCTTTTACCATTTTTTATATATATATTTTATTATATATATAACGACTCTTAAGCGTGGCCTTTTACCATTTTTTATATATATATTTTATTATATATATAACGACTCTTAAGCGTGGCCTTTTACCATTTTTTATATATATTTTATTATATATATAACGACTCTTAAGCGTGGCCTTTTACCATTTTTTGTATATATATATTTTATTATATATATAACGACTCTTGAGCGTGGCCCTTTACCATTTTTATATATATATTTTATTATATATATAACGGTAACACTACTGCGTGGCCTTTTACCATTTTTTATATATATATTTTATTATATATATAACGACTCTTGAGCGTGGCCCTTTACCATTTTTATATATATATTTTATTATATATATAACGGTAACACTACTGCGTGGCCTTTTACCATTTTTTATATATATATTTTATTATATATATAACGACTCTTAAGCGTGGCCCTTTACCATTTTTATATATATTTTATTATGTATATATAACGGTAACACTACTGCATGGCCTTAGGGTACTTGTTAGTATTTGCGTGCCCATTAGAGTATTTCGGATTCGGCATGACCTTTAACGTAAGCATAAGCATGACTGACTAAATATAGGTACTAAATAACTTTATTCAATAGCGTTATTTTACCAAATACCATTATTATGGAAATTGACTGATAATAACCTTTATCTACTCTCATATCGTTAAATTCGAAATACAAAACTCAAAACGAGTTTATATTGACGTACTTTGATCATAGATACATCTATTTTTTTTTTTTTTTTATCTGTGGTTGCGCGCGCTTTGAGAAGAACGCTTCGTTGAAATTTTGAAGAATGAACACTTACAATAACCATTATATAAACTGTGTCAATCTTTATCTTTTATTTTTTATTTAATATTGTTCGTGTTAAATGAGAGTAGATAAAGTAGTGTATGAAACTGCACACAACTAGGTACCATACACTCGCGCGATACTTTTAAAAACTCGCTTCGCTCGTTTTTTTATTTTTTATTTTTTTTTTTTTTTTTTTTTAACTCACACTCGTGCACAACACCCCTCATTATGTACCAGTTTCACAAACCACTATAATATATTAACAAATTATTATATTTACTAGCCAGTTCTGGTAGCAATAAATATGCTAGCAATTAAGCCAATATTGATGCTTACACTAACGTTTCCCGGTCTTTTCTCTCATTTATTCTTTAAGCATGGTCGTTTGTGCGAATAGTATTTGCGTGACCTTGATATTTCTGTGTCGAAATGCAAACGATTGATCCTAGTAAAACCAGTGACCTGATTAAAATAGTATCTACTGATTTTGTTTTTTGTTTACAATAAGTGGGTATGTAGGTTATTTACAGAAAAGTCAAGTATGTCCAAGATTTATGATAATTTATTATCATAAATCTTGGTTATTATTTTTATTTAAAATAAGAATCGTGCAAATAACTCAATTATCTTGTTATTAAAATGAAAGCACTTACTCAATAATAATAATTAACAATAATTTACTGTTTGCATTACAGCACATTTAAATAATTGCGTACTATTCAGGCATGGCCCTTTGTTTTGTTGTAAACAACATTCACTGCATGGCCTTTGTAACATTTACACTTATCAGTTGTTTACATCAATCGAAGCAGAATTACAGCACATTTAAAATAATTGCATACTATTCAGGCATGGCCCTTTGTTTTCTTGTTAACAACACTCACTGCATGGCCTTTGTAACATTTACACTTATCAGTTGTTTACATCAATCGAAGCAGAATTTAGTTCCCGTTACATAATCATATGAAACCGAGGCAACAAAGTAATCATTAGCTGTGAACATCTACCTTGATAACGGTTTATTAGCGTTTATGTAGGTAGGTACAGCGTGACTACGTTCTGTTTTCACTTTAGTATCCAAACTACTAACGATCCTTATCGAAATAAAAAGTCGCTTGACTGATCGTAAACAACTTGCATTATTTTTCGTGTGCATTCTTCCCCTTTTTTTTTTTTTTTTTTTGTAAATGTTTTCAGTACTTACTTTTATCCTCGTCGCCACTTGTAATGTTCGCCGCGTTAATAAAACACACTTTGTTAGATCTCGTAGGTGAATAGTATATGCGTCTAGCGCACGTCCGCTCTCGCTCGCGGTTGACGCTCGACTAACTGCGCGCCGCCGAGGCGCATACACTACAATTATGTTAATCGAAATAATAATTATAATATTTTTTTTCAGTTTAGTTAAAGGGCCATCAATGTAATCCTTTTATAAAAAATGTTAAGTAAAAACCAGGGACTTAATTTTACCTGAACATGAGCATAAATGAAAATTTCCATAAAATAAAATCCAGCTACAACAAAAACAGACATAACACTCCAGAATTAAAAACGTCCATATTTATAAACGATTAAAAACAAACAAGTCCGGTTGACACGGGTCGCACTCGCACGGGTGTGTTGTGTCTAAATATAAACATTTGTGTGTAACGCCTACCGTGTGGGCGCACCGGGGGCAGAGTGCGTACGACTGTTTACGTTGTTTGCGTCACATTGCACGCTTCCTTCTTGTCAAACGGTTGTTGACCCTTGATAAAGGGTAATGGATGAAGTTGCTTTGAAGTGATCGCTACTCGCTTGAGCATTGCATATTAATATATTTATTTCTGCCGTATTTGGTTGTACCCTTGTTACCTGTCGTTTCACCGACACTTAAGCTAAGATAAATATGGGCATTCACAATTTACAAGTCAATACATGTAAAAATTAAATAAAAATACAGTTTTAATTATAAAGCTTCGGAGAATAGGTAACAACTTTATAAAAGTGTATTGAATACTATTCATTTCACGATGAGGAATAAACAGTATACAAAGTTTTCAATTTTCTCCTCAAACATTGCATTTTTCTCCCAACGAACTCGACTCGAGTGAAAATAACAAAGACGCAATGAAACTCTTCTAAACGTTGTATTTTCTTAGAAACTGTTCCCCCCTCACTCCCTCCATGCCTCCTCAGTCACATTGTTCAAACGTTCACTCCTCGACACGGAAACTGTATTTTGTACCGAAGTAAGTTAGGCTTCCATTTTGTTATGAAATTGTCACGAAAATTAATTCTTAGTTGTCCATTCATCTTGGAATGAAATGGCTTAATTCAGTTAAATACTTTCCAACAAAATTGTTATAATAAAAGCAATTTTATTTAGAAAATAACCGCTTTATTTATGAAGTTTCCGCGCAAGCATCCTATGTAATTAGATTTTATAATTTGGAATGTCAATATAAGCATAAAATTAGTCAAAGAAATATCAAAGAAGAAGGGCAGGTTTCCATGCATTCTCGTTACCGCATTTAAACTTCGAGTGAATTTATTATATTTTTAACAAAAAATAATAATTATATCACTCTTGTTGCAAAGTAACAGTACAACATGGAATAATTAACCACACATCATACACTAAACCAACATGCACCTTTCTACATCTAAAATTAAATTCGTCCGCCTTGAATATTTGACGTCCGGCTAATAGTCCAGTCCATACATCATACCGGTCGTGCAATATTAATGCATTTTTGTCCGGATCCCGGACTCCGGACAGCACCGGCTTTTGGACGGTAATTATTTAAGATAGCGCCCTCTAGCGGACAGCGGTGATTCATCGCGGAAGTATTCCTGTGCTTTATTTTCGTGGCGTGTTTAAATAAATGGGAGAAATTTTTTGTCATTTTTATGCGGGTGTACTCTTGTGGAGTATTTTTTGTGTGTTAGCTTATTCGTGACATTTTATTGTAACGGTTGCTCTAACTTGGATTTTGTTTAGTTTAAGCTGAGGTTTTTCTCTTTTCTACATGACAGAAAATAAGTAATAACCAGACGTCGCCATCACACCAACGCCAACGTTCTACCAAACATATTTACAAGAGTACTTCAAAGCTTCACATCACTAAACAGCCGACAATCTCGCGGTGTTTAGAGAGTATTTCCACAAGACGGACGAACAACAGCGGTCGTTTGAGTCGCGTCTGTGACGTCACGACGATGACGTGTACAATGCGTTGCGCGCTCAAAGTGTACGCACTCTCATTTAGCGCGCGGTCTGTAGGCGTACCTGAAGATAGATGGTGTTTGTTTGTCTGCCTGTCTGCTTGCTGAGGATAATTCTAAGCAAGAATAAGGTAAAAAAATATGTTGAAAATAAAAAGGAGAAAATACAATTTGAATGGATAGGTCTTAGTAAACTGATTGAGAATGTGAAATTGAATAGTCATTTTTGCTTCGAAACATATCAAAAATCTTCAATAGAATAGCAGAAAACCATCGTTTATTGCCCGGCAGTCTATAAAATATTAATTTTCTTGTCAAAAGTTCTGAGGAACAGATTCAATGTATATTACATATTCTGAGTTCCAAAAATACAATGAACCTAAAACTTACACTTACAACATTCTCATCACATATAAGTTTCAAGTTTCTTCGAAAACAGCCGACCGGAGACACACTTACACGACAAAAGAATACAATATTTCTATTCATATCCCGGGGGAGTGGCCACGTTCCCGGGGTACGGGGTCTGGGGCCCGGGGCTCGGGACTCGGACACAAGTGGCTGGCCCTTTGTCGTGGTGAAGCCTTACTGTGTTCTATAAAAACGTTTCGTTCAGCTTTCACTTGGGGATGAAATGTAAATGGGTATCATAATTTTGGTACCCTACGATATTGCTCGTAAAGCATCCACACTATTCAAGAGGACGAATTTTTATACTGGTATTATTATTTCTAAATCTTGATTGTGGTATGTTTAATTAATTTTCTTGTGTCTTCTTGTTTCAGGTAATATAATATTCAGTTTTTAGAAGTTAAAATGATGGCGGTAAACTGTAAGTAAAGGATCTTATTTACATTTGTGTACTAAAAATGTTTATAGAAAATGATATCCCACCAAAAACATTTCATGTAAAGTGTTGCCAAAACGAGCACATAAGGTTTGCCCTACAAAAAAGATATCAGATCTTATGTAGAACCAAGCTTCTGAATCTACACGGCCTAACTCTACCAACTCTAACTTCACAAATTCTACACATCAGTAAAAATGTATGGCTTCACCGTTTCGCTACCGTCGTGGAGGTGATGCTAATATTTAGTTTTTGAAGTAAGTAACGAAACAGCCAAGCCATACATTTTTGCTAATGTGTAGAATTTGTGAAGTTAGAGTTGGTAGAGTTAGGGCGTGTAGATTCAGAAGCTTGGTTCTACATAAGATCTGATATCTTTTTTGTAGGGCAAACCTTATGTGCTCGTTTTGGCAACACTTTACATGAAATGTTTTTGGTGGGATTTCAGTTCTTTTTGTAAGTCGCATCTTGGATTTATGACATCAAATTATTTTTCGAGTTGCTCTCAACGAGCACGTCTTTCCTTTGATACCCATATTGCAGAAGTGCATTAAAAATAACTATTCCACCATCTTGGATTTAGAATGACGTCACATTATTCATCGAGTTGCTCTCAACGAGCCCTTTCATTTGATTCCACATTGTAGAAGTGCATTAAAAATAATTATTACGCCATCTTGGATTTATAGTGACATCACATTATTCTTCTAGTTGATCTCAACAAACCTTTTCATTTGATACCCATAATATAGAAGTGCATTAAAAATAACTATTCCGCCATCCTAGATGGTCCGCCATATTGGATTTGTAATTACGTCACATTATTTTTTGAGTTGCTCTCCACGAGCCTTTTCATTTGATACCCATATTGTAAAAGGGCATTAAAAATAACTATTCCGCCATCTCAGATGGTCCGCCATATTGGATTTATAATGACGTCACATTATTTTTGAAGTTTCTCTCAAAGAGCCCTTTCATTTGATACCCATATTGTAGAAGTGCATTAAAAATAACTATTCCGCCATCTTGGATTTAGAATGACGTCACATTATTCATCGAGTTGCTCTCAAGGAGCCCTTTCATTTGATGCCCATATTGTAGAAGTGCATATAACTAATCCGCCATCATACATGGTCCGCCATATTGGATTTGTAATGACGTCACATTATTGTTCTAGTTTCTCTCAACCAGCCCTTTCATTTGATATCCATATTGTAGAAATGCACTAAAATCAACTATTCTGCTATCTTAGATAGTCCGCCATATTGGATTTAGGATGACGTCACATACCTATTCGTGCATTGTAATCCAAACTAAACGTGTATACAGAATTTCAGCTCAATCGGTTGAAGATAATTCTATTTCAAAATTGAGTTCAAAGATTACACCCGAACAAACATACATACATTGCAAGTTCCACCCCCCCCCCCCCCCATTTTAGGAGATGAGGGATGTTTTTTTGTATACTACATACCAAATTTCGGCTTTCTAGCACTTCAGGAAGAAACCTAACATTTTTAGGTCTCATATAAACTTCAACCCCCCATTTTAGGGGATGGGGGGTGAAAGTTATAGGTTTGTGAATTTTTTTGTTGGTTGTATACTAAACTTAGATTACATACCGAATTTCAGCTCTCTAGCACTTCAGGAAGTAGCCAAACATTTTGATGATCATCAGTGTGTCAGTGAATCAGTGACGAAATCCGTGTATTTTAGATATCAATAAAATCTAAAGTATTATAGCTATTCTATTGAGACTTTGTATGCTTAATAAGACTATTGATGGCATCATATTCTGAGAATATGAACTATCTGGTACATCGGAAACCAACTCTATGAGGGTTCAAAAAAACGACGAAACACTTCGAGAAAAGGTAGGTAGTGCCCTTGCGCTTCGCTTGGCTCGTCTTGGCGGGGGCACTACCGTGCCCCCAGATACAAACACGCTAATAAATAGTCAATCAAGAATACTTCAGCATAACAACAAAAACAAATACGATCGTCATAAATCACAAAACAGATGGCGCTGTAGTAAATCCGTTACCAAATGAATAAGTAATACCACCGTTAATGGTGCAGCTATTGACCGTCCTAAAAACAGCAGCCTGTATAATATCCCACGTATTTCACCGTTTCACGATACGAGCTACAGGATGATCATAATGGCGGATGATTGATGAAGCCACGTCGAGGGAATTTGATCAATTATCATTATTTTTTCGCCACAGATTGATGATGGCAGCGAAATTAAATTATTTCAGAAGTTTGTGATAGCTCGTAGGAATGTATTTATAAAAGGTGAGGTTTTATCGAACTATAGAGAAACATTTCGAAAGTTTGATGAGAGTTCGTTCTTGAGTGAATTCTTAAAGTTTTTCGTTTTGCGTTTTCATTTCCGTCAGAAACCCAACTTTCTGTCCTAAATCCAAAAAGTCCGTGTTAAAGGATGTCAATAAACCAGTGTTGTAAAAAAATTTCATTAAAAAAGATAATTGGAAACCGGTGTCGGTTCGTGAGATATTCCATAAAATGTCGAAAGTCGCTTTATATTTAAAATAATCTCTCTTCGTCGACATGATAGATACTGAATTTTTAATACCCTTAGAGATTTCTGAAGCAAAAGAAATGTAATACCAATTTTCTACCTTTCTACGCAAACAAATCTTAAAAGTCTACTTTTTAGTAAAATGTAAAGAAGAATGGGTGCTTTTGTAAACTAAATAACAAATACAGTATACGAGACAGTATCACAGAGTAAACACGTGAAAACAAACAGTATCCCAATTAGGCGCAGAGCATACAGCCGACACGAACTAGTTTTGTTCCGCATAACGTCCAATTTAAAGTTTTACTTGTTAATGCTGAGAGTATTAACAAGTACAGCTGTGTCTATTGATGGTAACTATTAAGTAAAGTGAAGAATAAAAATTATTATTTAACTTAGAAAGAATTGTTTGTGAAACAGCCACCTTACTTGTGTCTGCCCTTGTAGCAAAGCTAAATACTCTAACGAGATGTCAAAAACCGATGTCAAAAAATGTCTACATTAAGCACAGACCATTCCAACAAAAATTACACGACAAATCAGAACTGAAAAACAAAACAAAAGCTCATAAAAAAACGAAATACACAATACAGTAATAAAACGAATCCGTGTGAATAAATCCTTTGAAATATTTGTCGGCGTATTGTCGAGATGTCCCCTCACTAGCGCGTGACTAGACTTTTAAGATGGCCGCCACAAATACGCGGGCAAACATTTTTTTGGAAAAGCCTTTATTTTAAGGTTGTTCTACTATTTGAATCTTAATCTGGGTTTTATAGAGGAAAGATTTAGATTCAGAAAGATTTTATGAAGCACAGAAAAATGTTAACAAAGTCGTACTACAGATTACCTTTAATCTTTTCGTTATCCAGCCGTTGAGGTAAAGCACAGGCGAGATCTTCCCAATCTTCTTTCAAATTGAATATTGAAAGAAACTCTGAGTTAAAATCTAAGTTTACCTTTTTAATGAAAGTAAACCGGCAGATATCTTCTATACGAAGAAAGGATAATACAGTCGGAGCATAAGCAAACACTAGGTTATTAAATTGTGGAAGTGGTTCTATATTTATCTTCCTCCTTTTAAGCTAAGTCCATAGACGTTTTGTAAATACATTACACTAAACCACGAATAAATTATCATAAGCTCGTAAAATATTCCACTAACAGGCATGAAATAATGCTTCCCTGTCCATCTAAAATAAACGTAAAAAAGCAGCCGGTGTGACCATTTCCCGCCCCGCCGCCGCCGGCAAAAAGGGTTGCCAGCTCATCGACCGAACACAACAGTAGATATTTTCTTTTCATCTATTTCGTTTAAAAAACTGACAAGTTGAATAAAAAGGGCTTCAGTTATAAAATGGCGGCGCTGGAAACGAATTTGAGGACGAAATAAAATGGAATAACAGCCTCCAGGACGGTGAGGTACGGTGCCTTTTATGTAGCCCGCTGGCCGGCGGGCGGTTTACACCGACTAATTCTTGTTATATCTACGAATAATTTTCTAGCTGTATCTATTGGGTAACCACTCGTCTGGATAAACGAGGATCATCCTGGCTTCATTTGTATTTATAAATGCGGTTTTGTTTTATTATAATGAGCAAAACTTTTAAAACGGTAACTTAAGATGTATGTAATTATAGTAAACTTACAAAAGTTTACTATAATTTTGTGAACTAAATATTTTACAACATAAATCATAACTCAGAGTTTTCTTGGCATTTAAAATGCCCTATACTAGGAATTTCCCCAAAATATCAAGGGTGCAACATACACAACATTTTTTTCGAGGTTTATTACCTTTTTTCACAACGAACTAACGGAATCAATGTCGCAGTGACCGTATCCGTATACCAAGAATATTACTTTAATAAAAATAAACCGAGAGTCTCAAGATGATATTCCTACATAATTTAATATCCTCGGAAGAGCCAAGAGCTAACACACTAGACTTAATAAGAGGGACACGGAAAACCCATCTTGTTATATAACATATAAAGCGTATACTGTATTATACTATATAAACAAGTACCACGCATACACTTAGCATAAATATGGAAGTTTCAATCTCCACCATGCGCCATGGTCGCCCTACAAGTACGGCCCTTTCATTATTCATGCATTTTCATGGAAATTTACTATGAAGGAAGATTTCCTACAGAGAGCATTTTGTTTAAACTGTAGAGAAATAAATGTTTTAGGAAGGGTTAAGATCTTGTGAATAACGTAGTTTTGTATAAAACATTGCTTGTTTTAATTATTAAATTTATTTATGGGTTATGTTCTGCCTGTATTCGAGTATTTTTGGAATAGTATAAAAATTTAGCTCACAACAGGTTCAAAAATACTTGCGTTTTCAGAAGAATACTACCTTCGCCATTAGCCTATTACATGAATGTTACCAATTTACTTTGTTTTCTTATATCTTTGTTCCACGAAAATAAATATCCGTGACAATATCTCTCATCCCAGCCAAGCATACAAAAAACAAGTCAATTTATCTTTTTCTAAAGTTTATTCTTCAATCAGAATATGTTATAAGAACATAACAAAGTTTCCCTTTTATGTATATTCTCCAATCAGTATGATCAAAGTTAGGACTAACAAGTATGTAACAACTCGATGTAAGTTCAACTGCGGGGCGGGTACCTCGCGACAACTTTTAATTACGTTCGGTTTCGCCTCTAATCGGTTACTAAGTGATAACAGAGGGGCTGCGGGAATAGGGAACTACGTTGTTCGGATAGTGTGATAGTGTATGAAAGTGGAAATTCATCCTTACAATATAATGATACAGGGTAATATTGCTTATAGTCAATGTATAAGTTAGTTGAGAGCAGTGGTGGCCCAGTGGTATCGGTCCCGACTTACGAGTCGTAGGTCGTGGGTTCGAACCCCGCCAGGCGCATTACTTTGTGTAATTTATTTCATCACTACTGCTCTCAAAACGGTGAAGGAAAACATCGTGAGGAAACCGGCATGTCCTAGAACCAAAAATTCGAAGACATGTGACATCCACCAAACCGCACTGGGCCCGCGTGGTGGATTATGGCCCACTCCCTCTTACAGAGAGGAGGCCTGTGTCCCAGCAGTGGGAAGATTATAGGCTGACGATGATGATGATGAATGTATAAGTTAGTACACATGCACAGTTACAAATAAAGCTTTACAAAACCAGTTTCCATGGTCTCACTTTGTATGATTTTTACACACATTCAAAGTGACCGGACACTGGTTCTGCAAAGCATGAAGTGTAGCCGTGGGTATACAAGTAAACTCACAGCATTTATTGGAATCAAACCTCTTGAAAACACATTTAACCGTCAAGAAGTACGAGTAAGTCAGTTGAAAAGATGAAATACGTTGCTTATTGTAAATCTCTATGAAAAACGGCAATTAGGAAATTCAAGAGTCACACTTTTAGATCAAAATTATGTTCAATTGTGCAAATATATAAATACGGAAAATTATTATTAAAGATCGTTGCGTCGTCGTTGTGGCTATGAAACATTAAAATCTTTTTCAATCGTAGCAAAATGGCGTTCTGTGATTTCTGCCAAACCCATGTATATTACGTGATTTTTAAAATCACGTAATTTCTTAAAAGGCTTACTCGTTTTTCCAGAGATGACAGGAATTGGTTTCAAGTTGCAGTGCTTCCACGAAAGCTTCCAGTTTTCTTTCCAAGATTTCAACAACTGTAGAGCTTTGAGTTTAGTTGGAACAAGAAAATACAATAATTTCTGTTTTTCAGCGCTGTTTCGTCTTTTTGCAATTATTTGTGCTAAAGAATATTGTTTGAAGTTTGAACATTTTAATTATATAACTTTTTTGATTTTAATATTATAGCTTTTTATCCTGGAAGAAGCAAGCAATAAAATCATGTAAGAATTACAGAAGGTGATATTCTCTAGTGTCTGCCCTTTTTTACGTAATAAAATCTTCGAATGAGTCCTCCCGCCTTGCGTGGAGCGAAAGGGACTGTCAGACTCTTACTGACTAAAATCCACGGTGTTCCTTCAATACCCTTTACGTTCCAGGGTCACGGTTACCGATTTAGACAGTCCCGCGACTTCTGTTTCTGCTTAGGAAAAGACGTGGTTTTAACCCTTTTTATGGAAGGTAGATTTCCGTGTACCATAAATTCATATTACACTTATGATTATAGCATACGAGAGGTTCAATCAAGGTGATAACTTCCCCATACAATAGCCGTAACTCCAATAATTGTCTCACAAACTGCAGACACGAGCAGTCTCCATCATCCGCACAATATCTGGATATTGGCAATATTTCACCCGGCGTTGTCTGCGCCGCGAGTGGCCGCCGTGGCCTCTCGAACAGGTATTGTGTGGGGCCGTAAATCTTACGTCATGGCCCCCGGGACGGACGTGAAACATTGTAGGGTTTTTTATGTGAGGAAATCATCTTGTTTGGGTTTATGAAATAAATATAAATTATATGCGGATATGATGGTTAAACATTGGAATTTAATTTGACTCTTGAGTCTAACTCAATCAAAAAATTAAAAATGATGTTATACATAAACTTAGTCTGGTTCCCATATACACAAAGAAATATTAATGTAGTTTCAAACATTAAAATAATAATCTAATTATCACAGTGTACTGAGACGCTTCATTTGTATTCCTAATAATTGTGGAAAGTTATCAAAATTATGGGTATAAATAATTCAAGAAAATTACATTGTACAACTGGAATTACAAAAAAACGTACTGACTTTAGTCTCAGGGGTGGGAGCCTACTTAAACAAATTTCTTTCAGAACGTAATAACACTTGTTATTCACTAAATTGCTGAAAGTTTTCGAAGAATTCGAGGAAAAGTTTTTGAGTTCTAAGAAATTATAAGTTTGGAAAGAAAAATATTTAAAAAGACAAAAGTAAACTAATCATCACTACCTGAAAGTTGGATTAATTAAAATGTAAAGTCTCAATAGAAAGTAAGGGTTGTGGAATGTTTTGAATAAATAAATAGTCATCATCATTAGCCTATAAGTGTTCCCACTGCTGGGACATAGGCCTCCTCTCTGTGAGAGGGAGTGGGCCATAATCAACCACGCTTGACCAGTGCGGGTTGATGGATGTCACATGTCTTCGAACTTTTTATTTCTTGGACATGCCGGTTTCTTCACGAAGTTTTCTTTCACTGTTTTGAGAGCAGTAGTGATGAAACAAATTACACAAAGTAATGCGCCTGGCTGGGTTGCCCATGACCTACAACTTGTAAGTTGGGGCCAATATCACTGGGCCACCACTGCTAAATATAAATAAACTAGCAGTTCGCCCGCGACTTCGTCCGCGCGTATTAAGAACTTTACCTCCGTGAACTTCTACTCCTAGCCGAATCGGGTCGAATTTCGCAAAATCCTTTCTTAAAAGCATCTACGTCCTCAAAAGAATCCCCATGAAAAATTTGAGACCTTTGTCTATACACACTAAAAACAACCCCTTAGGGGTGGAATTTCGCAAAATAACTTATTAAGTAGCATCGACGTCCTAAAAATATCCCCCATGCAAAATTTGAGACTTCTGGTATTTGTAGTTACGAAGTTTCAAACAAACTATCAATACCAATAACAACCCCTTAGGGGTCGAATTTCGAAAAACCCTTTTCATAAGTAGCACCTACGTCCTAAAAAGAACCAGCATGCAAAATTTGAAACTCCTAGTACTTGTAGCAACAAAGTTTCATACAAACTGTCAACCCCAAAAACAACCCCTTAGGGGCGGAATTTCGGAAAATCCCGTCTTAGCGAGTACCTACGTCGTAAAAAGAACCCCTGTGCAAAATTTTGAACCCTTAGCATTGGTAGTTTCCGAGATTTCGTGTCCTATGAGTGAGTGACCTTTTGCTTTTATACAGTGTGTCCGGGCACGAGTTAGCGATATTTGAAGAGGATATTCTAGGCTCGCGTCGCGTTTCGTTTCTCCGTAAATCATGTCTTCCGAGCTGTCTCCAGAAATGTCACTGCTCCTTACGAAAATGACAGAACAACTAAAAATACAAACTAATGTTATAACAGAAAATATTACTGCAGTAATATTACAAAAAGTGGATGAAAAACTAAAACCGATTATTGAAGAGAACCAAAACTTGCGAAACGAAGTGGACAAATTAAACAACAAGCTAATAAATCTCGAGGCAAACAGCAAGCGTAAAAACGTACTAATCCATGGGCTCCCAGAGCCTAACGAAGAAAGTCACGAAGAACTGACTACTCTCGTCACGTCAACGTTGAAAGAAATTGAGGTGAATCTAGAAATAGGGGAAATAGATAGACTTCAGAGACTGGGTAAGAAACGAGACAATGACGTCAAAATCAGACCAATCTTGCTAGCTACCACAACCCTTGGGAAAAAAATCCAGATTTTAAAAAACAAAAAGAAAATGAAATCGGGCACATACATTACACATGATCTACCGAAGGCAGTGCTACAAGCAAAAACTAAAAACCTTAACACAAATAAAGACAGCGAAAAAAGAAAAAGATCTGACACTCAAAGCCCCAACCAGCAGAATACAAATACCTCTAAATTGCCGAAGATAAATACATTTCAGCACCTGCGGGAGAGATCACACTCCGCTTCAGGGACCATCACATACAAAAACTAACACAACACCAATAGGAACCGACAAACTGCAAATATGTCAACTAAGTCAACCACAACAAATAAATCTACAACCAAAACAACACCAAAACAAAATTCAACAACCAATGCTCCCACCACGGCTGGTCACCGCGGGAGAAACAGACCATCACCCTCTAACAAAAAGCAACAAACTACACATTGCAACATTAAATACCAGGACATTAAGAACAAATGAATCTCTATTAGAGCTTGAGGAAGCGTTGAAAGAACTCAATTGGGATATACTGGGAATAAGTGAAATGCGAAGAGCTGGCGAATCAATAGAAGAACATACAGAATATATTATGTTTAACAAGGGAGAAACTGGGGGACAAAGAGGAGTTGGAATCATGGTAAAAACACACCTAAGAAATAATATACTGAATTTCATCGGAGTTAATGATCGAATTGCAACTTTACTTATTAAAATACCCGGCTTCGAAAAAACATGGACAATAATACAAGCCTATGCACCAACCGAACAAGCTGCAACATCTGAACACATTATCTTCTACAATAACCTTTCCCAAGTTATATACAAATATCCAAAAAATATAATTGTTCTTATGGGGGATTTTAATGCTCAAGTAGGGACCAAGCAAAACAAAGATGAATATGTACTGGGGAACTTTGGCCACGGCAAAAGAAGTACAAACGGGCAAAGGCTAATAGAATTTTCACTGGAGCACAACTTAACTCTCTTGAATAGTATCTTCAAGAAAAACAAGAAAAACAAGTGGACATGGACCTCCCCAGATGGCAAATATAAAAACGAGATAGATTATATTATGTGCAATCACCCAAGATTATTCACAAACACTTCAGTAATAACAAAGCTAAACTTTAATACAAACCATCGTATGATAAGAGCATCTCTCAAACTAATACCACCCAAAAACTCTAGAAAACATATTACAACATCCAGCATGGTTCACTACCCAGAAGACAGCAAAGTTGCAGCCCGTTCCTTGGCAATACTTGGCAAGGAATTACTGGAAGATTACAAAAGTGATGTCAAAGCAAGCTATGCCAAACTACAAAGCCATCTTACCGGTACCAACACCAGCAAACCACCCAAGCATAAATATATACTGAGAGATAAAACACTACAACTAATCCAGGAAAGAAAATGTCTATTCAATAGCAAAATGAGAAAAGAGAATATTCAAATGATTACAAAGCTGAGTAAGAAAATCAAGGAAGGCATTAGGAAAGATAGAAAGGCCGTGAGGCTACAAAAATTAGAAAAACATATTTTAGCTACTGGAGGAACAAGAAAAGCTCTTAAAGAACTACGCGAGTCAAATCCATGGATACCAAACCTGAAAAATAACCACTGTAACATCACAAATCGAAAAGAAATAAACAAAGCAGCTACAAAATTCTACCAGCATCTATACTCCAACCAAGATGACACCAACCAGGGAATTTATGAAATTCGTACACCTAACCCATGCCCATCAGACCCAGAGCCTGAAATCTTACCCAGTGAAGTCAGGAAAGCAATACTAAGCCAAAAATCTGATAAAGCACCAGGCCCTGACAAGATTACGAATGAGTTGCTGAAAGGAACACTTGAAGAACTGGCTCCTATTCTGACTAAAATCTTCAACAAGGTTATAACTTCAGGAATCATACCTGAACAGTGGGCAACATCTCATATAATCCTTATATATAAAAAAGGACCAAAAGAAGATATAGGAAATTATAGACCAATAAGTCTGATGTCCAATGTCTATAAGGTTTTCTCCAAAATCATTCTAGACCGCATAAGTACAAAACTAGACGAAAACCAACCAATAGAACAGGCGGGCTTTAGAAAAAACTTTGCCACAGTGGACCATATACATACTATCAAACAACTCATAGAAAAATACAACGAGTATAATGAGTGTCTGTATATGGCCTTCGTCGATTACACCAAGGCCTTCGACAGCATTAGCCACAAAGCCATATGGGAAAGTCTTGAACACCAAGGAATCCCCACACAATACATAAAAACCATCAAATCTATCTACTCCAACACTAAATCAAGAATACAACTAGAAAGTTTGGGGGAGACCTTCAATGTAAACAGAGGTGTCAGGCAAGGAGATCCACTATCCCCCAAACTCTTCTCTGCAGTGTTGGAGAATATATTCAGAAAACTGGAATGGGACCAACTTGGTCTAAGCATAGATGGACGAAGACTAAATCACCTAAGATTCGCAGATGATATTGTCATCGTCGAAGAAAACCCCGAAAAATTAAAGAAGATGATCCAAGACCTAAACAGAGAAAGCGAGAAAATAGGGCTATCCATGAATACCACTAAGACCAAGCTTCTGACAAACTCTGACAACCGAGTTATATAATTAAACAACGAACCTCTCGAATACGTGGAAGAGTATATATACCTGGGACAGATCATCTCTTTCAAGGATCAGACGGACAAGGAAATCAAAAGGCGAATAGCAAACGGTTGGAGAAAATATTGGTCACTCAAAGAAATCATGAAGGTCAACGACCTTAGCATCGGTACAAAACGGAAAGTATACAACACTTGCATCCTACCTTGCATCACATATGGGTGCGAAACATGGTCTCTTTCGAAACACCACCGAGATAAGCTGCAGTGCTGTCAAAGAGCGATGGAGAGAAGCATGTTGGGCATCAAGAAGCAAGACAGGAAACGAAATACTTTTAT
Organism: Agrotis clavis; assembly: GCA_954870645.1. Classification (NCBI taxonomy): domain Eukaryota; kingdom Metazoa; phylum Arthropoda; class Insecta; order Lepidoptera; family Noctuidae; genus Agrotis; species Agrotis clavis. The sequence continues at coordinate 21,442,736 of OX940938.1, read as the reverse complement.
AAGATCCAAGACAAGAATTGTGGATATACTTACGAAGATAGACCAACTAAAATGGAGATGGGTGGGCCACATGTTAAGGAGTACTCAGGATAAGTGGAGTAAAATTGTGACAGACTGGTATCCCAGAGATGGAAAAAGGAAACGGGGAAGACAACTCAAAAGATGGGAAGATGAGCTAAAACTTACAGCGGGCCCTTACTGGAGAAGGGTTACCAGAGATAGGATACAATGGAAAATGTTAGAGGAGGCCTTTGCCAGAAGGCACACTGAACTAAGGGATATCCTCTAAAAGAGGAAAACAAATACCTCACACACAACAGATAAAGTTCAGGATAGAGGGCTTATTGATTGATTTGATTGATTCTAGGCTCATTTTCATCGACGAAAATGCTTTAAAAAAAATTCTTACTCCAAAACTTCGCGAATGGCAGCCATTTTAATTTTTTGATCTGTCGAACTGGGGTGTGTACAATAAAATGCAAATATCTTTAAATCCAAGAGACCTACATTCATGCATATGACTTTATTGCAAAGTTAAACGTTGAGGCTTATCAAAAACTTACGAAAGTTTTCTAAATAATATGTAAAAATAACCAAAAAACATGGGCAAACACGAAATTGTACACAAAAATTACTGAATAATTTCACATTTTTTACTCTAGCTCGATAAGTACCCCTGAATTTTGCTAGGGTTTTCGCATTAAATTAAAAGTATTTGACTCAGGCTATAAAATGATATCAAAAATATCACTCTACATTAAGTATCTTAGGAGTTATTCTCACTTGAACATCACCCTTGCTTAGCGCATGTACCCCAATATTACAGGTGTTGCATTCTTTGGGTGAGCTAAATCGTTCCAACGAATATTTATGAGCTGGCATTATTGACCACCATGTAAATAATAATAATAATAATAATATTCCACAACTATCACACAACGCCATCTAGTCCCAAGCTAAGCAGAGCTTGTGTTATGGGTACTAGACAACTGATAAACATACTTATATATTTCTAAATACATACATATTATAGATAAATTACACCCAGACACAGAACAAATGATCATGCTCATCACACAAACATTTGTCCTGGGTGGGAATCGAACCCACGACCTCCGGCATAGCAGTCAGGGTCACTAACCACTAGACCAACGGGCCAGTCAAATGATCCCCAAGTAACCATCCTTAAACTGAAATAGTACAGTTTCTTGGATTTATTGCTGCGGGGCGAGACGGAAGGGTGATGTTCAAATGAGAATAACTCTTAAGATACTTAACGTAGAGTGATAATTTTGATATCATTTTATAGCCTGACTCAAACACTTTTAATTTAATGCAAAAACCCTAGCAAAATTCAGGGGTACTTATCGAGCTAGAGTTAAAAAAGTGAAATTATTCAGTAATTTTTGTGTACAATTTCGTGTTTGCCCATGTTTTTTGATTATTTTTACATATTATTTAGAAAACTTTCGCAAGTTTTTGATAAGCCTCAACGTTTAACTTTGCAATAAAGTCATTTGCATGAATGTAGGTCTCTTGGATTTAAAGACATTTGAGTTTTATTGTACACACCCCAGTTCGACAGATCAAAAAATTAAAATGGCTGCCATTCGCGAAGTTTTGGAGTAAGAATTTTTTTAAAAGCATTTTTGTCGATGAAAAAGAGCCTAGTATATCCCCTTCAAATATCGCTAACCCGTGCCCGGACACACTGTATACAACATTATTTTAAGTATATGCGAAACCTGAATATAGTTTGTTCAGAATCAGTAACTGATTCGATTCCAATAATTTTTACACCATGTTATATTTTTTTTTCAAAAATATTTTAATTTCATTTTATTACCAGTTAAATACAATTCAATCACCGTACGGTTAGGTACCTATTGCCAAACTATTATCACGAATGTATAACACAGGAGACGCGGTTTACGCAGGTGTACCGCGAAATGAGCGTGTTTTTGAACGAAAAACCAGGTAATATACAAGCTTATAACTTTGTTATTTTTTATGATACGGTTTTAAAATTTTGTACATAGATTCTTTACACAAAAATGTTGGACAGGTGTATCGGGTTTCGCATAAACAAAAAATAATGTTGTATAGATAGTATTATTTTAGTTATAACTAGCTTCTGCCAGCGACTTCGTACGCGGATCCTGTTGCTTATGCCAGCGACAATGGGGTCGTCAAAATCGAAGATCTGAAACGTCTGATGTCGAATTCTTAGAGCCTGGGGACGGGAAAACAACGGGACGCGCATGACGATTCCAGACGTTCCAGATCTTTCATTTTTGTAAGTCAACAGGAAATGCCCATCAGACTAAACAACTCTTGCCGTCATTCCTATATAATTATGTTATAGTGTAGTTGGGCTCTTGGAGTTCCACATCAGGAGTTCCAGATCTTCAGTTTTTATACGACAACAGGGAGTGCTCATCAGGCTGAACAACTCTTGCTAAGACGTCATTACTGTATATGTAATAGTGTAGCTGGACTCTTGGAGTTCCACATCAGGTGTTCTATATCTTCAAATTTATTTTTGCAGCAGAAAATGCTCATCACGCGGAACAATTTTTGTTATGGCGCTATTTTTGTATCTCTTATAGTTTAGCTGATCTATTGCAGTTCTGCATCAGGTGTTCAAGTTTCCAAGATAAATTATAGCCTATAATGTTGCCCAGACTTAATAGCTATACAACAAAAAAAAAACAATCAAATCCGTCCAGTAGTTCCGAAGATTAGCGTGTATGGAGTAACTTCTCCCGTTTTAACCTGACGTTTCCCTTCACTGCTCTGCTCCTATTGATTGTAGCGTGATGAAAAGTATACTATAACCAGCGCAGGAGTATGAAAAATAATTGTACGAAGTTTCATCAAAATCCGTCGAGTAGTTTTTGTTTCTATAACGGTTATACAGACAGACAGACAGACAGACAGACAGACAGACAGACAGACAATAATTTTATTAATTGCATTTTTGGCATCAGTATCGATCCCTAATCACCCCCTGATAGTTATTTTGGAAATATATTTAATGTACAGAATTGACCTCTCTACAGATTTATTATAAGTATAGATATAGATTTACGACTAGAATAATAGGCTGACCATAAGTACTAAAGTTTTGATTTCGTTATCCACGCAGTACAATTTTAGTAGAAGTAGTAGTATAATTTTAGAGACAATTTAAAGGTTTAGTTCGAACAGGGGGCCAATTCTCGGTTTTAGACATGGTGTCGAATTCGACAAAAATTTCTAATGACGTCATTTTTTCGACAAATTTTAAAAGTTGCTATTCTGGGGATGTCGGATTCGACATTTGTCGAAGGCTAACGTTAGAATTCATGTCGAGTGCTTCTGAGCAGTAGAGATGTAATGTCGAATGTAGAGATACGTCATTTCTGAGTGAATTTGTTGAGTTTTGGATTGTACACTGTTTTCTTTTCTTTAGTTTTTAAATAAATACGGCTTGGCATGTCATACCTACTGGAAATTCGATAAACTCTTGATTTTTGCATTATGTTTTCTTGAAACGACGACCTTCGCGCAAATAACAAACTCTGTAATTTGTGTAGCCACGATTGGACTAAAAACCACTGAAAGATGGACGAGTTTATTAGCATTTTTATCACAATAACAATAGCATTTTTGTCTCGGAGTTGTTGGAAAGTGGCAAGCAACTGGCCAATACACGGCGACAACAGCGCACTTATCCCGCCGTCGATATTTACGATTTGAGCTAAACAGAAGTCATTAAAATAATTCCCCTCCATGTTAAAATAAAAATCATGAAATGTAAAACAGCACAGCCCACTAATGATTTATAAACACAGAGTACATGTAAACATAACAAAAGACGCAAATTCTGACACTGACCTGACAGACAATCAACTGTCAAACTGATCATTTTTACACAAAACGTTTCGTTTCAACCTTAAATAATTAGATTTAGTCAGCGTTTTAAAACAAAATCATTCATTAACCTATAGTTACCTAAAACGGAACGCGCGATTCTTCATAATGGTAACATTATATTCTATTTTGACTGAGAATACGGATTTCTGCTCAATTCGACATTTTTTGGTAGAGATAGAGATATTTTTAATAGACATAGAGATAGACTTACAATCTCGAACTCGATAAAAATGGCGAAAATCGAGAATTGGCCCCCAGGAATAGGAATAAAACGGCACACTTCTATTTCTAACAAAGCCAGTCTTTTTTAAAGCGGAACAACAGGACATACGTCGATAAATAACGAAAATACTGCAAAAACTTCGTCCGTGTTTTCCGTTTTGACATCAAAGGAGTATTCTTGAAGCGATTCTTTCGCGTCACCGCTCTGCTAGTCGCCGGACGTTGCCGAACACTTCCGAGTTTTTCCGAACGCTTGCCAATGACCGGTGTTGAACTAAAGTCTTGCAAGGAAATAGAAAACAAGTTAGTTATGTAAAAAAACTATTTTATTTTTAAAACAGGCTTTTATTGTTAAAAAACGACAGACAAAGTACTTGCCAAGACGAATCAAACGGAGTCTATACTCGATTGGTTTGGGGCGTTTTATAATAGAGTTCCTATGGCCACCTTCCAGCTCCATCATCAGATCAGCTCCATGCCATCATATTATTGCATTTTCACGAGATATACAAAGGTACATGCAAAATTTTCACCTCAGTGGGAAACCGGGAAGTGGATCAAAATTTAACTTGGAAGGTTTGATTAGTGACAACGGGATAAGTCAAAGTAAATAAAAGCTTGTAAAAATTGATCTAAATTACTTGAATAAGTGGCTTTAGTTATTGGTTTTAAATACAGTTGATACTTCACGACCCAATAATTATTTGTAAAACACAATATTAACAAATCAGCGATCTTCAAACAAAATGCAGTCATACATAAGAACACGTACATTTCTCCAGTTACGTTTAAGTTTTATTAAATAGGGAACAACTCTATTGCCATTAATCGAACTCGAATTCAGATTTCAAAAATATTTTCGGAAAATCCCCATAATGCTTTGACCGAGTTGAAAACCGAATCTAGAACAACATGTTCACTTTTTCAGCAGAACAGCTGTGAAGCTTGCGAGTAAACTAACAAGCTCCACAAAAATCCAAAAGTTTGCTTAAATCAGCATTTCAAGTGAAAAAAGGTCACGGTAAAACGTGTAATGAATGTAATTGAACCGGAATGCCTGGTAGTTAGCTCGCCGCGTTATCACTGAGCAGTGGGGAGGTGGGGCCGCCGTGAGGCCGTGGGGCGTTGGGGCAGACCGACCATTTTTGACGATGTTAGTGATGATTATACCATTACAATAGATGCACTAATGAGGCTGTGCCTCGAGAGTTATTACTGAATGTCCTATATTTAGAATAAGATCGAATTTAATTCAAAATCTTCATTCTCTTTGTCATATTAGTGAGAAATACGGGACCATTTGAAGTTCATTATTTTCAAATGTTTCGGTAAGAAGCTTTTATGATAACCATGTATATTTTCCGAGAATCTTTAAATAAACTCATTATTTTCTTTTCTAAATCTTAAAGAATCATTTATTTTGAAGAAGTTTTGTTTGAAGTTAAGTAAAGTACTGTACCTACTTAAAACTTCTTAAGTTAAGAAGTCTAAAGATGTGCCTGCTAACTGCAGATAGGTAGAAAGTAATAACTAACTTATTGATTCAATCTATCTACTCTTCAAAATCAATCTTGTTTTCATCAATCGATGTACAGTAACGTAAAAGAAAAATCTATAAAAAACATTATGGAAAGAAGCATCTAGTTTTCAGCAAACTAGGTTACGGCGAGGTTGCGACTGACAGCCTCTCAATATGTCTACCCACTACACAGACAAGCTTCGAAACGAATATATTGTTAAATATACTGGGGCTGCTATCAACGAATATAAAAATAAGTCACATTTTTCCCAAACACAATTGTTGGAAATGTGTAGAACACTTCAATAAATAAAACGACAAAACTTTCAACAAGACAATATCTGATACTAGTTGTATTTGTCATATTATTCTATTACTGACATGAAACAATAAAGCGCATTTCATACCGAGAGCGGGCGCGGGTCGGGCGCGTTTCGGGGCGGGAGTACGGCGGGTCTAGTTCTTTGTATTTAAATGGAAGACTTCATACTGAAAGCGTGCGCGGGTCGGGCGCGCGGCGGGTCGTGCTCCCGCCCCGAAACGCGCCCGACCCGCGCCCGACCCGCGCCCGCTCTCTGTGTGAAATGCGCTTAAGAGATCCCAATTCTCAAACAAGATTCTTTCGAGTATTGACAATATATTATATATTTTCACAAGCACTTTACCTTCAGGACATTTTTCAGGTAACTTCGTTACTGTATTTGTACTGACTGATTGTCAAAAAATGAACAGTGTTTTCTATATTTTTACTTCAAACGTAACAGAACGTAGTTTTGTGAAAAATTCCATAACATACTGCCAGTTAATAATTTACAGTTCAACGAGGGTAAAAAGTGCGAGCGCAGTGGAACAGGGTTGCATTGAATCGTAAAAAACTGGCTCGAACCAGTTTCAACTAGCTGTAGTTAGAACACACCGGTTTCGGCTAGAAAAAACCGGTTAAAAATCAGTTTCATGTTTGTCATTCAGAACAGTACTCTTTGAAGTAATAAGTGGTTATAAATAAAAATAAATAAATAAAATTATTTATGTAGATATGTAGTAATTGTGATCATTTAGACTCGGGAAACTGATTAAAATGTACAAAGAACTAAAACTAAAAATGTATAAATATTACGAACTAAATATTTACAAAAGATACTAAATTAGAATTAAAAATATTATTGAAAAAACACAAAAAGGCAATAAGGCATAATAAGGTTATGCAATTTACTTTTGAATAAAAATACCTAATATCCTGAAACCTTTAGAATGAACATTATTGCCATTGAAAATGTAATCCCTCTTCAAAAAAACTTTTAATATGACATAAATCAAGACAATGAAACCTATTACTCATCCCCAGTACCCAACAAATGCTTACGAAGCAAAAACTCGTCGTTTCTTATGTCTCACATTAATAGGACCCTCACGTCACTGAGTATCTCTGTCACAGTCCATTGCTGGCTCGCTTCGCTTGCGTCGCGACTTCGCCGCAATCTCGCGAGACGTGTACAGCTGACAAATTGAATTCTACCCGTTAGGGTCGCCATGAGATAACGCCTGTCTTTTTTTGTGGGCTGAAAAGGTTTAGGTGGTGTGCCGTTTAGAATGTTGAATAGTTTCTGTCGGACACTGATGTCCGAAACCGTGTCGGCTTTTTTTCCGTACCGACATGACCGAAACTTTATTATTATGGAATAATAAGTGAAAAAATTGTGAAACCGACTTCCAATGAGAATTCGTTTTTGGAAAGTTAATTAGGTAACTGTCAGCGGCAGTAACACAATACTCAGACGTTGAAAAGTAATTTTACTTGATTTTCGTCCAAAATATATTTTATAAAGTTATGTTTTTAGACATTTTCATAAGAACAGTACAATTTTAGACGCCTTTGCGTTTGGGTTGAGACAATAAAGCCAAATTAAAAATCTTAATTAAAAATTGATAACATATTTACATATTTCGATTAGCTTCCCTATTTTTAAACTGGATCCGAAGATTCCATCGAATCATGCTGTTTATGTTTGAAAGCGTTTGATAAAAAAAAAAAATACAAAAAGAACCCACAATAATTCTGTAACGCATGGTCACCGTAGCTCGCTGATTGGTAGGTTGTTCGGGACACATCAGGACATGTTCGTCGAATCAATCGCGCCCGTCCTGATTGATTGGCTGATACATTAGCCTGGCTAATATGCCGCCGAGCGATGACTGCCATTTATCAATCAGTGATGGATTCGATTTTATTTTGGTGATGATGTTTAGACAATGTGACTGTAGAATACGGCTTATGGAGGCTGAATGTAATGACTGGTTCTAGCTAAAAGGATATTTATCAACGTGATTTGAAAACTTCTTGAAGTCTTTGAAGTCGATGGTAAACTTTAAATCATCTGAACACATTCTTGGTCACATTAGTAACAGCGTTAGTAGCTACGATTAGGTCCTCAAACAAAAGAGCATTTGCAAGGAAGCTTAGGATTTTGCGTCAGTAAGCAATATGCAACTACAACTCAGCCTTTCAAAGCTCCAGCGGCAGTTCACACCTTCACTTTGTCCCTGCAATATGGTCAATGAAAGCTTAGTAGGAATAAAGAATCATTTTTTAGGTACATAATATTGAAATCCGGGGCCAAAAACATGTGAAATCAATAAAATAAGCCGAGCGACACCAGGACTCTGGGATACCGAAATTTCGGGACCAAATTGAGATAAAATAATTCGTCGACAATCGAAACGAGCGACACGTGTGAGTTCTACTCATTAGTGACTTATTGTCATTCGCGATTTTCTTCAATTTGTTACGTTTTGTAACGTGCTCAATTTGATCAATGTTTTTTCTATGTAAAATAATATGATTCTGTCACTTGAGTAGAGGCTATATGATTCGACGTGATTTTAGAAAATGTTTGAAGAAGAAATAGGATTGGCACAAGAAAAATCATGTACTGACTTTTCTTTAGCAACGAATTTCTTTAGAATGGTAGATACTTTCAACGTAACAACGTGAAAATAATTAACTTAATTTGTACGGTCGAGTAATATGAAAACTTGAGCCAATTTTGAAACTTAGTCATATTACAAATTGTAGCGCGGAAGCGTTAACGATGTTTCACAACAATTTGACAAGTGGAGGGTTTAAAGTGACAAAGTTCAAAAGTGATCAATGTTTTCGTAAGGTGATTGTGCCAGGTTGTTAGCCAACAAAGTGTTCCTAATCATATTTAATAAAAAAATAACGAGTATTCTACCTATAGCGATTCTTACTTTACTAGTAAGTATAAGTTATTTAGTAATGTCTCTAGGACGTATGTACTATTCGGACCAATACTGATAATTATGATATAGTTTCAATAATGTATGGCCGTTTTTATGACAACATGAAATTAAAGTAGATTGATACTCTGTTAAAATAGTCACTCGAGAGTTAATTTGTAACAGATATTCAGTTTGAAAATGGACTATTTTCCATTCAGCAGTTCATGAATTAGTTTAACTAGAACTGTTTATTATAACTTAGTTAATTTGCCGACAACACAAACAAAAGTTTGTGTATAATTAAGTCAGAATTCTAACTAATACTGGACTTTAATTTCAAAACAGTAAATAAAGCAGCATATTTCTGAAGTTCATTTTAATAAAAGCCTTGTCGAGGACCCGGCGCCGACCGCAGCCGACCAGCCAACTAAATAACTTACATTTCACGTCTCCGTAATTTACTCATCCTAATATTCCCTTTGCGAATATCCCATAGCCCGATGATCAAAGAAAGAAAGCAGAAAAAAACCTAACAATATTTTTCGCTAAAGGCAAATAAAAATTCTATGAATTCGTAAACGACACACAAATTATATTTTATTTATAAAGTAAAAAGTACAATGGCGGCCGAAAAAACGGGACACAGAAATAATCCGAAAGAAGTCCTATGAATAATGAAACGGTGTTCAGGGAACCTCTGACGTCACGAGCAGTGTTGCCAGCCTGGGTATGACCCAGTGTGGCCACAATTTACCTACTTTTATAACAATATTTGTATGTCTGCCTTAGGGCTTAGATTTTATTTTTGGTCAAATAATAGCTGTTCCGAAAAATATGTTTTCTGTGAATATTATTACGATTGACGCAAGTGAAATTGTTTGTTACCAAGGTTGTTTTAATTGTGTTTCTCCGACCGTGGTACATTAACTTTTTTTTTGTTTAGCGTGGTAAAATCATCACATGAGTCCTCCCACCCCGGGCGGGGCGGGAGGGACTGTCAGACTCGTACTGACGGTGTCCTTCAACAGCCGTTTATGTTCCGGGGTCACGGTAATGAGATAAGTCCCGCGACTAATGGTACATAAACTTGACTATCTTTCGTTCTAATAATTTTGTTTATATTAAACACATTAACGCATGCGTAGCGAATTTAGCGATCCTCGGTGGCTCGGTTGGAAATGAGCGTCGGATGTACTGAATCCGAAGGTCGCAGGTTCGAATCCTGTCCGCGGTTCGAATTTTTCTTTCCAAAGAATATCTTTATCTTTCGTTCTGTTTGTTTTTTTACTCATTCATTATCATTGTCGCTTGTTTGACACAGTAAGCACTTCACTTGCTGTGTTACATCTTTTGTCCATGATTAATACTTGTTGACACTTGTCATGGCTACTGCCCCGCCTGACTGTCTGCCTGTTTGGACTTATAGACGCAAGCGCTACTGCTAAGTATGAGGTCAAGTCGGACAAAGAATATAGGGATTTTCCTTGAGGAATTTTGCGCAGCTCGGACCCTGGGTTGCCAGTGTGCGACTACTGGTCCTTATAACATTTCACATTTCGAAAAATAGGCAAACCCAAAAGGCTGAATATTCTACAGTTCCACTCTCTGTAAAACATATGAGACAGAATATAGCCTCCGGGCTCAGGGGAGTGGAAATCCCGGGCTTTGGCGGCCACTGGCCCGACCGGCACGCGGCGGTTTGACAGGGGCTTTATTTAGCCAGAGGTAAGCAATAGCAATGCAGGTTTATGCAATTATATTACTTTTACAAAATTATTTTAAACTTCTCATAGGTCTTTTTAGGTTTTTTTTTCAGCGGGTTCGATTCCTGGATAGGATTATTGATTTTGTTTGTCGTTCCGGTTGGACTTTTGCAACTAAATTTTGAGGCATTTCCCGATAAGCTAACAAGCTGAAATTTTGCACACGCTCTGTGTTCTGATGATAATACATGACTAGCTAAGAAACGTCATAATAAATCCAATATGGCGGCCTCCTCAAGATGGCGGACTGGCTGTTTGAAATCCACCCCCATGATATGGGTATCAAATGAAAGGGTTTGCTGTTAGGAATGCGAAAAAAATAGTCATGTGACTTTAATCCAATATGGCGGACGTCCAAGATGGCGGACACTTTTTGACACGTTTTTATATTTCCTAAAAATAAGAAAATAACCCTACGGGGCTGAGAGAGGGGCCACTCAAAACGTGGGGGCGTATTTTTGCAAGTTACACCCACGATCTATACACGTCATGTAAATATATCCCAGAAATAATCCCTTAAATAATATACGCCCCGACGTTTTGAGTGGCCCCTCTCTCAGCCCCGTAGGGTTATTTTCTTATTTTTAGGAAATTTAAAAACGTGGGTTTTTTTCTTAAATCAAATGATGCAGTTTTAGTTTTCGTCAAAATCGGCCTAAAGACTCCTTTCAACGTTTTTCGATATTCCTCATAGTTTCGGATATAGCCATCCACGCCCAGTTGAAAAATTCATCCTGTATAATTTCAGAGGTTTTGCAACAGCAATGAAATTCAACAAAAAATTAATAAGGCTTACACGAATGCAAAAAGTTCATTTAATACAAGGAAAAGCTACTAAGAACTTTAAAGAAAGATTTTCCCAATATCCAACAAAAACCTTTTTTTATGTTAATACAATTCAGACGTTGCTATCGAGTTTAACAATACCAGTGTAAAATCACGGCGTCCCCGAACGATACAACCCTTTCCAACCTTTACATTTCCGAGTTCTTCCGAGAGCTTCCGAGAGCTTCCGATGACAGTTAATGATGGCCGATTTTTCGATCTCCATTTATATAGGTTTATTATTCTTAACTGAGGTTTACATCAGCCGAGGTGGCCTGACTGTTTAATCATTGTTATTGAATTATAAATACTGGGTTTTTGATCAATATTTGAGGTAGTCGACGGCTATATTTATCTTTCATGAGGTGTTATACGAGTATGTTACGTTTCTGAGGCTTTTCATGAAACGGTAATGTTTATGAAATTAATCAGTTGATTGGTTGTTATCGTATTACGTATTTACATCATCGACCTCACTACATTGAGTTTTTTAAAGAAATTCAAAGCGAAAAATTTGTAAGACCCATAAGATGGGTTGCGAGATATTTATTCAATAGAGTTACAGCGGTCCTAAAACGCAAATGGACATTGAAGGAACAAGGAGGATTTAGTCACTAAAACTCTGACACTTCCTTTAGCTCAACCCGGAGTGGGAGAAGTCATTAATCAGTACTTATAAAAAAAACTAGTGTCGAGGTTTAAAGCAGTCAAACGTAGAAAATTAGCGGTATTTCTTATTTAATCTGATAATACATTAAAAAAAAACTGTCATGAAAAGAAAGCAAAATGTAAAGGCAGTAACATCCAATGTTTACAAATCGCAAACATTTCACGAAGCAGCTAATCCTGCCCTGCTAAAAGCTATTGCCAGCAATTGCCAGCGATTGCCATCGATTGCCAGTGCCCGTGGCAATTCAGTGCCGAGCCCTCGATTAATTGGCGTCGTAATAAGCTGTCCATTGGCATTGGGAGCAGATATTCGCGATATAAATGAGAGATTCGTCGATTCGGATTTAAAATCCATTGGAGCGCTCTCGCATACAAATTATTTTGCACTGCACTGTATCAGTTCATTTATCACTATTGTCGAGATGTGCAATGAGGTTCTGTTGAAAAGAGTATTGTTTTATTTTTACATTTTCATGAAAAAAATATTGTATTCAAAATGGTAAATTATTTTAAATTAAAATGTGATGAAAATAGTGAACGTGCCATTTTTTTTATTTGTGTAAAATTTACGTGATAAAGCAAGTATGCCGCATCCAATAGCCATTTGTGTTACTTAGCTCAATTTTTTCTTATTAATATTTCTACGCCACTATCAGTCATGCCACAAAAGCTGCCCCACCCATCTCGAAAACAATTTTAAAAGCAATACCTCTGAATCAAACCCGCGGAATAATTGTAGTATAAATAATAAATAGTCCGCATTTGTCGCGCGGCCACTCGTAAATAATACCTCAGCCGGGATTGAACTGCCAGCCCACGCGATATACGTGTCATTTGATATGTCATTTAATTCACTTTATGTGGGAAACGGTGAATGATTTTTATTTTGAAACGAATGGATTTTAAGTTGTGTGACGGAATTGTAGTCTATATTTTTTGAGTTAAAGTTTTGAGGTGAACTCTTTGCTGCAGTTTCACTAAGCAGTTTCGAAACTTTTAAAACACATTGAAATATTGAATATTATGTGGATATTTACCAATGTTTCACAAGTCATCTAGGTACATGTTTCACCTACTAAAAGTAAAAGTGAAAGTCGAAAATCGAAAGTCAAACTCGAGTCTCGAGACTCGAAAATCGAAACTCGAAGCTCGAAACTCCAAAGGTCAAAAGTAATCATAATTGTAAATTGTAGTGTTTGCCGAGGCAGTCAGTTATCGTTATTATTTTATAAGCGCACACAACATCTTTTAACATAAAATACAACTCCTTTCACTTTCATTTGATCTCCCTTTACCGGCCATTTTAAAATGAACCCAAATTTACATTCACTTCACTAAATATCTTTTTATTTCTTCAGTATTTTTGCATGCAATCCTCGAAATTAAGGATTATCAGTCAGTCCGTAAAGGGGTGTTCAGGGGTTCTCCAATTTTAATGTCGTCTGCAGTTGCACCCCTTCACCCCCTAAATAATTTACTTGTTCGTTACGCTGTCTTTTTTAACACCTACCCCTTTCGCAATCAAATTAAATTAAAAAGGCTTTTGTTTCTTCTCAGCAATGGGTTTTATGTATTTCAAGTTTATTGTGATTGTAGGAAACATTCATAGGAAGATAGGATCTCTTGGTGGGCGTTTGTCTCTTTCATTTTCGCGTTAACTTGGCTCTTTGCCAGTATTTTGCACGTTAACTTAAATAAGTCTAGTTTTGCACCTTCGTTACTTTGTACACAATTAAATGTAAATTTGAAACCGAAAACCAGAGTCTCATGTTATGAAATAAGTTTTAAAATCTAATAAAAATTTATTAATAACGGCCCGATCTCTCTCTCAAAGCGAATTCTACCTCCCAGCAGAGGCAACATCATTGCTATGTAATATATTATGACTGTATTAATGATGTTACAAGTTCCAGATAACCACTTGGTTCAGCATTTGTACGTTGGTCGTTTCGAGAAACGTCTATCGCCTAAACTCAGCGTCCCAAAGGATTACAAAGTTTTAAGTAAGGCCCTATCTATTATGGACAACACTCTCTCTCATCTAACAGAATTTTTAATTACTGTAAAAGATCGGCACAAAGAAAAACAAACATTTTGTTGATGAAAAAGATTTTCTTTTTCCCATAATACCTAATCAAACATAAAGCGAACGTGTTCTTTCTCAATCGAGCGGGCTCTCCTAAGGGTTTCATTAACTAAAAGGGCGGTATCGCTAATTGTAATTCGGTAATTAAACCATAGCGCGAGGTTTTTACAATCTCTCGGCTTTCGGCACTCGGCTAAAAACGGAACAGTACAGAAGTTTGATTTCGTGCAAAAAGCGAAGACACACTGACCATTAACATTAGTTGCTTTGGCTAACTTGGAAGCAGATTCTAGATCTATGACGGCCGTATTAATGAGAACCTGCTCTTGTGGCAATTCATAGATGACTGCTATTTGTACTGCTAATTATTCATATAGCACAAAATCTTGTTGCCAAATTCTGGGCTGATAATTCAAACAATAATATCCGCTCACGCGACTTCCGTCAAGCATGTTTTAATGTGTGTGCGGACAGCGTAACCACCCAAAAATCCGTAATACTCCAATATTTCATTTCAATGTGGTAACGAGATAGTAACAGAACGGTTAGCTCTAAATCTATCCCAAAATAAACTAAGATAACATCAACACTAATTTTAGAGGTCTTGATAACCCCCAGACCTTTTGTACTTGTCCATTTTGTGATTCGGCGACCGTTTCGGCTTTATGTACCAATCACTTGAATTTTAGGGTTAATAGGGCTGTTACTGGTGCTGAATATTTGAACCCTTTCGGCGATGGTTTTTGGTATGATAATAATATAATTAGAATAGAGAATATTGTTCTGTTTGTTTAAAAGGATTGTATTGTTATTGTGCACAGTACAAGGATCTTTTAGCGGTTGATTGGTTTTGAAATGGCTTTGTTGACAAAAATGTGTTATTTATTTAAGGCTAAAATTTAAATGCGCATCAATAATTCTTTTTGTACACCAAAATGGATAAATGGTCACCAAATCTAAAAACTCGCTTTAGCAAGATTTCAGGAACACCCCGAAGTTCGGTTTGGTTAGGTTCCTTTAAACCTTGTACACAGAAATAGAAGCCCCGCGAAGCGGGGCTTCGTTGACCCTGCTTAGGTAGATTTTTTTTTATTACACCTCATTATGACATATTTTAATGAACATATTTTGGTGCACATTCAGTATATTTGGTGGAACACAGGCAAAATTAGGTAAATGAAATGGGAATAAATTGAAGTACTTTTAAATTCCATCCTATAATTAACTTATTTTAGTAAGAATTTTCACTGAAAATATTTTCTTATTTTACTTTTTAGCCACACGATATCTTTTAGGAACAGAAAAGGTGTCTGCCATGTGTCAGTTTTAGCTACAACTTGATAGATAATAAAATTCGTAGTATAATAAATTTAAGTATCTACTTCGTTCATCTCCAAACCTCTCATAACTTTACTGCTAATAAGGTCTCAGTATTCTGTTTATTTTAGTTAATTAGGCAAATGATGAAACCGTCGGCTCTGTCGGCGGTGAGGAGACTATTTTGATGTCACTCAAAGTACCATTTTTACTCGATTATTCATGTTTTAGTGTAAATTTCTAGTGTGTTGAGTTTTATTGTTGTTGTCAAAGAGAATTGTTATGGACTTGTGTGGTAATGTTTAACTTTTGTGAGGGGGAAAAGAAGCGAAACCGCTTCTTTTCTTCTTTCGCCTTGTTTTTGTATTTTGTTTATAATTTTTACATAAATTTGACCTCAGTCTGTGACTCAGTCAAATAAAATGAAATAAAAATTAAATGATTCTGAGGAGCTCGTGGCTATATAACTACAGCCGCACAGGCCGATCCTCCGTGCCTCGGAAAGCACGTAAAGCCGTTGGTCCCGGCTGTCATTTGTATTACCGTGACCCCGGAACATAAAGAGCTATTGAAGGACACCGTAGATTTTAGTCAGTACGAGACTGACAGTCCCTCCCGCCCTGCCCGGGGTGGGAGGACTCATTTGATGATTTTACCACGCAAAAAAAAAAATACCATATTTACATAATCTCAATGAAAAAAGTGAATCAGCAGCAGGCTGTACGTCATCATAATTTATGTAGTTTAAATTGCAATTGAGAGCAGTAAATGTGAGCATCAATTTAGGAACAGCAAAGTGTTCGTGAAAACATCAAATCAAATCGATTAACAAATACATTCAAACATTCATTAAAAAACAGTGTACAAAATGTACAGATTGTTTGCTAGATAGCTGAAAACGCCAAATACGTTGAAATGAAAACGCAAATAACAGTTTCCATTTCCATGATTCAATAAAAAAATAAAACTTTTAAAAATATAAATCTATTCTAAACCCGATAACACAGTTTGGGAGCGCGTATTTTGCAGCTGTTACAATTTCACTGAGGTTTTTTTTAATCTCGTTTAAAATGTTACAAAGCTTATAGTATTTTTTTACCGGTGTGACGTTATGTAGGACCGTCACCGTACGGTATTTACCGTAAAATAAAACTTGCATAGGATCTCAATGAATGATTTAGGTATATTTCTCTATAAAACGAACATAGCTTTTTTTTTTAATGTGGTAAAATCATCAAATGGGTCCTCTCACCCCGGGCAGGGCGGAAGGTACTGTCAGACTTATACTGACTAAAATCCACGGTGTCCTTCAATAGCCCTTTATGTACCGGGGTCACGGTGATGGAATAAGTCCCGCGACCAAACGAACATAGCTAATGAATCCAGCATTTCTCACTGTCAAGGTTATTATAAAAAGAAAAATGGCGCCCAATTTTGTCCACGAAAAACGCACGTTGCGTCACAATGTGCAAAACTTTTTTGCTTTCATTAGTGTCATGTGGGATTTTAATAATAAATATTCAAATTATATAATGTTTGCAGTCTTACATTAGCTTAGCTGTAATAAGGTACAAAAATCATCACGCTTTAGGGTGTCCTTCTAAGTAGCCCAAAAGATTTTAAGCACAGATTATCACAATACGTAACTTTTTTACATTGTGTAAAATAAACGATTTCTGTTAAAATTTCAGCCCGAAATTATTTACTTATGGGTATGATTTCTCTTTCTTCTGCAATGGTTCGCAGTTCACACTGTACCGTACATCGTACCCCAACTGTCTGTTTGTTCGTCATACAAACTAAATCATTCACTGCACTATGCACAGTGGGCACAGCCTATGCATATTCATAGACAAAAAACAAAAAAACCGGCCAAGTGCGTGTCGGGCCACGCACAGTGTAGGGTTCCGTAGTTGCCCATCAAAATACTTATGCGAATTAACTAAACTGATTCGCTGAATTTAATTTTAAAAAGAAGAATTTTCAAAATCGGTCCAGGAGTCCTTGAGAAATCGGAGAAAATACATAAAAAAAAGATTACGACGAATTTAGAACCTCCCCCTTTTTTTGAAGTAAGTTAAAAATAGTTGACGATAAAAACCTACCTATCCCCAAAAAACATACCGTAAAAACATACCTATTAAAGCTGTAAAAATAAAGTTGACAAACTTACATTTGCAGTTGAAGAGCATGTTCTCCGATACATTTTGTTTAGGAAAATATGTTATCCAAGTACATTTTATAAGTTGGTCGACTATTACTCGTAAAGTTGTAAAGCCTACTTAGTCATGATAATTTTCTTTTAAACTTCGTTATATATACTACTATTGTGAATTTTTTCACACCCCCAAACATAACCGTTTAGCTGGTAGAGGGGGGGGACACAGGAGTCGAGCAAAATTTAGCACTTTAAAGCTTAATATTTCACAAACGAATTTTTTTATCAAAAAATTGTTAATGGAAACTATCAATATTTTTTAAAGACCTATTTAATGATACCCCACACTAAGGGGTACGCGAGAAAAAAAAAAACATCCCCTCTTTACGTGTACAGGAGGTACCCTAAAAAAAAATATTTTACGAGATTTTATTTCACCACTTTTTCGGCACAACAAATCCGTATATTTACACCAAATTACAGCTCTCTAGTACTGTGCGTCTCTGAGCTAAACTGCGGACAGACGGACGGACGGACGGACGGACATTTCGAAACTATAAGGGTTCCTTGTTGACTACGGAATCCTAAAAAACTCCGTTCCCTCTCAATCATATCAGTGCACTAGTTAGGTAGCGTGCACTCCCTTGTCCAAAAAATGGTCGCGGTGAGTTCGGGTTAACCCTCCGATGGCCACAAATGGCGGACGTTGGCGGGTCGATTAGATCTCGTTAAACAAAGATTTTAGGCTTACCGGCTTTGTGCGAACAGTCGTAATTTTTTAAAGCCTGTAACAATGTGGGAAGCCGTGTAAAGTGATTTGGGTTCGTCGAAACGGGTTATTTTATGTCTTTCGCACCTGTGGTATAAGATCCAATTATAATAAAACTCTTTTATTTGATAACGCGTTCAAAACTGATTTAATGAGATGATTGCTTCATGTGCTGATTGTTCAACAGAGATATTCCAGTTTCGTGTTGGCAAACCACCACAATACTAATTCGTTATTTAATGTTCAATGTTGATTATTCTGTTATATTTTTATTTATTTATATATTATTTATTCAATAAATAATTCTTACAATTTCAGTGTTATTTAATAATTTTGTAGTTGCAATGCCCGCGCAATGTTGAACCGACCATTTGGGCGTTTAAAACCGGTTTTTTGAACCAATTCCAAATGGTCCACATTACATGATATGTGCTGTAATTCTGTGTTTTGTAAGATTTTAGAAATAATCGTTTAATGAAATTAATCCTTTTGGGCGATTATGAAAACAAATATATTTTTTTTTCAATTTACATAGAATTTAACGTTTTTCGGTAAGAAAATTTTAATATTAGATTGTGTGAAGTCTTCAAATGTTAAGTATCACTCCTTCTCCCCATTAGTGAAACAGGACAGACTGTTATTGTCAGCATTCCGCAATAAAGTTGACGGAAAGGCGTATCATAATTCACATCATCTCACGTCCTTTTTCCATAGACACCACAGAGCTCTACCTGCTACGATCATTCCCTCATTTTTAAGCTCTTAAAACTAATTTATTTATCTATCAGTCTTCTCTTTGTATATTTATTAACACGTATGTATAATTTATGTATTTGTATGTAATATTTCTATTTCAGCAAACATAACCGGTTTCCCAGTGTCTCAGACGAGCGCGCCGCTCTTACACTTGAGGTCTCTATTAAAAGGTTCGATGCTTGACTCATACAAAATAACCAAAGGGCTTAACATTCAATCGTGGGATTACTTTTATCTCAGAAATCAAATATGGCGGCTAAATATCTTCTGAACAGATGCTCAAGAGTCAAACTAACGTATTATGTTCCTCAGAGAATAATCTAGCGTTTGAATACCAGCCCTTAACTTCAATAACAAATAATTAAATAAATAACTGTTTTAAATAATAAAATAATATACTTAACTGATTTTCTGAGCGGTTTCAATTAATTAGGTATTTTATTTAACAAAAATGATAAATAACAAAGTAAAAAAAAAGTAATTAACATGGTTAAATCATTTCATTTTGATGAGTCTCATTTCCCATCTAACCGAGATTTTTCTAGAAAATCACGTAACTATTGTCCTGCACAGTGCGCTCACTAGTTGGACCGCTGGACAAAGTTGTGTCATTACAAACACGACGATAACGCGTCCCGAGCGTTGGCAACTCGTTAATGATAAGGTTATTGTCATGTTACTGACTTCGTGGCTGTGTATATGTGTTTATATTCTCGATAGTTACGTTCATTAATAATCTATCGAGATATTGATAACGTACTCGTAACTTCAGGTCTTATTCCCTCAAGAGTTAAGCAGATATGTGTCGCCTCTAGTGGAATCTGGTTTAATGATCCCCGTTATGTTGTAAACCCTGTTGTTAGTACTTAGTAGAGATGTTATAAATAAAATAGGAATCCATTAATTGAACTCAGGATGCGATGCACAGTGGCACCTTTCATTCGCAATTAGGATAACATTCTCACTGGAATTCGACGAAATATCAGTATTAGTGGTAATTTTCGAATATATTTCATTCATAGTATATTTCATACTCATTATTTAAATGAACAAAAATGATGAAGACAGTCTCTCGAAATTTGGATTCAATGAATTATTTTTAAAGAGTGAAATTGAAATCTAGTTATCGTTAAGTGGACAACCCTCTGAGCAACTGCGTTCCAATAAAATACCCAAGATTTAAACGGTAGCAGATGGTTGTAAACCTGCAGGCTAACCCATTGTCACCCTCAATCACCCTTAGCGAAATATATTAAAATGATGCGGTCGAAGTAAACACATGCGATCTGTGCCTACAACTTGACCACGAGGTTCACGCTGATTGCGACAGATAGTAATGAAATAAGTTGCTTAGAGAATGCTACATAGTTTTGCGTCGTGTCTGTACGAAGGAAACAAAAGTCGCACGCGTATCTACTGACGTAAGTTGCATCGCTTGAGTCCGTGAACAGGCCCATAGTACGAGCACAGTGTGCCACATCGCTCGCTCCTGGACAAAGTTTAGTTGTAAACTAAAGCTAAACGACCGCCGTATCCCGTTGCGTGGTATAATTAATTTTGTTTTACGTCGTCGTGTCGTATCACTGGGGCTTCTTAGTAGGTGAGCTGTTGAAGTGTCGGTGGAGATGCACACATTTTGCAAGATTAATGCGAGTAGTTTTAGTTTGTACTTAAAGTGTTATTATGAGTAGAGCTATTAAAATAATGTTGACACTATTTCATATGGTGATAACAATGTTATTTGGTTACATGTGACATACTATGTAAGACAATTTATCAAATCTAAATTACACCGCTAGGCAATTTGAGACGACCCAATTACATGTTTTTATCGATCTGTGACATAAACCTTTATTAACGTTATTCATCTCCTTACTTTTAAACACAAACATACTCGAATATAAACTAATTAAGCTTGACCCCGAATTCTTTTAAGTAATCTCATAAAGTATGGATGCCAGAATTGAAAATAAACATTTGTTGAGCACAGCAACGCATTGCGACTTCATGTACACCACAGTAACGATGTCGTGAAACTTTTTACAGCGCCATAAGAAGTAAGTTCGGGGCATAAACTTGTATTATTGTTGTTTTATTTGTATTTGCTTATGTTTTAACGAGAAAAAGGTTGTATTTTATCGCTGAATTCCTCTTTGGTAATATGGCCCGGAAATTGGAAATGGCAGGGAGTAATTTGATTACAAATTAATAGAAAATAAAATGTTTTTATTTTTAAAATAATTTAAAAGTGTTAATGGAAAGTAACGCATAAATCGATTTGTTTTTTTAACTGATCATTTATTAAACTGAAATAATCCATTTTAAAACATACACTTTAGAATAGTCAAAATCATGAACACCATACGCATTATTTTTTCTTTCTTACCAATCTATTTTATCTTTAGTACTTTTAAAGTAGTCGTGGTCCTTTCTAAATTATTTTACTACGTGCAACAGAATCCCTTTGAGAATCACACGAGGTGACATCTGTAACGTTAAAATAAAACATAACTTCATTCCGCACACGATTTCAAATCCCAGAGCAAACTGGGAACGAAATATCAAACTGGCACAGTATTCCACTTGCTTTCGCGTAACGACCTTAGTGCAACACTATTTGACTCGCAGCGCATCTCATTTGCACTGCGCCCAATTTTGTCCTGGATACACGCGGGTTGAGCGCACTGTGTGTTGACTTTTTATGTTTTGCCTTCATTTGAGTGTGACTTCATTTTTTAGTGGCAGATTTTTATAAATATTACGTCTCATTCCCATGAGGATAGGTAGAAACTACAGTTGAGTTTAACTTTCCTACCAGGGAACCGTGACTTTGGAACTTACAAGGCTATTGCAGGATTACCGTGGATTTTAACCAGTACGAGTCTGACAGTCCTTCCCGTCCCGCTCTGGGTGGGAGGACTCATTGATGATTATACTACGATAGAAATAAAACCTGCTACGTTCTTATACTCTTTTTATTTACTCTTATTTTTTCGACGTCTTCTACCTACTCGTACACTTGTTTTTTAACCTACAAAAATTTTGGTTAATCAAGAAACATAAATGTTTTTCTTTCAAATAAACATGAAAACAAAGCTGTAGAAAATGTGAGAGAATATTTCAAAAATAATGTTTTAATTACCGAAAGTGTTTCGGTAGGCCGACATGATGGACGACGGTTCTCACAAAATACATCTTCATTATAATATCCACATTTCCAACTCAACACATCAGATTATTTTATCAGAACTCACCCCTTTTCACCACGATTTTCAATATAAACCGTATTTCACATGAACAAAAGTTGAAATTCCATTGTGAATTTGGTTTCTAATGCATGCATAATATTTAATTCATAAAAGTCATACACTGGTTTGAGATTGCGTCTAACGTTTGTGTGTTTTGTTTGCGTTTATTAAGGCCCGCTTGCGCGAACCTGAGTTATCTTTTAACTCGGAGTTAGTTGCTAACACAAGGTTAAATTGACAGTTTGTCATACAATATTGTCAATTTAACCTCGTGTTAGCAACTAACTCTGAGTTTAAAAGATAACTCGGGTTCGTGCAAGTGGGCCTTACTGTGTTTGATACAAAATGGCGGCGCAGTAGAGGTGGAATTAAAAGAAAACAAGATGTTTGAGCGCGGAAGCTGTAAAGGATAAATGTGGTTTCAGGTGCCTGAAAATTAACTAGAGTTTCCATCAAACAACATTTAAAGTTGTGGGGAGGAACTTCTTCTTTAAACTATCACAAAAGGCAGAATTTATTCCATTGATAAATACATTACAAATGTGAAAACTTACCAGCATTTATGGGTAGATATTTCTTACTATTTAGATGTTTATCAAACAGAATAGTTTAAATAACATTGACCCGGTTATTCAACCTCTTTGGGGTATAGCCTAACTCCCCATTAGCTAGCTTTTTTATAAATGTTTTAAATTATTGTCTTTTGTCACAAGGTGTTACAAAATCTACCAGCCAGAAACAGATAACCACAACCATTAAAATGGCAAAACATTGTGTTTTTAAACATGCTCCAGGCACTTTATTTGACACATTAAAACAAATCTCCTCTTCCAAGAATCATTATCAATTCCACGGTGTACTTGTTCCAAAGCAATTTACTTAAACTTATTCCATATTTACTTATCTTTCTTGATCCGATACCGGTACCATGCAATCTCTGAAGCCACATCAAATCTCGAAAGAAAATCAATTTAAGAATACATTGCAGGCTTCCTTCAATAATATTACCAGAGAAACGCGTCTAACATCGCAATGGAAAACAAACTTTAACGGTTCGTGTATTTTCAATATTGAGTTTCGTTCGTTGTATAAATAAGTTTTGGTATTATGTACAGAATGTGAATAGATATTTTAATATACATAATTTAGTTTGACAAACCGTTCCTTGGGGCGTTTCATGCATAATATTCTTCTAATACAAATAGAAATTTGAGTCTCGTAACATTTCAAAATATATTTTTGTGGATTTTAATTTTAATTTTCGATTCGAAGAAGTTGAGAATTGTCACATGTTCAATACTTAATTATAACATTTAAACACGTTTAAATATTCCTTATAATATTTAAATAAAAGAGACATTGGCCTGTGCGTTAATTTGAAATATTTATTTGTATCCTTTTCCCTCTAAAAACAGACTCCATATCATGCTAATACATTATAATTATGTTCAAAAATTTGTATTTTATGTGATTCTGATCATGCTAGACTTAATTATGTAAATTAATTAACTTACCTACTGATGATCGATAGAACCTACAAACCTTTTCCCTTTTCTTTAAAAGGACTAATTTAATTAATTAGGTCTCACGGTGTTGGTCCTCGTAAAAGATAGCTCGGGAAGGAACCGCAAACCTTTCCAAAGGTAAAATAAAAAAATCCCGTTTCACCTAAAGACTCTTTGGAGACAGGACGTACTTAGAGAACGTTTCAATTGAAAATGTTGTGGGTAAAGAAGACTGATGCCATTTTGCAGTTACGAGTAGAATTAATTTGTTTTCAAAGTAGTTACGTCAAGTTATTTTTAATTTCGAGCAAAGTAAAGTGGTTATGCTTATTGTGGTATCAATAGTCAAAAATACACGTATTTGAGGATTTCAGAAGTTCCGCAGTTGAATCAAACACTATTTCCCGTAAAAAACTAATCACACATCGATAACAGTATTTTTAAAATTTGTTTACTCTGTCCTCGTACGTCATCAGAATCGATTCAGTCACTTGGAAAAAGAAATGACCTGAAATTTCTTATGACAAACAGACGAAGAACAGGTATATCAGACGGGTATAATTATCTGTGCTTGTTCTTGCCATAAAATAGCAGTTTTGTCCGCCAGGCACGACCGTCAAACAGATCTGTCGGGTAAATCCGCACGTGATGGCTATTATTAAAAAGTATATGTCTGTCTGTGAAGACCCATATATTATATCCAACAATAAAATTAATATTTTGAATGTTTGTCCACAGTGACAGCCCTCCGCGAGCACTGGGATGAGGCCAACGCCCGCGTGCTGCAGCGCAAGGCGCAGCTGGACGCCATGCTGGGTGACTCGCAGCGCTACGAGGCGCGGCGCCGCGACGCAGACGCCTGGCTCTCGCGGATGGAGGCGCGTCTCGCCGCTATGCAGCCGCCGGCGAACACCGCTGACGTGCTGGAGATGCAGCTCAGAGAGCAGAAGGTATTTTGATTTTTCTCACAGGAACACGTAAACATAAACCTTAATCCCACTGGAATAAAATGCGTTTTGCCAATACTTTTATTGTACCCATAGCTAAAGAGTGGAAGAACCTGTGATTCCTGATAGCTACAACCTCAGGTTTTTAAGTCATCAGTGAATATATTGTTTCTAGACAAGCGTAATTCACCGTCGCCGTCGATCCTATTATTCGCTTACCATCAATTGAGATACTGGTCATCGCGAACCTAAAAAAGAAAAAAAAAGGTTCAGCCACTGGTGAAGTCAGGCTGTGGATATAACAACGCGATAATGATCCTAATTTCAGCTTACAGTTCACAATGAACTTAAGCCTCTTTTATGGATTTATGCAACAGTTGTTACTGAGCTACTAAAGCATCGATAAAAGCTTTTGGTGGGCGGTATTCAATAGCATCGCATTTGGTGCAGTTTTTTTGCAGCACAACATCGCAAATCAAAAATTCATTTATGTTTGTATGCAGGCAATCAGACCTCACTGACTTCTCTGTTGATTGCTAGGCTAAACTAGGTAGATAGATGATGCATGTAAACCATAAACTTTTTTTTGTTTTGCTTTGTATACTCTAGTCGTTGTAGGTCCCAAAAAAGACTTGTGTTTATACACCTCCTATTCTGAGATGTTTAAACGCGTGACGAGTTCCCATTTGTAGACACGTCTATATTGTAGAGCTTTCTAAAAATATTCCCACTAGGTTTCTTGAAAGACAAGTAACGTTTCCTGTCACCAATATATCTTCAGAAAACCATTCCATGTAGTAGGTACTTAAGTTAAGAATAACATTCCTAGAATAAAAACGGCGCTAAAACCCCTCCCTGCGTGAACCGCGCGACAGACTGTAGTTTTGTATAAGATGTAGGACGTGACTGGAAGTGTAAGCGAGTACCGTCTGTTGTGTGAGCTGCATGTTAGCATGGTGGAGAGGAAGGCTGAGCGCTCTGTGTTGTAGTCGTGTCTGGTGAGAAAGAATCTGAATGATTTTGATAACAACTATGTCATCAGCCATTCTAATGTGCTCAATAAAAGTTCTCAGGCATGAAATTCTATACGTGTACCTACTCCTATCTTCACTTCTCACTGAATTAAATTTAACAAGTAAAAAGTTACATGATAAATATGCTATTTAATATTCAGTAAAATGTCCATTTCGTATATCCCATCTGTATTTTCTCTCGATAATGGAATAATCCACTTCTGAGTCGTTCACCCACTGGTTCCTATGATCCATTTCTCACAACACAGTGAGATACGACGTCTCCTCGCGTTATCTCAGCTGAGTGCGTCGGACGCCGCATTGTGTGATCCCACTGAGTTCTGTCGTTATTAATATCGTCACATATATCCACCTGTCTATCACTACATACATACTTATGCTTTGATCTGAAGAATTACATCATAAACGTATTATATGTATACATACAGGATCATTCTCTCGGAAAAACTTAGGAGACTTTAGCTCTTTTTTGTTGTATTTAAATACTTTGAACTAAAATTATCTTCTTCATTACTGACTCTATTTTAGTAATGTTTTTTTTTTGGTTCAATTTCATGTTAACACCTTATCATGGTTTGTTATATTTCATCTAATATATTTCGAATACAGTAGACTCTGTAGCTTATGCGGTATTTACACGGGTCAATTTTTATAGACGACTTGAATTTTTACTAGAAAATGCAAGCGATGCGACTTGTGACTATTCGCTCGGCTAGACATCAGGCTAGTCGAACGAAAATTCACCCGTGTAAATGCTCCATTACTGTCTGTGACTGTAGCTTAATGGACTATTAAATGATGTTCAATTCGTTGAAACTGAAGTTCATCATTCCGCAGTTTGCGTTAGACTATTGGTAAAAAGAAAAACAAAACAAACCGGAAACCACAACAAAGGAAAAGGTGTGTAGCCTCTGACCAGCGATTGGTGGAATAGAATGGGGAAAAAGTGAAAATAAGCAGAAACAAAATACACTTTTGAGTTTCTAGGTACTTATTATTTTTCGAAGCACCACGTTGTTTCTACTGGATCGGTTTATTTGAAGCAAAAATAAACATCATTAGAATTCAGCAATAGGCGAGAAATTTTGCACATTAATTCAGAAAAAATAAAAAAGTTTGGCTGCTGCCAATGCCAATTAATTAAAGTAAAAAAAAATAAAAAAAAATGCATGTAACCGACTTCAAAAACAACCACAAAAAATGTTCAAAATAACCTACAAAAAAACTTTTCTTTCGAAAGTCGGTGACTTTATTTTTTTTTTCATCGACTTTTTGTCAAATGTCACTTGACTTTCGAATGAAAAGTTTTTTGTAGGTTATTTTGAACTTTTTGTGGTTGTTTTTGAAGTCGATAATTTTTTTTTTTTGATTTTATTTTTATTTTATCCTTTTTAGTTTAAATATATAAAGGGACGTCAGGAGAGTCCACATTATCATTTGGGTCCATGTTTGATTTTATCAGGACGTGGGTAGTCGGGCGAGGAGAATAAAAGGTTTTGCTTCGGTTATAATCACACACTATAATCACCAACTATAATTCACAATCTTATAACACTTTTATAGAGCACTTATAACACTAGGACACTCCACCAATAACGTAGCGAGTATTAGATGCGAACGGGTCGCCTGCTAGATTCGAACTGAACTATTGAGCGAGCCGCTCTTACCCCCACACGCTAGCTCTTGGTGTTGCGTCAGAGCGGATGACAACCGATCGCTCCGATAGATGGCGTTTGGCATATCCGGTTGACATTCACTCTTAAATAATCTCCTAATAATTAAACGCGCCGTCACGGCCATACTGACGTTAGCACGTCCTCGTGCTGCTCCGAATGTCCAAAGACGTTACTCTGTAACAATAAGAAATGAAAACCCGCTGGGATTATCACTTTCGTATCGCTCGTCCTATCCTGACATAATATGTACACTACTGTTAACTTTGTAGGTTCACGCCACACATACGCAAGGCTACATCGAACTTTTATGCAAGCTAACGCTGGCGTCCCTTCGACCAGCCATCATCTCATATGATGACTTGGACCGGACAACCTAGCTCTTGACTAATCATCATCTCATATGACAACACCAAGCTCACAGAGTTACAGCGTCCCTTCAACCAGTTATCAACTCATTTGACAACGTGGCCCGGACAACTGACTCTACACGTCATCTCATATGACCACAGTCAATTTAATCTAGCCACACTCGATTTTCATGAAACTAACATGACTTACCTTAAAATCCCTCACGATCTGATGCTGAGAGGGTTGCTGAGCTCGCGGTTTCAGTATGACCGCTGGAAACTGATATCGTGTCACTATCACTATCTGATGTTAGTGTTCTATCAATCTGGTCATGCTCTGCCGCCGTCTCGGCCTCCTCTTCATCATTATTCATTAATGAGGTAGCTATTTCTACCAGACCACCATGGCCCCCGGGTACTAAACGCAAATTTTCGTGAGCATATTTGTAATTTCGATTAGACCCATCAATATTTTTCAGCTCATACCTATCGTTTTCTAAAACCTTAGTAATTAAAAATGGACCTTTGAATTTTTTGTGAAGTTTTGTCTGATTGCGTTCGTTGTTTCTTATAAAAACATACTCTCCAACAGAGAATGGCTTCACGACTGCCTTGCCTCGATTGAATCGTTCTACTTCGGCTGAGGCTGCTTTTGCTATGTTATCAGCCGCGTTTTGTCTAATGGTATCTAAATCTAATCGGGGTTCGGCTTCTGAGTCGATTGCAATTCTTGACATGCCTAAAGATTGAGCTTTTATCCCAAACATTAATTCTGTAGGTGAATATCCAGTTATTCTAGACCGCGTACTATTTAGAGCTAATTGCACGTCTAGAAGTTCGTCTCGCCAAGTTTTATTTTGGTCGTTTTCAATAATTGTGAGAATACTTTTAAGGGTACGCATTACGCGTTCTACCTGTCCGTTTGCTCTACTAGACCCTGTTGCGATCAGATGAAGGTCTATGGAATGGTCTCTACAAAATTCTCTAAACTCTGCGCTAATGTAACATCTCCCTTGGTCAGCTATAACCCGTTTAGGCGCTCCAAAAAGACATACCGCTTTTTTTAGAGCTTTAATAGCGCATGCTGAATCTAACGAAGGCGTATACTCAAGGAGAACATATTTGGTAAAGGCATCGATAATTACGGATGAGTATTCTTTGCGATCACTTTTGCCACTGAGTTTTCCTGTGATATCAATGTGTATGGTATGCCAAGGAGTCGAAACTTTAGGAATTGGATGAAGTCTTACCTGAGTAGCACCCGATGGACCCTTTGAAGCTTTGCACACTATACAGGAATCTACGAATTTGCGCACTAGCTTTGACATTTGTGGAAACCAATACTGCTCGTATAACTTGTCTAGAGTCTTATCAGCACCAAGGTGCTTAATCTCAGTATGGACGTGGTTGATTAAAGTCCAAGTGAGAGAGCGTGGTATAACGGGGAGCCAATAACTACTTTTGTTACGTTCAATTTTCCTATAAAGTACCCCTTTCCGAACATCATAGGTGTGAGCAATCGCTTCGGGGAGTTCTTGGTTGTTGTGCTTGATAATTAGGTCCTGTATTTCGTTATCTCTCTTCTGCTCAACTGTCAGCCACCCTTGATGGAGTTCAACGAATTGGACGAATTTATTTCTCTTAGATAGACTAGTATCGGAATAGTTTGTTATAGGGTGGTCAAGTGGATTTCTGGAGAGGAAATCGGCATGTTCCATGTTACTTCCTTGTTTATGAACAATGTCAAAGTCATAGGCTTGGAGGAAAGCCCACCATCGGTGGACACGGGGCGTAAGATCAGTTTTGGACTTTGAAGCTTTAAGAGAATTACAGTCCGTAAAAACTGTGAAGTGCTGTCCATACAGGTAATGTCTAAAATGCTCAACCGCTCGGACTACGGCCAGAGTTTCAAGCTCGTAGGAATGGTAACGAGTTTCGGTGTCTGTTGTACGACGGCTAAAGTAGGATATCACGTGTGGCAAATTATTACGTCGCTGAATTAGTATCGCGCCATACCCTTCAGAGCTCGCATCTGTATGAAGCTCTACTGGGCATTTGGGGTCGAAGATCGTCAAGACTGGTTCTGATGTCAATATGCTAACTATAGCTTTGTGGATTTCACTATGTTGGCTCGTCCAGGTTATCGGACCTTTCAGTTTTACCAGGGGGTATAAGGGACCTACTAAGCGGGTATAATTTGGAATAAAACGCCTAAAATAAGACGCGAGACCTAAAAATTGACGAACTTGAGTGGCCGTTTTTGGAACAGGTGCGTCTGTCAGTGCTTGTATCTTTCTAGGATTGGGAGTTACTTGACCTGATTTTACGACGTATCCTAGAAAATCTACTTCGTTTTTCATAAATTTACATTTATTAATGTTTAAAGAAAACCCCGCCACAGATAGAGCTTTTAACGTACGATCTAAACGCTCAAGACCGCGTGTGACGTCATCAGAATAACAGAGGACGTCATCCATGTAAGCCAACGCCACCGTATCTTTAAGCGAACCTAGAGCCTTGTTAATACACCTTTGATAGACCGACGCAGCATTCCTTAAACCAAAGGGCATGGCAAGGAATTCATATTGCCCCTCGGGGGTCACGAATGCTGTACGAGCTACGCTGTCGCCCTCGGGATCTATTAAAATCTGGTGGTAGCCTGATGCCATGTCTAATGACGAGAAATAACAAGCACCATGAAGACGATCTATCTGTTCGTCAATTATCGGTAATGGGTAATGTTCTGGTCGGGTGTTAGCATTAAGCTCGCGATAATCTACACACATTCTGTCAGAGTTATCTTTCTTTTTAACCAGTAGTATTGGACTTGCGAAGGGTGATGTGCTCTCACGAATGACTCCGGCTTCTAAGAGATGTCTTATTTTATCCCTAACTATCTCCTTTTCTGTCGGTGACAACCTATAAGGGCGTCGCTGTACAGTTTTATTTGGGTCAATTAACTCTATTCGCATGAAACCTGTGGAGACGCGACGTGTTGGTATGCCTTCTATGAAGAATTCGCGGTATTTTCGTAATAGCCTAACGAGAGCTACTCTATGCTCACCTTCTAAATCTGTATCAATGTTAGTGAAATCACAGTGACTGGAGTTTTCTATAAAGCCAACCTCCTTACGTAGAGAAAAATGAATGCATTCGTTACTAATTTCGACACTAATACTTTTGTTTAAAATATCCCGGCCTATAATAACCGGTTCACTAATAGCAGAGTTGGGAACCACATGGAATAATACGTCTAATTGAATGCCTTCAACATTGATGGGGCTAAGTATCTGTGAGCTACACTCCACTACGTTATTATCTCCAATACCCGTGAGATATACGAGTTCGTTATTTATTGTACCCGGTAGCCTACTAGCCAAGTCGAAAGTTACCAATGAACAAGCGGAACCGCTGTCGAAAAGAAAAGAAACGAGCTCACCCGAGGATGTAGTGAAGGTGCCGGTTGCTGGTCTCCGCTCGCACAGGTGTACTTCCTTGACAGCCGGTTTCTCGGTGTTTCCTTTGCGGTCCGGACACACTGATGCGACATGCCCTTGTTGACCGCACACGTAACAAGTGACAGGGCGCGATTGGGCTTGAGTCTTCATAGGCTGTTCAGCTGGCCTCGCAATTGCCTTAGCAACAGGCTCTTCGCGTCTTTTCCGACAGTCTACTGCTCGATGTCCTGGTATACCACACCGATGACACGTTCCAGAGAAACGTGGTTCATTGTAGCGGCTTCTTTTCACTTCTGGTTCGTTACTTTCTTGACCTTCATTTTTACGTTTTAACGAAATACCGTTGAGAACTCTGAACAACTGTGCTCTGGTAGATACATTACAAGTTTGCAGCTCTCGGCGTATAATACCATCTCTTTGACATAGCACTGAAGCTACAAACCCCGTGATCACATCTTCTGGCATTTCGGTGCGCGGAATACACTCTATCATACTCCAGACACGTGTTGCAGCTTCACTTGCGGTTTCTTTCGAACTGAGTTGGAATCTTAATATCTCGTCGAAATGGTCTTGCGGTAACATTGGTTTTCCAAACTTTGCTAAGAGTAGTTCTTTTATTTGCACCCATGACAATTGTGAAGTTTGCAATTTGGTCAAACATGTGGCTGCCCGTCCCCTCAAAGCATGTGTGAGCGCAAGCAAAAGTTCTGCCCCGTCTAGTTTCCTACTATTCACTACTATTTCGGTTATTCTGCACCAACCTTCTATGTCCGAATCTTTTTCATCAGGATCAAACCGCACTAGTTGTATGGCTGCGCGGTTTGTCTCTTCAGACATTGGCGACGTCTTCAAAAGGCGAGATAATAAAGCTTCCATGTTGCGCAATAAATTATGCGACGGCGCCTCGTGCACATTGCTTTCTCCTTCCTGTGAATGCCCTCCGCATCCCACTTCTGATAAAGGGACGTCAGGAGAGTCCACATTATCATTTGGGTCCATGTTTGATTTTATCAGGACGTGGGTAGTCGGGCGAGGAGAATAAAAGGTTTTGCTTCGGTTATAATCACACACTATAATCACCAACTATAATTCACAATCTTATAACACTTTTATAGAGCACTTATAACACTAGGACACTCCACCAATAACGTAGCGAGTATTAGATGCGAACGGGTCGCCTGCTAGATTCGAACTGAACTATTGAGCGAGCCGCTCTTACCCCCACACGCTAGCTCTTGGTGTTGCGTCAGAGCGGATGACAACCGATCGCTCCGATAGATGGCGTTTGGCATATCCGGTTGACATTCACTCTTAAATAATCTCCTAATAATTAAACGCGCCGTCATATATAACCCAAATCATTGTCAAATATATATAATTTTCTTACATGTGCACTAAAATTTTGTAATCCGTAGCACCGGTAATAACATCGCCCATGTTTGTACACAATGAGCTAAAAATAAAAACTACTGAACCAAACTAAGTGAAAATTTTATGGGACCAAATGGCACATTATACTGTATCGAACAAAAAAATAATCATTGAAACCGGACCAGAAACCTTGGAGTAATCGGTGTAGACAATGTTGAAAACTTTTAGGTTTTTGTTGACTTTTATTGATTTTTCAAAAAGTACTAGTCCAATTTCGATAAAATTTAAATGGGACCATTCGGGAAGTATACCCTTTCCAACGAAAAAAGAATTTTTCAAATCGGTTGGTAAACAACGGAGTTATGCCCGAACAAACATAAAAAAATATGTATATAAACATCCGAATTGAGAACCTCCTCCTTTTGGAAGTCGGTTAAAAACTATTATTATTGGATTGTCTTTTAATTGACGTTGCAGCTTCATAATTTTTATTCTGAACTATTTACAAATGCATTTTAATACATGGTATGTTTGAAATAAGAAAAAATATGAAACGTTGGCGCGGTGGCTGAGTAATAACCCCACGGAACAACTATTTATTTATAATAATATATTTTTTTTTTATTTTCTCATCACAAACTTATGACGCAATAATCATTCTAACACTAACAATGCATAATTAACAAAATTTGTGAGAGACTGGTGCCTATTGTAGGTATAGCAATACCTGTATTACAGGTCACCAGGACCCCACTCGACAAGTATACACTATGCTTGTGTTATGACAGTTTCCTTAGCCAGAGAGAGAAAAGAACGAGATAATACAGCAACGAATAAACAAAACATAAAATAAAAAGAAATGAATAATTTTCTTACAGGCATGTTTTTTTTGGGTGTGTGCGCGTGAGTATGTGTTCGTGTGAGTGTGTACGCGTGTGGGTGTGTAAGTGTGTGTGTGTGTGAGTGTGTGTGTATGTGTGAGCGATCGAGTATGTGAGTATCTGTGCGTCAGCGGGAGTGTGCATGTATGTATGTGTGAGAGTACGAGCCCGAGTGTCATTTCATTGGGTGTAGCAGCTTTTCAGTTGCGTCGTAGTCCAGTTTCTTGAGCCATTTGGTGACCAACGTTTTACAGCTAGATTTTAATTGAGGATAAATATTAAGGGAAGAATTCGCAATATTATATAAATAACTACCCAGAAAACAATAAAACTTATGGGATAGTCGAGTGTTCAATTTTTGTGTCTGACAAATCCTTCCTTTCCTTCTTCTGTCACTTCCCAGATCAGGATCGTAGGTTAGTTGGCTATGTTGGTTCAGTACAATGTACAGTATAAAGTTTTGTCGGACCGTAAGAACATCCCAGGTTGAATACAACTCTTTTGTAGGAAAACGGAATGGGAGTCCGGAACCAACTTTTAAGATGGCTCTTTGCGCTCTCTCCACTTTTATAATATGAGTTTTAGCGGCTCCTCCCCACGTAGTGATGCAGTAGATAATGAGAGAATGGCAAAGAGCGTAATATACCATCGTTATTGTCCGGCGATCAGCAATGTGTCTCAAAGTTTTGAATATGTAGATCAACTTGCGCAATCGAATCACAAGTTCATATCACGGTGGGCGGTAATTAAGGACATTTTGTCAATATGTCCTTGGTGGGCGGTATGTTGGGATTTAGAACGAAATCATAGCGTGATCTAATATTCATTTTTGGTCAAGAGTTGTCACCGCACTCGATAGATGGCGTTGGCATCGAGATAGATCGCGCTATGGTTTCGTTACCGGTGAAAGTTTTTTTCACAATTTTTTTGTGTGAGCCTGTTTGTGAACCTATTATGTTCTAGAATATTAATATACGCTATTATACCGATACATAGTGCTATATTATTTATTCCTCGCCTTAATTGGACCTAGTGAAGTAAAAGTAAAGTTCATGGTTCACCGTGTCAAGTTTATATCATCTACAAGTTGTTGTTCCGGGTCTGGGTGTTAAATTAAAATCCAATACAGAATTAGTTTGTATTTGAATGTAACGTATAAACGTATGGCCACTCGATAGAAATCGTGAATATATATAGTAACATAAATATAAATCACATACGTCGGAGTAATATCGACATGAGGAAAATGACAAATCGGAAATCCGACAGTAAATAGAGAAGATATTTTCTCGTTCATTCCGTTCATTCGTTGAGTCGTTCATTCGTTCACTCGTGATCGGATTCTCGATACATGAATCTGTTAATGAAAGCAATTCAGAGATACGACACATTCGTGTAATGTGAAATATTGTGAGCCTTCAACATATTTGTGAACATACTCTTGATTTCTCAACTGAATCTTAATTCAGAAAGATATTTTAGCTATTATTTCGCTTTTGGCAGGTTATTATTCATTCTTAAAAGGATATCAAATGAAACTGCAATAATACAGGTGGTATAATTTATTGTATTTGCAATTATGTCATAATTAAGTTAATAAATTGTAATTGAAACAAAATTGAAAGAACATTGCCCATTCGTGTATGGACATTGTCCATACCTGAATTGGCAATGTCCTTTCGAAATATGTATCCACTAACTTACATTTGTTATATTCACCCCAACTATCAAAAACACCACCTCAACTAGGTACTGTGTAATTCCGAAGTTGTCCGAGGTGTATATTTATAACCGCGTTGATAAAAAAGAAATAGTTTTTCCTGTTTCGTCCAACCAAATTAATTTAACAGTAGGTAACACAAATCTTCCTTACCATACAGTAGTTTCATTTCTCTCATACTAGGCATTTTTTTATTACAAAACTTTCCTAACATTGTCTTGAGTTCAATCCCCTATGTACCCCTTTTACAAAAACTTGCTAGCTTAATAATTTCTTGCGGAATCAGCAAAAATATGAACGTTGGGGGTTAGTGCCGACGCCGACGGAAACTTTGTACATTTGCATAATTACCACGACGATACATACGTATCCACAAACGAATGTACACTCAAACAAGTTATTTAGTGTTTCACGCAAAGATTTACTGACAATTTTAACACATCACGCTTGCAATTCCTACAAGCTTATACAACCCATATTTTATCAGTGTGTTTGAATCCTGTTTAAAAGAATAATAAGCTTTTTGCCATCAACCAAGTAGCTCAGACTTTGGGTCACTACAGAGAAAATACGATTAGCACTGTCTGGAATTAAATTTCTATTCAACAACTTTGCTACCACTGTAGTTACAACGCCTTTCAATAAATGTATTCCTAAAAATAAAACACTGATTGCCCTGAGGACCTTTTGAACTCGGTTAACTTACTTACAAGACTAGGTAATATGTACACCAAATTATCTTGTTCGAGTGTACAAGTAGTTATACGTTAACGTTGCGGGCACACCCACTTGTAAGAGAGGAGGTTTGTGTGCTAACTTTGAGGTATTATGTCTTAATGTACTTTGATGTAGAGCCGGGGTGAACTGGGGAAATTCCGAATTTATTTCATTTAATGATTTTGGCAGTCTATGTATGTATGTCGTGAGGAAACCGGCATGTCCTAGAACCAAAAATTCGAAGACATGTGACATCTACCAACCCGCACTGGGCCCTCGTGGTGGATTATGGCCCACTCCCTCTCACAGAGAGGAGGCCTGTGTCCCAGCAGTGGGAACATTATAGGCTGATGATGATGATGATGTATGTATGTCAGCATGTTCCATCGTAGTGCGTAGACTACTGAACGAATTTATGTACTTATCAAAATTTTAAATGACGGAATTTATTAGTTTACAGTCGGTAAAGATGTCACCCCTAAATTACAGTCAATCCAGTAGAAATGTAATTTGGATAGTAATATATCTAGTGATCTGCCGAAGTAAATAAATAAATGCTTATGATCAATTATTTCATTTCTTCAAAGGATCAAAGAGTTTTTCATAATAATAATAGTTGTTGGAGTTCCCGAATAAATAGAGGCTATTTTAAGAACAACATAAGTACATGAGTTGTTACTTGTTAAAACTGGCGTAGTCATCTCCAAATAATATGTATATCGAATTGTATTGAAACATTTTATCTTAAAATATTCTTCAACTAATGCTACCCTATAAGATTTTAGACTGACATGGTCACTACAACTATTATTTTGATTTAAAACGGGCTATTTACCATGCTTATTATTTGTTAAACATGGTAATAAAAAATATCCCGTTTTAAATCAAAATAATACTACCATTTAGAAACCCGTCCATCCACCCGCTTACATCCGATATTACTTGCTAGTACTTACAAGTTCAAGTTACTCGTACGAGCGCCATAAATCCGCGTTAATTGGGAGCCGGCCACCGGAGGCCACGGCTAAGCTCTTTAATATTCCGCTTTGCATGGCCACGGGACTTGCGGGTGTTTAACGTGCATCCTGAAACGTCTAAGTACCTACTAAGTTATTGTTTCTAGCTTTGCTGTTTATTCTTATCAAATCTAAATATTTTTATTCATGCTTTAGTTTACAAAAAAGCTTGTGCCTCGGTAAGCACGTAAAGCCGTTGGTCCCGGCTGTCATTTGTAGATCTGTGACAGTCGTCACTATTTGTCAGAAGCTCTAAAAGTTTGACAGCCAGTCTTACCATGGGGGAATCATATTACCCAGTTACTGGGATG
Organism: Agrotis clavis; assembly: GCA_954870645.1. NCBI lineage: Eukaryota > Metazoa > Arthropoda > Insecta > Lepidoptera > Noctuidae > Agrotis > Agrotis clavis. Next base: position 21,405,263 of record OX940938.1, on the reverse strand, counting down.
TGGAGGTCCGAAAGGCAGTCGCTCTATGTTAAATACGATATTCAGCTAGATCTGATTCGACTCGAAACCAACCCCAATATTGTTGGGAAAAGGATAGGCAGATGATGAGTTTACAAAAAAGGGGGAATTTTTAATGTAAGGACGTCAGGAGCCTCCTTTAGGCAAACAATGCCGCTCTTACATAGTATGTTAGATTATTTTAATCTAATAAAGTAACAAAAACTAGCTCATTTCTAGTTAGCATTATTATGAGAAGGTATTTGTCTTAGAGGTCCGACTTCGTGAATAGGATCATCGCTGTTGTTGGCAGCGGTTTTGTCCGCTACAACTCCAAAAATATCATCAAACATTAACATAAAATTGAGAGGTTGTCAACTATCTGTGTTCCTATCTACCCAAATCCGTTCACAACATCCAGCTATCCATCCATCAGTCCATCCTCACAAACATTCGCATTCATAAGATTATTAAGATATCTTATAGATATTTGTTCAATTTCAACAATATTTTCGTGATCGTTTTTTTTATGACGTTGAAAATGATTAGGTATTCTTCTCTTTACAAGAACCCAAAAAGACACACAAAAGACTTTGAGGTTAAATACAACGTTACGTATGTAACATTACTTTATCTTTGTAACCACAGAGACCAATTAAATTAATGTAAATTGTTACAAGTACTGCCTACTTTATCTGCGTTCAGAGATTTCTTCCACCACAAGTTTAAAGTAACATTTCTTGGAAAAACATGACGTGACTGTAACCCAACGACTAAACTTTGAATAATATTAATGTTTATATAACTGGAGCTATTTAATTACATTAATTATGCTTATCTAAACGCCCGATCTTTAATGCTACAACCCAAGACATTTGTTTGGTTCCAGCAACGACAGAACTTTAATTTAGCGCCATCTACATGCGACAGTTCATAGCTATGTTATAAAACTTTTTGAGTTTGCCACTAGATGGCCCAATTGTATAAAAGATTATAAGATTCTTTTGCTTCAACTTATTCTATTTTTTACATATACCTATGTTTTCTATTGTTTCCAGTCATTCCACGCCGAAGTGCATCAATACAAGCATCAGATCGAACTGTTCGGGCAGCTGACACAGCGACTGATCGCGGTGTATCGCAATGACGACACCACTCGTATCAAACGTTCCACTGAGGCTATCAACCACAGATACAATGAGCTCAACAACAGGTAAGATGATTTGAAGTAATTTAGAAAAGATAGCTTGGTAGCTCCGAGCAGCTTGGATGTTGCAATTCACGCCATCTGTCTTCAGTGAGTTTTCTCATTTCACACAACGCCATCTATTAAAATTTCATCTAATCTCTTGACGTAAGTAATGTGTAAGTACAATGGGTAGCGAAGGCGTGATTGCAACATTTTAAGAATATGAGTGGCATTCATAAATTTTTTTTTTTTTGAAAATAAAGTAAAAAAAAAAAACAGTGATTAAATTAGGTTTTGAAAACAGGCCCCTTTATGTTACTAGGTGCTGTATTTGAAACATTTAAATTAACCAAACGTTTAATATTCATCAAGACTCTGTATAAACTAACTCATAAATATTCACCTTTAGGCATCGAATTCATGAATATTTCATTAACGGTTGATTAAAATAACAACTGTTATTATAATAATAACTCTAACGTAAACGATACTAACAAAACCATCGGCTTTTGAATAAAATGAAAATATTAATACTAAAAATACTAAACTAGAGATAACAAGGAGCTAAAAAAACTCTCAAAAAGTATGAATAAAAGGCGTTTGCCTATCTATGAAAACAAGTTGCGATATAAAATAAATACCCATCTTCCACAGTATTGTTGCTCGAGGCAAAGCGCTGCATTCGGCGGTTTCATCGCTGCAGAATTTCGACAGGTCGCTAGAAAAGTTCGTCGCATGGCTGAGTGAGGCGGAGTCGTTGCTGGACGCTGCTGAAAGGGATCCTCATCTGTTAAAGGTAAGCTAAGTTAATTCTTGACATACACGAAAAATAATAGCAATAAACTGCATTGTTAAGAATTAATGACATCTTAAAATAATCCATTCTCTACGATAAAAATGTGGCTACAAAGCGGAGTTGGAAATCCAGCCAATATATTTTTTGGGTCTGTGACATCTATTGGAAGTTGCGTGAACTACAAAGAGCTCGAGCTTGTGTTTGATTCTCTCGCCCTCCGCTAGAGGTCTTTATAACTTTTTTGGTCCTGGGGAAGGGAGGTACCGTTACGGCCGCTTGTAGCGCCATCTATGTTCAATGTCTTGAGTTACATCACTTGGGGTTTTCGAGTGTTTTGAAAGTTCCTGTTTCCATTTTGCAGAGTACAGATATCACTGGCAGCGTGTATATTGTGTTAATGCACGGACCTGTGTAGATTTCTGACCAAGCTGATTGAAAAGAGTTTTAGAATAGACCATTATGCGTATTCTAGAACAATAAATCGGTCGTAAACGGAATACCGATCATTTGAGATTCTTCTTTTTTGTGTGAGCATGTGGTCAACCTCTGGTGTCAGAGTAAGTTTATCCGCTTCTGGGAACACCACAGGTCTTTGACATGCTTTGCAACTAAAATATTATTAAATTAATAGTGTTTTCAGTAGATTCAATACGAAAGTATTATTACTAGTCGTTTTCATTGAGTTCTATAAGCAATAAAAAGTGGCAATCTTCTTTCTAATACTTACATCGCAAAATAAGCCTTTATCAAGAACCACATTTAACTTGCACAAAGTCACAAAAGCAACATAACGAGTTTATTTCAAGTAAATTATAACGTAACGCGATCAAGGAAATTGTAGGCGAAGTAATCTAATCTTGGCACAAACGGCGAATTTAATACAATTCCGTTTCACTGACAACTTTGCCCTTTGCTTCAGAATCGGCGAGAAATAATTATATTAGAAGCATTTTGAAACACGTTGCTAAAGACGGTTTCTATATTAATAATATAAGCAGTTTAGCGGAGGTCTGTTGTAAGTTTAAAAATTGTTCGAAGTGCAGAATGTAACGGTGAACATTATAACAAATACGTAATTCATAATAAAAGTAAGTATTGAAACTTTTAATCAACTTATTTATTTACTGATTTGAACTTAAAAAAATAGTTTGTTCCACTTAAGGAATATCGTTGGGTGCGTTTACAAATATATGTATTGACATACACAAAAACCCAGAAACAGAACAACTACTTGCAGGTCTTACAAATATTTGTTCCGTGCGGTAATTGAACCCGCGATACACTGCGCAGCAGTCGATCGTTCAGCCACTGCGCCGACCGTGCCGTTAAAATATGTTTTACGAAATTGGAATTTACAGACTTCAGAACACATACTTCTGGTGTGTATAATTTTCAGCAATGTTTTGGGGTAGTTGCCTCTTTTTTACACCTCTTGGAACCGATGTGTCAACTGCTGAAAATTGTCTGACCCCCACTACAACCATGTCGTACAACTATAAAACATAACTTCTACAGTTTCCCTGTTTAGTGCGGAATGTGTTGCGATGTAAACTTCTGTCAATTTGAGGAAGTTCCCTCAAGAATCTCGTGTGTTCCCGCGAATGGGTTACGGTGGGGTACAATGGGGTACTCCACGTCTTGTAATTCTCCATACCGCTGTAATGGAAGAGTTTCCTTTGATTACGTTAGCGGTTTGGGGTGAACACGATGTTCGTACGTATGTTTATTGTGATTGCTCAGGAACTTTAGATTATTTGAAATGCTTAAGAGAATTTTATTATTCGCAAGAGTTAAATCTTTTTCTTGGTTGATAAAATGTATTCAGAGTTTTTTTTTTGTGATAGAAACTTTTGGCTTTCGTATTTAGTAACCAATTTACGAGAGTAGATATATACATTTAAATAAGCAAAATATGCTGTAGGGTATAATATTATTATTATAATTATATTTTATTTTTTTAGACTGAATTTTTATAACATAAGATTTCAGAATAAATATGCTAGTAGACTAGTATTTACATTTCCCAGTATTCAGATTACGATAATAATCCGTGTCAGAGCCAAACCACACGGGCGGCGCGGCGCCGCGCCGCAAGCCATTTCGCCGCGCTGGCGACCACACGGGCAGAGCGGCGTCGCAACGTTCTACGGAGCCGCGGCGGCGCCGCAGCGGCGGTAAAATGAGGGGTTGCCCATCGCTACGTACGACAGTCTGTAATAAAAACAACTGCGAGCGGCGCCGCTCCGACTCCGCTCTGCTACACCCCTCCCCGCCTCGTCTCGATTCCGACGCGCGCGCGGCGCGGCGCCGGAGCACACCGCACGGCGCCATGTGGCTACAATGCATTTTTGTATGTAGAAAACCGCAGCGGCGCCGCTCAGGCGCCGCGCCGCAGCCGCGCCGCCCGTGTGGTCGGGCCGTTACGTAGATGCTACGGCTGATCGTAGCCGTAGCATTTTACTACGGCGTAGCAGTTCGCTACGGCGTAGCGGAGATTAGTTTTCCTTTGAACTTCCTAGTAATTTGTAACTTCATACGTAGAAATGTTTGAGTTGTTTTTTGTATTTGTTTTAGAATCGAATACCGTCTCTTTGAGATAAAATATCATGTTGTAAATGTAATTTTACATTAGATCAACGTGAATATTTTTTTTTGACATTAACTCATACAAGAAAATAATTTCAAATCTTAATTTTCAAATCTCTCTTTCTTAGAATATATCTTTCATAATCCGAGTTGCGTACCTATATATTATATTGAAGCAACGATAAGCCTTCATGGCTGAAATGAGACGTCTGATTACGTACAGATGAAATATTTCTGAAAATTTTAATAAGCTCAAGATGGATGACAGAGATATGCTTATCCAGACATAATCCTGTAATAATCAGGTTATTAGTTACAAGGATGACGTTTGTAGGCTGAATTTTATTATATTTGTTATTCATTTATTTCTAGCAATGGAAATAAGATATTTATATTTTCACAAGTAATAAATAATACACAACAACAACAATTTGGTTATAAACGCATGAAGTACTCAAACTGTCAGATAGTCAATAATTGCTTTGAAAGCGTAGTCACTTTCTCGTAGGCTCGTAGCACCGTGCTACGCCGTAGCACAATGCGTAGCTAAACAAAACACCTACGCCAGTTTAATACTGATTTCTACGGACTTCTAAACCCTGAAAGTACATTATTGTCAGTTGAGTATCGGTATTAATTTATGTGGAATCTCCGAATAGTTAGCAATAGTTATAGCACGATACATCAAGAAATTCCCAGTGTGGTGTTATTAAAAAAAAAAAAGTTAACACGATGCGGTACAAAAATTTCTTGATTCTAGGAATTTCTCCTGTATTTTGGGTACAATCGTAGAAACTACAATACACAAACACCCAGACCCGGGACACCTACTTGTAAGACATAAAAAACCCACGCAGCAGTCCATCACTCCACCCATCCTTTGTCCGACTTAGACAAGCGCGGCTTAACCTGTATGATCGATCTTTATGGTTATTATTAAGCCTCCAGCTTAAAAGGCAATACTTCAATTTAATTTGAAGCATGTTTTGTGGTAAAACTTTCCTCTTTAGTCTTAAAATATATATTATATTTTGTGCGGCAATCAAACTCAACGGCAGCTTATGGCGAACTTTCGTAGTTTTCAGTTGTTTTCAAGTTTATTCACTTTAACTCTCACAGGCTGATAGCTTACTATTATAAAGTGCTTTTATTTAAACTTTAAAGCGATTTTATAATTATAAATTGCCAATTATGGAGCTTATGAGGTATTTTGTTCAAAGGTGACTTGTGATCGCTTTTTTAATTCAATAACGATTGCTTTTACTCATTCTCATTCAATAACATTCGAATTTTGTTTATATTTATACTTGTTTTTCCTCTTTGAGATCGAAAATCATCCCAGTGGAGTATATTATATTAGAATAAAAAGAAACCGTACGTCAAAACCCAGATGAAGATTATTAATGTGCCACATTTCATTGAAATCTATATTTAGACGTTTATATTAGTGAAGGTAAAAAAACAGAAAAATTGAAATATAGAGAGCAACTTTCACATGAAACATAATAGAATTGGATTATTTTCTCATAATAATAACTATGTTATGTTTGCTTCAGTACAGTTAAATTAAAGATCTCATCTGTTTATCGAAGACTGATTTTTATCCGACCAACTAGCAGGAGGGTTAATTTGATATAAAAGAAAAGTCAATCAGTTACAAAAACTAATTATATTTATTTATTTTCTTTCAGGTAAGTCACGATTCCAATCTCCCAGGGTAAGTCTTACTTTAAGATGTATTTCAAGCAACTTATTATCTCCCCCAAATGTCCCAAAATGTCAACAATGTGACTTTTTTGTGACAATTGAAGGAGGACGTAGGAGGGACTTGAGGAGGTTTTATTAAAGCCTTAGACAAACGATGAGCGATGTACTCCGGCCGAGAGGGCTGAGTCCGCTGTTTGATCAAAATATTTGTAGGACTGCTGAACAATCTCGCCGAATTGTATTTAAATTGTCCCAGGAAATTATGCCTTTGTATAAATTCATATAGATAATATTTATACGGAGTTATTTACAATACAGCTGTCTATTGATACTTGGACAAACACAGACAATTTTTTTTATTTACAAAAAATATTTTATAAACTTCACGTAACATATCCAATATCCATATAAAATCTAAAGGATGGTATGAAACATCTCTGATGGCAAGTGAAATTCCCAAAATACCGGAAAAAACTACGAATAACTCGATAGCACCAAGTAAATGTTGATCAAAAATACTCTTATACTTCGCTACGAATACAAATCGTAGCACTCTACAGCGTAGACGGCTACATCTATCACGCTACGCCGCGCTACGTCGCTACGCCGTAGAGCCCAAAACAAACTAAGAATATCTGAGAAATGGCTGTCCTTATATTTTCGTCTTTGATCAAATAAATAAAGTGGATATGTTGTCTTCGGGACGCTTTGTGGTTATTGCGGATATACGAGGCAAATACCAGGAAGAGAGGAAATTGACAGTTATAATATAAACATATTCCTTTGTTAGTTAAACAGAACATAATAAATTGGTTCGTTGGTAATTCCTGCCACATAATAAGAGGCAACAAATTACATTTTGACACCGAGATCAACAACTCTTGCATAGTGTTAATGCATTTTTAATTTACATATACGTAGCCAATCGGGATGGCGCGGGACTGTCTCATCAGGAAACCGTTACCCTAAAACGTAAAGGGCTATTGAAGTATCATCGTGAATTTTAGTCAGTACAGGTTTGGCAGTCCCTCCCGTCAAGCCCTGGGTGATACAATCACGAAAAAAAGTACATGATTATGCCCATTGTTCATTACAATATAAAAAAATAAATCATCAATGATAAATCCATCTTTGCCATTTTTCCTCCCAGTAAATATCCTATCTCATCTCCTCCAAAGTTATTTGTTAAACCGCGGCTCCGTCTCTCATTTCAGCCTAGTTCCGTCAGGCTTCAGTCTCCGGTTTCAGGTTTTTGTTTCACGTCCGTAAACTGAGACTTATTACTTCAATTATTTTTCGGACCGTTCTCTTTTCAACATTTTCTGTTAATCATGCTTTAGGGAATGAGGCCAGTGTTTTAGTTAAGAAGTTCTATTTCTCAAACAGAAAGGGAGTCCGCATTAATCTTTTAGCTTTGTCCTGTCATCATCTTGTCTGCTTATAATATGTCACTGAGCTCTGGTGATTTAAGATTATTGAACACATTTTTTTTTAAAGATATTTTCCGTCTCTGTTCGTCATTTTTTTATTTTTTTGTGACAAACCCACATTACTTCCAAACCACTGCAACTCCTGAAAGCCAGAATCAACAGTGGCAACCACCAGAAAAGCGCCGAGACAATGAAGCTCGACGTGTCCCGGAGAATGAATTTACTTGTCTTGGATCCTGCACGTAATTAATCAGAAAAGAATAGTGGAGGAATAGGAAAAATATGTTTCCACTTCCCTCCATGCAAGCAGGAGACAGAACAAAACAAGGCCAATAGGCACAAAGGGAAATTACAACTGGGAAAAGCCCAGTTGCCTAGCACCACGGGTAAAAATGACTATATTTAAAGGGACCTAAATTGTGTAAATCTCTGTTCGTCAGTGGAGTGTGAGATATAACTTGGAATATTGTTGTATTATCTTACTTTAATATACACTCTTGTGCATATATAATATAATAACACTCTTGTGCAAGCTAACATTGCGACCTATTTACCTTTATAAAAGGAATAGGCCAAGAATTGCTTTTTCCACTGACACTTTTTTTTTAATATTTACCCACTCAATAATTTACTTTGTATCGTAGGTACGTAAATATTTAAACTTACATACACATACAGCCACACCCGGAAGAACTACATGTAAATAATACAAATATTTTGTTCCATGCGGGAATCGAACTCGCGACATGTAATGTAAAGCAGTAGTCAATGGCTCAGCGCCTGCGCCAACTGTACCGTCAAAAAATTTAAAATATTATAGAGCACCAGTCTATTCCCAAAATTGTTTAGGTGGACCATTTTACGCTTTGGAAAACTGGCGTTTATTAAACAATACCAGCCACATAGGGGCAGTTTACCAGTACATTGTGTACCGACACTATTAGGATCGCTCTCCATTGAAACAGGCCTGTCTGATCGTTATCAGCCCCTATGTTGGGCTATTTAGACCTAACAGACAATTAACAGTCTGTACCTAAATACCATGTATCTGGCCAATGTTATTGATGAATGATTCTGTTTGAATTTAGTTACTTATAGTATACTCCCTTATGGAACAATACCTACGTATTTTAATGGTAAGAAACAATCTTAAGTCACAAAACGTCATAAAATCGACGTATTATGATACTAAATCATTAGAGATTTTGTACGCATTCGTTCAAATTTATTAGAAGACTTGTGTTATAGAAGTAATGGGACGTTGATATTTGGAAGCCAGTCAGCTGGTTTATTCCACTTTGTTCACCTGGGTGATATCACCTGGGTGAACAAAGTGGACCACTTGGTGTCCTCAATTCACCTCGGAAAAATATCACCTGAGTGATATCACCCAGGTGAATTGTGGACACCAAAGTTGTCCACTTTGTTCACCTCGGAAAAATATCTGGGTGAACAAAGGCGACTTTTCTTACGCGATTTAGTGGACTTTGGTGTCCGCAATTTACCTGGGTGATATCACTCAGGTGATATTTTTCCGAGGTGAACAAAGTGGAATATACCAGTCAGCTGACTGGTGGTGGTTGTTAGCTAACAATTTTTATGTTATTTGTCAATAAGGAATATTGTGCCATCCATCAAGTAAGTTGTACTCGTAGAGGCAGCAATCAATCTCTATTAATTTGCATCTGTTTAGACTTTCAAACGATCTTATAGTATTTAAGCCGATCATATTTAGATGGATGCATGAATGTTTGCTACTCAATCACATCAAAATGGCTGAAGGGATCTTGATTAAACTTGACTCAGGAATAGTGATAGTGTGGAATAACACATAGAGTACCTTTTATCTGGATTTTACGTTTCCGTTGGGTAATTCTTGAGCAACACGCGGGCAAAGTCACCGACAAAAGCTTGTAATATATAAACATCAAGGCAGAATATGAAAACGTCTGTTCAATATTGTAATATCAAATGAAATTCTGGTTTCCTCTTACCAAACAATTTCTAGTTACACAACAATAATCAAAGTCGATTCCACTAAGAACACAAGTACTGTAATATTATAAACTCCAGAGACGATTAAACGCACGCGTACGTACAACCACCCTAATATACATAAAACATAAACAGGAACATAATAAGGCGTCGCACACACACGCGACAAGCCGTGCGTGTGTCAAATAGCTGACGTTCATGCATAATGCGCATATCACGCGTTAGGCCCGGCGCACAATATTAATATCGGGAGGCGAACACCTGCGATGCATATTGACGTGTGTTATTGCGTTTTATATTTTCGTTTGGAGCTCGCCTTGTTTGTGTTGGCTTGCGATATGTTGGAGGAATAGTGAACTGTCTCCTTGATCTATTAGTAGCCAGTACGATTGCCCGGTGCAGGTTTTAAATCCCGGGTCTGAAAAAGTGTTACTGCATTATGAAATTTATCACTACAACCAGAGTCCTCCCCCCCAGGGCAGACGGTGGTGGAGGTCTGTCAGATGTGTACTGATTAAAATCCACTGTGGTCTTACAATAGCCCTTTACGTTCCAGAGACAAGTATCAATGTGCCTTTATCAATTCATATGTACTTTCTTAGTTTATCTTTGAAATCATTGATATCGGTGATAGAAAACATAGTGAGGAAGCCTGAACTCATTCAATTTATATGTTCAAAGTCATATCAGAACCATGTGGGATGTCCAGGGGCAGTTTTCACACGAAAAAGAAAATAAAAACAAAGCCTTTTAGGTCTTAACTAAATGCAATAGTAAAATAACATAAACAAACATCCTACTTTCGCTCTCTCAGCTCCAAAAGCTCACATTTTATATTTAAACACTGCATTTTCCTGTTACATTATTTTCTCTTATTTTATACGAATTCGGACGAGCGTCTGAAATTAAAACAAAGTATTTGGATGCGGGTGAAGCCTGTAGTATGTCTATATTGTCTATGTATGTTTGTTTGTTCGCTTTATCCTGAGTAAGCAAATATTTTGACAGAACGATTGTATGGAACAGGGGACTAACACTCCACAGTATTATTAATGCTAGCTTCGTTGAACTGTGGTTATACTGTAATGATTATTGTAGTTTAAACTTGTATGCAATGTTAGGAAAATGTCATGTGTCATTTTCAAAATATATCTATTTTTGTTATTAATTCATAAAATAACAAAAATGCAATCAGTCAATTCTATAATTCTTTTCCCGACTTGGGAATCGAATGCAAGGCGTCATTCTCAGCATTAGCACTTGAGACCACTAGGCCAAAGAAGTAGTCATCCTTAACTATTGTGGCATAGTATACAAATATATTAATTTATTTACTCAACAAAATACAACATAAACGGGAACTCAATATCTCAGCAATTTAAAGCTGACCGTATAATTCCCAATACAGTTAAAGCAATATACGAGTACGAGTTCAGTTCAAAGTCGATCGGCCGTAAAACCTCAAATTTCTTTACGACTTCAACTCCCATTTCCGGCGGAAGTTAAAAGAGCTTCAGTCGATAATAGAAGGCTGCTCATCGGCTCAAGTTACCGCCCTCCGGCACAATTAACGTGGCCTTCGCTAAGAACCTTTTAATTATCTTAAAGCTGTTAAAAAATCGTAAATTTTATAATAAAGACTTTTTGATCACTTTTCGGAGAATCGATAATGACTTAATGAGTAAAAGTTGATTATAATTTTCACGGTTCTAATTCAGTCTGTGGCCTCTCCCGCTTTTACATACTGAACTAAAAAATACAATATTCTAGCCGTTGCCAGCGGCTTCATCCACTACAACTCGATATTTATCCTACAGGAACATAAAATCGGGATTAAAACTATACTACGTGTTAATCCAGATTATAAACTAACTGTGCACCAAATTTCAAGAAAATCTGTTCAGTAGTTTCTGTGTGAAAGAGTAACAAACATCCATCCGAACAAACTTTCAGGTTTATAAAATTACTAGCTGTTGCCAGCGGCTTCACCCGCTACAACTCAAAAATTATCCCACGAGAACATAAAATCGGGATAAAGACTATCCTATGTGTTAATCCAGGTTATAAACTATCTGTGTACCAAATTTTAGCCAAATCAGTTCAGTGGTTTTTGAGTGAAAGAGTAACAAACATACCTACATACACATACATACATCCTCGCAAACTTTAGCATTTGTAATATTAGTAGGATTAGTAGGAAGTAGGACCAGATATTAGTAGAATAGATTATTCTGGTACATATAAACTAAACTCCTTCTCAGTTTTCACAAAATGCACTAAAATTTGTGAAAGAAAGAGAAACAAAGATTCGTCCTCTCACTTTTACTAACTTTCTATTTTATATATAAAATATCAGTAACAGAAAAAGTATGGTCCAAGTAAGATTGAAATGGTCTGTTTACTAAAAATTTCATTTGTAATCCAATAAAACTGTAACATTTATATTTAAAAAAGCACAACATAAAAATACAATGTAGGTTACATTAACATGTATATTCTCGTGCAAAATTAAACCTAGGCTATTCGTTGAACCATTTAACAAACGAGCCGACAAATTGACATAACTCAAAGCAATTGTTTTAATTCAAAACATAACGACGTCCACTCAAAAATAAAACCTCTCTTGTATCACTTTTAACATTTTTCTACACACAAAAAAAGAATGTGAAGTAAAATCTGTTTTAACCGCGAACTATCGTCGGCACATCACATGTATCCGCAACTCTTTGCCACAAGCCGCGAACTTTCCGCACTCGCTGTTCGGCGGAATGCTCTTTAATCTTTGAGATATCGTCAAAGTCTAGGTTTTCTTTTAAACATTCAATAACAGTAGAAGTTTTGTCAGTTTTCTGTTAGAGTTTGGAACTGTGCTTTGTCAGGAGATATGTTGTTAGAAATGGTGCTGAGATGATAATCAGCGGTATTTTTGTAATAGAAAAACAGGGAATTTTCTTCAAGTTAGTGAATGTTGGGCGACTCGCCGTCCGACCAGGGTCGACGGCGCGTTGTTTTCCACACGCGCCTCAGAGAATGTCAGCACAATGACGGGCTTAGAGGGCCAAAGCCTGCCGGGGTCGCGGAATTAACGAATACCGTGACCCTGAAACGTAAAGGGCTATTGAAGGACACCGTGGATTTTAGTCAGTACAAGTCTGACAGTCCAAGTAAGTGAATGTTCTGACAACAGTTTGCTACGCATCAATTTAATGCATCAAACGTTTTTTTTTTCAAAATCCTTTTCTGACAAACCATTCTGATTTAACCTGAACCTGAATACAACGTAGTTACTCGTAATATCCTTCGAAAATACTGCAACCATACCAGTCTCATTCCTACTATCCTACTAATATTATGAATGCGAAAGATTGTGAGGATGTATGTATGTACTCTTTCACGCAAAAACCACTGAACGGATTTAGCTAAAATTTGGTACACAGATAGTTTATAACCTGGATTAACACATAGGATAGTTTTTATCCCGATTTTATGTTCCCGTGGGATAATTTTCGAGTTGTAGCGGGTGAAGCCGCTGGCAACTGCTAGTACTATGCGTAAGTTTGTGAAGATTCGAGGCTGTTTCTTACTCTTCCACCATAAACTACTCGACTCTACTGATTTGTATGAAAAGTTAACAGATCGTTTATAACCTTGATTATAAGAGACCTAGTTTTTATCTTAGTACGACGTTCCTTTGAGCTTATTAACGCACTTAAGGGCGGCCAACCCGTCTATCTTTTCATACAAACGCTCGTACGTGATTATGGCGTTGTAACAGATATTTCTTTGAAACTTTTGAACTAATAGGCATCTTGTGCACTATATCTAGGTTTCTATCAAAACGCGAAATCAAAATTTTAAGAAACAAATTCAGTACAAACCTCCAAAAATCAGCTTTTTTGCACAAATTTTATATGATGTTTGGGCGTTTATAATGTACTCATTAATAATTGTAACCGGAAATAATTATTTGCATAGAAACCTTGCAAATAAAAAAACCTTGTAATGGAGTTTCTAAATGCAAAACTTTTTTTTCATAATCTTGTAAGGCTTACGAAAAAACACGTATGTCTTGGAACAAGTTTAATGAAACTTCCGCACACTATTTTCCTTTTAATGTTGTCGCGTTCTCACTTGCTTGTTAGCCATGTGGCGGTAAGAGGTAAGCGGGGGACGAGTCGAGCGGGGACGGGTTTGCCTCTTGTTATGGATGAAACAACAAGCTTTTTGGCCATGCTCGCGTTGTCGTTCGTCGAATGGGGAAGGGCGCTCTTAATGCGGGCAACGTTATGGGAATTAGCTAGTGTAATAGGGTTATCAATTAAAACACGAAGATTTATGTAAAACATGCTCCCTCACGTTCTTCTCCGTACTTGTGTAAAGGCGTCAAATTAAATCTTCGTAAAAAACTAGCTATTGTCGCCTTCACTCCTCAGAGGTACTACAGGTACCTCCTGTGAGGCACGACACCAACTTTGTGCATTAAACTGTCGTTAGTAGCTTATTAACACTTCTCAATTGATTCTTCGAAACTTTCGTTCGCTTATTATAGAGTTTTAGTTAACAGGAGTTTTTTGATAGTTGATGGAAATTGCCCATCCTTCTTTGATATTTTAAATGGTTGTGCACTATCCTACCTGTAATATTACCTAAGTCTGGTTCTTTCCCATCGTATTTACTTCTCCGGAGAATCTTATAACTCAAAACACAAAATCATACATAATCAAATATGTAATTAATTTCAATCAGTTACAGGCACTTTAGAATTGTCAAAAGACAAAAAAAAAATAAACGAAAATGATTATAGTGCTACAATCTCAGTCACAAGGCATAATAAGTGTGAAAATACTGTATTTGCCCATTCCAAAGCGTAGATTTCTGTGGAGAAGAATGGGCAATACAATACAGTCATACAACCTACTTCATAAAGACAGTGAAATATTTCTGCGCATCAATCCAGACTAAAAATAGATAACTGTTAGTGTTTAGTTTTGTTTAATTAAATGCACGTTTATTTAATATTCACCAAGCGTCCCTTCCCACTCTTCACAGATTATACCCCATCCTTCCATAGACTATATTAACTAACCCAACATTCCTCTCGTTAGTTAACAAATTTAATCACAATATCTTTTAGGCAGTTTTACAATTCGTCCAGATCTAGTTACATAATTGTTATCATTATTTTCAGTACCTTGATCACTGCTAATATTTGAATTGTTGTTTATAACATTAGATTCATCATTCAATTTAATAGAATCGGAACCATCACCTACATCTTCTTCCACATTGGAGTCTAAATCAATTTGAGGGTTTTCTAATTGATTATTATTATTTACTAAGATATGTTGCCGATTGCGACGTAATATGTTACCATCCTGTTCTTTTATAAGATATGATCGAGGATATAATGATCTACTCACTACTTTACCTGGTGTCCAAATCTTATCTTCAGATTTTTTTTGAACATTACATCTTGTCCTGGTAAAATATCTTTTAACTGTTTTGAATTTTTGTCATAATAGGATTTAATCTTTATTTTATTTAACTCATCTTTTGTTCTATCTCTTTCAAATAGCTTTGGACGAAGATAAGATTCTGACACAGGTATCTTACAATTAAGGTTTCTATTAAACAATAAATTTGCAGGGGACGGATTCCCATCCTTGCAGCTATTTCTAAGATTAAGTAAAGCTATATGAGGATCAGAATTATCATAGAAGCATTTTTTCAAAATAGATTTAATAATTTTAACACTGGCCTCTGCAAGACCGTTTGACTGTGGATAATTTGGAGATGAAGTTATATGTTTAAACCCATAATTATCTGCAAATAATTTGAATTCTATGCTAGAAAACTGGGGTCCATTATCTGATATAATTTCAATTGGTATGCCATGTCTCGCTAATATTGATTTGAAATGTTTAATTATTGTATTAGAGGATAGACTTTCTAATTTAACAACCTCTATGTATTTACTGTAATAGTCAACAATTATCAAGTAATGTTGTTTATTAAATTCAAATATATCTGTTCCTAGTTTTAACCAAGGTAAATTTGGTATCTCATGAAATATTAGTGGTTCCTTACAGTTATTATTTCTGAAATTAGTACATACATGACAATTTTCACACTTGTCTTTTATCTGAGAAGACATACCAGGCCAAAACATTACACTTTTTGCTCTTCTTATACAATTATTTATACCAAAATGTCCTTCATGTACTATATCAATCATCATTTTCTGAAGTGCAAGAGGTATGATAATTTTATTATTTTTTAATAGAATACCATCAACGAAAGATATATTGTCATAACGAAAATTCCAAAATGGTTTTAATTTAATATCTATTTTATTTTTTGAATCTGGCCATCCATTTTGAATTTGTTCTATTAATTTACATAGGGTACTGTCTTCATTGGTTTTTAAAATTATCAAATCTCTTTTGTTTTGTGCAATAGGAAGAATGTCTAATGCTAACTGGACATGACAGACTATTTCTTTGTTTAATTCTTCATCAAAATGATCAAATCCACTATCTTTAATAGGTAAGTATGAACGACTTAAATAATCTGAAATAAACATTTTTTTACCAGGTACATATTTAACAATTAACTCATAGGTACCCTTGAACTTTTAACATCATTCTTTGAATTCTAGGAGGAACTTTATTTAAAGGTTTCTTGAATAAGTACTCTAGGGCAGAATGGTCAGTTTCTACAGTCACTGCTTTACCTAGTATGTATTTGTGAAATCGTGTACAACCAAAAACTATTGCATACATTTCTCGTTCCACCTGCGCATAGCCTTTTTGGCATTCTGTTAAAGCTTTAGATGAATATGCCACAGGTTGGCCATCTTGTAATAGGCATGCTCCAACACCTTCAGAACTACAATCTACAGAAATGGTAATGTTTTTATTTGTGTCAAATATTTTTAGTGTGGGAGCGTTAGTGATGGCATCTTTAAGTTTATTAAAAGCAATTTCATGAGATTGTTGCCACTGAAAGATTATATCTTTTTTAAGTAAGTCTCTAAGAGGTGCAGTGATGGAAGAATAGTTTTCAATGAATTTGGATAAATAGTTGGTCATGCCAAGAAAGCGTTCTAAATCTTTTTTGTCTTTAATTTGTTCAATGTCAGATATTGCTTTAACTTTTAGTGGATCTGGTTTAACACCTTCATTACTAACAATTAGACCTAAAAACTTAACTTCCTTTTGCAAAAATTTTGACTTTTCTTTGTTGAACTTAATATTGAATTTTCTAGCTACTTCAAAAACTTTTAATAAACGTACATAGTGATCCTGTATACAATTCGAATGGATTATTAAATCATCACAGTAAAATTCAACACCTTCAATGTTATTAAATGCTTCTTCCATTCTTTCTTGAAACGCTTCAGTAGAGACTGAAAGTCCAAATGGTAAACGTTTGTATCGATAATTACCAAAAGGTGTTGAAAAAGTACACAATTTTGAACTTTCAGAATCTAATAAAACTGTCCAAAATCCACTATTACAATCTAATTTAGTGAAATATTTATTATTGGATAATTTATCTACAATATCTTCAACAGTAGGAAGCTGTTTATGTTGTCTAATAATAAACTGATTGAGATACCTGGGATCTATGCAGACACGAATTTTGTTGTTAGATTTCTTAGTGATCACTACAGAGTTGACCCACTCCACTGGTTCTTCAACTTTCTCTATGATACCTAGTTCAACCATCCTTTGAAGCTCTTTCCTCAAAGGCTTTCTAACGGATATTGGAACTCGGCGGGGTGGATCGGCTCTGGGGATTGCACTAGGCTGCAATTTAATGTTAAAAGGTTTTTCAAAACATCCAATACCGTTAAACAAATCTGAATATTCATTTATAATATCATCTACATTCTTTATATCATATAACACCTGAGCTACATAATTTCTAGTGACAAGGTTTAATTTTTTACATGACCTCAAACCTAAAATAGTGGAGCATTCTCCATCAATGATTACAAAATCAATATTGACACATTTTCCATTAGCTAAATAACATTTGATTGTACAAACACCTAGAACAGATATGTTTTTATTGTCAAGTGTTATGAGATTAATCCTTCTTTTTGTGATGAACTTGGGGTTTAAACCCAGCTGCCTGTAAACAGAAAATGACATGCAGTTGACTTGCGCTCCTGTGTCTAATTTAACTTTAATATTATTATTGTTAATATAAAACTGTTCTAACCACTCACTTTCATTGTCCTTCACCACCGATCCTACAAAGAATGTTTCTTCTTCTTCATCTCTGGTATTAACATTGGCAAGTTGTTTTGTCCTGCACATTTTTGCAAAATGGTTATTCTTTCCACATTTTTCGCAAACTGCCCCAATTGCCGGACAACGGTGAGATGGAAACCAGTTTCCACCACATTTATAGCATTTTTTAGAGGACTCCTTTCTTTTATTCTCATCACTTTTATTAGTAGGTTCTTCTTGTTTTAACACACTCAAAACTTGACTATTATTGTCTTCTTTTGTTAGTTGATTGATCCTGTTGTGTGAAATTTCAGCTGCCTTACATATATCTATCGCCTTCTGCAATGTCAGACTTTCAGTTCCAAGTAGTTTTTCCTTCACAGTCCTATTGTTGAGACCAAGTAGCAGAACATCCCTTAGTATCTCTTCCCTCAAGTCTTTAAATTCACAAGTCAAGCTTAAGTTTGTTAAATCTGTAATATAGCTTTGAAATGATTCGTTTGGACCTTGGCTTCGTGTAAAAAATTTGTACCTTTCCATTGTTGTACTTTTTTTGGTATAAAATGGTTGTCAAACCTTGCTTTAACTTCAACAAACGTTGGCCCACATGGCAAGTTATAAGAGTTAAATATCTCGACACCTTTGGGGCCGATTAAATGCAGCAGCAGCGCTATTTTTCTTTTGTCTGGAACGTCTTCGAGGTTATTAGCAATCAAAAATAATTCAAAACGTTGAAACCATTTTGTCCAATTATGAGACAGGTTATCTTCCGCGAAACACATCGGCTCAATAGAGTTATTCATGATTTGTGTTGTTCCCGTTCCTTCTTTGAATTCTAAACTTTCTTTTTCTGCCATTTTAACCTGACACCATGTTTAATTAAATGCACGTTTATTTAATATTCACCAAGCGTCCCTTCCCACTCTTCACAGATTATACCCCATCCTTCCATAGACTATATTAACTAACCCAACAAGTTTTTTAATAAAATCCACAGACCAAAACAGTGGCCTCCAATAGCCATTAAACTGTCCCAGAAACAATACAAAAAAAAAAAACTAAAACTACAGCAATTACAAAATGCAAATGTACTTAACATAGAAAAAGACAATACAAACACAAAATGACCTATTAAAAACTCGTTACGTCACGCCATTGTAGTCTGCCATTGTCCCTGGTTGCCATGGCAACGGGGTCCCCTAGACCCCGGGGGTACGCGGTACCCCAAGTATAGCGCTAATGGAAAACTATTTGTACCATTGTCTGCTTTTGTATTAACCGGTACAATACAATACAATAGTGGGAAATATTTTTGGTTCTGTTTTCCCGAGTAGATCACTGGTATGTTTTGTTGTTTTGTTTATTGAAACTGTTTTAGGATCCAACCTTGCAATAACTGATTTTGGATATTGTAAAAATACTATGATAATCAACTGTTCTACGATAATGTTCCAGCACTTGCTTATTCCCGCAAAATGAACCAAAGACACAGTACCATAAACCACTTCTTTGTGGGATAATTTTCAACTTCAAACGGGTTAATTACTCAGTATATTATGATCTATCTCTGTGCTTAATTAAAACTCTATTAGTTCAGTTGTTGATACGTGAGAAAACTATGTACTTATAATGGTCATATAATGGTCATATGGATTAGTAATAGTATGGATGTTAATCTTAGGTAGATGTCAACATTGCGAGATTGATCGAAAGAATAAGCAGCAAGATAAAAAACTTTTTCAAAAAAAAATGAAACCGACTTCAAAACAACCACAAAAAAGTTCAAAATAACCTACAAAAAAACTTTTCTTTCGAAAGTCGGTGACTTTCTTTTTTATTTCATTGACTTTTTGTCACCGACTTTCGAAAGAAAAGTTTTTTTGTAGGTTATTTTGAACTTTTTTGTGGTTGTTTTGAAGTCGGTTTCATTTTTTTTGAAAAAGTTTTTTATTTTATCCTTTTTAGTTTCACTATTCAACCCAAATTATTGTCAAATACATAATTTTCTTACATGTGCACTAAAATTTTGTAATCCGTAGCACCGGAAAATAACAACGCCCATGTATAAAAACTAAAAATAAAAACTACTGCACCAAACTTAATGAAAATTTTGTGGGACCAAATGGCAGATATACTGTATCGAACAAAAAAAGAATCATCGAAATCGGACCAGAAACCTCGGAGTAATCGGTGTAGACAAAGTTGAAAACTTTTTAGGCTTTTGTTGATTTATGGTGATTTTTCAAAAAGTGCTAGTCCGATTTCGATAAAATTTTAATGGGACCATTCCAGAAGTATATCCTATCCAACAAAAAAAGAATTTTTCAAATCGGTTGTTAAACGACGGAGTTATGCCCGAACAAACATAAAAAAAAAAAAAAAAAATACAAACATCCGAATTGAGAACCTCCTCCTTTTGGAAGTCGGTTAAAAAAGCTACTATTGAAGGAATAGGGTAGGTGGGTTTTAGTCAATAAAATTTGGTTTAACACCTCATTACGCACCATCTAAAATAATGCCTTTCATGTCTTTACTTTCACTTTTGCACGTACTTCAAAATGACATCATAGTAAGATTTCACTTAACTGAAGTACTAATAAATAATGAACATCAACACTTATCAGCAAATTAATCACGAAACAATAAAAGAGTTATGAACAAGCTCCATCTTACATTACACAGCTTCAGCTTTTAGTAGTTGTAGTTGAAACTCACGGAGAAGCGTCACTTTGTGTTGTACCGTTTGTCTGTTGTCTACAGCCAGCGGGTCTAGCACGGCCACTTAGCAATACTCCTTTTACGTCGTGAATTTCTAGCGTCATTATTAGCAACTCTTCTAATATTCTTAAAAAGGGCACAAACAGAATTTCTTGTAATATCTGAATATTAGACTTGTAGCTGGAAAGAACCCGCCATCCCCTTCGTGGTTATTAAGCAGCATGGAATAAATTTTCCCCAGCCAAATGTATGTTTTTTAATTCCTTGACATTATCAAGGACGCTTTTTGTGTCGTACAAAGAAAGAGATAGATGGTTCTATAATTCCTTTTTGCTCGTTCTAAAGAGTATGACAATTTTAACCAGCTAATGCCCAGTCCATGCTATAAGTCTATGTTCAGATATGACCAGCAATTTTGTGCGTGTAAACGTTTTACAATTTTTAGAAGAATTGCTAACGACGATCCTGGAAATTCACGAAGTGACTGTTGGTAATATTGCTTGAAGTGTCCGTTTTAGTGTCGCGGAATAATTATACAGCATAATTATGAATATATTAGCTCAAGATTAATGAGCTAAAGGAGTCTATTTACAGCTTTTTGTTTTGTCAACAATGAATTACTGGTACGAGTTGCTTTGTGAATTTAAAGTTCTGTTTCAAACTTTGTGCAGTGTAAATGTTTTCTTGATACCTTTGAAAGACTGTGCAATCCGAGTAATCTTTCAAAGAATAAAAGCAACAATACAAAAACATTTAAAGAAAACAACGTATTTATATAAGAGACATTAAGCCTTTTATGTGAAACATGAAAAATGTCCTGAAGTCAAATAGTTTTTAAATTAAACATGCTATCAGTCTCAAAAGCAATTCCAATAAAATGTTATAAATGCGTAAGTTTGAAGCGATGATAATAATATACCTAATATATTATATAATATATATAATATAATATATATATATATATATATATATATATATATATATATATAAATCCAGTCTCATTTATCTTAAGCAAATATGAAATGAAAGGTTACAAACTTAAAGACAGCTACTGGGTCAATCATTTATTGTACATGGATGACTTAAAGATATACGCCAACAATAAAAATAATTTAAAAACTTTGCTAGAGAGTGTAGAAATATTCACAAAAGACATAAGTATGAGTTTCGGTTTGAACAAATGTAATACAATACACATTGAAGCAGGATATAGGAAAAATACAATAGGAGAAGGACATATACTACTAAGCGGAGAAGCATTTGAACAACTAGGAATAGATAGTACATATAAATATTTAGGAATACACGAATCAGGGAAAATAGAACATAGCAAGATTAGGGAACAGGTTACTAAAGAATATTTTAAGAGAACTAAAAAGCTACTGTATACACATCTGAATTCGCGAAATATCATTAAAGGGATAAATACCTATGCAATACCAGTTCTATTGTACTCATTTGGAATAATTAATTATAAGAATAGTGATCTAAAAGCGATAGATACGAAAACTAGGAAACTACTATCAATTAAAAAAGCACACCGACAAAAAGCAGATACAGAAAGATTGTACTTACCTATAATAGAGGGGGGAAGGGGGTTAATTAATGTAGAAAATATGTATAAAACACAGATACTTAAATATAAACAATATTTAGATAGAGAATATGACGATTTAATTAAAATTATAGTACAGCATGATAAAATTAGGAATAAATATTCAATATTCAAAGAAGCACGAGAAATAGAAAGAGAACTACAACTACCACAAAATAATACATATACCGATAAAGAAATTAAACAAGCAATAGTCAAGAAGCATAATGATAAATGGCGCAATAAGCAACTACATGGACAGTTTCCGAAAGCAGTTTTGGACCAAACTAACATAGATAAGGAAAATTCTTTTAAATGGATAAAAAAACAGCAAGTATCACCCTCCATAGAATCAGCAATATTTGCCATACAGGACCAAGCTGTTATGACACGCCAGCATCAGCGCGATATTCTAAAAGCAAACATTGATGGTAAATGCCGCCTATGCGACAGCAAAGATGAAACCACACAACATATTATATCGGGGTGCGAAAAGTTAGCGGGTGCCTACTATGTCAAGCGACATAATAGCTTGGTTCAGTATGTACATTGGTGTCTGGCAAAGAAACATAACTTTGAAGTATCGAATCTGTGGTGGAAAGAAACACTGACACAGCCACAAGTTAGAGAAAATGAACAGGCTAAACTCATGTGGGAAATACCGATACAGACAGATATTACTGTAACGCACAATAGACCAGACTTGATATATGTAGATAAAACCAATAATATAACCCACTTAATAGACATTTCTGTACCGTCAGATTACAATATAGGAGCCAAAGAAATAGAAAAGCTAAGCAAATACCACGTATTAAAGACCGAGATTCGACGCCTATGGGACACGCAAACCACTGTGATCCCAGTAGTAGTGGGAGCGACCGGAATAATAAGCAAAAGCCTACAAAGATACATAGACCAATTAAACGCAACAATAGACATAACAATCTTGCAAAAACAAGCAGCCATACACACAACTATCATACTAACTAAAGTACTGGGAAACACGGTGTTTGTGAACAGCGCATCAAACTCACAGGAGTCCACGCCAGACACACAGCAAACATCACACACGTCACTAGCAGGCACACAACAAACATCACTCGTAACAACCTCACAGCAATCATCTATCACACAGCATTCATCTACCTCATACACATCAAACACACAAAATCAGCCATCAACTAGCACAAACAATAGACGAAGAAGAGGAAGAAGAAACTACAGGTAGTGGGGAAATGGATATCTTTTTTCTTGCGGGATGCGGGACGGGATATCTATTCAACCGACCGACACAAGGTCGAGTATCGAAAGATCGAAAAAGAAAAATAATATAATATATTCCACAACTATCACACAACGCCATCTAGTCCCAAGCTAAGCAGAGCTTGTGTTATGGGTACTAGACAACTGATAAACATACTTATATATTTCTAAATACATACATATTATAGATAAATTACACCCAGACACAGAACAAATGATCGTGCTCATCACACAAACATTTGTCCTGGGTGGGAATCGAACCCACGACCTCCGGCAAAGCAGTCAGGGTCACTAACCACTAGACCAACAGGCAACATAAAGATGATAGATGGATGTTCGTTACTCTTTCAAACGAAAACTACTGAACGAATTATCATGTTGAACCGACTATTTGGACGTTTATAACCGGTTTTTTGAACCAATCTCAAATGGTCAACATAACATGGTTTATGATGAAATTGTACATAGAAAGTCTGGAATAACACAAAGGTTATCTTTTATCCTTATACTACGATCTCATGGGATTATTTTTGACATAAATGCTTGCTAATTCACCTGCGTCGGCTAGTTACAAATAAATGCAAGATTATGTTATAGCTATATGTAGTTTTAAATCACTAACAAATGAATCAACACCAAAATATTCACCTCTATATCTTCTTGCATACTCGTGTAACAATCTGTAACAACATAACATCTCAGCGTTACGTCTAACACAAAACTATCCGCGCTAATTGGCGAGATAAACTTGATACGATCCGATGTTTCACGTCTGTCTGTCTGTGTGTCGGCTTGTTAGTTGTCGGCGCAATCACTGACAAGTTATTAACGTTTCAGAAGCTGACGACGTTTGGCAACTGATATGAGCGCTCTGTTTGAGATAGTTGTTTTTTTGGAAGTAGCTTAGATATTTGTAATTATAAAGGAGTATGCTCAGCTGTCATATTACTGTCAAAAAGGAGTTTGATAAAAAGATACAGAACTGACAATTTAGAAAGTAGTTGTCCATGACTTTCGTGCTTGTAAACTATTAAATTAACGTCAACTGGGCGTAACAACAATTTTTGATCTTATTCTATCTATGATTCATGTAACCGTGACCCTGGAACGCAAACGGCTATTGAAGGATTACCTTGGATTTTGGTCAGTACGACGCTGCCGGTCCCTCCCATCCCACCCTGGGTGGGAGGCAGCATTCGATGATTTTACCTCGATAAAAAAAAACTATGTATGGTACCAGTGTAAACCAATGATAAAACAAGGACGAGATAGCAAAAGTGTTACACCTGCCCACCATAATTACAGAAGACACAAAAAATAATTAAAGTCTCGAAAAATAATCATCCAGCGACACAACAGTTGAAGTCCCACTTCTGTTATAAAAACCTCGTTCACTATGAAAACTATTTCACGGATTACATTTTTCATTCAACTATTTACATTTCCGATGTTTGAAGCGCTTCACAGCGCTGTTCAGCGATGCTCAGCGCTTTATACAGCAGAGCCTTCCGCCTTGCCTATAATTGGGTACTCGACTGGCTTTGAAATAGTGATGTTTTCATGACGTGAAAAATAATAGATCACTGATAGGACTATCACTGTGTCATGTTCGTGAACGGGCGCTGTCAGTCGTGACTGGTCATCTCTTAGCAGCCACGGTTTATTTTAATTATATAGAATTTTGTCTTTTTTGTATTAATCACCTATGGATACTTTTCACTTGCTACATCGTTCTCACATAATGTACCATCACAAGTTGAATGATGTAACAAAGATTTTGTTACAATTTTGGCGATTGAAAAAGAGTGTCCATGGAGTTTCTTGCCCGTTCTTCTCCATATAGATCTACGCTTTGGACTGGGCATCTACAGTACTTTCACAGTTATTATGTCTTGTGACTGGGACTGAGCACCGTAACTATTTTTAAACTATTTTATTTTACTTTTGTCTTTTGACAATTCAAAAGTGCCTGTAACTGGCCTACTTGAAATAAACGATTTGATTTTGATTTTGATTAAGAAAACAATAGAAAAGAAGAAAGCTTTCTTGATATCTAAATTGAAACAGAATTTCGTCTTTTAAATAATTCAAGTCCTTCAGTGTCTCATTGTACAAGCAGTCAGGCAGGGTATCATTTCATCAAAATTTCTACCTGTTTTAAGGTTCTTTTTGCTTCTGTTCATGCTCCATTTACTGAAATGACTAAGGCTAATCGCTCGCTAGTCGCTCTTACTTTAGTGACTTTTTGTTGCAATTTTTTTTTTTATAAACCTCCTACACTACAAATTTCTTCCTGTATATTGGGTGCGTTTACAAACATAGAAACTCACTTGCAGATATGCGATAGGCGTGGCGAACGCGATGCGAGGCGTTTTTGTTAGTAACGTATGAAATTGTTTGAATCCAGTCACATAGAAAAGCTAAAGCGATCCGATAGAGTCTATGTGACTGACTTCAAACAATTTCATACGTTAGTAACAAAAACGCCTCCTTCGCGTTCGCCACGCTGTCTGTTTGACAATAGGCATAACTTGAAAAAATTGGGTTTACTTTGAGGTGCTGCCTAACTCTCCAAGGATTATAACCGTGATGTTACACATCATCATCTGCCTAGCCTTTTCCCAACTATATTGAGGTCGGCTTCCAATCGAACCAGATGAAGCTGGATATCAATATTTTACATGGAGCGACTGCATTTTGGACCTCCAAAACCCATTAACTGGGAAATACGATACCCCAGTGTAGGACTGGTTGTCAGATTTTACAGATTTTGAC
Organism: Agrotis clavis; assembly: GCA_954870645.1. Classification (NCBI taxonomy): domain Eukaryota; kingdom Metazoa; phylum Arthropoda; class Insecta; order Lepidoptera; family Noctuidae; genus Agrotis; species Agrotis clavis. The sequence continues at coordinate 21,378,970 of OX940938.1, read as the reverse complement.
TAACAATAACGATCGAGACTCTCAAAGATCTACAAATGACAGCCGGGACCACGGCTTTACGTGCTTTCCGAGGTACGGAGGAAACTCGCTATGACAGAAGGTCACCCATCCACAGACCAACCTCGGCAAGCGCGGCTTAACCCGGAAGGTCGGCCTGTGCGGCTGTAATTATTTAGCCACGAGTTCCTGGTGATGTAATGATACGAGTAAGCGCGATGTTACAAAATTAACTTTATAATACGTATCATCGATTTTGAAATCAAAAGGACCATTTTTATAGCTATGCTGTATATTATTTAATTTTTTCTCTTTTATAATGCAGTCTGTCCATCAGTCAACAAAATCCTGGCCTTCCCTGCTCGCAGTGAGCTCCGTCGCTCGGCTCTTGTCGATTGAGAACGCAATTACACGTCTTGTGCCTGATTGATGATCGGCTTGTTCCAACGCATTGTGTTGAGAACGAACGACTGAACGAACGAGTGAGCGACTGAGTGAATGAGTTCGAGACGTGGCGCTATTTTAATGCTTTCAATTATGTTTGAAGGGGTGATGTAGGAAAACTCTTGAACGGTTTCTTAGTTATTGAAAGTTTAGTTAGTCACGCCTGTAATTCCTGAAAAAGCGAAGGTGTACACGCGTATTTTGACTCTGAAACTTTGAAATAATTTCTGAATAAAAGTTTTGAATGCCACTAACAGAAACAGTTGATTCTAGTTCCTACGGATCTATCAGTGTTGCAAGTATTTTTACTCCTGAGAAGATTACAAAGTTGTATTCGTTCATAAATAAAAGTTTTAACCATAAAACAATAATTTATATAAAACTCACCTTCATGAAAAAAAAACCGGCCAAGTGCGAGTCGGACTCGCCCATGAAGGGTTCCGTAGCAGCAAGTAACATAATATAAACGTTCTTGTAGTTGGTTGTAACTTTTTAAAGTAAATTGCGGTTTACGATTTATGACGCTTAAAAAAAAAATTAATTACTCGATCTCGTTCAAACCAATTTTCAATTGAAGTTTACATGGTAATGTACATCATATATTTTTTTTAGTTTTATCATTCTCTTATTTTAGAAGTTACAGGGGGGGGACACACATTTTACCACTTTGGAAGCGTTTCTCGCGCAAACCGTTCAGTTTAAAAAAAAATAATGCTAGTAACCTCAATATCATTTTTCAAGTCCTATTCATAGATACCCCACACGTATGGGTCAGGCGAAAAAAAATGTTTTGAGTTTCAATTCTAAGTACGGGGGGTACCCCTCAATTTGGTTTTTGTTTTAGTTTTGTGTGAAAATCCTAATGCGGTTTACATAATACATCTACTTACCAAGTTTTAACAGGATACCTCTTATACTTTCGTCAAAAAGGGCTGTGACATGGGACGGACAGACAGACAGACAGACATGACGAATCTATAATGGTTCCGTTTTTTGCCATTTGGCTACGGAACCCTAAAAAATCATAGTTTCTTGGGTCACTAGGTACCATTTGGTCAACATTAAGACTACTCAAACATTTTTCTCATAAAATAAAAGCGTTATAAAGAAAGATGTTGTTTTAAATCCTCTACGAAATTAATGTTGCCACATCTCATTTACAAGGTAAGCTTGTTCGTCCAATATTTTACAATTTAATCAAAAAAAATTTCCCGCTCACTGCCGACTAAGTGACCATTTATCAAAGTCTTGTTTATATTCCTTTCATAACACTAGAATCAAGATTCATGTCGCGAAACTATTTATTATAAAAAGAAAACTAAAGAAAAAAAAGAAGAAAACAAAAAAAATGCTTTTTATGGAAAATGTTTTACGTAATACTCGTATATGAGATTTCTTAACTAAATTTCAGTAAATTTCTTTACCAGATAAATTCCGAAACACTTCAAAATTCAATACTTAGCTTGGAAAGGAAATACAGGCACACAGACTAGAAAAATGACTCTTTTTTTTTGTTGGGTAAAATCATGAAATGAGTCCTCCCACCCCGGGCAGGGCGGGAGGGACTGTCAGACTTGTACAGACTAAAATCCACGGTGTCCTTCAATAGCCCTTTATGTTCCGGGGTCACGGTGAGGAAATAAAATCCCGCGACCCCGGCAGGCTTTGGCCCTCTGAGAGGGGGCCCCGTCATTTTTGCTGACGCTCTTTGAGGCGCGCGTGGAACAGGACGCGCCGTCGACCCGGGCATGGTCTATGATCGGACAGCGAGTTGAGAAAAATGACTCTATAATATTTGTTTAGATTTTCTCGTAGAATATTCTAACCACTTTATAAATGGCAATATGCCTATATTTATATCAAACCCTTTCCGCATGACTACCCTTTTAAATTCATTTACAAAATACCTCGCCTTAGGCTCTAAATTCATGCCACTGTTAATTCAAAGATATCACAAATTGACTTACGGCCATTTCACCGTCACACTTTCAAAATCCAAACCAAATTGAGTGTGCTGACTGCCGCCCTGCAAAGGGTCTTATGTGTATTATAATATTAAATCATCATTTGCCTCACTATTTGCCTAGGCCGTATTACTCGCCGTCCTATGAATAATACTAACGTTTGCATTTGTAATTTATGCGTGAACTGTGTGCTAAGTTTTGTTCAGGAGAACAATTATATTGTGTCGGTCTTTAGACTCGACTGTTTGAACTGTGTTTTATTGAGGGCAGTTTTTGTTGTTTGTTACACGTGGCGTTTAATGTTGTTCTTCTCATGAGTTTTGAATGACCGTTCTGACGGTAGTTAGTTTTTTCTTCAAAGTCGCTACACTCTGGTCGCGGGACTTATCGCATTACCGTGACCCTGGAACATAAAGGGCTACTGAAGGACACGATTTAAGTCAGTACGAGTCTGACAGTCTCTCCCGCTCTGCCCTGGGTGGGAGGACTCATTTGATGATTTTATCACGTAAAAAAAAAACTAGCTACACTCTTGACAAAGTGGTTGTGGCCGGCACATCAGGTGGCCTACCATGATGTTGTAAAATGTGAGTAGTCCCACTGTGGAAACGAGATGGCGCTAGATGACTTGTATAGCTCTGTCTCTTTCCCACAATGCAACTACTCACGTTTTAAGACGTGATAGTAGGTCACCAGGGCTGGTGGCCGCTGTCTTCCTTGTAGTGTAAAGAACCATTCAATGCAGCCTTGATCTGATCTGTCCAGCGCATTTGTGATCTGTAGTTCGTTTAAATATCTCGTTTTTGAAGATTAAAATATCGCGTAATATGTTGAGTCGCTAAAATGTACCTTGTCAATGAGTGAAAGACTGGTTTACTCTTGAGTTTATTGGACAAATAAAATGCGTAGGTATTTGAATCTTTTCTATTTATAATATTAGTGTTGATCTATGAGTGTAGATGGATGGATGTTTATAGCCCGTCTGGTCCAATTGGCACAATGATTACAATAATATGAGATGAGAGTTTTAACCTGGAAAGACTCATTGGGCACGTTTTAATGACTGCTTTCTTATAATTTATAAGCAACGCCAATCACATGGTCTTATAGCTTTTGATTGAGGCACCAATCTATGGCAAATTCTGATTTTAAAAACATGATAGTACCAAATAAATAATAATTTGTACTTACATAATATAAATCGATAAGAACAAATGTGTCGGAAATTCTCTCATTTAGTAATCTACTAATTCCCTCATCAAGCAAAGGAGGACAATGGCATGACAAAACCCGTTTGTCAAGGTTGGAAACTTTCCGGGCACTAGAGCACCGTGTGCCAAATTCTAGTACCAAAAATATCGATAAAACCACAAGATTGTCTCTGTATAAATACAGTAAATACAATAGTTGTGCAAGTGTCGTGCAAACAATCGGCGGCGATGTCACACATTCCGGGAATAGTTGTCGATGTCTGTGACGGGCGCCAGCGAGAGGCCCGGGATATGGGACTGTAGTGATGTTATTGGGACTTTTTTAAGGGTGATTCGATTTTGTTGGCTTTTAAATGTTGTGGGACATTGCTATATCACTTTTAGCGATAAGATCGCCATTGTAAGCATATTATCCTACTAATATTATAAAGGCGAAAGTTTGTAAGTATGGATGTATGGATGTATGGATGTTTGTTACTCTTTCACGCAAAAACCACTGAACGGATTTGGCTAAAATTTGGTATACAGATAGTTTATAACCTGGATTAACACATAGGATAGTTTTTATCCCGATTTTATGTTCCCGTGGGATAATTTTCGAGTTGCAGCGGGTGAAACCGCTGGCAACAGCTAGTAAACAATATTGTAAAAGTGTAGCGCTATATGTTTTGGTGTTCAAATGATTATTTAATAATTACTCTTACACGTATGCATTGCTTTATTTAGCTGAAAATAAACACCTTTCTTCAATAAAATTGAAGATTGGAAAAGTATGAAAGATTTTGCTTTTACGAACCATTTTATGAGTTTATTTTTATACGTGATTCTCGCGTAAAAATAAATAAATAATAAAGTTCTACCTGTAAAAACTTGGAACCGATTTCAAAGACTACCTTCGTAATCGACTTAAGTTTAAGAAGTGATATTAAATTTTAGTTCTCAACTAAAAACTTTATCCATAAAACTTCCGCGTTGAAAATATATTTAACAACTACAAATAAGTTATGTCATTTATTAAAAGCTTTACAACAAGGAAAAATCCCACTAAACCGTACCGGGGAACTCTATCGCGATTATTCTACTTTCATAAACATTCCCGCTTAAGAGCGTATATTCCGAAAGCTGGCAACGTCGCAAATGGTTGTCAAATATTAACAAGTTTTAATTAATTTAACATTGTTACTGTATGAAAATAAGAAATATGGCTCTGTAGTGCACTAAAAAATTTATAAGGGAATGCAATAATTAATATCGTAACACCGAATATATAGTTTTAGATGTAGAAAAAGCATTTGGAAGCTTTCCAAATGCCTTTTATACACCGTAAACGGTTACAACATCAAATTCAGTGTTTTAATTGCATTCCTATATCATTTTTTTAGTGCACTACAGAGCGATATTTCTTGTTTTCATACAGAAAATTTGCCAAATTAATTAAAACTTGTAATTATTTGACAGCTATTTGCGACGTTGCCAACTTTCAGAATAAGCAGCCTTAAGTTGAAATATTAAACATTTCTCTCTTAAAAGTATCGATAAATAAGTGGCAAGTTTCCCGTTGTTTCCCATCCCTAGTTGAGGAATTCTGCCCAGTGGGCCGATTATCCCTTTTCTGGAACACAAATTGATTTATAGTTTCATATGAAAATTGCGTCTCACGCATTCCTAATACGGTATTAAGGAATTACGAACATATACGGAACCGAAGCATTTCGGCGAGGTGCCCTTTGATCTCAAGAATCCCTTTTCTCCCTTGATTTTGTTTATGGCTGGATTAAAAAGGGATTTTCTTTGAGACTTTTTTTACTTAGGACGTGGTAAGGGATATGGACGCTGTGTTTATCCTCGGGATGTTTAATAAAATATATGAAAATATAGAGCTTAGTCACGAATAGGCTTTCAGGGCGAATGGGATAAAAATATCCTGAAATTGTGGGACTTATGTAGGAAAATGTATAATTTCGTGGGATTTGTATTTAGACCATTATCATAATTTTTGTATTCACCTAATTATGTCGTGAACACAAACACGTAATAGAGAGCTCAAAGAACCCATAAAGTATGTACTCAAAAGCCATTAATTTATACTTGCCATAAACTAACACCGGCCGGGTTATGAACCCCGAACGATCGATCGTAATTTTATTTTGAATCACCGCTCTGAAGCTCCCGTTATATTTAGATTTAAGACGGTAAGTAATACTTCAGATGTTTTAACTTGAAATCGGTGTAAAGATAACGGTTTTATAACTCTAAAACGATATCTGTTTCATTATTGTTTAAGGAAATTCTCCTGTCATTGGTTGAAAGGGTTCACTTTAATAATATATCATCAGGAAAAGTAGCGATGAATAATAATATAACAATAATATAATATTCCACGACTATCACACAACGCCATCTAGTCCCAAGCTAAGCAGAGCTTGTGTTATGGGTACTAGACAACTGATAACTTGTATATTTCTAAATACATACATATACATATTATAGAGAAATTACACCCAGACACAGAACAAATGATCGTGCTCATCACAAAAAACATTTGTCCTGGGTGGGATCGAACCCACGACCTCCGGCATAGCAGTCAGGGTCACTAACCACTAGATCAACAGGCCTGTCAAAATGTTGCTATATTAAATGCTGTTGTTGAATGCTGTTATATTACTAATATTATAAAGCTGACTAGTTGTTTGTTTGTTTGAACGGTCTCAGGAACTACTGGTCCAAAATGTTAATGTTGGATAGCCTATATCAAGGGTATACCCTTGATATAGGCTATTAAATGACATCACGCTATAACTAATAGCAGCCGAGCAGCGGGTGAAGTCATTGGGAACAGGTCATCATCATCATCAGCCTATTAATGTTCCCACTGCTGGGACACAGGCCTCCTCTCTGTGAGAGGGAGTGGGCCATAATCCACCACGCGGGCCCAGTGCGGATTGGTGGATGTCACATGTCTTCGAATTTTTGGTTCTAGGACATGCCGGTTTCCTCACGATGGTTTCCTTCACCGTTTTGAGAGCAGTGGTGATGAAATAAATTACACAAAGTAATGCGCCTGCCTGGATTCGAACCCAGGACCTACAACTCGTAAGTCGGGGCCGATACCACTGGGCCACCACTGCTCTGGGAACAGGTAGTGTTAAATAATTTAAGAGTAAGCTACTCATATTATACAGGTTCGAATCATGGGCGGCTCGTATTGTTAGGAGGTTCCTTTCTAAAACCTTGAACCTTGCCTGTGGCCTTGATATCCAGTAGCTTGAATTTTGTTCCTCAAACCGGTCGGTTATACTTTATTTTTCGAATAAATTACAAAGAACATAAAACAACGATCAAATGTACCTACTACTATTACTAAAGAAGCTCTTAAGAAATATATGAGATTTATTAAAGTCACTAAATTACCGTTTATTTATGAACAGACCTATCTATCTATACTACATAGGTATCCACATAGAAGCAAAAAGCCACATAGCAATCACCCTGTACGTCAATGCTATACAGCGTGAATGGGTGTTTCGTTAGCTCCCCGGGCCGGCCGATGGGTGATTCCGGTGAGGTCCGAATGTGTTGCACTGCGCACACCTCCGCCATAATGGGGCACATTGCAATTTGTTACTTGTAGTATGTTACTAGTATAACTTACTAATTCATATATAAGAAAGTATAAAATTTTGCTTAAAATGCGGGTAAAATCCACGACTTGTTTCCCAATTTAACTAGCCGTTTTTAAATGATTACTGCTTTTTTGTCACTTTATAATAATCTTACAAGAACGACAAGCCATTTTTAACCTACTTCAAAACAGGAGGTTCTCAGTTTGTCCGCGATTATCTCGGGTTTTTCTGAAACGATTTCGATGCGGATTAAAAAAAAGTGTTCATATTTTTTAACAGTGATAAACTCGTTAAATCCCATAGTACTCGTATGTTGAAAATTTGTATTTTTGACACTTAAATCCCAACGATATGATCATCATTAGCAGCACTGTTCCACCCACTGCCAAGTTTAGATCTCCCCCTTTTTGAACCATTTACCCGTCCAAACATACCTTCAAAAATTTCAGAATGAACAAATCCAATGTGCAGTAAGCACTAGACATAAGCCGAGCACTATATCTTCGAAGTACTAAACTGCAGAAGTTTAAAAACAAACGTAGTTTGTTAAAAGGTAATTTCCAACTAGTGCAGTGTCTACACACACGGAATCGACGAGTTCCAAAATTAATGTCTTTTGCTTCCTTTAATATTCTCTTTTGAAACTTTTACCATACCGTGTGTAGCTTGTTTAATTTATTATTAAGATGTCTTCTCTGCTGTCTTTTATTTAATATTGGAAAAAGGCTCTGCTTTTCAAGAAATCATCTTATATCGCGAGTTTCAGATAAAAATCACACACATGAATGATTACCGAGAATCAACCGTGATGTTATGACTTTTTTCTAGTCCATATTATAGTTATCATTTATTATATTTCAGTAATATGTTTATTGATAATTCGAAAATATATTTTGCATAAATTTGAAATATTGGAGAGTTTCGTAATTATATGAGATAAACGATACGATAAACATGGTTGCTTTTTGGCTAATTGATTGCTGATAACTTACCAAGTTATCAGTAAACTTAATATTCACCATTCATTCAAACACAAATTAAAACAACATAGCTACACAGCACACCGATTCGCAATGCATAATACACAACACCAACTTTAAAGACCCGACGAATCGATTCCGTGTGTAATACGCCTTATTAATAACCCTTCCAATGCGCACCTATTTATAAAAGACCCTTAAAAATCGGTAATACCGGCTCTGAAACCGAAATAACAGCACTCGAGATGCATGTGCGAGATGCACTTTGAAATGCTTGTAGCATTTCAAAGTTCGTTGCATCCACTCGGTATTTAGTATGGCAGTCATTTATCATATTGTATGAGTTTGATGTACTTGAGCGATTACTGGGATAAGGTTAAGACGTTGCTGTTTGTGTGTTTTAAGATGATGTATGAATGTGGGGAGACTTTGTTTTTATCTTGTTTAAATATAGTCAGCAAGTTATTGCAAAAAACAGCCTTATTAGACTTACATAAAACTTTGTTAATAAAGCGTTAGTAGCAGCGTTTAGTAAATATTCTTAATTATTATATGAATTACATAAACATTGTTTATTAACTTCTCAAACTCACTATAAATACTTGACTGAGTAGGTCGTACTTACCTCCGTTATGAAATTTTTCAATAGCTATTATTCTAGCAACTTTGAAACTTTCTAAAACTATCAGCAGACTTTATCAATCTTCGACAATAAACAACTTTTACAATACCTACATATTTTAATAGCGCGTGAACAGGTCCGGCTATAATGTACAGAGGTGTAAATCATAGCTTTAGTGCGCCGATACAGCGAGGGAGGGAGGGGGGGGCAGCGATAATTCACAATGACCCCTACTGCGGGTATCACCGCCGCCGACCTGCAGCGGGGGGGTTGACACACGTGGCCGTTATTGTACCAAACTTTCAGAGGAAAAGAATTAATGTCATGTTTATGTATTTTTTCTTGGTTATTTGTTGCCACCAACTTTTCCACTTACAGGTTTAATACTATGCGTTTAATAGTTTAAAAGTTTTACTTAGTTTGAATAAATATCCGTATAAAATCAAGCAGTTAATCAACAGTTACAAATAAAACTGTAGCCGTTTTATAAAACACGCATTTCCCGATAGCTACTGATTTCCACTCACACAACGTTTTCCAAACCAATAAATAACATCAACATCGAATTCGTTACAAACACCGATACACACGTAACTCACGCACGTCCAAAACAAACGAGCGCCGGGAAAAAATCGTCCACAAACCAAAACAGAGAGTGCGTCGATGCAGAGGCGGAGATGCAGCGTCGCGACGCCAGTCGACCGGCGGACGCCGCGCGCGACGCACGCCGCGCCATGTGACGCGCTGCCGGGACAGGCCGCCATGACCGAGGGGGCGGCACGGCCCAGGCCTCCGCCGCCCCGCAAGCCCGACTCCCTCGCGCTCGCCTGGCCGCGCTGGGAGGACCCGCCACCCCCGGCGCCCGACAACCAGCGCCCTACGCCCGCACAACTTAAAGACTTCGATGGCTTTAGCCCTTACACGCCGCCGAATCCGATACAAAACGACCGGCGACCGCGGCGGCCCCAAAGCGTGGTATCCCCGAGAGCCCCAGTGAACCACCTCGCGCGAAGGCCGCACTCCATCGGCTCCGTAGACGATGAGTGGGGCCCAGTGCCGCTGCTGCAGCCGGTGCCGCGCCGGCCGCGGCCCATGCCCGGCGCCATGTCCACGTTGCCGCGCGCGACCCTGCTGCCGTCCTCACGAAGTGATTATCAGTTGCAAAGACCAGCGATTATGACGAACGGTTACGGCGCCGTGCCGCCGTCCACGTCGCGCCGGCTGTCGTTGCCCGGTGGTGTGCAGAACCCGCCAAAGACGTCGGCCACCTTCCACGGGCTGTCGGCCCTGGTGGGCGCGTACCCCTCGCTTGGCACGCCGTGCACGCCGAGCACGCCGGCCGCCGTGCGGGAGGCGGTGCGCCACCTGCTGCAACAGCCTCGCAATGGATTTCCTATCATGGATCAAAAGTTATCCCTATTTATCGAAATCCTGGATGCTCAGGAACGATTCTCACAGGTACGTCAGTTCACGACATAAAAACCCCGGACAGGTAGATCTGGATAATAAGATAAACCCGTGTTTGCGCACATTTATTTCGGTCACATACATTTTATCCGTCGGCGAGATATTTACATCGGAATTGTAACAAAAATATTAAATGTATGAACAAAAAATGCAGAAAAGGTTTATTAAATGTGAGCGGTACTGGAAATAGTTGAACGGCAAATTGAATCTGTTCGGACAGTGTTGTGATAGTGTTAACAGCGAAATTAATTGAAAGTAATTACAGGCATTAGCGCGGCGATAAAGCCGCCAAAAAATTAATTGTTCGGAAAATGATAATGATTATTCAAAAGCTTTCCGTTGTTTTCAGTGATAATGCAAATTCGGGTCGTGTTAGGAGTTAACTTCTCTTGTGTCTGCGGGAGTTGGGTTCGTCTCAATCATCCCTCCGAGAATTTATAATGCTCACAATGTTACATTGAATAATCCAATACATGAGTTAGCGTCTGCGTCACAACTTTGAGTCAACACGAAGTTTTTAAAAGCTTTGAAAATAGCTATAAGAGAGTGTATTGTTAGGAACAGTTATAATGTAAAGTTATATTTTTTTTAGTTATAATGTATGGACGTATTAAGACGTAGTGCTAAGTTAAAGCTGGGACTCGGAGACATTTTGCTCATAAAATGTGAGATGAGCGTCTTCAGGCGTGCAGCCTCTCGGCAATGTCGGCATACGTTTGATATGTGTATGTATGTATGTGTGGCGTATGTTTCGTATGTAAAGGGAAGGTTTCGGTATTCTGTTTGCGATGCCTGGCTGCTGTTATGTATGCACATATGTACGCATAATGACGGCAAACGTATCGAATGCGATTCGACAGTTTTCATGACTTTCTCGATTTTCTTGCTGTGTATGAGAACTGAATGGGAGGTATTGAAACGAGTCTCTGTTTGTATTGGCCTTGTATAATTAGATATGCAACTTTTCAATACTAAATCCACGAACTCCTGTTTTAACAGCCTGGTTTAGTTTTAACTAGTTTAAGTTTATTTTAAACGTTAAAGTTACTCTAGAATTCATGGCTCAGAACTGAAATAATACGGATAATGTTTTTACAAAGTCTATCATGAATTCAGGTATATAAATAAATAAATAAATAAATAAATATTCCACAACTATCACACAACGCCATCTAGTCCCAAGCTAAGCAGAGCTTGTGTTATGGGTACTAGACAACTGATAAACATACTTATATATTTCTAAATACATACATATTATAGATAAATTACACCCAGACACAGAACAAATGATCGTGCTCATCACACAAACATTTGTCCTGGGTGGGAATCGAACCCACGACCTCCGGCATAGCAGTCAGGGTCACTAACCACTAGACCAACAGGCCTGTCAAACTATAATATAAATAATATAATATAAGTTCGTACCTAAACTCTATCAAACAGCCTTCCAACAAAGCCTAACAACCTTTCAGGCTTCACAATGGCGAGCCTATTCAACTCCAAAACCAACCAATTAAAATAATGTCATTCTAACAATAACTCGCTCGTCTGACAATATTGAATTCAATTAAAAAGTACGTACTCCTGAAACACTTGCCTGAAAGAACCTGAATCCACCCCACAGTATTGTCGGCTGAATTTCATGGCGGCCACTCGACCCGGTTCTAAAAGAGGCTTTTGTTTCAATATGAAAAATTACTGAAACTGAAAGAAGTGAAAATGTTGGAGAAGTATTACATCTTGCGTTTGGAGGTGTTCATTAACCTTCGTGTGACTTTGTCGAGAGGAAACTTCACTGGATTACGTTATAATGAAGGGAGCGGAAAATGTTTTATTTTGAATCAAAGTTATTTGTACAATTCCTGTTTTTCTACGGGTTCTGACGAAAAACTTAAAAAAAAAACGATTGACCTGCTTCGCTTATGTAATTACTTTATTATATTCAAGTTATACAAAATAATATTATTAACCCAAAATAATACCACGAAAAGAATGATACATATTGGGAGCAAAATAAATAACGTATAAGCTATCCCAGATAATTACAAAAAAGTAGCGATTCTATGTATGTAAAGTTGATATTTCTGGCTTCGCAACCCGACACTGTATACAATATTAACTTTATCATAAGTAACCCTATATAAGCACACTCGAGGCTGTAAGCAATAAGTATCAAACTTTGTTTCTAATACCGCCTAAAAACTTCCCCTGTATACTTAGTCCTGGATACGGTTTAAGTTCAAGTTTTAAGCTACTAAGCCACATCCAGAATGAAATACTTACATCCCTTGAACAAACTTTTGTAATAAACCTATAGATTTCATATGAATAACAGTATTCATGATTTTAATATACTTCCATCGAAAGTGAGTCGGTAAATCGTAGCGCTACGGCGTAGCTCGTAGCACCGTAGCTACGTAGACGCGTAGCCATGTGCTACGAATAGGCTATAACTATTTTACTCGGGTTAAATGTATTTCGAATTCTCGTTGGGTTTTGGGGAACAGTGAAATATGACTACGTTTTCACGACTGTATGTCTAGATGGGATAGGTAGAACCTACTATTTACGGTTCTGTAAAATACGAGTCAATTCTTTTATCAGCTACTAACTGAACATAAAAGATTCAATACGCAATATGAAATAATAATCACTTTCCGCCTGTCTGACATAAACTTCCATATTGCTTTTAGTTAGAGCTTCTATTGACAAAACTTCGCTGTGAAGTTTTTATTGTATATTTCTCGGAAAACGTTATTTGATGGATTTGTAACAACATATTATTGTAAACTTCCTCATTCATGTTATGTATTATTAACGATTTGAAATCGAATACATTTATGAAGTAAGTACCTAAACAATACTCAGTTATGAAAAAATAAATGTGTTTTACTTATAGCACCAAAATTAGGTTTATTTTCATAATAGAAAGTCATATAATATAATTATTATCTGTATTAATTTTTTTTTCTGAGATATTATTTTGAAGATATTGGGCTTTTTGCCTAGAAGTGGTTCAATTTCATAGAACACAGTATGATAATATTAAATTCAAAACATCATTTAACGTCCATGAAAACATTTAGGTAATTAAAATTTATTTACAAAATAAAATAATTAAAGATGGTCATTATGTGACATGTGAAACTTATTTCCCCGGAAGTGTATAAAACGTACTGATGCCTGAAACGTTACATAAAATAGCCGGCACAATTTTAAGTCCTAAGTTCTGTTCCCGGTTGATTGTGGCGTGTAATTTCAGCACATGCGTATTGTCTGTGTTTCAGCGAGTTTCAGTACAATAGTGCAGTCTGAAATTATTACTGCTATGACCCATTTACTGTAATGAGTAAAGTTTTACAACTCAATTGGTTTTATGACTTGTTTTTAGTTCTTGAAACTTTAAAATGATGATGTAGATTTGTATGAAATAAATTGAAAAAAAAGTTTTAAATACCAGAGTTAAGACTACAGGATCAATATGGATTCAAGTCGCTTCCAACCGGTCCTAATGTAAATCTTTGGGTGAGATCTATATTCATCAGTGGACGTCCTACGACTGACATGATAATGATGATAACAAAATTTTATTTGTATCCGAATTCGATCCTAAATGTGGCTTTGAATATTGAAACAGCTTTCTTATATCTTCCTTTCTGAAAAATAACTTACGTTATATGATTGAATTTTAAGTTCTGAAAATCACATTGTACAATTTACAGTTATAACTACGCACTTGTCTGTAAGACTATAATAATATAAGAAATGGTTTGATCACTTGGTTCATATAAAATTGCACCAGGATCTAACAGCTTATTCATCTCAAGAACCTACTTACTTCCTTCACACAATTTACACCAAACATAGCGTATTGCAGAAATATATAAAATAAATAGCAAGTAAATATAGATATAAATAATAAAATACGTATGTATACACCTGTGTCGTCACCGCTCTGCCTGCATTTAGATATTACGCTGAATATTTTAGTGTTTGCCATGCCATCCAGCATCCAGTACCAGTTCACTTTATTTAGTTTAGTTTTATGGGGGATCGGTTTATGGTGATTCGGTAGAGAAATATGTGGGATGGAGTTTTTTTGGTTATCATAATATTCTTGTGATAGATTGTCAAACTATAAACCTATGCTGTGGCTGATCATCTAGCAAGTATGACATAAGAAGTATGAGAAAACTTTAAAGGTTTCCTGGTAAGATGAACTTCTCAGTATTTAATCTTAATTTGTCAGTGATCTGTGTTCTTTCTTGGTATGAGAAGTCATTTTAAACTTTAGTTGGACTGCTAAAGACAAGAAATGTCACAAAAACTGTTTACACATATTTTTAGAAAAAAAAAATTGCCGCACGTTGTATTGTTTTTTGGTATGTTTACATTCCTAAACTACAAAATACCTAAACCCGAAGCAACTACTTGTAGGTCATATAAATATTATTTTGTTCAAAACAAAATATATAATATTATTTTGTGGGAATCGAACCATATCGCTCCATAAGTCTACGTAAAAAAAAACGTGAATTTAGTTCATTTACAATCTTTTCTACATTAAGAACTCTTTCTTATTAACTAATTGTCCTATACCATTAAAAAAGCGAGTTACAAAAAGTCCAACCTCACATACTGTCTTATCCGCCACATAAAGCCATCCACCTGTATACACTATACAGGGTGGGGATGAAAAGAGTCAATATTATGTCGTGAACACTCTGTTTGTCCGTCTTGCACCAAAGAAAACACGGTACGTGGACACTGACCGTCCCCAGCAATTAGTGAAGACCGATACTGGGTTTTATATCTCACGACAACTGTACTCGGTTTTAAGAAAACTTTGAAATTATATCTTAGTTGTAATTTCAATAGAAGTTTGTTTGAAGTGGTAAGTAAGGTCTTGTTTAAACTTGAAAATGATTTTAGTTCTGGGTTTTGATTAAATGAAATATTGGTTAATTGGAAACCGGAGTTGGTTCGCTAACTATGTCGATTATTCGATTTTGTGAATACATAGTTCAATTTCATATTTCTTTTAATATTGAAGAGTGCTTGCAGCGCATTTTCAAATATCTTTATTTTTGATAATCTTTTGAATATGATTTTGAAAAAGATATATTTTAATTATGTTAAAGCTGAACAGTTTGTTTTTTTTGAATAAGCTTATCTCAGAAATTGTTTAAATTAAAAAAATATTTATGTGTTGGATAGTCCATTTACCGAGGAAGGCCATAGACTATATGTATAAAATCGTTTCGCTACGACTGATAAGAACTGAGCAAAGAATGAAACCGCGGGAAGAAGCTAGTTGTAAAATACTCGTAACTCATACGGCATTAACATAATCCACATACAATAAAAAACACGTTACGTCAAATAAAAGAACCAAATATAATAATATATTCCATTTCATTGTATTCATTCAACCAAACCTGTAACACATACTGACATAAAAACCCTATTTGAGGCACACGTCACTCATTACTCAACAAACACTCGGATCAAATTATTCTAATTTCTAACAAAGCCACGCCTTTCATGCATAATTCCCTTCAAAAGCCAAACTTTATGAATACTCCATGAAACAATGCAATGTTCCGGCATTCCTGAAAAATCCATTTTACTGTGAAATGGGACAACGGTCAGGCCACGAATTCTGTTTCCTAGCGAGCGGAGCAGTTACCCACTTCCCTAGTGGTACTTATATGTCCTGGGTTCGAACCTTAGTTCTTACTTGTTTTTTTTTTTGTCAATTTCTGTTAAAGTAAAACAGGGTGAGAATAGATATTGCAGGGGTGAATCACGACCAACCTTTAAAAGGGATTTTCACCTTGAATACATGTAAGGTATATAGGATATGTTACGAACATGCAACTTATTTACTACCTAAAAATGAACAGACCATTTCGGCAGACTATTCAGTACATTAATTCAACATTAAAATCCCTTTTAAAGTATGATGCCGATTCACTCCTGCTTTCACAATTTACCCCGTTTTTAGGATTTGTTGTTATAGCGGCAACACTAAAGACATCATTAGTGAAAGTTTCAAGTGTCTAACTAGTTCATGAGATTTAACCTGGTGACAGACGGACAATGAAGTTTTATTATTAGGGTTTCGGTTTACCCTTGGGTTCCCCAAAAATGAAGACGTCTGACATCCACTACGGGATTCATGTAGTGAATTAAGATCACATTTCTTACGACTTGTATCCCAGTGGTGTACGAGTAAGCTTTGTGCATCGAATCGTAAACGTATCGTATCGTCATCGTACCGTAAGCTGTAAACAAGAGCTCTCTCGCTAAAAGCAAGCGTGGCTTTTTCTATTTTGTTTCGTTTCAGAGTTAAAATTAGTGCGCGTTTTAGCGGCCCGGCCACACATGTTGTATAGACATAACTACTGTTTTAAAACTTTAGACTGTTCTTATTAAAATGTTCGTGTTTTTGGAGTGGATTTTTGGAGAAGAGCATTGTAAGATTAAAATGTTCTCATGTTGAATCCCACATGTTCACATATTTTATTTAACCCCAGGATATACTCGTCTTAGTTTTCTTTCACAATTGATTTTTCATAGTAACAAATTGTTCATCTATAACCATTTAAACCCCACGCTGATGTTCTTTCGCTATTATGCAGTAACTCGACTGTCTCCTCACCACGACATCACCACCATTAATCATAATACTTCCGCATCCGGCATCTAGTTCCCATCTTTAAATAGTTCCCTAATAACAGCTCATCTCTACAATTTATTATCTCGTTAGTAACGTTTCTTTTCAAACCCGCGCTCGGCGACTGAAAAATTAAAATTTATTCTTTCACTGAACTTTAATCCTTTGATGAAGGCTTCTTTTTTCATGAAAAGTGTATCTTTACGCTTGCTTTACCTCCGTATGAGCAGAGGTAATCAGGTGAGTTATTGATTTGACGGTTCTGTCTACTTTTTGGAGAAGTTATAACTTGTGAAAGTATCACTGTTTGCATATTATATGTTCAATGCGAGAAATATATGACTATTATATTTACGAAAGAGAAAGAAAATTTCATTGAGTTTGAATAGTCATGAGATGTTTTATTTATTTGAAAAATGCATAAGATTTTAAATTAACGCATAATTTAACATTGCTCATTTCGGGTCATCGTAGGATATAGACGGCATGGTTGGCGCACTGGGTAAGCGATCAACTGCTGCACAGCGTGCATGTCGCAAGTTCACTCCCCGTGTGGAACAAATGATGATGTGCAAGTAGTTATTCCGGGTCTGGGTGTTTCTGTATGTGATTTTCTACGTTTGTAAATGCACCCACGATATGGGAAAAAGACGTAGTGCGGAAAAAAGAAACAAAAAAAATCTTTAGATAATTGACACAGTATAACAAAATCAGAATACCAAACACCATACCAATATACAGTCTCTCAATAGCCCTGTATGACACTTTAACAAGCTATGGCCTCATAAAGACGCCATGCCATCAGAGGTTGCGAACATGTGGTATAACGCCGTCATTGTTTCTGACAGCTATGGGAAGTCATGGGGTATTCTTTGGGCGGGATATGTCGCTATTTATTTCTTATGTGAGAGATGACATTGTACCTGTATATTGCCTTGGTTTACGACGACCGAGTGAAATGACATTTTTAACACGCGTAAAACTTCAGTAGTCGTTATTGATGATATAACTTGAGTTACAACATCAGCAAAATGTGGAAAAAAAAAGCGATATACCATGCTGATTTAAATTAACGTGACTACTTTTCAGTAGAAGGTCCAACACATTTTAGCGAGCGCGAAAGAACATTAAAGACATGATAAAATTTCTACCAGGAAACTAGAATTGAATTCTGAAGAGTTAATTTAACCTCTAATTGACAACTTATGAACTAAGAATGGAGTGCGATTTTAAAGGTCACTATCTCATTTAGTATTCAGATTTTGCTTTGTGCAGTCATGTAGGTCGCTTGCGATAGTTTTTTTTTTTTAGAAAATGAACTACTCAGTTTTTTTTATAATATAACTTTGCCCAACTAGGAATTCTCTCTCGAATCACCACGTTGACAAACATTTAAACTCACAAACTCGCTATGACAGTTGGTCACCCATCCACAGACTAATTTGGGCAAGCGCGGCTTAACCCGGAAGATCGACCTGTGCGGCTGTATTTATTTAGCCACAAGTTTTTCGTACCAATTTGATGTAGCTTGAAGCCTCCAGTAATAACCCAATACACACCCTTCTACATATTTCATGGGGGTCATAACAAGGCACACTTAACAAGAGAACAATCCTATCATGGCAGCCATAACTCCGCTCATTACAGTGTGTTTATATACCCATCACGGCGTAGTTTTTGCAATAAAGTTGGTTCGATCGCCATTGCTGGAGTGTTGGCAGCTGTCCACCGGAGCGTGCCAAAATGCGTGATATGAGTTACTGTGGTAGATGTGTTTAATAAGGGAGTTACTAACACCAAGGTTATAGTAATATTGATGGTTCATCGAGACGTGAAAGCCTTACTATAAACTGGCGTATGCCCACGACGTTGGCCGTGTGAAGTTCGGTCATTATCCCACGGGAAAGCCATAACGGGATAAAAAGTACCCTTTCTGTTAATTCAGGCTATCAATTTCATCCAAATAATATTGTGAGAGTTACCAAATCCCATTATATCATCATCAGCCTATAATGTTCCCACTGCTGGGTCACAGGCCTCCTCTCTGTGAGAGGGAGTGGGCCATAATCCACTATGCGGGCCCAGTGCGGATTTGTGGATGTCACATGTCTTCGAATTTTTGGTTCTAGGACATGTCGGTTTCCTCACGATATTTTCCTTCACCGTTTTAAGAGCAGTGGTGATGAAATAAATTACACAAAGTAATGCGCCTGGCGGGGTTCGAACCCACGACCTGCAACTCGTAAGTCGGGACCGACACCACTAGGCCACAAATCCTATTATATACCACATAGTAGTAAGAGGATGTAATGCCGAAAGTCAATATCTGTATTTTACTTAATATGAAAACTGAAAATTATAAAATATGTCCAATTAATCTCACTACTCGTATAGTAATTAGATAAACTAATTACTTTACGAGTATAATAATATTTTTTGATTTTTGCCATCTTCTATCAAACTTTAACTATACGGTTAGGCGGTAACTATTTTTTTCCTATCCTAAAGTAGTAATGGGCTAAAAGGTGTTTATCCGAAATAGCAGGTATTTATTTAAATCTAAGGACAATTTTCACAAATTAAATAGAATTTAATTATACGCTTAGAACATCTAATTGGTATTCGATAGTTGTCATTTTCATAATTATTGTTATTTAACTGACAGCTGATGGATTATTATTAAACAAATTAAATTGAATTTTATACGCTTAGAACATCTAATTGGTATTCGATAGATGTCATTTTCATAATTATTGTTATTTAACTGACAGCTGATGGATTATTATTAAAAAAATTACTTATTTTGGGCTTACTGCCTACGTGACAGATATATTTCCTAATGTGCGACTGTTTTACCTTTCAAGAGTAACAAATAATGTCAAAACATATAAAAGCTCTTTTCCAATTGTTCGGCAACTCGATAGGTACGTATGAATATGTCGTTTAGTTCACAACAATGTTATTATGTTATTGTTTATAACTCACACAACACCCGCGAGGGAGACCAGTAATAAAATTATGGTATTTTTCTACGTGCCTCGACTTTTTCACACTTTTCCCGCAGAATACTGAAATTGGGGTGTTTATTCGTATTTTGGGAACATTTTTTGTTCAGCTTAAATGCTTTAAAATTATTATTTGATAGTATTTTTACTTCTTTCAATTTGTTTTTTTTAAAAATGGGGAATATTTAAAAAAAAATTGTAACACATAAATGTACTAAATAGCTGTTTTAGGTTTGGTCTCATATTAAACATTGTTCGTTATAATGAGTACAATGACCTCTTAAGAGGATTTAATTGACTTAAATTTAACTTTATATAATTATGAAAACTGGTATTCTAAGGGTGCTTGTACACGGCGCATGTAACCCGCGCAAGTGCCTCAACATGCTCAAGCTACATGCGCCGTGTACACGCACCCCGCGGGTAGCTTGCGCATGTTACTCGCGCGGGTAAACCGCAAACACGCACCTTTACTTGCGCGAGTTACATGCGCCGTGTACATGTATCCCGCGGGTAATTTGATCAAGTAGCTTGCGCATGTTACTCGCGCGGGTAACCCGCATCTTTACTTGCGCGGGTTACATGCGCCGTGTACAAGCACCCTAATTATAAAAACTCCATACCTACTCAATGTTTTAAAAATGTTCGTTTATTACTCTTTTTTATATCAATACAATATTAGTTACAAAAAAATGCAAATGTACAAAAATTTTTACTACTAAAACCGGATGGTTTTAGTAGTAAAATGGATATTGGGGGATTGGAACTGTCACTCCTTCATACAGGTTATATACTGTAACCTAGTTAGGAGATCAGAACTGTACCCACTATAATTGTAGCAAATAAGTAATTTTACTACGTAGAAACTAAATACCCATGTACTGCAATATTTTGAAAAGATAAATTAACATTTATTATTATTATTAAAATGTTAATGTCGTGCAGAATGAGATGTCATTAAAAAGTAGTAAAAATCTCCACACATATATTATTATGATTATTTTTATTTCAAAACTTCGTTTGCGAAAACGTCACTAAAAAGCTACTCGCTACTCGTCTACTAATTTTCGGATAAAAATAGGTACATTAGCAAATGTAAAACAGTTCAGGCTTTTGATAATACATAATTTTCTCTAAATTAAATCTTCTAGAGACATAATATTTTGTGAAATTGAAAAATTCTAAGGAAAATTTCACATAATTATTGTAGTCGCTTGAAATAGGTTTTGTATGAAAAAATTAAGATACTTACCGAAATAATCTAAAAAAGTAGAACCTTAGCTAAGGTAGCTTTTTTCATCCATTCATTCCATCTTTTATAAATATGCTTCACATGATTGTTTTTATTTCTATTTTCTGCTTATAAAATGAGTTTGTTTGTTTGTACGTCGTGCCTCGTAGGTGTGCATCAATTTTCGTACATTTTAGCACAGTTACGAGTATAAATGAGATCCTGGAGGCAGTTAGAGGCTACTCAATAACATAAAACTTGAGAGGGGATAAATGTGGTCGACGAGTGAATTTTGAAAAAACTTCCTGCTGTGGTGATTTTCTGCAAATTTTGTGGAAATATTGAGAATCGTCGAAACTGCTCTGGATATATGTTCTGCAAATATTTACTGAAGCATTTAGTCTGCAGTCCACGGCTTGTCCGCAACTTTTCCAGCCCAGCATGACTATGACTAATCTTTCTAAATTACAATCGTAAGAAAACTTCACCAAGACATCACAAGCAATCTAAATCAAATTGTTACAAAAACAGTTTTTAATTTAGAATTACGTAGGTGTTACAACAACCATCAGACAATTCAGCTTTACAATGTTTTCCTTTCAAATTGTACAAAGAACGACTTCAAAGGAGACATTCCTTCCATACATCTTTATTTACAAACTTAAACATTGCCCTGACTTTACACCCTCCAGCCGATAACCGTCTTTATCTTGTAAAGCTAAAGTTGATTTTAAAACAGGTGGGGTTTGATAGGTACATTGTAAAGTTTGTATCTCCCAAAGTACAGTCGACAAAAATGATTCCCAATTACTAGTGTCTCCACATCTTGTTCCCCTCTTAATTCCTTTGTGAGGCACGGAATTAAAAAATAATACGCGTCGTTACAGGCCGGTTTGATTAAGAGCTTTTTGATACGAATTTATTTCGAGAACTTGAAGGAGATGGTAATGAGATTTATAATGAAGGAATTTTATTTGAAAAATTAACGGAATACGAGTTTTTTTTTATACTTGAAAATTGAAAAGAATTTTCAAACGTCTGATAGGCCTACTAAAAACAAGGTTCTAAGCTCACTTTTAACGGTAATGAAATCCTTGGATGTTTTTATTAAATTTTTGACAGGCTTGCGTTTCACCACCATATTACCTGATTGTAGGCAATGATTGTAAGCTGATACTGTTGCTCGTAGTTTTAGTTTTCCTACAATATAAAACATAAAAAAGGCAGTGTGACGCGGGTTCATTAAAAAAAAAATATTACGCCTCTACCATTAGCTTTCATAAATAAGAGGTCTGATGTAATCTTGGTTTAAAAATGCAAAATTGACCTTGAATCTACTCTACAATCATTCACCATTTGGTATTTTCAAAGAATTGCCAGACAGTATGTTTACAGTGAACCGATACCATCCGTTATTTTTGAGCGCGGTTTTCACTCGATCCGTCTTTATTATGTGTGGGTGACGCGCCAGTAACTATATTTGCGCTCACATACAAATACCGTCGTATATTTGTGTTGCCAATTGTACCTGGAACTGACAATAATGGATGCTGTCGTGTGTCGATACGGACTTTTAGAAAATATATAGTTTAAAAGTTTTGATGGGAAATGCTGAAAATGGATTTGCTAAGTAAAACAAATCCATTTTCATCATTTCGGTCGTGGGTTCGAACCCAGCCAGGTGCATTACTTTGTGTAATTTATTTCATCACCACTGCTCTCAAAACGGTGAAGGAAAACATCGTGAGGAAACCGGCATGTCCTAGAACCAAAGATTCGAAGACATGTGACATCCACCAACCCGCACTGGGCCCGCGTGGTGGATTATGGCCCATTCCTGCTCACAGAGAGGAGGCCTGTGTCCCAGCAGTGGGAACATAGGCTGATGATGATGATGACTTCTCAAAGGATTAGGTGATAAGTGTATGATGATGATGATGAGAGATCTGACCGATTTCGATCAAGACGATTGCTTCAGCTCCGTTCTTGTTGTCGTTCTCGGTGATAAGCATGTAGTCCTAGAATAAAGGTATTTGTCATGTAATGAGGTGAATCTATGCACAAATCCAAATTACTGCCAACTAGCCTACTAGATCCCACTAGACTAATAAGGTAAAAAGTTTTCATTATCATCGTTACCTTGAAAGTCCGTCACAACCTTCAGCTGCGAAATTCCAATTATAACGATAAACATAACACTAAGCTTCCAATCTTCCGCAAAAAATCTGCCGATAATTTTTACCCCGAACTAAATATCCAACAAATTATTAAATAATTTAGCCACAAATATTTTTTTCGCCCTAAAAAACGGAAAAAAAAAAAGGTTGCACTCCAGGAGTGCCGGTAGAAGTGAAAACTTTTTTGTTACTATGTTTTATTTTAAAACTGGAGTAGTACAGATATGAAATTAACTAATTTGAATGACGTCTTACTCATTTTCGATCAGGGTCACGTGACCCTGACGCGAGTTTTAAATTTTTTACCCATTACAGAAAAAGTGTACAACGCCGCTAAAGAAGTTTTCACTTCAAAAACACGTATACAGCAGGCGTAATGATCCGTTCAACGATTTTGTTAACTCATCTCAACTGGCCATTTTACGACGACCTTCCTTGCCCTTCTTACTTCCTACATTTTAGGTCTTTGAAGAGGATTTTTTTGGGAAACCAGAGGTTAAATTATGCTGGTTGATATGTTACAAATTGCGTAAACAAGTTTAGTGGGCGTGTGAAATAAGACTGATGTACTTTTAACTTGGATATCAGAAGAGCATTTATTATGAAGTATTTTTATGGCGGTTTAGAACGATTATATATCAACCGTTTTTTAAAGGCAATCTCAAATATAGCAATGATCGTAGATGTGGGCGCTCTGCTGTTTCTGCCTACCCCCATGAGAAAAGGTGTGAGTTTATGTATGTACGAAAACAGACTATTTAACACTATGAATAAAGTTTAAAGCAATGTCAAAACGCTACGAGCAGGTTAGTAGTGGTTAAAGTTGTTATTTCTGCAGCATAGATTAGGATCAAGCTAAAGTTTCACTTAAACATAATTATTTCATCGTTACATCCTACCAATTTGCGCAGTAAACATCATTTATCATCAAGGATAACTAAACTATCCTAGAGTTAGCAGGAGTACATGTAAACATGATTGATGGAAAAATAACTTTAAAACACACACGCAAAGTTCAGTTTACGTCACAACTTTAAATATTTTCATGATTTATTCAATAGTAGATGTAAGTCATTCTGAAATCAACTTAATTCTTACTAAAATGCAGTTGATTTTTGTTTAACCAAAATAGGGACCAAAGATTTGAATATGGAATAGCTTTCCTCAAACCACTATAAGCACTGGAGCATTAATACCTCTTTCGACATATTTAAGTAAAACGAGCTATTTTAAGCCATTTCGAGCCACGTACGTCTGACAGACGTACCTACTGCTCTTAAAGTTGCAGTACTGCATACATTTCAGCAGATTACCGGACCATTACTTACGTCTATCGAGAGTCTCTTTAGTTAGCGCTTTTACGGCTTCAGCACTAAATGTAGCTTCATGTAACTACTTTATTTCAGGTGAAAATACATATATTGTGGTTGAAAAGGGTAGCCTTGTTTGCCTTTTGAATGTTTGTGACGTCTGTCTTCTTTGCATGACCAACGGCTTTACGTGCTCTGATTTAGATCTATTTGTTTATTAAATCCTTGAGAAAATACTATAATTAAACCAAAGAGACCCACTTTGGTTTAATTATAGTATTTAATAATGGTTGTATATTTTGTATAATGCACCGGTCGGCTGAAAGTCTCTAAATAATAGCAGAGGTTACGACTTTTTTTTTATCATTGTTAAATCATCAAATGAGTCCTTCCCGGGCAGGGCAGAAGGGACTGTCAGACTCGTACTTACTAAAATCCACGGTGTCCTTCAATAGCCTTTTACGTTCCATAAGTCTATAAGTCCCGCGACCCCAGCAGGCTTTGGCCGTATAGAGGGAGTTACGACTAGCTTGAAAGTCTGATGCTCTCTTTTTTTATGGTAGTGTTGTCTGCTCTCTGCTTAGTACCACTTTATTAATTTTGTGTTCTTTCTTTTCAGGTAAGTCCTGTTTATTATCAAGATACAAAATAGAAGCTGCAATAAAGATGTGTGAGTAAGTTTAATTTTTCTATTTAGTGTTGTACGTAATTTGTGAAACGAATTCGTTTTCACTTCAGTTTCATTTACATTTATTGTAACACTTTAATCTGACCGCAAACTAGTTCTGGATCGCTGGACGAAAATGTTGATAGCTTTAAGACAACCATTTTACTACTTTTAGACTAGCCATCTAATCACAAGTATACCCCTTTTCTCTATAGTGATAATTCGTATGAAAACGCCCCAAAATAACTGTTTCTCTTTTACACACATCATGTCTCACATCCCTGTACCAAGCCATCATCATGAAACATAATAACCTCACTTAGTACTTCACTTGACGTAAGTGACGTACACTCGAGAGCGCATCGGTCGACCTTTCTGACAAATTATCATGTAGTTTTGTGCTCGTGATGAATTGCGCTCCTGACGATTTTGTGAGTACCAGCCATTTTTGTGAGGAGTTAAGTATGTGAATGATGGGTATTTTCCTATGTGTTCAGTATAGATGTTTTTTTTTTGCGGCCTTGATCTAATTTTGTCAAGTATTCATTGTTGTGTATTCGTTTTTCTTACAAATAATAATTTTCTCTTAATCTTATAGATAATATTTTCTTTTTTTTTTCTATTTTGAAATGTGGACAAACGAAGTTTATAAATCAACCAGTTTCACAATGTAATAATAGTTATCTGTATTGCATATATTATATATCATCATCATCATCATCAGCCTATAATGTTCCCACTGCTGGGACACAGGCCTCCTCTCTTGTGAGAGGGAGTGGGCCATAATCCACCACGCGGGCCCAGTGCGGGTTGGCAGATGTCACATGTCTTCGAATTTTTGGTTCTAGGACATGCCGGTTTCCTCACGATGTTTTCCTTCACCGTTTTGAGAGCAGTGGTGATGAAACAAATTACACAAAGTAATGCGCCTGGCGGGGTTCGAACCCACGACCTACAACTCGTAAGTCGGGACCGATACCACTGGGCCACCACTGCTCCGCTATTATATATGATAACAGAAAATTCTAATATTTCCTTTTCCATACTAAAATGATTTTTCAACAAAACATCCAGCTTTACAAACAACGCTAGAGATATCACAATTTGCATAGTAAAACTAACATAAAATTTCGTCCATTCTTCAAGAGCACGCCACTGGTACCCAGGTGCATACTTGCGACTCTGCGAAAAAAAAGTCGCACGATTTTTCAACGCCACTCGGTTCCCGTCGCTGGCGATTTTGCGCAATTGACCTAATTATGACGTCGTGAAATTCAGCACTGAAAACTGTTTTAAAAAATACATTTTTCAGTTTCAGCTGAGCTCGGCACAAACTATTTAATTTTACGACTATTATATCATTACGGTTTGAAAACGAAACCGTTTCCTACATGAATGCCGACGCTTTAGAAATGTGTCAACTGATTGTAATTTCGTAGTCAGCAATGTTTTGGTAAGATTCTGAAATGAGTCTTAAAGTAAATTACTAACAACTTCAGGTCTAGTTTAGCAGGTACCATAAATAGTATCTATAATGTCCGTTAGATGGAACGACGCAATAAAAGACGTGTGCTCCGTGAGATAATATAATTATTTGGACTGCATACTGCGGTCGGCGCCTGACCTACCTACAATGTACAAATATGAATATCGATCTACCTACATTACATCCCTCCACCACTAATTAACAATAAACCACTTAACTAATTACAACCACTTATGTACTCTTATATAAATACTAATAGGGATTTTATAACAACAACTTATAATCTAACAATATGATGAGCCAAATGAATTAAGTAACATCAACTGATTGCCTAAGGCTCGTTCACGGCATCGGGGTAAGTCAACAAGTTAAAGTCAACAATAATTCCATAA